>JBAMNC010001698.1:0-600000 GCA_037902135.1 Cetoscarus ocellatus | reverse complement strand
CATATTCACTTTTGTTTGCAACAGTTCTCATCTCATCTCTTTTCTCGATGCTGTTGATGCTTTTTAACAAGTATCACTGAAGTTAGGATATAAATTCTGATCACTGCATAAAGCTCTGCTGCTTCATCTGCTGTGTATTTTTGTGCCCATCCCAACTGTCAAAGGCCGTCTTAAAATCTATGAAGCATGCAAAGACCTTTCTCCAGCTCTGTCGGAGTATAGAGGGTCTGGGCGAGGTCTGTGGTCTGAAATTTGAGTAAAAACCTAAGTTGACCTTTATTTAAACCTTGGTAATCAGTGTTAAAATTTGTATTTCTCTTATTTAGTATTCCACAGTGATTATTAGGGTTGTATTTATCTCTGTATTTTAATATTTGTATTATCAAGCCTTTGTTCTCCAGGTCAGGAGAAACACCAACATTTAAACTAATGTTTAAAGCTTGCTCAAGCTCATTTGTCTCTACAGGAACGACCCCTACCTCATCTGACCCTCTCACTTCAGTTTCTCTCCCTCCCTCCTTCCTTCCTTATTCTTCTTCTGTCCAAACTTTCTAGAAACTCCTCTCGTTTCACAGCCAGCACCTCAAGCATTCGCCCTCCGCTCCCCCTTTCCCCCACCCTCCTAGCTCTTTTGTCCCCTTGACTGAGGCTCCCTCCCAAAAACTTTTGGGTACATTACTCCTCTCTGAAAGTGCCAACAGCATGAAATGACACAGGATGAGTTTCTTAAAGGGATAGTTCAGGCTTTTTGGAGTGGGGCTGCTCGAGGCCCATGGGACGAGTAAATATGATTGCAATAAAGCAACTGGCCGGCTCTGCCCCTGAGGGGAGATAGACAGGTATGAGTGATAGGTGATACATAGACGTCAATGCCTCCAAAGCCATCATAACAAACCCACTTTTAGGATAAAAATACTCAAAAAAACTGTGTTTGCTCGACAGGACGCTTCAGGAGTCTGGAAGTACTCATAACTTAAAGGTATAGTTCAGGATGTTAGGGTGATGTTAAACTAGTAAATATAATTGCCAGAAAACTGTTTTTTTTTATTTTTAATTAATTAAACATATTATAAAACATAACAAGAAAAGAACTTTTCACAAACTGATAGGCATTTTCACAAAGTCAAATTCATAGCATGTAATCTATCCACTCCTAAACACAGCAAGACCTCCTGGAGACAAATATTAAATATAACATATGTATAACCTTATTGTTCCTAAGAAAATTTGTCTTCCACAGGGTGCATAAAAACACAAACTAAAAAGGACATCAACAACCACAAAGGACAGCAAATTATAACATGAAACAGTTAGCCAATAATGGTGTGATAATTTTGTAATGTATAATACCAAAAGGTATAATGAAATTAAGTACAATTAAAATAAAATTAAAAAGGCAAAAACATTATTCATAATTATAATACAATAATAATACATAATAATCCAATAATAATACACAATAATACAATAATAATAGTAGCCTAACAGTCAAACAAATAAATAGATACAAAAATAAATAAATTAAATAATAATAATAAAATAACAGTAAACCCATTTTATTAATTATTAAAATAAACTATCCCTTGCACTGGCTGAAATAATCTTTTTAATGCTAACAAAATCTAACCTTCACTTTAAAGGGATCGGAGGCATAAATGTCGGAAAATCTAAAATCAATGTGGGAAATTTGGATCTGAACATCATAAAATGCTCTTAAAGTTCTTCAGAACAGTCCTGAAATGTGTGACAATAACTCGTATCTCAGTGTTTGTGTTTAACTAAAGTCCAGAGTCTTTAGTGTAGCAAAGTTCCCAGTGCCTACTTTCTGTGTGAGTTGGTAAGAATCTGTCCCCTCATGTGCCCCCGTCTCCATTATTATTCCCTCTCAGCGCCCCGAAACCAGCGCCGTACAGAACGTTACCGTGGAGACGGAGTAGGTGGCGTGCATGTTGATGGAGGACTCCATCGTCACGGTAACTGCAGCGAGGCTCCAAAACTTCCAAATCCATCTCTGAGGTCACCACGAGTACTTTGTGTGAACCAGCGTGTGTGTGTGAGTGTGTGTGTGGGTGTGTGTGGGTGTGTGTGTGTGTGTGTTTAGTCTGTACCCTCACAAAGGTCTCAGATTGGACCATATTTCAGCCTGCGTGAGTCCACAACACAAACTTCTTTCACCAAACTCTGTTCAGAGCTGAGCACTTTAACATGGGCTTCCTTTATAAGTTTGCAGTCTCTGAACCCTCTAGTATTTAACTTTATTTGAAATCAATGCTTTAACTGGTAGGAATAACTATACTAACTGGTACACCGCTCCAGTACCAGGTTGGACTCCTTTTTCTTTCACAGCTGCCTGATTCAGCAAGGTGGACTTAAGGTCATCACCAACATCTCCTGAAAATTTCAGCAAAATCCGTCCAGTAGTTTTTGCGTAATCTTGTTAACAAACAAACAAAAACATAACCTCCTTGGCAGATAAACAGTAATGAATGTTATCATCAGATCTGTGTAGGCAGCTGATGGTCAGACCACAAGCTGCATCATCTACACTCTGTTTCTGGATCATTTTTCTCTGTGCACTGTTAACGTTTCAGTGTTATAGTTTAATTGCTGACCTTGTTAATTTATTTACTTTTGTTTCTTTTTTACCTTCGCCAAGGAGGTTATGTTTTCCCCAGCGTCTGTGTGTTTGTTTGTCTGTTAGCAAGATTACGCAAAAACTACTGGATGGATTTGCATGAAAATTTTACCAGAGGTGTGGTTTGGTCCAAGGAAGGAGCCAATACATTTTGGTGATGATCCGCATATTTGTCTGGCTGAAAAAATTCCCAAAATGTTCAAAAAATCCCATAAGTCAACATTGGGCCGTATTTTAAAAAATCATATCTCTGACATCAGTAGATGGATTCGCTTCAAAATTTACACGATAATATGTATAATATAACTCTATCATTATGGTCAATTTCATTTGGATCCAATCGAGACTGATGTCACAAAAAACACTGAAGTTTATAATGGCAAATCCCATTAATTTCTCCTCGGCTGCTTTGAGGGTTCCGCCCCCTTTAAGTCATTATGGGAACTGTAGTTAGCCTATGTCACTACATTACCCAGCTACCCTTGCAGTGCCAGCAGAGGACTTCTCCACATGGACAGACATGAGCGGAGACTCAGCCATCATATTGGAGCGCGTGGTGATCCAGAATTGTATCTTGGCGGAGGTCTGCGCTCTCCGAGTACTTTTCTCTCATTTACAATGGCAACCTGGCAGCACACGTCATAATAAATGCAACTTAATGGAAAAAAGTTTAAGGCAATAATTGCAAACAATAAATATGAAAAAGAATTCAACAATTTCATATTGGAGGTGCGACAGTTTTGAGGACAGTAACAATTTTAAAACACAGGCATTGCTCATAGGACTCTGGTTGTCTACGGAGTGAAATGGAACGAAAAGCTTTGACTGAAACCAGATTGGACATTTTCAGTTTTGTCTGTACAGTGTTCCAAGTGGTCAATAAATGCTGTGATCAAAGCACCACAGAAAACAGACTGTACTTTCCAAATACCTCATAGTTAAAGTTCAAATCAACATTTACTAATCTGAACTTTCTGCATCATCATTTTTAAAGGGTGATTATCTGCCTCTAACCCACAATGGCATCATTAACTAGGTAACCAGTAAATGATCTGAGTCTCAAAACGAAGAGCTGTGGCAACAGATTTAAGCAGACTGTTGTGTGGGGTTAAACAAAGACAAAGCTGTGAGCTGGTTGGCCGGCTGGTCTGTTGTGGTCTCACTAAATGATTCTCAGGTCCAGGTCTGCATACATTTCTCAGCTTTTTGCTCCAGTTGGCCGGCTGTCTGTCCAGCTCTCTGTCCATCTGACTGTTGGAGCCCCACAACCCGTTAATCTGAGGATTACTGTCAGGACAGTGCAGACATCCAACGGCCTCTCCTGGGGAGCTGGAATCTGTGTGTAAGTTTGTGAGTGTGTGTGTGTTAATGTTAAAGTGTGTTCGCCCCTCAAGCATCCAGCCCACCTAATCCTTAAAAACATCACTAGTGTCCCCCTTTTCATTTGTCTGATCTTCATTTTAATGAGTTTCATTGCATCAGTTTTGGAGTGATTCCTTCAATTCAGTGTTAATTTTGTTGAGTAATTATTTTCATCATAGTTTTCATCAACAACCTTTTTTCTCCTGACAAAAATTAGACAGTAACTCATAAAAACAAGTGCACATGGACAAAAATTAAAACTAAATTAACTGACATTTTCCTCAATAAATCAAAACCAGACAAAAATGCTTGACAGAGACTTAATCCAATCAGACCTAATTTGGTCATGTAGAAAGTAGGGACAAGTTAGGAATATATCCAATCACAGCTACTTTGGTTGTGTGGAAAGGTTGGCTGAGCTCAGAGGGACATCCAATCACAGTTGCCTTAGCTTGGTGGTGGTGGGATAAGTTGTGGAGCGATCCAATCAGAGCTCCTCTCTTTATGAATTGATATATTCATGTAGAGCAGGTTCACTGTTTGTTGTCAGTTCTGGTATTATAACTGAGATGCTCTGCCAGGTAGACTAAATAAAGGTGACTGCAATTCAAACAAAAGTTCAATTTCTTTCTGTTCATTTATACATTCAAACTTTACCTGCATTCATAAAGTTTCATTTTATCCAAGTGTAAACATGACTTCAGAAAGACAAGGAAACATAAAAAATGCCTTACAATGTACACTTCATATTTTAGTCGACTAAAATGTGAAATTTCATCAACTAAAGCTAGACTAAAATTAAAACAATATAGACGACTAAATTGTGACTAAACTAAAAGATATTCCAGGCACTCGTGACTCGTGTATGCAAATAGATTATCAGCAACTCACTGCATATAAGTATGGTCAAGACGACCTGCATAAGTTCAAATTGAGCATCAGAAGAGTTGCTGAGACTTGCTTGATTTCTGTTTAGCTCACAAGATTCAGTTATACTACAGGAACTTAATTTGGTGGTGAAATACGTATACCTTTTGTTTGATTATAGCTATTGTAATTTTTGAATTGAGAGTATCATTCAACTTGGGACAATCTGGCCCTCATTCAATGACAATAATTCATCATGGCCCTCTTGGTAGCCCTAGTTGTTTGTCTCTGTTCTAAATCAAACACCCTGATTTTCATTTACCTAGAGTTGACCAACTGTTACTGATGAGTGCTATCTACCAAAACCCAGATGTATTTCTTAAAGTAACAGCATGGAACATGTTTGTATTTCTATTTTATCAGCATTCAGTCTGAGGGCAAAGATTTTAAGAGCTGTTGCATTAACAGTGACCCCCCCCAGAGCATCTTCACCTCGTGTGTGGGGTCAGCCATGGACTATGACCACAGCTGACCTTCTCCTTCTGGACCTAAGCTAATCCTCATGCTCAGTGCTTCATCATCAAAGATACTGTCTGTCCTTCTGTTTGAGTACAGTAGTATTATTTCACAAAAGTGTCAGTTTGACCTCCAGCATCTATAACTAGACATAAGGATTTAATTTGTCTTCTCTTTAAAGTAATTAATCAGCGTTTTATTCCAAAAATACTTTCTTAGAGATCATTTACATCTTGCATAAATATCAGTTTTGGGCATTTTGGATACAATGTTGACTGCACTTGTAATAAATGGTATATCAATGCTGCCACCAAAAGCCTCATAATTACTCCACTTTTGTCTCAGACCACCTCGATTCAGCAGCAGTCTTGACTAACAGTTATCAAATTGTTTCTGTGCACGTGGAGCTTTGTCCACACCATGCATTAAGGATTACCACCTGGTATCCGAATGTCCGAAGCTGCAGTTAATTTGTGCTAATGCAAGGTCTAAATGGGGTCTTACACTCCTCTCACCCTCATTTGAGAACATTGTTCGTTAATCTAATCTCATTAAGAGATCTATCAGGGTAAAGAAAGGGTTAAATCTGTCCTCCTTGTATGTCAAAACCGTGCTTCTCAGGTGGTGTGGTGGGGCTCATCGGTGAGCCATAAGCCAAATCTATGTAAGCCTACGGGATGTGGTCAACCAGAAGGTATCAATACAACTAATAACTAATGAATGGTTTTAAATGCACTCTGAATTAGTGATGCATCTCCTGTAAAAAGAGGCCAAAAAGTTAGCCAATACCATTACATTTATAGTCTTAAAACCATTTGTCCAAAGATGCACTTTTTGGTTATAATTCAAATTAAACATTTTGGTTTATCAGTTAACTTTTTTTTTTTGTTGGCATACTGTGATATTCTGTACTATATCAGGCTCAAACTGCTCCCTCATTTCATTAAATAAATTTAAGAAGTTGAATATTTTCCTCTGTTTGGGTCGCAGTTTGTCAGTAAGGGGGGATGGTGGGTCCCGAAGCTAGACCAGTTGACTGCGATCATAAAGAGAGGAGCTCTGATTGGACCAGCCACTGCTTTAAAAATTGCTGGATCCAGATTCAGATCACCACCAAATCTTATCACTTCTCTCTTATGCCATGGCCAATATTTCCTGAAAATTTCTTTAAAATCTGTTGAGAACTTTTCGAGCTATTAGTGAAAATGTGGAAAATTGCTCTGTCTTAATCCTTACAAAAATTCCTGGATTTGCATCTGTATTTGGATCACCACCAAAATCTATTCACTTCTCTCTTGTGCCATGGCCAACAAATATATGTTAGCCGACTTTACAAAGATAACTTTGATTTAGATAATATATTAAACGTGTTCTTAATAACCTGCTGTGTTTTGAAGTTAAAGGGCTCTGATTTCGTAGACCAGGGGCACGCGCGGCGCACCTGCCCTGCGCTGCGCCTGCGCCACGCCAACAGGGTGTGTCCAGGGCATTTTGCAAGTTTCGTGCACAGCGCAGTCTGGCACAGCGAGGTGCACCCACGCGTCCGTCCCTCCCACCAGCGCAAAGTGGAAGAGAGGGAGGAGAGAAGGCGTGCGTGGGTTTAACACAGCCAAGTGTAATCTTCACCAATCAAATGAACGCCTCTCCTCGCATTTAAATGCGCGGCGGGCGAGGCGCAGTGAAAATTTCACCTCGGTGGCCAAGAAGGTCAGAGCCGCTGTCACTTTTACAACAACTGGGAGAGCGCAGGGGCCACCGGGCTACGCATCGGAGGCCACTATGCTCGTCACCATGTGGACCACCAGATGTAATCTGTTCCTGTGTCATGAATAGGAGTACAAAATTAAGTGATAATTACATTTAAACACAGCAGCAGGCTAATCCATCCATCATGCTTGTGATCCACCTGCATTCCTGGTCTGTCATCGCCAAATAGCAGAACCTTTGGTGAAATAGTCTCTCCCAGTATCTCCTCCTCATCCTCCTTGCAATAATGAACTCCATCTTTTTAGATCACGTTAAGAATAAAGGTTAAAACAGAGAAATATGGGCAATCACAGGTATTCAGCGTGCGCCTCTCTCTTTTTTCTTTTCTTTTGAATTTCATGAGATGAGAGAAGCCGGATACTCCGTATGGGATGATGTGGCTGTTTGTGGTTGGCTGAGAGATGTGAACTCGTTAGTTTGCGTCATTCTTCAGGCTGCCGTCAGGTTGAGTTTCCATTATGACAAACGTCTCTGATCTGACATCAGATGTGACGGGACGATTAATATAGATACAAATGTATGTGCTGGTTCAGACGTTTACATTAAATAGTGGTTGCTGTGATTGTTTATTGCATTGAAATGTGCCTGACACACTGGATACCTGCCTGTGAGGTTTTGGTGACGTGTGTGCCTGTCAGCCAAACTACCACTGCACCGGGTGCGCTGCGTCTGCGCCAAGAACAGACCAGGTTGTAGCTGGTGAGCTTTCAGCGCACCTTCTGCACAGTTTTTGGCACGAAATTGTCACTGTGCCAAGCTGAATCTGTTGACACCTCCCCCCGGTGCGCCACCACACCCATCTCAGCGCAGCCGGTCTACCAAATGTGCCAAATTGGCTGCGCATGGTGGTGCGCCAGATGACATTACCACTGCGTGGGGTGCGCCAGGCTCCGCCACCCTGAGCCACCCTGCGCTGTGCCAGGAAATTAGGGCCCAAAGGCCCAACATGGTGGAACTTTCTGAGTCCAGCGGTGGGTCTATTCTCCCCTCACTTTGCTCCTCAGAAGTTTTAACAAGCTGATGTCACTTCCTGAGTTTGAGAACTTTATTTCCATCATCTTGGAGCAGCTGACCATGAAGCTCTCATGATGGAGCTCTCCCGTGTGATATTCTCTCACACCCAAGTCTCACACACCCACACACTCTCTACAGAGGAGGCCAGGACACAGACGGAGGGGTGGGGGGTCTTTTTACTCTCATGCTTCAGTAGTAATTCATCAGCGGGCATGAATGGACGCCTTCATCAGGGAGCAGAGACAGTGTGTGTGTGTGTGTCTGTGTGCACTAGTGGGGGTCCAGCCTCAGATTGGGGTTTTGCTCCGATGCCTCTCCGCTCCTTTGTATGGGCCCACCGTATGCAGGTCCCTCAACAGCCAATCAGAATCCAGAGATCTCATTACTTCACCATCTGATAGAGGCTGTGCCAAGTTGGACCACAATACACTCCACAAAAATGCTAATTTTCAGGGACAAAAAGAAGAAAAGTGCCCATCAGTGAATAAAAAGTCTACTTTGAAGCAGATTTGGTATTTCTTTAAGATCCAAAAATAAAAAAGAAGTGCAGGCTCTGACCATAATGTTACTAAAAACACAAACACATGAATAAACCGAAAAAAGAAAAATGCATTGGCGTGGCTGCATTTTAAGATAATTATTTACCTAAAACAGGGATGAACATCTATGATTATGAAGAGTACATTCATATAATTTAACTGTCAAGGGCCACATTTTTCTAAGTTTTAGAGAAAGTTCAAAAGGAAATTTAGAATTGTTCATGATTTAACCAAAAGGAGCACATGACCCTCTATAAGGACACAATATATTTATATTTTTAGCTGTTAACATTATTACTTAGTGGTGTCAGTGCAACATACAAATTATTCAAGCTTCCCAACACTGTGGGATCTCAGGTGCCCCTAAACATTAACCTCTGAAGAGTTTACTGATCTCTCTGAAACCATATAAAAGACCTGATGTGTTTAGTAGGTCACACTTTTGTCAAATCAAAAATTCAGGTCAAATATATCACTACCAAAATGTTTGAAGTGCACTGTTTTATTGGATAAATCTTAAATCTGTGGATCCACAGACAAAAAAATCCATAATTTCTGATTTTTTTTTTTTAAATCACGTTCTGTAAAATAAAAATGTAGCAGAGATGTTATTAGAGCTCAGTTTTGACCCACAGCGAAGAAACAGCTTCCTGTCAGTCTTATGGACCAATTGGATAGGGCCATTTTATTCTTCTCTTGTTTTCTTGGTAGTTACGTCCAAACAGGAGCAGCCAAAGGTTAGCAAGAGGAAAGATTGTCCTGTCACTCTCTAAAATAATGAAAGAGGAAGTGTGAGAAATGTTTGGGAGTCCTTTGAAACATCTGAGACAGAAAGTGCGTACAAGTGGCACTAATACCTCTGTGAGGCAAAAAAAAAAATGTCTGGAGGAATAACTGTGATTATGTGAAAAGTTTTTCTCTCTGCATACTTTTATTTTTCCCCATAATAGCAATAGCTTGAGGGAACTAAATTCAGAAGTGAGGAGACTTGTTCAAAGTTCTGAGACTTAAATTCTATTTTTGATTATTACTTTTTTTTTTTTTTTAAATCTCTTTGGTCCTCTAATTTTTGATACCAGTTGGTAGAGCGTACAACCAGTTGGCCGGTCAAGGGTTCAAGCCCAGCTCTAGGTCACATGTCAATGTGTCCTCGGGCAAGACACTTCACCCCAAGTTGCTCCCACTGCTGTGTTTGTGGAGTGTAAATTGATATGAAAGGGCGTGGATGTGTTCACTGACAACTTACAGAGAAACTCCAAACATCAGTGAGTGAATGTGAGGATGTGACCTGCTGTGACCTTGAAGTTCCTACTTTAAGGTGAAAAAGCAACACATTACTCCTTTAGTGACCATTTCAGGAGAGCTGCACTCGAGGAAGCTGTGGCTGGTTTTGTGTCAGTCGGAGTGTATTACAGTGAGTGTGTGATTTTTCACAGTGTGTGAGCTGGACAGAGGCCAGCCATTGACGTCCCTGCTGCACGGTTCAGTCTCTCCTCCCAATTAAAACTTCACCCAGAAACAGGACTGGTACATTTCCCACTGGAGTAGATCTATTGTGCGAGAATACAAAGCTGTGATTATCACGGTGCTGATGAATTTATGAATGGACACAAAAGATGGCATCCAATCGAACAAAAAGTCATTATGTTGAGGAATGTGTTTTTGTGTGTCCGACAGGGTGTTAGAAACTACGTTGGTCAAATTAAGACTGAAAAATGAGACGTGAACTTTTTTGTTGCCTCCATGTCTGACGTGTTTATTTATTAATTTCATGTTTATTTGTATTAGGGACGTATGAAGCAAGAGGACATCCCACACAATACAGCATTTATGGCCTGGGCTTATTTGCAATGTCTCTCCTCAGAAGGGCCTTGAATGACTAAACTGAAAACCTCCTAAAAATCTTCTTGTGTAATGGACAGGACAATGTGCACCGTAAAAACATGAATCAACCATTTTATGTATATGGCACATTATTAAAAACAGTCAAGTTTGCCAGAGTGCTGCACAGTGAATACCAAGAGGACACATAAAAAACTTACATAAACTCATTAAAAACATATAAAAGACAAGACGAATTGTAAAAATAACAAATATAACTTAAAAGAACAATTAAAAGCCAAACTTAAGATAATAAGAAACACATAAAAACAGAGCTCACACAGCTCTCATGCTGAACTAAAAGCCAAAGAGTTAAAATGAGTCTAAAGATGAGATTCAAAAGTCGGTAAGGTGGGGGATATTCTGATTTCAAGAGGTCGCTCCATAGTTTAGGACCTACTGCAGAAAAGACTTGGTTATCTCCAGTTTTTATTCTGGCCTTTGGGATGATGAGGAGAAGCTGCTCTGCACACCTCAAAGATCTTGACAGGTTGTTGACTTTTAACAGATCAGAAATGTACTGAGGTGTGAATCCATTTAAAGATTTAAAAACAACAGTATAATGTACAGCCCTAGCTTCCATGAAGAGCACTTTTGGGGTGTGGTGGAGCAGGAGATTCTCATCATTTTGGTCCATATTGACATTTACAACCACACAAGCTTCTTCTTCTTGCTCTCCTTCATTATTTAATACTTGTGTGAATGGCCTGAGTTTTAAATTTTATCTTGCTCTGCAAAATTAAAAGCAAAAATATACCAAAAACATCTTGATACTTAAGTACAAAAGTTTCTTGATTCTGAGCCAAAATGCACGTCATGACAAAAGCCTCAAACTGTAGGAGACCCCTCATGTCTCCTCTCTTTCATCCTTTATTTCTTCACTTCCTGCACAGACCCATCACCACAAAGAAGGAAATCCTGGAGGTTAATCTGAGTGTAAATCTTAATCTCTCTCTGTCCTTTCCTCCGTGCATCCTTTACTTCATCCACTCAGGATCATCCAGACCACCCCCCACCCACATGTCTCCCCCACCCTCATCCTCAGCCTGTCTGCTGGGCTTGCAGGGTCACTGGGTTTGCCCTCATCTTACAGGCAGAGAGGGGTCGATGGGCGTGGCCTGCGGACCGCTGACTTTGATCGCCGTGGGGGGGTTACAGCCCCTTTTATTCCACCTGATCAGCACTGTACTGACCCCTGTCGTCCTAGCCCCCAGCAGGGGCACAAATGCATTATGTGGGCTATAAATGAGGAGGAGGGTCTACAGAAGTATGAGGTCTTAACCAGCTATCATTCGCCTTTTAATCATCCATGTTGTTTAATTCAGTCATGCAAGCATTTTCATATTTTCTGCTACAGCATCTGTCCCTATGGTAAATTATGAGAAATGAATAAAAGGTTAGAGGCCAAACATGTCATATACACCATTAAAATAAGGAATTACAAATTGAATGACTACATTAGCATGATTTGTGGCCACAGATTTAACAGAATGTATAAAAA
This sequence comes from Cetoscarus ocellatus, assembly GCA_037902135.1. Taxonomy (NCBI): domain Eukaryota; kingdom Metazoa; phylum Chordata; class Actinopteri; order Labriformes; family Labridae; genus Cetoscarus; species Cetoscarus ocellatus. The sequence continues at coordinate 587,918 of JBAMNC010001698.1, read as the reverse complement.
GACATATACATAGTAGTAGTAGTAGTAGTTTATTTCAAACATGTAAGAAATAAATGTTATATATTATGTTTATTTATACAAATGCAGCAAAATACTTAAACAAAAGCAATTAAAGGTCACCTCAATAAAAAAAAAAAAAAAAAAAAAAAAAAACACCAATTGAGTTCATCCACATGCTCGAAAAGGAGTGGAAAGAAGCACAAACTTATTTTATCTCACCCCTTCTCCATTATCAAAAGTCAGTTTTTCCATGTCCCGTTTGATATGAATGAAATTACTAAATCTCATACAAAGTAATCAACAACCACATTAGCCTTATGAATATATATATTTATATATGTGTGTGTGTGTGTGTATATATATATGTGTATATATGTATATATATATATATATATATATATATACACATACACATATGCATACACACATTCATACATACATAAATCCGTACATATGCATATGCATACACATATACAGACATAAACACACACACACATATACAGACATACACATACATGCTCGTACACATACATGCACATAGCTTTACCCCCAAGAAATTATAATGAAGTAAAAATTTATATCAAGATATGCTCTCATGATTTTTTTTAAATCGTAGAGACAGAAAATAAATGACAAAACAACTAACAAAAGAATCATATAGACAACAGCATATAACATTTATTCCTTCATGTTTCGATACAAGGACTTCTTACAAATGTGAATTTTGTTTGGACTTTTTATTTTTACATCAAACTGCTTTAGTATCTCATGCAGTTGAATCTTCTCTGCAATAGAAGGCATTCATTAGATAACCATGGAGGTTCAACAAGGTGGTTTTAACTGTGTCAGTGCTGCCATCTGCTGTTGCTTCAACACAGGTGACTTTTTTTAACCAGGACACATTATTAGGTACACCGTACTCAGTATTGGGTTGGACACTCTGATCAGAGCCACTTGAGTTCTTCATGGCATAGAATCAGCAAGCTGGAAACACTCCTCAGAAATCTTGACATGATAGAATCACACAGTTGCTGCAGATTTGTCTGCTGCACATTCACAATGAGAATCTCTTGTTCAGTTCATTTCACTTTATTTAATTGTCCCTTAGAGGGGGGTTTAGTTCAACATATTGGGCTCTACCAGGCAGTGCCAACGGGGTGTGTCCAGGACATTTTGCAATTTTTCTGCACGGCGCAGCAAGGCGCACCCAAGCCTCCATCCCTCCCACCGGCGCAAACGGCAACAGGGAGGAGAGAAGGCGTGAGTGGGTTTAACACAGCCGAGTCTTCACCAATCAAATGAACGCCTCTCCTCGCCTTTTGAATGAGCTGCAGGCGAGGCGCAGTGACAGTTTCACCTCATCATGGACCTCCAGGAGGCCAAACTTCTCCCAGGAGGAAACTGCTGTGCTCCGAGAGGTCCTAGCTCGCAGTACCAGAATATATGCTAATGCAAACAGACCTCCACGGGCTGATGATGTAAAAACAGCCTGGGAGGAAGTTACTAAAATTGTCAATCAACTTTGCCCACATACTCTGAGAACCGCTGCCCAATGTAAAAAAACGGTTCAATGATGTAAGGAGAAGGGGATCAAAGAAGGCACAGAGTGGCCCCTCCACCAGCCTCACTGTGAGCTCAGTGGAGGAGATCGCATCCTCCACACTCTCTGTGATAAGTATTGAGGGCTTTGGGGGGATAGAAGTTAGGATTACGGGTAAGGCAAAAATATTTTTCTACTAATGAAGACACTCACATTTAGTAACATATATTTAAACCCCACATAATAAAGATAAGTGCTGTGGACAGATCACAACATGAATAAATTGTGTAATGACAATGAAATCAGAAGCACCTGTGCTGAAATGACACATTTTCATTGTTTGCATGTGAAATTAACTTGTTTTACCCGATTGGATCATGATCGTTTGGGCATATAACTCCTGATTACACAAAACCAAAGATGTGAATACATTTGATTCACTGTTTATTGGCCAAACCGACAGCAGTCTGGCTGATCCTTGCCACCGTGGACACTGTGTGCTGGAAAGACCCGGTGGCCAAGAAGGTCAGAGCCACTTTTACAGCAACTGGGAGAGCGCAGGGGCCACCGGGCGGCACATCCGAGGGCACGCTGCGCGTCACCGTGTGGACCACCTCGCGGGACAGATGTAATCTGTTCCTGTGTCATGAATAGGAGTACAAAATTAAGTGATAATTACATTTAAACACAGCAGCAGGCTAATCCATTCATCAGGCTTGTGATCCACCTGCATTCCTGGTCTGTCATCGCCAAATAGCAGAACCTTTGGTGAAATAGTTTCTCCCGGTATCTCCTCCTCATCCTCCTTGCAATAATGTACTCCTTCTTTTTAGATCACATTAAGAATAAAGATTAAAACAGAGAAATATGGGCAGTCACAGGTAAATCCTTAAGACACCGAGTGACTTACATTTATTCAGCGAGCGTCTCTCTCTTTTTTCTTTTCTTTTGAATTTCATGAGATGACAGAAGCCGGATACTCCGTATTGGATGATGTGGCTGTTTGTGGTTGGCTGAGAGATGTGAACTCGTTAGTTTGCGTCACTCTTCCAGCTGCCGTCAGGTTGAGTTTCCATTATGACAAACGTCTCTGATCTGACATCAGATGTGACGGGACGATTAATATAGATACAAATGTATGTGCTGGTTCAGACGGTTACATTAAATAGTGGTTGCTGTGATTGTTTATTGCATTGAAATGTGCCTGACACTCTGGATACCTGCCTGTGAAGTTTGGTCACGTGTGCACACTGTGCGCCTGTCAGCCAAATTGCACAGGGAGTGCTGCGCCTGTGCCGAAAATAGACCAGGTTGGAGCAGTTGCAGTTGAACATATGTACCTAATATAGTGGCCGGTGGGTATAATGTGAAAGCTCAATGCATTGACAGTCTGTGGCCAGCAGATGGAGCCACAGTGCCTCATCCTGACAGCTACAGTAAATCTCCTTTGGTCCTCTTTGTTTCCTCTTTCTTATAAATGAATTAGTTTGTTTTTTAACTTTGAATCTAAATTGAATTCATTTATTTCACTTTAAGTCCAGTTAATCAGCCATTCAGCCTTCACAGAGTGAGAGCTAAATCACAAACATGTAGAAAATGACAACTGTAACCACAATGCAGGGCTGCCATTCATTAATTCACTCCTACACTGAACCGTCAGAGCTGACAGCTATTGTTAACACACATCCCCCGGGACTCTGTGACCTTCTCTCTGTCCCTCTCACTCTCAGAGTCTGTCTCATGTAAGATGTGTAAGTTCTGTCGCTTAGTGAGAGTGATTTCTTTCTTGATTTAGCAGAAAATGTTGTAGTTGCACATTTGTAGTGTTTCACATCACATTTTCAGGTCTGCATTGAATCACTGTTTGGCAGTAATAATTTTATCAAAAACAAAAGACAGCGATGGTTGATCCAGCTTTGACTGGATAAATTCTTTGGCCAACACCCTTTTCAAACAGAGGGTGTGTTATACTAACAAATCTGTTTTGGCGTCTTTGCTTTGGTTGTCAACAAAATTCATTTTATTTGTATACTTTTTTTTTTAAATGCTCAAATTAAAAGTAAAGAACACTCATGTCTCTGTCTGCAGAATATATATTTTGTCTCATTGTTTGTGGCCTCAAACAGAGTAGACCGATGTTAGATTTGGTATCCATTCATTCTTTGTGTATTTCTTTTTATCATGTAGTTTTAATAGACTGCAGTGACTGTCAGTGATCTAAGAGGCCCATGTTACTCTGAGCTGAGTGCAGTGTCAGTCAGGCGGAGCAGACAGAGTGGACACACAAAAGAAATTAATTCAGCATGTTTAAGTGCAGCTGTCTGCTCAGCACTGAGCAGGTGCTGCCCCAACACACATCGCCCCTCCCTCCATTCATCCATTCATACGTCCAGTCCTCTTTCCAGCCCGTAATCCAGGAGCACTGTCTGTGACCCACTGTCTGCAGCTCAGTGATAAATCCTCACAGTGGATATTCACTCTTTTCTGTCGTAAATCATCATTTTAACAAGTGCTACCAGGGTAATTCACTGCAAAAGCCAATCCTCTCATGAGTGTTTATCTTATATGAAGACAAATAAATGTCATTACACTTCATAGATTTGATTTTAGGGTAGTAAAGCCGAAATAAGACCTACATTTATCATCATTATTATACAATTATATTATTTGTACCACTTTTGCCTCAAGCACACATAAAATGAAGCTAGAATATCAATCATATTCACAAACTGGCCACTTTCTTAGGTACACCTGTTCAAATGCTTGTCAATGCAAATAGTTAATCGGTAAATACCATGGCAGGAGTTCAATGCATTTTGGCATGTAAACACTCAAAGTTCATCAGGACGGAGGAGAAAGGTGAACATGGCGTGGTTGTTGGTGCCAGACAGGCTGGTCTGTGTGCTCCAGAAACTGCTGATCGACTGGTATTTTTATTTTTTATTTTTATTTTTCAGTGAGTGGCAGTTGTCTGGGCTAGAATGCATTGTTCATGTCACAGGTTAGAGGAGAATGTCCAGAGTGTTTTTTTGATGATAGAAACAACCAGCCAGGGTATGCAGAGGACCACCTCTGAACACACAACGGGCCCTATATTTCCTGGCGCAGCACAGGGTGGCACCTGGTGGTGGAGCCTGGCGCACCCCGCGCAGTGGTAATTTCGTCTGGCGCACCACTGTGTGCAGCCAATTTGGCACATTTGGTAGACCAGCTGCGCCAAGATGGGTGTGGCAGCGCACCAGGGGGGAGGTGTTGACAGATTCAGCTTGGCGCAGTGACAATTTCCTGCCACGCGGTGACACGCAGCGTGGCCTCCAATGCAACGGCCCGGTGGCCCCTGCGCTCTTCCAGTTGCTGTAAACGTGACAGCGGCTCCGACCTTCTTGGCCACCGAGGTGAAATTGTCACTGCGCCTCGCCCGCAGCGCATTTAAAGGGGAGGAGAGGCATTCATTTGATTGGTGAAGACTACACTCGGCTGTGTTAAACCCACTCACGCCTTCTCTCCTCCCTCTCTGCCACTTGCGCTGGTGGGAGGGACGGAAGCGTGGGTGTGCCGCGCTGCGCCAGACTGCACCATGAACCAAAGTTGCAAAATGCCCTGGACACACCGGCAGGCGCGGCGCAGGGCAGGTCTATGAAATTAGAGCCCCATATGTCAAATCTCAAAGCAGACGAGCTACAACAGAAGAAGACCACACCAGGTGCCACTCCTGTCAGCTAAGCACAGTTAATATTCATTAATTCATTTAACCTTTTTTTATACTCGAGAGATCATTGATGGGCAAGCCTCATTTACAATGGCATTAAGTCAAAGATCATCAAAAGACAGACAGCAAAGAGCTGTTGCACCAACACAAAATGACAAATAAATGGAGAGACACAGTTCGGGATCACTAACATGAGTAAAGTTAAATTTCCACAAGGCTAAGATGATATAAGGTATTATTAGATTCAGGAGATACAATTAAATATTTAAAATTAAATTAAAAAGAAGAGAAAGACAAGATAAAATATAAATATAATAAAAATAAGAGTTTGGATGTTTTAAAAAGTTTGATCCATCCAGCCATTATCAATACTGTTTATCAGAACATAAGCAGAGGAACATGTGAACTTCACACAGAAAGGTCCTGTGCAACCCTGAGATCAAACCGGTGACCTTGTTACTGTGAGACACAAGCACTACCTGCTGCTCCACCGTGCCACAGCTATAGAGGGTTAATGAAGAATGATCAAAAAATTAAATCAAAAGTGTGAGCTCAATAATTAGCATCAATACAATAATAAATAAATACAGTTATGTAAAAGAATTACAAACATGGCTGGGAGGTTTAAAATCAGGTTTCTTAAATTGCCAAACCTTAAAAATGTGTTGCGCTCGATGAGATGGCCCAACACAAAAGTTCAGTGTTAATTTTGACAGCAGTTTTGATTTAAGTTTTTTAGTCTTTTGCCTAAAATATCTTTTAGTTTAATCATAATGTAGTCTATCTAAGTTGTTTTAATTTAGTCTAGTCTTAGTTGATGAAATTTCACAACATTTTAGTCAACAAAATCTACTGTAAATTTAGTCGATTAAAATATGAAGTGCTCTACATGAATATATCAATTCATAAAGAGAGTAGCTCTGATTGGATCGCTCCACAACTTATCCCACTACCACCAAGCTAAGGCAGCTGTGATTGGATGTCCCTCTTAACTCATCCAACCTTTCCACACAACCAAAGTAGCTGTGATTGGATATATTCCTAACTTGTCCCTACTTTCTACATGACCGAATTAGGTCTGATTGGATTAAGTCTCTGTAAAACATTTTATTCTAGATTTCATTTGTTGTTGAAAATGTCAGTAAATTTTGTTTTAGTTTTTGTCCGTGTGCACTTATTTTTATTAGTTACTGTCTAGTTTTAAATCAGGGGAAAAAAGGTCTTTTGATGAAAACTCTGACAAAAATATAAGTCAACAAAATGAACACTGATGTAAACTGAGGCTGCAGTTCACCCGGGCTTACCAAAGTTCCAGTAGAATATTTGGGAAATGTTGCCTTGTTAAAACATTACATACTAGTATTGTTGCAGACCACATCCATCCGATGCAGCTCCTTTGGGATGTGATAGAACAAGACATCTGCATCATGGGTGCGCAGCAGACAAATATGCAGAATCTGTGTTATTCTATCATGTCAATATGGAGCAAAATCTCTGAGGAATGTTGTTTTTAGACTAGATATGTGAGTCTTCTCTCTCCTTACCTGACCTGTGGGCTCATTAGGCATCCCAGGTTGATTTATTTAAGGTGACACGTGCATGTGACTCAGGACTGTTTTTGGCTTTTTTTCCTGCAGAGAAAGCTGCGGGCTGTAATGATGTAAACTTATTTTAAGACATTCTGTGTGCTGTCCACGCAAAGCTGTCTGACTGAAACACTTTCTGATTCTATCCTGTCAAAATTCATGTCAGTCTTGCTGGTTTCTCCAGTTTTGCTCCAGGCCTGTGAAAACATTTTTACATCAGGCTCCTTCACCTCAGAGTCAGCATTACATTATGACCTCTTAAATGAGGAGATTCTTATTCTTGCTCTACATTTTCAAGTGATCAACCTATCGGAGTAAACAGTGTCCAGAGTCCGGAGGCATTTGGTCGAGGCACTCATGTACAAGACATCAACATAATTGATTAATGACATAAATGTTGCAGAGAGATGGTATTTCCGAGCTCTGAGGGAAAAACAGGAGTAAAAATAGAAATGAGTAGTCCTTGAGAAGAGATGTTTCTTTTTTTTATTGACAACTGAAATTGCAAAAAAATGCATTTCCAGAATTAGACCTCTGACGGCACATTTTCAGTAAATCCTTCTTCATTTTGTAAACCAACATATTCTTTGTCATTGTTAAATATATTTTCTCTAAATGTTGTTCAAAAAGTAAACTCAGGACGGGTGTTCCAACCATTTTTGTGTTAAAAAAGACTAAAAAAATTACAGGAACACAATAATGAACCTTAAATTAAAGCATAAACTTCCTAGCATTTTCAGTTATTTTCTTTTATGTGCATAAAGTCTTTGCAGCCCGAGGTTGATAAATCTGACTCTAGTTCAATGCCTCAACAATTTCCATACCACTGGAAGTGCTCGTTGGCACATGTGACGGTCAAAACATGGTGGCCTGGTTGATGGTGAGTTTGTTTCACAGCAGCCTGTTTGGTTTTGGATGAAGATGGTGTTGGAGCTTCAGTGTGGCCGTGTGTGTACATTCAAGCTTCTGCTGTTGTGGACAGTTGGTCCTGAGCAGTTGTGTTTCACTATAAAAACACATTTTGAGGGTATAATCAATGCAAATGATTCAAACATTACAAAAGGAAAACAAATCAGCAGAACTTTTATTAATATAAAAATAGACCACATAAAAGTAATATACTGACAATAGGCTCAATAAAATAATCAAAAGAAGAAGATGAGTCCCACGGGAGGGGGGGTGTTTGTTTCTTCCTGTGTCATAAAAGCCTACAATATTTTATATATTTGAATCTTTGAGATCTGCACATTAGGTGTATTAATCTTGACTAATCTATAATCGTCACCAGATCAAAGCTGATAAATAAATAAAGTAGAAGAATTGTATGTTGAAATGCTGAATGAGCGTTTCAACATAATAACACTGCAATAATATTCTAACTTACATTTTTGATAGTAATCCTTTCATTAACACTGGAAGATAATGTCTTATAACACTTAAATACATTGTATTTATAACATGTTGCAGCCATCCCCAAACAGTGGTGCAACGGGGACAGTTTTGCTTTCAAAATTCAAATTATGAAGAAAGTACTTTCTGTAATCATCTTTAAATGGTTTTGACTATTCACAGACAGATGTAAGTTTATTGTATAAAAATTTGGTTTGTCTAATCCAAACTATGTCTGAGTAACAGAGTCAAATGCAAAAAGTGTTGCAACTGTCCCCGGTCTCCCACATGCAATTATTAGACATGAATTTGGAGCCAAATCTCTGCAAATATTTGCAGAAAAAAATAAAATAGAGAAAAGGGGCTATTGTAATTTCCCTGAGTTTTGCCTCAGGCCTTAAACCCACCCCCCACCCTTTAACGTTGCTACCTCCATCTCTGAGCCCTCCCCCTCCACCCCTGGGATCCCCTGTCCTTCCTTGAGCATCCTCTCACCCCCTTTCTCCTACTCCACTTTCTCTCTCTCTTTTCACATATTTTGCCTTTTCATCACTCTCCTCCCCCTCCCTCCTCTCTCCCCCTCCTGCCGGTGGCGTCCACACACCGACCGGAGCGCAGACTCCCTCCTTGTTGTCAGTCACTTTCCCTGCGAACAGACGGCGGCAGCAGCGGCAGCAGGAGGAGGAGAGGAGTCCATAATCCCCCCCTCCCTCCCACCTCCACCCTCTCTCAGTCCACCCCACCCCTTTCCAAAATAACCACAAACCGGCAGCAGGAGGGGAACAAAACCTCCCGGGACGTCTGTGGTGCTGGATACCGCTCCTTTTTAGTGCTCACTGAAGCTGGATCCAAGCTTTACATCACACCTACAGTCTGCCTGGTGAGGACGAGGAGGGGTGATGTTTCAGAGGGGGATGTAGAGCGAGAAAATCCGCCTCTTTTTCACGGTGACGGAGCGGTGCACGGAAGCCACCAGCAGCATCAGTCGGTCGGGGGATGGAGACGCAGGCGGAAGGATGCTGGTGAATCCATAGGCAGGTGCTGCAGCATCGCTCGGCCGCAGCACCCGACAGCAGGGAGAAGACGGGTGATGCTGTCGTCGTCATTGTGCCAGAAAGAGAAAAAGAGAGGGAGGGAAGGAGGAGAGGAGGCTCTGGCATGGAGGGAGTGAGCGGCTGGATCAGCAGGTTGGATGGTTCCTGGAGGAGCTGTGGCATGCGTACGTAGTGGTAAAAAACACATAAAGTTGAATTCTCCAAGGTGGAATTGCTTCTTTTCTTGTGCGTAAAAGTGATGATGATTGTGCAACAGAGGAGCATCCCAGCAGCAGCAGCATCTGTGCCAGTTCAGGGTGGATTACAGAGCAGCAGGCCTCCATCTGAAGCCAGCTTCTGATCAGGAAAGAGGAGAAAACCAGAACATTCTTCACCCTGTTGCTGGAGCCAACGATTGATCGTGTTGTTCCTCCGCTGTGGTCCCCCGTGGAGGGACAGCTGTTGCAAAAGATGACTCACTTACAGGCTGGCCTCTCTCCAGAGACCCTGGAGAAGGCCAAGGTGGAGCTGAAAGAGAACCCGGAGACATTACACCAGGACATCCAGGAGGTCCGGGACATGATCATCACCCGGCCGGATATCGGGTTCCTCAGGACAGACGACGCCTTCATCCTCAGATTCCTCAGGGCGAGGAAGTTCAACCACTTTGAGGCGTTCAGGCTGCTGGCTCAGTACTTTGAGTACCGGCAGCAGAACCTGGACATGTTCAAGAACCTGAAACCAACAGACCCGGGGATCAAGCAGGCTCTGAAGGACGGTTTCCCGGGAGTGCTCTCCAATCTGGACAGATATGGCAGGAAGATACTGGTGCTGTTTGCAGCCAACTGGGACCAGAGCAGGTAAAAAAGCAGGAGGTTGGTGTTTGTTTAGTCTGTGCAGATGAGCCCCTTTACACATGCACTCCTGTAAATGAAGTATGGGGGCGTCTACTCTACCACAAGCCTGTTGCTTCAATTATATTTTGATTTATGGTGTGAAATCTTCACTGAAAGTCTGACTTAAAGAGAAACATATAAGCTCAAACTCTGTTGGATCAGTTTGTGTGAAAATAACTCAGGAAACATTTTCCAGAAAATGTATAAAGTAAAACACTACATTCATTTTTGTTTGATTTTTCATCCACTTTAAAAAAGACAACTACACTGTAACTGATTTGTGTAAATGTAAAAGTATTTTACCATAATATCTACAGCTACCTACCTACTGTAAAAAACCTTTACAATAAACTACAGTTAATGGCAAAATATTGTGGGAAAACATACTGACTTATGTAAAATTAACACTATTTAACCATAAAATCCACAGTTACCTACAGAAAATTCATTTTTCTTCCCCAGGAAAATTGACCAATAGCAGTTAAGATTTCTTTTAGTATATGTTTCACATTTTTGGGTGATATCTTCCTAATAAATGATCAGTAAAATAGCTAAAGATATAATAATATAGATTAAAATACAGCAAATTCACTGTAATTTCAAATACATTAAACTGTTGTAGAATAAAATATGGTAATGATACCGTAAATGAAAAAAAAAACCCTGTAAGATACTGTTTTTGATAATACAGTAGTTATACTGTAAATTCAAAGACAGTAATGATACTTTAAACAAAAATACAGTTTTAAAACTATTATGGAAAATACACTCTAATGCTATAAATTAAAATAGAGTACTGCTACTGTGAAAACCTTTACAGTAACATATGTTACCTTAAAATTTACAACAACCTCTTTACAGTGTAGCTGTGACAAAGCTGGCACATCACTGGGTCTACCTTCATTAAATATGAATAAATATGAATTTTAATTAAAATGTATTATATTAATGAGGAGAAATAACTGCTGTGAGGAGAAATAAAGTTTTGGTGTGATGTGAACCAGCCAAGAACAGAGCAGGTGTCAAGGTGATGAGCAGCGTAAAGTAAGGATATTTAATGATGTGTTCATGCTGAAGACACGCGTGTTCCCCATTGAATTGTTTTAAAATAATCAGATACGTGAATCCCTCCCAATCTTACGTTGCACTCAGACATTGACCCTAAAGGTGACAATTTGGTTTTGATTCAGAATCGATTCATGCTTCTCAGTCAAAGCTCGTTTTGTTCTAAACAGTGTTTATATTCAGATTTACTACAGTCTGTTGGCATTGACAGGCAGCTTAAATGAAGATGGTGTTAAGACTTCAAAGAAGTAAAATAATTAGAAAATTATAGTTGAACTTAATTCAGCTTTTATATCGAAAACAGGGTTGATAAGCTGTTTCCTGAATCTGAAGCCTTCAGTGCTGTCGAGGTGTACGTCCTTACAAGGAACTGGAATTATTGCTGGATTAAAACTGGAAGTCTGGTAAAACTGGTGCAGTGGTCAGTCTTTACGGCTAAAGACTGTTGTTCTGCCACAACTCAGGGTGATGGCGTGTAAGATGAGTGCTTCTGTTTCATTTAGCAGAGTCTGGAAACTGAATAGATCATGTCAAACTCTGTCCTTTCCCTGTGACTTTGAAGAATCCAAAATGCACCCAAACACTCACTTTTAAAGAGGGAGGGACGGGCTGGATTTTTCTTTACTGCTCCACAACGAAACATCACCAAGCTAACGGGCTAACTTTAGAAGAGAGACTGGCTATGACTAGCATGCACCTCGCTACAGCTGTCTACTATGAAAGCCTGTGCAGACAAACTAACTAGCAGCACATTTGGATGACACACATCTTTATAAATATACATACTGTAAAGAATTGAATCAGTTCAGAATCTCAGAGGGTGAGAATCGTGATTCAGACATGAACCGATTTTTCCTGACATCCCTACAAATGAAAAACAAGTTATTACACTGCAAACCTGCTCCCCCTCAAGCCTGCGGTGTTTCGGGAAAGATGCTCATACTAATAACTGTGGGAAAAGTTCATTATCTCAGATCAAGATGTTTTTATAAATCACTGTGTTGTGAGTTTGAGCTCTTACGAGAGAGAGTCAGTGATCAGCCATGTTTCTCTCATCCTCCCTGCTCTTTAGTTCAGACTGTTGTGTTAAGTTGCTGTTGCTGTAACGTCCCTGTATCCTGTTTGGCTATTTCATCTTAACATCCCCCTGACAAATTAATCCATGAAGAATTTTGTTGCAAAGAATTTATAGTAACAGACTAAATTTGTCTTGTAACTTCACTTGAGCAGAGAGACAACCAGTATTTAATGCGTTGAGAAGATACAATAAGGATTTATCACTTTTTCTCTGTCATGTAGAAGAAAATGGACTAAATGTCCCCTATAACTGAATTTTATGAAACAGGCACACAGACAGAGTATGGGCCCATATTAACAACACATAAAATGAAGAGGGTAATGTGTAAATAATGTAAATATAACATGAAATAGGTGGTCATATTTTCAAAAAACCTGCTATCGTAGATTGACGATAGCTTGAGTCAAAGAACATGATCCCTTTAGTGACAAAACATGATGTGTTGTAGACTTTTTTTTTGTAGTCTCACTGAAAATAGGCACTTTTTCATCAAAAATTAAGCCTTTTTTTCTTTCAAAAAACATAAAAATCAATAGACATATAAATCAATAGACTTCTGTAACAGATATTAACCGGCAAGCCTTTGTACTGATGTCAAAAGAAATTTAACCTGCAAATTGCTCTTTAAGTCGTGTTTGACTTTGGTTGCACCACTGAGATGTAATTTTAACTGCACATTTTTCTGGATTTATAATACTCTGGGGGCCACATGGGAAGCTGTGGGGAGCCTGATGTAGACCCCCAGTTGTCTATTGTATGTAGACCCCACACACACACACATACACCTAATAACATCCAACCAGCTGCTATTTCAGCCTCCACATCTCTGGTTTCAGTCTCTACAGCGGATGTCAGAACTGCAGGGATTTGTTTCCATTCAGCTCTGAAATCACCATTCAGCGTTATTCTGGATGAGCTGAAGGTGACAGGGTCAGGCTTTTGTTATTGGCTGGTGCCAAAGCTCTGTGCAGTCTGGAAACTTTTATCACACAAAGAGAATAAAAGTCTCTTGATTTGTTGAGCTTCGTCAAAATTCCAAATCACAAAAGTGGCTCCACATTATTTTTTTCAAGTGTAACAAATCTCACATACTTGAATTTTAGTGAAGATAATCTCCCTTATAGAAACACTCTTTTATGAAAATGTCAATGTTTTGCTCTTTGTCTTTATCAGTGAGTCAGCTGAGGAGAAATAATAATTCAATACTTCACCTCCTATCCCGAAAAATCAGTTTGATACAAATAAAATCTGTCAATCAGTCTCCTCTAGTGATTAAATCATATGAGCAATCTGATTCCACTAAACCAAACAGTAAATTTAGGGTTCATTTCCCTGACCTCACACACTCCCTGGCCACTTTATTAAGTACAGCTTGCTATTAACAGGTTGCACCCTTTTTGTCCCTTAAAGCTTTGTGATGGATTCAACAAGATCCTGGAAACATTCCTCAGCGATTTTGGTCCATACCTCCATGAAATCATCTCACAGCTGCTCTAGATTGTTTGGCTGAACATCCACTGGAATGAGATCTGGTGACTGTGAAGGCCACTGGAGTCCAGTGAAGGCCACTGGAGTCCAGTGAAGTCAGGAAGCACTTTGGGATGATTTAAGCTCTGTGATATGGAACACTGCGTTCTCAAGGGGATGGACATGGTCAGCAGTAATACTAAAATAGGCTGTAGTAATAAACAATGCTCACTTTGTAATGAGGGGCCCAAAAAGTGTCTAGAAACCATTACCAGCCTGAACTGTTGATGTGAGGCAGGTTGGATCCATGCTTTCATGATGTTTACGGCAAATTCTGACTCTACCATCTGAATGTGGCAGCAGAAATCCAGACTCATCAAATCAGATGACTTTTTTCCAATAATCAGTTGTCCAGTTATGTAGCGCCTGTGTAGCCTCAGTGTCCTGTTCTTAGCTGACAGGAGTTGTACCCAGTGTGGTGCTCTGCTGCTGCAGAATCTGCTTCAAGATTCAGCATGTTGTATGTTCAAAAATGATCTTCATACCATGGTTGTTACGAGAGGTTATTTGAGCTACTGTTCTCTCTTTTATCTTGAACCACTCTGGCATCAATAAGGCGTTTATACACCAAGACAACAGCTGCCTACTGGGTATCTTCTCTTTTTTGGACCATTCTCTAAAGATGATCGTGCTTGAAAATTCCAGTAGACCAGCAGATTCTGCACCGACAATCATCCCACGCTCAAAACTCCCTTTCTTCTCCACTGTGATGCTCGGTTTGAACTTCAGCAGGTCTTTTTGACCGTGTCTTCATGTCTAAATGCATTGAGTTGCTTACAGTGAGTGTAAATCATGTTTGAAAGCTTTGATTCTACACTATTTTCATTTCTGTCTAGACTGAAAAAATACTGGTTGTGTTGTACGGTGAGTCAGATCTACAGAAGCTTTTGTAAAAACCTCTTTGTGCTTCATCTCGACAAAGTTGTTTCTGTTTCACTGCCAATTCTTCAACTTAAGGGAAAATTTAATCTGCAGAGAGAGGCAAAATGTGACTTGGTTAGGAATTGGAGCAAGAGAACTGGAAGATAACATAAAAAGGTTTAAAAAAAAAAGAAAAGAAGAAGAGAATGAAGCATCGGCTAGATCAGAAACAACAGGACAGTGAGACGGAGTCAGAACCAGCTCACACAGGGTCACAGCTGAGAGCCCTTTCAACACTTTTACATCCAGCTGTTATGTTTGAGTTTTACCACAGTCACCACACACGCTAACTGCTCTGACTCTTGCCTCATTAACTCAATAATTAATAAGACTGTCAAAAGAAATTACTAATATTCCTCCTTTAAACTGCTATCCTGCTTTTAAATCTCAAAATAAAACAGTACTCTTGGATCATTGTTTTTGTATTAGGCCTGAACTGTCAAGGTTTGACTTTGACTGGTCCATGCATGCAGGTACTTACACACGCTGGCCACTTTATTAGATACACCTTTTCAACTGCTCATTTTCACAAATGCCTAATCAGTCATCCACATTGCAGCAACTGTTTGGGCAACATGGTCATGATAACATACTGAAGTTCAAACCGAGCATCAGAATGCAGAGAAGAAAGACGGTTTAAGTAATTTTCAATGGGGCATGGTTGTTTATACCAGGCAGAGTAGGTCAGAAACTCAACAATCATCTCTAGGTTTTACTGAAAATGTTCAGAGAAGGAAAGAATACCCAGTGAGACAATTTTCTCAGTTGAAAAATGCCTTGTTGAAGAAGCTCCTGCCGGATTCTGGGCCTGGTAGTAAAAATATTTCTGCTTCTAGAGCCTGGGCCTGACAGTGGCAGCTAGCCATTGCTAAGTTTGAGCCTGGTTCTGGATGGTTAGTAGCTGCTGAAGCCTGAACCTTCTGGTAAATGGCTTTCTGCTTCTGGAGCCTGGGCCTTGTCTTGGTGGTAGATAACTAGCTACTTTGGGGCCTGGGCCTTGTGGTAAATGGCTAGCTGCTTCTGGAGCTTGGGACTAGGTCTGGTGGTAAATGGCTGGCTGCTGCTGGAGTTGAGGCCGTGGCCCGGATGTAGATTTCTAACTGCTTTATTAGCCACGACACAGGCCAGGAAATAGCCATGTCCTGGTGATAGATGGCTAGTTGTGCTGGATCCTGGGCCTGGGTCTTGTGTCAGACGGTGAGCTGTGCTGGTAGGGGGCTAGCTGCTTCTGGAGCCCAGGCTTGGTTTTGATGGTAGTTAGCTTTCTGCCAGCGCCTGGGCTTGGGCCTGGTGGTGGATGTTTAGCTGCTGTTTGAGCCACAAACTGGGGCACAATCGCCCCACAGCCTTTCAGACAAGTGAAAACAGTGACAGCATGCTAACTTGAGATAATACAATACTTTCACTGTTGCATGTTATCATGTTTTATTCTGTGATTGTTTTCCTTCCTTTTGAAATCTAAAGAAATCCAAATAAACCAGGACCTGGATGTAGCCTGGTGATAAATGGCTTGTCACAGCAAGAACCTTGGCCAGGTTGCCTTGGATCACATACATTACCAGTTTTCAATTCACATTAATAATGGGAATTGTTCAGAGCTAACCAAAAGTGGTCACTGAGGGAAGTACACTTTTAAACATCCTCTCCTTGCTTTCATACTTCAGTCTGGTGTGTCTCCTTGAATTCTTTCACAGATTAAAAATCAAGTTCTCCTTCTCTCTGGTGATTAGTGCGTAGCAGTGACTCTTTCATCTAAAAGGCACTCCATTATTTTTCCTCAGATACACTTTTGTGGACATACTGCGGGCCATCCTGCTCTCCCTGGAGTCTATGATTGAAGACCCCGAGCTGCAGGTCAACGGCTTCATCCTCATCATCGACTGGAGCAACTTCACCTTCAAGCAGGCGTCCAAACTGACTCCCAGCATGCTTCGTCTCGCCATCGAGGGGCTGCAAGTAAGATGTCTGAAAACTGTTTTTTATCGTTGGGTTGATACAGTGCACTGTGCTTTGGGTTGTTTTTCCATCTTCTTTGCACTGAAGCTTTGGTTTTTACTCACATAGAGGCGTGTCTTGACTAAAATGTGGCTTAAGTATCTACAAACAGATGCTTCAAACATGTTCTTTGTAAACTTTCGCTGAAAAAGATCATGTGCTTTTAAGGTGATGGTGGGCTGTTTTGTTAAAAGTAGCAGAAAAGGAGAGGATGGCTCACTAAAATATGAGTTTCAAATGCAAAAATTAAACTTGTTGCTTTTCTTGTCTCTGGACATTTTAGCAAACAAAAATGGTAGGCATTCGCTGAAGTTTTATATTTCCACTTGCTTTGCTACACAATTTAGTTTTTGATTTTTTATCAGTCCTTATTTTTGTTTCAATTTGACTTTTTGTTTTCAATTTCAGTTTTTTTTTTTTGATTTGTTGGTTTAGTTTACTTTCTATATTGTAAAGTCCTTCATTTCTGGGTGTAGTTTTTCTAATATTTATAGGCAAGTTGTTTGCTGTTTGCATGCAGACGTGTGTGAATGGGAACACCCCGACCTTCAGATAAGCCCGATATTTTCCTTCTCTTCTCTGTTGAGCTGCATGTGTGAAAGCAGACAGCAGGGATTTTTTTTACCCAGACTTTAACCTGAAACTACCCCCACCTCCCTCTGACTGCCATGCAAACTGCAGGTAATCTTCCAGCTATGAGGGGCCAGCAATGAACAAGAAGGTCAGGATTTTTTTGGACATTGTCTTGGAAATTTCAGGGTCGCATATGTGAGCATTTGGTTGTATAATCTACAAACTCCTTAACATTTTATTGATCTTTCTTTTGAATACGAAGATTTAGTCAGTGTCAAAAATACACAGTAGCTGCACCTGTACTCTACACAGCTCATTGATGCTGATAAATACACCCCTGCAGCCTTGTCTCGTATTTCCTGTCACAGCTGAGGGAAAGGAAAATCATTGTCCTTAATCGACCATAAATTACATTTCTCATCTTGAGGCAGCAGAGAAAACCTCCAGCTCTTTTCCCATCAGCCCCTTTGCTGTCAAATGTTTCTCTTTAGAGGACCTTGAGCGCCGTGTTTGAGCTGTGAGCTTATTCAAAGTGTAATGAAAGGGAATAATGACATTTCTATTGTGATTACTCACCGCTGGATGGTTTTGGTCCAGGCTCGTTGGGCAAGTAGATGATGCAAAAAAAAAAGGAAGATTCTGAGTGGATGTCTGATCAGTATTCTTTGGTTTTCGTGGTGTCTGTTGAGCACTTTGACGTTTATTCTCCCGTAACAGAGTTAAATCACAGCAATGAGATGAATTTGAGGATTACTGGATTTATATTTGAGATTTTTCATGGACATCAGGACAACTTTACCTCAGCTAATCAATAAAACCTGAAAAGAAAATTCTGCTCTCGTTACCGGCTAAACAGTAAAACATCCTTCAGTTTATGTGCATGTGTGGAGGATGACGCTTTATTGCTTTCTCAACATCCCTGTGAATCATCTGCCAGCCGGAGTTGTGCTCCATTAGTCAAAGTGAAATGTAACAGGAAGTGTTTCTGGAGGGAAGTGTTGAGAAAGGCGCAGCAGTGTGACCACAGTGATTGTCTGATTTACTCTTGATTGATGCCAAACTGTCAGAGAAACATTCCTTGAATTTTCAACAGATTTTCTGTGTGAGTTTGATGTCAGTGGTTACAGGACACAAGCAGAAAAGCCCTGTGTTTGGATGAGTCTCAGTTTATCTTATCTGGAGCACATTTCTTTTTTATGTATCCTGTGTATAGCAGTTGATCACCTGCTGTTTCTTAAAGGTGCTTTATAAAAAAAAACTTGACTTGAGTAAACTTTATTAAATGAAAAACAAATAATAACAATACAAACTTCTTTGTCGAAAAGATATTTTCACTCCTTACTCAACAGGGTATGGGCCAGAGTTTGTTTCACAAGGTGGTTCATATTACACTGTGGCAGTAGCCGCCTATGACATTATCTACCCGTAGTGAATGTGATTGAGGGAACAATCATGCAATTAGCCACCAGATATGCTTTTGAAACGTTCTGCCTATTTCCAAACACGATCTATGGGCTCTTTCTCAGATGGACAAGTGAAATACATTGAATAGTCCATCTGGTGTACCGGTTAGCCTCCCGGTGCACTATGATTTATCTAATCGTGTAATATTCTGATATCAGATCTTGTAAAATCAATGATTAATTGTTCTTATTAATCTCGATCTCTTTATAAATCAACATAAGAAGTGATCAGGGAGCATAAACCTCCATCAAGACATCTCTGAGATTGTTAGCCCAGTTATCATTCATGTGGAAAACTGCCCTATAACTAATGTAAAGAAATACTTTCAAACATTTCTGGGTCTGCATTTGTGTTTGGATCACCTCCAAAATGCAATCTCTTCTTCCTTGGGTCATGACCAAACTTCCCCAGAAAATTTCATCACAATCTGTTCATAAATTTTTGAGTACTCTTGCTCACAGACAGACAGTCAAAGAGAGGTCTACGAGGAACCATGAGGAGCTCCTCCTGTATATAATCCTCCCATAACATTTAATATATAAATAAATTCAATGTTTCTACTTTGACAGGATGCTTCGAGCTGTAGAAAATCCTCCCTCTTTCTCCTCTTCCTGTGAGCATCAGTTTTCTGCAGCATCAGCACAAAGTGAAGGTGAAAAGTTGGCCACAAGGGAAAAAAAAACTCTGTTTCCTTTGTCAAACTTTTTAGTGGATTCAGTGCCTCAGTGAGACGTGTCCGTATATAACACAGGACTGTTGGCTCTCCACACTCAGATCAGAGGCTGAATTATTGATGGGAGCGTTTAGCCCGGCCCTGAGTCATTCCAACAGCTCAGCACTTGGTGCAATATAAGTCAGAAAGAAGCATAATGATGCTAAAATGTATGACACACATTAAGGAGACCATTACAGATGTGGCAATTAATTCTGACTAAATTTCTGCTGGATGCAAGAAGGGAAACTAGTTTCAGGCGAGTCAGTGATCTTTGTTTCCCTCAGTGTTAACAAATCAGCCTAAGTGTGCTTTTTAATTCATCATGGAGGCATAACTCAGCCAAACAGTTTTTGATTTGGTACCTAAAAAATAAATGTTTAACCCTTTGACTTCCAAACTAAAAAAATACATTAGCAACAATTTATTTGTTGGTTAAATTGTTTTCTTTCCTCTTCATTTAGTAGCATTTCAGGCTTTATTTTCAAATTACCCAATCAGGAGGCAGATATGTTGATCAACCAACTGGTTGGCTTGCCTGTTAAGGGTTATCCTGGGCATGAATAGATTTCTTTCATTTTTGCTACAACATTTTTGTTTTTTTTCCGTATGAGAACATCACAGAGAGAAAAATTTAGATAATTAGCAGCTGACTCAGTTTTCTGAGGAGTCATAGATAATTTTTACATCATCAAATTTATTTCCTTCAACTAAATTATGATTGTTAGAGAATCTGGAAGTATGTGAAAAGATTTTTTCTTACTCCAATGTATGCTCTTAATGTTGGATTTCTGAGGAGCGATGATTCACTTCCAATTTTTCTATTTTTCAAACAATAATATTCATGTACAGCAGTGCCACCCATTGGATAGAAATTGGTGTTACAAACATTATTAAGAGAGGTAAATAAGGGAAAACAGACAAAGACAGGCTTTCAAAATTTTAAATACAGTGGTGAGGCAGCAAAAAGTCAACCACACAGTTAAAATGCCAGACAAAGGGTTAAAAATAAGAAAACAAAAGTCACTATAAAAGTACTTTAAAATATTTTTGGAGGGTAACAATGCATACAACTCTTTTCTCTCTATCAGTCATACTCTAGTCTGTCACTTCTGAGTGTTATATGTCCGTGAGCAGCTAAGAGTCATTTCATACGTCTGGTTGGTCTCCACATTAAAAACGATTAAATATAATTAATTTTTAATGATATCAATTGAGTGAGGGTGGTTTGTTGCAAGCTGGACGACATATTAGCTGAAGTGCTAGCAGGAGCCCCGACTGACGCCTGCTTCGTGTTAATGTGGTTCTTTACGCTGGAAGTGCTTCAGTGAGAAGAAAACTCCTTCCTGCCGAGTGTGCATATTACTGTATGTCGATCCACGGTTCTGTCTTGCGTTTTTTTGTATTCAGATTTCCCACTGACAGGTCCACCGTGCTGTTTAGTGTCTTCCAATGCGAGTTGGATGGTTCTGCCGGATCAACTGCCCATTTGCGCACGTGCGGCAACATGCGCCACGGCAAGTCTACCTGGACAAACTGCCTGAAGTGCGTTGCCAGAGACATTTCACGGATTTTGAGTCATTCTGGGTTAATTGCATTAAACTTTTTTATCACATTAATCGTGATGATGGATTAATTCAAAATAACACATTAAATTTGACATATATACATATATATGCATATCTATTGTAAGAGTGTTGTGCAGAGATGCTTTGGGCAACAGCTCATGGAGAGTGTTGGGGAACACATTCATTGCAGACAAATCAGATAATGTTATACTGTGCTACAGATCATGAGCCACTTCGTTCAACAAACTCTCGTCAAAACATGTCATAAGTGCAGCAAAAATATCCTTACACTTGAGAAGTTTTAGTGTTGGTATTGGTTCTTCATTCAACCAAGAAATGTGGTCCAGATCTGAGTAAACCACTACTGAAGCATCTATGCTAATTCCTGTACGTGCATTCACTTCCTTCTGTCGTAGCTCCACCTTTTCCTGCTATGAGAGATGCTGATTGGGCTGTGCCACTTTGGGCGGCTCACAGTTGTTGTAGATTGGAGCTTTGCATGATGGATCTGCTGATTACAGACAAAGTTAGGGACCTCTTTTCATTGGCCAGTTCCTGGAAGCACACCTGTTGCTCTATACATCTGGAAAGCCATGCACAAGTGGAGACTGCTGTTTTTTCTGTGATACATGTTCACTATCTTTGTCTGAGTCTTTAAAAATGTCTTAAATTGGACTTAAAATCCTGGAGGAACAGGGTTATTTTGAGTTTAACTGCACATTGTTTTTGTCTTTCTCATCTATGCAGGATGTAGCAAATATGTATGAGGTGATTTAAGTATAACTCTTTGGGCATATTTACATTTTGGATTATATCAATTAGTGATGCACTGATTGTAAATTCCATAGTAATACTGATACTGATGTTAAAACATAAATTTACAGATGGAAATGTTTTCTATTTACCTCTTTTGACTTAACTCCGCAGTGCCAATTTATAAAAAGACCTAATATAATAGAGTTTCAGGCGATCAGTTTCTGTATGCTTTCTTAAATTAAACTAAGCCATTCTTTCTGACGTTGTCATGCCAAAGACTTTGGTGTGAGGATCTTGTAATTCAAAGATTTAATACTTAAAGTTATGAGAGAGGACTGTAATAACTCTAATCTAAATCAAAGTATGCTTAGCAATGTCATTTATCCTCAACAAGGGACTTAATCGCTCTACAATAACCTAAAGAGACATGTCAGTATTGTCCTCTCAATAGTCTGAGAGGCCTTAAATCGTTTTGTTATCATCCACCAGTTATGACTCATCTGTTTTTCTATCATTTGTCTCCTCCGCCTCGATTGTGATTAAATCTTTGTCATGGCAACCCTGACAGTATTCGTATTGAAGCAAACACAAACAGCATGTAGGCCACATGTCTTGGGATCCAGATTTGTAGCACAGTATGGCGCACAGATCGCAGGAGCAGTGCCCACAGACGACACAGCGTTTATTTACAGAACACCATCCACCAGCGTTTTTCTTTACTGCCTCTGTCTTTTGGTTATTTCTGGGTTATTTCTATTCAGGCATCAGACAGGAGATGTTGGGGCTTAGAGATGAAGAATAAAAGAAACAAAGGGGCTTAAATGTAAAAATTAACTTCTGATTCACTGATCAGCTTCATCATGAGGTGATATATAAAAGGTGGTACAGGGTCCTCTTTATAGAAGGGTCCAAGAGGACATAATAATGGAGGGAATTTCAGGTAGGCGTGTATACTCCTGTCATGTACAAACTTGAATCTCTTTAGTAGATAACAGAAGCAAGAGAGGAGACTTTGGCCTCAAAATGTGAGACTTTGCCTCTTTGACAGCATCCAAGTGGGAAATCAGAAAAAGGAAAGGACTGCTGACCAAACCTCATGCCAGAAAGAAAACAGCCCATCTTGACCCCTCTTTACTTACACATCAAAAATAAGAGCTGATCCTGCAGAGATTTACCCAAATCCCGAAAACAGAGAAAGAGCAAAATCAGCCAAACTCTGTGCAACTTTTGTGCTTTTAGATTTTGCAAACATGATCCATGGTTTTTGTCAAAGAGCCCACCAGATGTCGAAAGTGTCCTAAACTGGATCCAAGGGGACTGAAGAAGCACACACGTCATTTTCTGCAGAGTAGAGACTCTTCCTGATTTGTTTGCAGCTAATTTTTCAGCATTTTGTCCTCAGACTGACCCCCTCTCTCTTTCTGTCTCTGCTGTTCAGCTCTTAAATCCTCTGATTGTTTATGCAGCAGACTCAGTATTGTCTGGGGTTACATTCAGCGCAGCACACGACATGCTCCACTTTACCACTTTTTATTCTTACACTTCTTTATGCACTCATAAAAGAGATTATATTAAGGAGGTGAGCCTGTGTGTGGTAATCCTGCAGGATTACAATGTAAGAGAGGGATTAAAGTTTCAACTCTACAGAGAAATCTTCTTTTAGCTTCTTTTGCAAACATTTTTAAGTTTTTTTTCTAAAGGGCTCAGAGTAAAATGGCTGTGTTGAAGTAAATTAAGCATCACACATGAGGAAACAGTTCAGGAGTTCAAATCAGAATTTTACTTCAAGATCATTACAGCAGAAACGAACTCTTAAAGCAAAGACACATTTATTATTCCTTTTACATGTTTTGCAGTAAAGTCTCAGTTGGACCTTAGCTTTTTCATCATCATAACCTATTTCTTTTTAACAGATATTGAGACTTGGCTCAACATAAAAGCATGTTTCAAGACAAGACCAGTTCATTTGTGAGTGTTATTCTTGCACAAGTCAAGAAGAGCTGCATAAAAATCGACTAACCGTCGTGTTTTAATCATAACCTGAAACATCAGGTGGAACCTTCAATATATTTCACAAGTCCATGTGGGAAAGAGCCCATAGAAAGTGTTTTGGGAGGGCAGAACCTTTCAAAAGCACATCTGGCAGGCGATTGGACGATTGTTTTGTCAGTCACATTCATTACAGGCCAATCAGATAATGTAGTAGGCGGGCTCTACTGTCATAGTGTAAAGGACCGATGTGAACCACTTTGTGAAACAAACTCTGCAAAACATGTTGGATGTGGAGCGAAAATATCCTTTGAGAAGTTTGCATTGTTGCTATTTGTTTTCCATTTAGTGAAGAAATGTGGTCCAGACCTGATAAAACTGCTGCTGAAGCTGTTAGCATCTATGCTAACCTCAGTACGAGCAGTCATTTCCTGCTGTCGTCTTGCTCGTAGCTCCACCTCGTCCTGCGCCAAAGGACGTTGAATGATCGTCTCGGGTTTTGCTGCTCAGAGTCGTCGTAGATTGGAGCTTGGCAAGATGAACCTGTATGATCATATTGAATCGCTGGTTGGTGATTGAACATTATAAAGTCTCAAAGATCACAGATGTTTTTGTGGTGTGATTCTTTTAGGTGAAACATCATGGGGGCAGTGAATCAGGCGATAGTAATGATAGCAGGGTAGGTTGCCAAGGTGGATTTCGAGACTAATGCAAGTCAGAATAGGTAAAATAATATATATATATATAAAAGAAACGAGAATCCATCCTGCCTCTTCCTGTTACCATCTCCTGTTGCTGCTTATGCTGGCCCTGTCCTGCTGCTCACTTCTACATTAGCACAGTATTAGTTACTTTAAGACATTACTCTGTTGTAATAAATATAATCAATATCATCTTTTTATTACACAGTCACCACTGAACATTTTTTTTTTTTATCTCTCTTTGTCTTCTATTATCAAAGTATTCTGTTACAGAGTCACTTTCCAAGCTCTTTTATTATTATGCCCGTGCCAATTAACCTGAAATTTCTCAAATCCAGAAATGGGTGAAGACAATATCTAAGACGTGTATGTGTGTGTAGGTTTGTGTGTGTGCATCACTAGAATTAGTCACTTTGACTGTTTAACTCAGTGCCATTTATGTCCGTATAATTTCTCCTTACCCATCCATTTAATTAACTTTTTACAATATATTTTTGGTCCACTCTATTCCTTATCCACCAGCAATTCTATTGCCACTCCCTAATTAGTGTTTTATCACGGTGATTAAGTATTGGATCCTCTGAATGCATGTTGCTTGTGCACATTGTCTTTTCAGTTTTTTTCTTATTTTATTTTGTTTTTTTCTTTTTTCCCTATTTGATTGTGTTAAACACTTACTTGTTCATTTTTACCATTCCTATTCTTGCCTTGTTTTGTAAATCTCACCTTGTCCCGCCAATAAAGCATTATATATAAAAAATGAGAAAAAATAAATAAGAGAAAAGGCGATGCAATAAAACCAAGAATCAACAGATAGAAAAGATAAGCTAAAAATACATTAAAAATGTTTAAAAGATTAGAAAAAATATATAATGACGAAAGTGTAAAAAGATAAAAACTATATGATCTAATAAGAAATACAAACGAATACAGAAAACATAACAAAACATCAAAAAATAAAATTTAAAAACTTGAATTTTACAGTAAAGTTAGTTAAAAATTGATTCTCATAAATAAATAATAATCATAAAAAAATGATAAAGTTCTATAAAAGCCAGGCTGAATAATTTAGTCTTCAGGTTTATTATTTCTACATTCTGAGCCTGTAAGGGTATTTCCTCTGGTTCTTTCTGCCTGTTTGATCATGATGAATGTGGACTGATGAAGCGTTCCCCGCTGTTTGGACGTCCTGTCTGTGCTGTATCTGAAGTAAGTCACCTCGTTAAGGTGATCCACCACGACTCGACACCTCTGACCTCCGATCAGTGAGCTGTCAGTCAGTAATGAATGATGCTGTGACAGCCGGCTGACTGTACAGACGCTGACAGACGGAGGATGTTTGCTGTTTGTTTGAATCAGAGCTGCAGGATTTGCTCTGCTTTTGTTTAGATGATGTGAGCCAGACAGACAGGTTACATCTTTGGGCAGAATTTGACTCAAATTGACAGATCGAGATCAGAGATGTTGGACATTTTTGCATCATGTCGTGGGAAATTCCTTCAAGAACTTCTCTCTGAACTTTCTTTTACTGGTCAACTGAGGGCAGGAGACTGAAAAATGCATCTTTTGTATTTAATTGTCTCTTTGTTGATACTTGAAAATCCAAAATAAAAGATAGACTGGTATATTAGCTGCAGTCAGATTTTAGGGGTCTCTTAACTGTGTTTCTGCATGATGATTTACGTCATGTTCAGGCTAACGCTTTCATGCATGGTGTCCACTGTATGGGACAGATATTTGGAATATATTTTATTGCTTTTAGGTTGCAGTACCATGTCCCTACTACCAGGTGGTGAACACCCAATTCATTGTCTCAAGTTTCATAAAAATACAATCTTTCTATCTTTTTGTCATACTGAGATGTTACATCGTATATCCAGAATGGTTGACGAAGGGGGAAATGCACCACGCCCTCCAGGAATAAATATTAAATCCTTCTAGTCTCAAAGAACCAGACAGGTTTACAAAATATATTCCAATTCAATGAGATGTTATGAACACTTAAATGCAGATTTTAAAAATACTTCTCCTGTATATTTTTTTTGTGTCCGCTCCAGTGGATGTTATGCACTAAAGGATATATTCTGCTTATTATGCCCGTATTCAGATAAGAGCTGCACAATTAATCGAAGTTTACACTGAGAAACAACAATAATAATTAAAATAATAGTAATAATAACACTGACAACACAGGCTCATATTAATTTACTGTAATTTTTGTTACATGCCCTATTATCAAAGTATACACACAATTGTTGTCATTTTAGTTCTAAATTAATGCAATATAACATGGTATAACAATAATGCAAACTTAAAGCAACAAAAATCTGAAAAATGCTCAGATATTATTTGATTAAAGGAAGTGCAATAAAAATACAGATGTTTTTCCTAACATGATGATTAATCGTGATTAATAATCACAATATTTATCAAAATAATCGAGATTATCATTTTGGCCATAATGGTGCAGCCCTAATGCAGATTTACCCTAATTTTGTATTTTTTTTGTGTAAATCACAAATTAATAGTTTAATTAAACAACAATGTCCTATTTTCTTCAGACTTTGCATTTGATTTTATTTACTGTTAAATGTTTGAAGAAGATATGAGTTTGTGGATTTATGTTAAATTCCTTTAAATAACTATTTATACCCTTGATGCATGTCCACTGCAGTGGAAAATACAACATACTACAAAAATGACTTTTATTTTTAATTTGTTTGAAAGTAAAAACTAACATTTAAAATAATTTTTCCTCTGTAATTTAATAATTCATGCACGAAAGCATGCAGCCGATTGGATACCAGGGCTACATTTGGTAGGAACATGTACAATGTACCAGGAATTATGAGCTCTTGACCAGAAGTATTTTCATGTGTTTCAGAAACAAAGCAAGAATATCAGGCATGTTAGAGCCCAATATGTAACAGTGACCCAAAATGTTATAAAAACAATGTAATAAAACCCGAAATGTTGTAACTGGTCGATAATGTAACAAGATGCTGAGCCCAAAGCGTGATAACTTTTTGGGTCAGTTATTACATTATGGGGCAGGTAAAATATTTTTCTCCTAATAGTGTAATAATTTTATTACATCATAGAGTGAGTCAATGATTTATGGATTAAAGAGTGTAGTATGACACAAAAATGCCCCATCCTACATATATACACTTAAAAAATAAAGCCTTTTGGAGACCTAAACTTTTTCTTTAGCCTCTGATGAGTTTACCTCTTACATGTGTTCAATTTCAGCTCATTCACTGGACTCAAACTGTTTCAGTTTCAATAACACTGAAAGAATGGGGCTGTTCTACACTTTGGACCTTTAGTTTATATATATCTATGTACGGTCTATGATATTTGTGTATGATTGCTGTTGCCCAAGTCATTTATAGTCTCCTGTTCTCTAAAAGTGAGGATAGTGAGAAGATAACACACAAGATATTAAGAGGTCAATTATGGAGACATAAAAACAATACACATAGTTTTAAAGTTGAATATATGAATTTTAATTTTACACACATTATTACATTATTGACCAGTTATTACATTTCGGGTTTTATTTTTATTGATTTATTTTTATAGAGCATTTCTGGTCATTGTTATATATCGAGCTCTAACAAGGCACTCAGTCAAAAGTCCAGGCATCCTCTCCTCCTCCTCCCCCTCCTCCTCTGTCCCTGTTGGCCTCCCCCCTTTCTTCTCACTTTTGTTTTCCTCCCCCTCCCCCCTCCTCTCTCTCTCCTTTACATCATCACCCCCCCTGCTCTCCCACCCTGCCCCTCTTCATCTCCCCCTTCAGTCTTTCAGCCCAGCCTCTCCATCATCGTTCAACAAAGACCAAACTGACTGGACAGCCTGTTCAATGACTCCATCTTTTCTCCCTCATGTTCAGGAATGAGCCTAATTATCCCCTGATTAAACAAAACATCATCATCATCTTCATCACCGCCGTGAGGTCATTTCTCTGCAGACAGACTGCAGGACAATGTTCACGTCACTGATTTTATCGTCACCTTTTTCTCCCGTTAAACCTGAAAAACCCTCCTGCTCTCCATCCTCAGCAGGTGATGTAATGATATAATGTTCCTCCTCCCTCCTCTTCCTCCTCCTCCTCCTCCTCCTTCATCCCACCCTCACCACGTTGCCACAGCAACACGTCAGCCTGCCGCTCTATCTGCTCCTCCCTCTCCTCCAGATGGGCTTCCTTTTGTTGTGTGTGTTCCTCAGACAGAGGCACACTTCCCTCCGTCTCTTTTCTTCTTCCTCTGAGATGCTGACTGAAGACTAAGTCGTGAAAGTACAACAAAAAAGAGCGAGTTTTAGGGCAAGTGTGAGATATTACTGATTTTTTTAATTAATGACTCAATGGATGAACAAAAATGTTTTGAACCTACTCCATGGAGGTCCTGTTTTTGCCATTGTTTGTTTGTTTGTCACATTTTAAACAATAACTCATTTCTAGTTTGCCTTTTTTGCGCTTTTTCATTTTTCTTTAAGTTTTGTGAATTTTTCATTCCTATTGGCTATTACCACATAAACATGGAGATGCCCTGATATTTTTTTATTATTTATTTTGCTGCAAATAGTGATATCAGTGAAGGATGATTTATCGATTTTATATTGGTTTGAGCAGATAAATGCTTCAGAAGATATGAAAACTTGCCTGCGTTTACTGCTGGTAGTCCTGTTAGAATCACATACGAGGTGTGTCAGAAAAGTTCCAGGACTGGTGTCACAAAAGATTTATTTAGAATCCAAACTACAAGTTTTCCCCTTCGAAGTAATCCCCCTGGAGTCTAATGCACTTCCCCGTCCTTCTCTGCCACGTTTCATGCACTCCTGGAAGGATTCTTCCGGGATCCTCCTCAGCTCCGTGGTCACAGCCTTTTTGATGTCATCCATGTCTTCAAAACGGGTCCCCTTGATGACCCCCTTGAACTTGGGGAATAGGAAAAAATCACACGGAGCCAGGTCGGGTGAGTAGGGAGGTTGCTCCAGCACGGCGATGTTCTTCTTGGCCAGGAACTGTCGGATGCTCAGGGCATTGTGAGTGGGCACGTTGTCATGGTGAAGCAGCCACGACTTGTCCTGCCACAACTCTCGCCTCTTCTCGCGTACTGAACGAGGCAAACGCTGAGTATCTCTTTGTAGACATGCTGGGATTACTCTGAAGGGGAAAACTCTTAGTTTGAAGTTTGGGTTTGAAATGAATATTTTGTGACACCAGTCCTGGAACTTTTCTGACACACCTCGTACATGTTAGCACTGAAGAGTTTCTATTTTACCTGCAGCATACCACTGGAGCGCCGGCTGTGAAAATGCTCTGATAGACTAGAGAGGGAGCGAAGTGCTCTGCAGTATGATTCGCGGCTGGCTGGTGACTTTTTGTCTTGTTCATAGAAGTGCTCTATCATACGGTGGAGATTTGGTAAAAACAGTAGGGGGGTATAAAACTCAGAAAAGCTGAATATGGGTTCTTTAACTTTAACTTAGTCTCCTGAAATAATTTCATATGACAAAAAACAAAAAATCACCCCCGCTCAACATAATTTACCTACAGTTATAACCAAAATCTAAATTTCTGTCTCTTGAAATTCACTTGAACACATCAAGTACCTTTTGTCAAAAACTTATTTTACTGAGCCAACATAAACACATCATAATATTACAGACCGGACCTCAAATGCATCACAAACACAATGTGTGTGTTTGTAGCTCGTTAAGCTTTGCTGATTAGCTTTTGTCATGTTGGTCTGGGGGAGATTTTAAGTCTGGATTAAGTCTGCATAGTGAAGGACAAACGGTCAACTGAAACTAAGTTCAGTGAATTTTTATCACAGTTCCTGTAAACAGATAATGGAGCAGCAGGAGCAGACAAAAGCGTTGGTGATTTGTTAACATTCTAAAGGTTGTGTTGGTTAATTGAGGCACTGATTTCAATCAGCAGTTTTTGTACTTTTAACAAATACTGTAAGATATTGATCAGCTTTACATCAATTAGAGTACCCTTAGTTTGTTCTGTTTTTTTTTTTTTTTTTAACACCAAGTCAGTTAAACATTGAAAAGCCTAATCTTACGGGTAGTTAATTAAAAATCTTGCTGATTGTTTATCCTGCAGCATCAGGTCGGTTCTTAAAAGCTAATTATGTAATCAACCCAAAGTTACTCACAAGTATCTCAGATTAAATGTCTGTTTTACTGACCTTGTTCTCTCTAAAGTTTTTCTCTAAATTGAGCATTCTGACATCTAGTTGTGGTTTGTTGTAAGGACTTGTGATTAGCTGTATTGGTTGTAAAATCAGTTCATTTGTTTTGATTTAAAAAAGAGTTAAAACACTTTTCCTTAATATTTGTTGACAAAATATAACTGGGGCCACTTTACATTCATTTCTTTTTGCGTGCACCCATCTGTAGTACGCTCCTGTCTTTTTATAGCTCCTGATTATGCACAGATATTTATCCCACAGCCTCACATCCAGCAGCACAGTTTCAGTCAGTACTCTCCCTGTGGATTCGTTCGGCATTAGCATTGTTACATAACAGGCAGACGGCTCCAGAATAACTAGGACTCCAGAGAAATCTGTGCCAACAATAAAACACAGGAGAGGATCTGACCTACTGTATCCGATTTTTATTCTTTAATCATGTGGAAAAAATATTCAGACTAATGAAACTCTGCCGTCTGATCCCAGCTTTAGACCTACCGAATGCTTCACTATCATGTATAATCAATGATAAGAGCTTTTTGAGCACCATTCGGTTTATTTTATTAACAACGTTAGAGTTCAGATTCATTACAGGCTGTAAAATGTGGAGAACGGTGTGGGGAGGAAAGGCTTTTAAGTGGACAAAGGAGATCTATTATCAGGAGTTTATGGACAAAGTGGAGGCCTGAGCCGTCTCACACTGCAGAGTCGATAAATTCACAATAATGGACACGTTAAAGGACATGAAACTGCTTATACGATGGTTTATGAATGAAGTCTAAAGAAAGACCAATCAGTGTTAAGTGTTCTGCAGTCAAACTGGTGTCTTGGGGTTCTGACTCATATCTTCAAAACTTTCATCTACGGGAAGATGCAGCCCTTAAACTTGGACACAACTGATTTCCTTCATTCTGTTGTCTTTAAGATGTTTCACCTCATCCCCAACAGTCTCTCAAACTTATTTTTATTTTGATATCTTACAAATATTTAAGACCACGTGTTAGGCTCTTGAGGAGTTGAACCTTGCATCCTTGTTGCTGTGATTTTTATTTTATACACAAACTGACTCCCTGTGGCCAGCTAGGGAAGGGTATTGATAGGACTTTACCAATATCAGTTCCATTACAGATTATTCTTATAAGTCTTATTCTTTCTATTATAGATTCCTGTAGATGTTTGTGTGGAAAAAAAGCCCATTCAGGTTTCCAGTGAATGTCAGACACATGGCTTTGCTCATACTTGATGCCTTGCTGCATAGACAAACACTTCTCTAAGTTGCTGCTGTTTCCACACTTGCTTGAAATCATTTGGACACAGACACTGGGCATTGTGCAGTCAGTGTTACTCTGGATGAAACTGAGCCACAGGTGCGTTTCACACCTACAGCTTAGTTTACTTGTTTCGATTCAAGTGAGCGGGTAAGATCCACACAAAGGCAGGGCTGGCTGACATCAATATGTCACAGCCAGTGTTGCTATGACTAAAAATCAAGCTCTGGATTATTGGAGGGAATTAGCAGGTTAATTAGGGGTGTCAAAAATAAGTCAATAATTGTTTATTCTTGCTGGACTGCAGCATCAGTTTTGTTTCTGAGGAAGAAAAAAGTATAGATACATTATTAACATTAACAGTATTAACAATATGAACATAATATGACAGCACTGTTTGACAATAGACCACATTTGACCTTAAGGCAAAGTTTGGCAGTTAGGATATCGCATTGGATATTATGTTTGCTAAAATCCAAACATTTCACAATGTAATTGATAGGAATTACACAGTGTATGCCTGGCTTAACCTGCCATTTTCTGGGACAAAATTGACTATTTGCAGCCGATAAAGATTAAGTATTTACCCAGCTCATTGTTTATTACTTCTCTTAAACATAAGTCTAACAAGTAAGCCTGCACATGGTGACTTTAAAAAACTAGTCTGGGTTAGATTAAATCTTTGTCATTCATCTCAAAACATTCATATTGATGTAAACTTATCAATAATATTCTTCGCAGACTGTGAACAGGAAATGTAGCTGTGTTCTCTCTTTTTTACATGGTTACAAATCATGCAGTTTTGATTTAAACAGTGTTGTGTCCATCTTTCTATCTCCTCACGGCAGCTGGAAAAAAAACACCGTCTGTCTGTCCGTCTGTTCCCTTCCTTCAATAACAAAGACCACAGGAGGGTTTGACTGATATGAGGCTTAAAAAATATCCCAGCTGCTGATATTTTCCCTGCCAAGATTCAGAATATGCTTATTTAGATTTTTCTGTTGCTTCTGTCCTCACTAGAAACCACCAGCTCTGATTTTGTGATGTTTGATGTTGTTACTGCAGAATTTCTCAGGAGGGTTGCTATGGGCTTTTGGTTGATGGTTACTGCTTCGATTCTGTTTTCTACAAACACAAAATGTTTATTTTACAAAGACCTCAGTCCTTCTCTTATCTGAACCAGACAGTGAGACTTTCCAAATATCTTTTAAACCCTATAGGATAGTTTTATCAAGAGCATTTCATTTGCCAAATTCTATTAATAAAACACCCTGCTTCCTGGTTGGATCTGTTGCTGCCTTCATAACTGCCTTAATTCTCTTAGACGTGAACTCAACAAGGTGCTGGAACATTCCTCAGAGGTCTTGGTCCATATCTCCATGATAGCATCACACAAGTGCTGCAGATTCGTCAGCTGTACATACATAATGAGAATCTCCTGTTCCATAGCTGTCATGTTGAGCCCAGGCTTTATGCAGCCACCTGTTGTGTGCGATGTAAACTTTAAACACGGTGATGATTTCAGTGTCCCTGAGGACAGAATTAGTAAAACAAACATCAATTATCAGTGTCATCATCAGATATATGCAGGCATTTGAAAGCCAGTGGTCATACCTCGTTATCAGCACCTTCTGCTCTCAATTTCTACAATATTGTCCTCCGTACACTGCTGTCAATGTCTTGGTGTTTCAGTCTAAAATAAGATCATGGTAAATGATGACTTTCAGATGACTGTGATACATGTCGTAGTTCTATCACCAGCAGAAACAGAGGGTGTACTCTCCACTGCTTTATTGGGAAGTGCAGTTATCATTGTGCCAAAAAACACCGAGTACTTAACACATAAGAAATACATCAAAATGAATTCCTCTGATACAAACTCACCCATGGATACAGTCAGCTTAAAGGCAACAATTAACACGGTCACTAGCTGAACCAATACACCCAATTTACTTCCAAAAGATATTCCTGTCTTCTAAAAGAGACTTAATCTATCATCAGCCAGATTAGCAGACATGTTTGTGACCGTGCAGTCCTAATAACACATTTTTAGATGTTGATGATTGTGAATTTGATCATCAGGCTGTCTGTGATGGTTGTTTCTGCTGATGTGTTGAATTGGTCACATCTCCTCTGCTGGTCTTGTGTAAATGCAGCAAGCCTCTGTGTTGTGTTAATGTGCACAACTGATGCCCTGAAATAAAGCAGGGGATGTGTGGTGGCCATCATGAATCCAGATAGATAACAGCAAGTATATCCACGACCTGAGGGACCCAAAGTGTGCAAAAAGTGCACATGGACAAAAACTAAAACTGAATTAACTGACATTTTCATCAACAAATAAAAACTAGATGAAAATATTTGACAGAGACTTAATCCAATCAGACCTAATTTGGTCATGTAGAAAGTAGAGACAAGTTAGGAATATATCCAATCACAGCTACTTTGGTTGTGTGGAAAGGTTGGATGAGTTAAGAGGGACATCCAATCACAACTGCCTTAGCTTCTTGGTGGTGGTGGGATAAGTTGTGGAGCGATCCAATCAGAGCTCCTCTCTTTATGAATTGATATATTCATGTAGAGCAGGTTCACTGTTTGTTGTCAGTTCTGGTATTGTAACTGAGATGCTCTGCCAGGTAGCCTAAATAAAGGTGACTGCATTTCACCCAAAAGTTCAATTTGTTTCTGTTCATTTATACATTCAAACTTTACTAACATTCAGTAAAGGGTTATTAGATGTTTCATTTTATCCAAGTGTAAAACATGACTTCAGAAATTTAAGGAAACATAAAAAATACCTTAGACTTTACACTTCATATTTTAGTCGACTAAATATACAGCAGATTTCATCGACTAAAACTAGACTAAAATTAAAACAATTTGGATGACTAAATTGTGACTCAAACTAAAAGATATTTTAGGCAAAGGCTATGACTAAAACTACCTTAAAAACTGCTGTCAAAATTAACACTGGTTGTGCATTCAGACATTGTTGTAACAAGAGCTTGGTATCTGAGCTACTGTTGCCTCTCTATCATCTTGAACTACTTCTGTCTTTCTCCTCTGACCTGTGGCATCAACAAGTCACTTTTGCCAATGGATACTTCCCTTTTTGGACTTTTTTCTGTAAAATCAGGAGACAGAAGGGACTGAAAACCTCAGTAGATCATCATTTCAAAAATACTCAGACCAGCCAGTCTGGCACCAACATGCCATATTCAAAGTCTCTTAAAACAACTTTCTTCCATATTTTGATGCCCAGTCTGAGAGCAGGCTGTTTCGACCATGTCTACATGCACTGAGTTGCTGTCATTCTTTTTCAGAGTCCACAGGTGAGCTCAGATCTTTATTTCTGACTCTTTGTTGATTTTTTGGGTAGAAGTGAAGCTTGGCTGAGCATTTCAGTGAAGCCGCTCCGCTCGAGGTCTCTCTTTTGATTTACCTTTTTTTTTTTTTTTTTTACTTCAGTCTGCCCAAAAAGGTGCTTTTTGTAAAGAACAGGCCGGCAGCTAGACAATGTCATCGCTTTAGGCTACACTTTATGTCCGGAGAAGAAAAAAGCTGAAATGGAGGTCATCTTTCTTCCTCCTGAACTCACTTTCTGCCCCTTTTCACTGGAGGACACGTTTAGTCACGGTGCTGAGGATGTGAAGTGACGGGACCCGAGCAGAGAGAGAGAGAGAGAGGGAGAGCTCATCAACCTGATGTACTGAACAAAGACTGAAAAACCAAGACAGACAGAAGGAGAGAGGATGTACAATGATGCACACACTCACATTCAGAGGAGGTTGAGGGGTGTCACATGTTGTAACATCAGCAGCTCGCTGGCAGAGCTCCGTTAAACTCACTTATCCCGACAAAAATGTCAAAAGTTACAGCTTATTTCACTCAAAACTTGGATTCAGCTTTCTATGATTTCTTTTTATATTCTCTGTGAAGTGAAACATTCGTGAAGACAGACTTGCCAAAAATGATTCTTACCTAAGGTTTTAATTCATCGTCCACCCAGATGTTGCCTCTTTGCTGTGATTCATCCTGAAAAGCTCTCAGCTGTTAATGGATTTCTGTTCTACAATGCAGTGAAAAGTGTTCACAGCTTAATTGGTTTTTATCGGTTAATTGTTAATGTGGGCAATTAAATCATTTGATGAGTCCTGGCAGCTTTGACTAATGTGTGTAAATCACTGGTGTGTTTTGGCAAATGGCTCAGATGCTGATTCACACGCTCACGCTGTATGAGCATTAATTAACTGATTATTGTGGATTTTTATGACAGAAGTTTCAAACTTTTTTAATAAATACCTGCAGCACTGTGTTTGGAAATGTTCGCTTTGTGTTGCAAGACATGTTTACAAAAAAAGTTATTGTGGTTTTCTTGTTGATTTGCAGTTTTTTTGTAAGGGTGGGGGGTGGGGGGCTTTTGCTTTTGTATGCCTCCAGTGACGGTGAAGCCAGCAGCCAAACCAACAGGGCTGTCCACAAGCACCGGTCTCATAAAGATGTTTTGTATTGAAATAGTCTGTAGGTCTGTTCAGCTGCTCCCAAGCCCCACAGACTGAGATAATAAAAGACGCGACTCTAACCTGTTGGTAAAGTTCAAGTGCATTGTTTGTTTTATTGTCAATTCCTTTAAATTGTCTAAATATTGAACAGTTTATGGAAACAAATGTTATAGAGTATCTGATGGAGGACTGCTTTTTCAGTCAGAGATCTTGAATCTCAAGAGTCAGATGCTTCACTGAAGAAGCAGCTGTAACTCCCCTCCGACTTCCTCCATTCTGTCAGCCAGGGGAAGTTAACATGTCACATGTAGTTACGTCTGAGTGTCTGTATTAACACACTCCTCAGTGTTTAACCCTCAGTGATGGTGGCAGTCTGTCTGTTTGTGTCCCCTCTGGAGCTGTGAGCTCCTCTAACAGCAGCGTCGCATGAGAAACTGCACCCAGGCTGAAATCATGTCATCAGAGAGAAGAGAGTGACATGACAGACCAAGACGGAAACTGTCGTGTTTACACTGACGATTATAAAAATCATGCAAAAATTACAAAGTGGAGGCTGTGCGACTTTAAGTATGAATAATTAGAGATATGATAAAAAAGAGAAGATGGACGTATAAGCATCAGTCCTTCA
This sequence comes from Cetoscarus ocellatus, assembly GCA_037902135.1. NCBI lineage: Eukaryota > Metazoa > Chordata > Actinopteri > Labriformes > Labridae > Cetoscarus > Cetoscarus ocellatus. Next base: position 550,808 of record JBAMNC010001698.1, on the reverse strand, counting down.
GTCCAACAACGGCTCCGTCCTTTCTGCACTGTTTTCAATATGGCAGTCACAAGGGCCGGGACAATTTTATGTTGTCACAGTTAACTGCAGTTTAAGAGATCATGGTTAACAAATACTGTGCAGAAAAAAGACCAGAACCTTGTTTATGACACAGCACAACCAGAGCCGCGAGAACATATTCTCAGCAGGGGGGGCTGAGAAAAAAATAAATAAAAAAGATATTTAAGGAGTAATACAGTTGTTTTTGGATCTTTCAAAGGTTAGTAGATGAAATAAACATGTATGAATAATCAGATGCTGCGGTTCATGTTAAAGAGGCTGTTTTGCAAGGATATGAATATGGTGTGCCTTGAGAATTTGGTCTGGTCTTTGGTGTGCCTTTAGATTTTAGTTCAATCTTTGATGAGCCTTGAGATTATGGTCTTGCTAGTATTGCTTGAAAATTGATCATCATGAAACTGAGATTATTTCTTTGACTATAATCATAGCATCCAAATTCATTCTCCTTTTCCGTCCAGAGCACTTACCATTGTTGAGCTTCAAAGCCCCTTCAGACTGAAGCCCCAAGGACTAAGTCCATGTTTTGAATGCTCCCCGGCTCTAACTTCGTATTTGTTGTTGATTTAAAAGACACACGAACTACAGATTGTTCTTTAAGGTTAGTTTGTTCGATCAAATTGGCAGGTAAATAAAAGTCTCATCAGCACAGAATCTAAGTTTTAATGTGTTTCAGATATTTTTAATAAGAGGGAGAATGCAAAGGGAGAAATGTAGTGGGACTAAACTTGAGCCTTGAGGGACACCATAGCTGCAAAAGTGTGAACACATGAACAGGTTTGAATCCAGCCTGTGACAAGTTTGCAGAGTGTCCTCTCCTACTCTCTCTTGCCCCCTTTCACAGCCTATCCACTGTCTCCTCTCCTGTCAATATAGGCCTAAAATGCCCAAAAAAAAATAAAAAAAGAAAACACTTTATGTAAGAAACAGTAAGGTCTGTAATTCTGTCTGAGAGGAAGATGTGATTTTGTGCTTGGTGCCACACAGCAGAAGGCTTCTGCAGTTTCTCTCCAGCTAAATAAGCCATAAAAAGAAAAATCACTTCTAATATGTTTATCCTCTTCAGTGATGCTGGGCGGTCCCATGAGGGGGAGATAAGAGGCGAAGCATCACGGAGGTTTATGGACAGAGACTTTAAAGAAACACAATGTGTCTCTGTTCAAGATGAGTCCTCTGTCCCACACACTGTCCTGCAGATGTTGACAGATCTTTCTGTCACCTCGAATTCTCTTCAACCTTTTCTGTGACTGAACGTGACCTGCGGCAACCTGCTGTGAGAGGACAAAAATATAAATCTGCCAGGAGTCATTTATGTGTTCAGGATCGACATTTTCCTCCAAAAGCCAAAAATCAAAGATGAAGGAAGTTGGCGAGCTTGTTGTCTGGATTTGACAGGTCAGACCAGTGTTCTTCGTGCTGTGAGGCCCGAGCATGAACCTGCTACACCTGTGAGCTGCTATAAGCTTTAGTTATCACCTTATCATAATATTTTTACATACTTTACATACACTTTCGTTGCTGCATATCGATTGTGTTATCAGTTCTCAACTGGAATTGGTTTTCGATTCCCATCCCTGTCAAATATACAGTGCATCCCACTTGCCTCAAAATTCAGAAGCAGTACTGTCTAGAAATCAGAAATTCCTTTAACTGATTGGACAAATTAAGTTACATTATATTTTTTTAATTTGAACATACTCTCCACTTGTTAAAATGAAAATAACAAATATATGGTGCTAATGAACTAAGACACAACTACAGATGCAACTATTTTCAACGAGGAATGTTTGTCAATATCTGATATACCTGTATTTCTGAACTCATTATCACTGATAGTAATATCTTTAATGAAGAGCTCAAAGCCTTCTTATCACTAAAATTGTCCTGTTCATACATGGAGACAGTCTGTTTGTGTTGGAAACAGATTTAAGGCAAGGACACAGATGGAGCCATAGCTGGTCAGGAAAGTGCTTGGACCTACTCGCTCTAATTGTTGTAATTAGATCCCATGTAATTAATATTAAACATGCAGCCCATGCTTATAAACAAAATTTTGCTTAGCATGAAATTTGCCACTATGTACAGAAATTTAATAGATAAACAAATAAAAAAATAACTCTTATTTAGACTCTCAGTTATGTCTGGAACTTGGCTGGCATTTGGCTGGGAGGGGAAGTCGAAGTGGCTGCATCTGTTTGGCCACTTTGTAAGGCTAAAACATTGCTCCTATAATATTGCCTATCTCTAGTTTCAACATTAAGGTTCAGTGTGGACTCAACAACATAATTACGGGACGGACTTGAGCAAAGTTGGTACAACAGGCTACAGGACACTCACAACCATGTAAATGCATAAACAGAAGTATCCAGATTTCCAGTGTTGCTCTTTTCTTCTGTTGTCACTGCCACTGAAGGAAACTTGTTTTTTTTTTACACCCTCTTCAATACAGCATCAGAAAAAAGTTCATCTGCCTTCTTCCTCTCTCCATCCCCAAGAACATCTTCGACTCTGCCTCAGATCTCCGCTCCTTGGTGTTAATCTCAGTTCAGCTCTCCCTCTTTCTGTTTGAACACTCTTCTAACACCTTTTTCATTTCCCTCGGACATCAGACGAGTAACAGCACATCAAACCTTTGGCTCTGGTTTCTCCTCCTCCCCCCGCGGTCTCTGTGGTGCAGCAGAAACCACGCATACAGTTCATTTTCCATTTTGGGGTGTTTCATGTATAATTCAGCAGGTCCTTCATCAAAGTGTAAATGTGTTTCAGAGCAGGGTGCAGGCCGGAGGTCCAGAGTCACAGATCTGAGTGGGGAGGGGATGTCTGACACTGAAATTACTCTCCTTATTATTGGGGCAGGATTTTTGGATTTAACGGCCAAATTGCTTTTCTTTATATTTTGGGTGATTGTATTTGAAGAATTTCAGGGCAGCAGGAAAACAGAGGAATCATGTATTCAATTATTCTCATGTCTCAGCTGTATCTTCAAACAAGTTAAGTAACAGGTCACCTGCAAATACATGTGTATTTCTCTGGTGTCACTTGTATTGCAAGACTATCTCACTGTTGCTTAGTTATTTTTTTGTATTTACAAAGCCTTGTGATTTTCTCCCTGCGAAATGCTGATAATACATACAATCACTGGCCACTTTATTAGGCAACCTTGCAAGCACCAGACCAGGCAGCTGGTGTGGTCTTGTTGTGATGAGTGATATTTGAGTTACTGATGCCTTTCTTCAGTCTAAAACCACAATGGTCCCCTCCTCTGACCTCAGGCATCAACAAGGCGTTTATCACCAGAGCAGTGACTCGCAAACTTTCTTTGCTCAAGGCTCATCCAAGATCACGCTAAAATCTCAAGGCACACCATGTTCATACCATAAAAATTAGTCTCTTAACACATTACTGCACTTTTTAGTCTGTATGTTTGTTTCGATCAAGTAATGCTTCCTAAGATTTGTCTGGCAACAGCATTACTCTTATAATATTTACTTTGTTCACTTCAGTTTAGTCATTTGTAATTTGTTTAAAAATGTTATAAATCTACTTAATTCAGTGACACACATTTAAAACTTACAGGTCACAACTTTAAAACTAGAAGCTCAGAGAGCACAAACCTCCATCAAGGCATTTACAGTCAGTGGCTGCCCAACTGATCATGCATGTACTCCTGCATGATCCAGACTGAGGTCCAAAATAAAACAGGTTATGGTTTTAATCCAGATCCAAACATGACTTTGGTTTTGCGTGGACAAACACGATGTTCATATGCATGAATTCTTTTAGAGCAGTACTGACATCATCGGTTAAGTTAGAGCAAAAATGTTGAAAACCTCTGTATCTGTCAGTGATGATGAATTCTTTGAAAAGGTTTCTGGATCAGAATTTGGAAAACCATCAAAATCAAATCACGTCTTTTTCTGCCATGACCAACATTCCCTGAAAACTTCATCAAAATCTATTGAAAACTTTTTTCGTTATCATGCTCACAGATGGACTGAAACATTACCTCTGTGGCGGAGAGGATTAGTTGATTTTTAAATGGGATGACACAAAAGAAATAACTCTCTTCACCTGCTACAACATTGTTTACTACAGAACTCTAAAAGTTTTGTTTAAAAACAGAATTTTCAGTTTGCATGTATACATGATATTCTCATATTAGATTCATTTGTTGTAAAGTTGTAAGTTATGATTGTACAGATTCCTAAAGCACATCCGCACTGTGCCTTGCCACACCGTTTGAGAACCGCTGACCCAGAGAACAGCCACTCACTGGATAGTTTCTCTTGTTCCGACCATCCTCTGTAAGCCCAAGAAGTGGCTGCACATGAAAATCCCAGGGTACAAGTGTGCTTAAGGAAACCTGTTTTTACTCGATTTCAAGCTCTCCATGAACACAAGTACTTCATTGAAAAGAGCACTCAGTATTTTGAGTACTCTTTTGTGTTTCATTTAAAGGAAATATCTGGAGTGTGGTGATTTAACAAGATATTTCTCACCACATGTACAGTAATAATATTGTGCTGAGGTTCCCAACCTGGGTCAGAGGGTCTCGGGGGGTTGTGAGGCTCTGTGAAGCTGGAGGTGGTCAAAATTAAATTAACATATATAATCTAAAATAATGAAAACCGACTGAAGAAATATTCTCCTTGAAGGTCTTAGAATCATTAAAAACTCATCCTTATTCTTTTTATTTATGCAATAAAAAACAAAACTTGTTGGGGATTCTGTTAAAAGCGTAGTCAATGTTCACAATTTACGTGTATTGGGATACGTATCGTATCGTGGCCTCAGTGTCAGGATATGTATTGTATTGTGAGGTTGCAGCCCTGGCGCTGTTTCAGTCTGATCAGGTACAACTAAGGGATGTTTATTTCATGTCTCTAAAATAACTGGTGATTCAGGTTAAAGTTCCACACATGTTGATGCTTATATCTTGGGTAATACGACCCTTGGAGCTGCCAGAGATGTCATAAAACTGTAGTTAATGTTTTTTTTGTTTTCTTGTTTGTTTTTTATACTGGAACTGTGGTCAGAGAAGCAGCAAATCTGTGCTCTATGACCTCCTCCTTTTTTTTAACCAAATATGCTCTAATAGATGAGTCCAGAAAGGTTGATCAGACATCTAAAAGATGAAATATTGTAACCTGAAACAATGTGTGTCCTGTTTGTGAGTAATGACATGTTCCTTTAGTAAGAACGTCATGAACAAATACTGAAACACTTATGGTTTTTATAGCATATAATATTAGGTGTTTATTTGAATTTTTACTTTTCTCATTCATCCCACTTCTGCAACCAGCTGGTGACCTCCACAGGGGCACAACCCCCTCTTAAAAAAGCAGGACAGACTCGTAGCCACAAAGCAAACAGCAGAGCACAGCCAGTGGCGGTGACTTTCTGCTTTAAATCGGTCAGACTCTAATTTACAGTCCTGGCCCGACCTCAGACACTCTCAGCGTCTCTACCCTCTCCAAACCCTGAGACCAGCCTTTTTGTAAACGTCTCCCAGAGCCTCTCTCTTCTTATATCACAGCATGATATTATACTGATGGACCACAGCCAAAAACATGACTCACGCACACACAGGGCGGTGTAGTTATGATAATGGTGTCCAGGGTTGTAGGAAACACAGCGTCAGGCCCAGACGGCACTCGCTAACCTGCAGGAACAGCAACTCATCTCCCTCAGGCTTTGTGCCGCGCTGACCCCAAAATAGGCCCAACCATTTCCTTCTGAGGATGAGATTAGAGCCCATTTGCAGAACTAATCTAATGCAAGGGAAGCGGAAACTCACAGAGGTAATTCTTCGTTTGCAGGAAGTCTGACTGAGTCCAACTCTTTTGTTTTATGAGCCGAATCATCAGGGTGGAGAATGTTTTAGATACAGTGATACAGTCCAGGTTTTCATCAGTGACAGAGAACCATCTTTTAATCAAGATGATGGTTTACTGTTTACTTTTATTTACCTGGTTTGTATTGTCTTTGTTTTCTTCACAGGACAGTTTTCCTGCCAGATTTGGAGGGATCCACTTTGTGAACCAGCCGTGGTACATCCACGCTCTGTACACCGTCATCAGACCCTTCCTCAAGGACAAGACAAGGAAGAGGGTGAGTCCAGAAAGTAATCTCCACCAAGGAGACTGTGACTCTGCCCTTTTGTTGTCCGTTTATCCGTCTGTGAGCAGGATAACTCAGAAGGTGGGTTGTTATTCATGGCACAAGGAAAAAGTGAATGGATTTTGGTGGTGATCCAAATACAGATGCCAATTCAGGACTTTTTACCTCTGCCAAGGAGGTTGTGTTTTTGCTGGCATGTTTATTTGTTTGTTGGTTTGTGTATTAGCAAGCACTCTAAATTCTAACAAGTTGGCCTTACTTAAAAACATTTTGGAAACCGATTTCCCTAAAAAAGGTAAGTAAATATGATTAATAGTCTTGGATTACATTTGCTTTATATTTACTTGTTTTGTGTACAGTTGTATGTACTTGATTCTATTAAGTTATTTTAACTTGGATTGAGAAAGTTTTTTCAAGTTTCTATGATACTTATCCACCGGTACCAACTCACACATTCACACCCTTTTACACACCACTGATGCAGCAGTGGGAGCAACTTGGGGTTCAGTGTCTTGCCCAAGAACTTATTGCCATTTGTCACCCAGAGCAGGGCTCGAACCTGCAACCTCCCAATTACTGAACAAATTCTTTATTTTTACCAAATCGAATTCAAAAAGCCATCTTATGGTACAGTCAAAACTTTGTCGAAAGAATGGAGTCTATCATCTTGTTGTGAACTCGGGACTGAGGCAAGACACGAAAAAAATGTTGGCGTTTCACTTCTGTTGTGGATTAATGTTGCCGTGTTGTAGCTTAATGCAGATGTGTTAAATAACTCACCTTGAGACTAAGAGAAATTGTGCATCCTCCAACATCGAAATCAATCTGCAGAGTAGTCTCCCGCCTGGCTTTACTGCACATGTGCAATCCTGAAATCAGTGCTCAATCACCATGATAAAAAGCTTCGAGCCCAGCTTACACACAGGAATTAAGTTGTATAATCTTTTCAAGCTAAATGGGTTCCTTACTCATATTGATTGAGTTGAATCAACAGGTTATTAAGATTTACGTAAAGTGCACAAATGTAATTTAAGTAAGAATAGTTATTACATTTTAGAGAGAGATTACACAAAAACCACTGGACAGATTTTGATGAAATTTTCAGGAGATGTCAGTAGTGGCCCAGTTTAGAAATGTTTAGATTTTGGTGGTAATTCAGATTACCAACAAATCATTTTGGCTCAGTAACTAATAATGATATCATCATTCGAAGTGCTAGGGATGGTTTTCAGGGTCAAGAAGTCAGATTATGAGGGTTACTTCATCGTGGACCTGCTGCTTATTGGTGTGACAGCTGTGTGAGCTACCTTAGCAGAGGTTAGCGCTCTCTGTGCTGCCAGGTAATCCAAGTGAAAAGTGAGGCACATGTGGTTGGTGGTAATGCCGGGTTTGAATTTCATCACATGCGCAAAAAACATGTACAGCATCAATCTCTTCTGAAAAGAGAGTATACAACAGCAAAACCTAAATAAAGAAATAAATAAATAAAACAAAACATGAAGTTTTACAAACCCCAATACCAAAGAAGTTCTGACATCATGTAAAATGTAAATAAAAAAAAATACAATTGACCAATATTCTGTTTAAAAATGACAAAAACAGGTGATTTAATGTCAAAACTGATAAACTTTGCAAATTATTGTATTCTGTTTTTCTTTTTTTACTTTTTACACGACATCCCAAATTCATTGAAATTGACCTTTGAAAATAACCACAAGCTCAAAATGCTTGTACAGATCGACTCTTTGCTTTTTTTTAATCTTATAGTGTCAAAAAACGTAAAGGTTTTACTAATGAAAAACAAAAGCTCCGTTGCTCTGTTCTGATCCCACTGGAGGAAAAATACTACAAATTTTTGTTTTTTTTTGGATTGTTTCGGTACGATACACTAATGATTCACATGAAGCATCCACCAATTAAAGACGATACAATTTATCTTCCTACTACGATGAAAACACGATGCAATAACAATGCAAATCTGTGCAAATTCAACTCAACTTTATTGTTCCTTCAAGAACATGAGCAGTATCATACTTATCATCATTAAGAAGCTTGTAACAAATGAAGACAGATCACTTACAGAAGGCTACTTAAGCAGTGAGGACTCTTGAGAATTTAACGGCTGAGAGATAATTATGGAAGTAAATTGACTGAAAAAATAATTTAAAAAATATACATACAATGACATGACATCGGATTTTACCGATGCAAAGCTTTTACAAGGCGATGCATTGTGGTTTCAGCCCAGGTTCTAATCCGATGCACACCACTCCAACCGATGCAATTTACCATAGACCCTTGCCACGATGCACTGATTGTGCATCGGATAAAATGCCCATCCCTAATGTCTACGAGTCACTCTCTGCATTGTGGGAAGGATGCTAGCAGGCTAAACTAACAACCAAATGAGTTGTTGTTTGATAGAGATCAAATAATAGAGCATATTTATTAATACTTGATACGACTTTTGATATACATGTAAGCACACTCACTGAACGAAGAAGAGTGGCTTCTAAGCTTTGAATGCCAAAGACAAAAGCTGAAGAGCTGGGGGGAAAATAAAAACATCTGTAACATGAGATCTGCTGCGGCCACAATTCAGTTTTCAAAGGAAACAAACCAGTTATAAAATGTCTGCACAGTGTCTGCAGGATCATGGTTGGCAGCACCACTGCCGGGGGAGAAATTTTCTTTTTCGGGGGATTTTAAACTTTCTAAACTTGTCCTTTCATTTCTTGATAACTTCATTAGCCATGACGTAATCCAAAGATGAAAAAAAAACATGTTTCCATCATTTGAGTCTATAAATCTGTATCTCCATCCTCTGTCTGCAGATCTTCATGCACGGTAACAACCTGAACAGCCTCCACCAGCTCATCCATCCTGAGATCTTACCCTCAGAGCTCGGGGGGATGATGCCGCCCTACGACATGGGCACGTGGGCGCGGACGCTGCTGGATCACGCCTACGACGAGGAGACGGACTACTGTCCAGAGTCGTACACGCTGTCAGTACAAGACCTGGAGAGAGACGTGGAGAAGAACATGTCCCCCAAGACCATGAAGAGGTCAGACCACACTTCCTTAACATTTATTTATTTGGTCGTCTTTCTGTACAGTTTGACTTTGCTTTCAGTTTCACTTTAGACTTGTTAAAAATAATTCTTAACCCCACACATGGGCTTCTTAAAAAGCACCTTCACAGGAATGTTTGGAACCTCCCCAGCTAATGTATTACCTCCTGCTGATGAAATGAAATGAAAACCCATCACATAGCATGTTGGTGTGCAGTGCAGATCTCTCTCTTATTTTCCACATGATGCATCAGGCATTTTTAAGCTCAGAGCTCATGTGGTCTTGATTAACTTCTCCAAGGTGCACCCTTGACCCGTGACCAATCTCTGATAAATTCACAAGAACAGATTTTGATGCATCATTTTTTCTGATCACAAGCCTGTCATGCCATGAGTTTTCCTAAACATATGTTCTGTATTTTTTCTGAAGCTTACAAGGTTGTCTAACAAAGCACTAAGGATTTCTGAGCATTTATTCCTCCATTCGCTGCTGCCATCACACTGACGGCTGAGGAGTGAGACTTGATGGTACATTTAACGAAAGTGATTTTACTGCTGCTATCATGTTTGCAGCACGAGCTGCAGCAACCACAAGCACCAACAAACAGAAGGCAGTGCCAAATAAACAGTCAGTGCACAAAAATAAGACCCTTGTCACCTGCAAGGGTTGTGACCGACCTGTGTGTGGGAAATGCTGATGAGGGCTGAGAGCTTTTGTGCTGTAGTCGTGCCGCGCTCTCTGCGGTGCTGATCCTGTTCATTTTCTAATTGTGTACGTATCGATTTGATCGTTTGTTCATGTTATTTTCATTGTCGCAGTTCTACAGTTTTTAGCACTAATTTGTTTTTTAATGTCTTATGTTTTATCAGTTCTGGTTAAGCTCTTTAGCTCTCTGTTAAGGACAGAGAGAGAGAGAGTGAATGAAATCTAAATCTGCGCAAATAAAATATTGATCTTCCTATCACGTTCTTGTATCTCTTCTTCTGTAACACTATGTTGCAACAATATAGCAGGAAAGCAGTTAGAGATGACAGATGGTTGTACTTTTAAGTTTATTTCTTGTATTCTGAAGATGTTGACTTTTTTACTTGAAGAGTGGGCTTGCAATTCTTCAGGCTGAGACCTCTGTAATTTAAGAGTAAAAAAGTTTCTTCACCTCTGTTTGCACTTTTTTAATTTCATTTATACATTCAAACTTTACTAGCATTCAATAAAGGGTTTTTTGATGTTTCATTTTATCCAAGTGTAAAACATGACTTCAGAATTTCAAGGAAACATAAAAAATGCCTTACCCTTTACACTTCATATTCTAGTCGACCAAATTTACAGCACCTTTCATTGACTAAAATGTGAAATTTCATCAACTATAACTATACTAAAATTAAAACAATTTAGATGACTAAATTATGACTGAAACTAAAAGACATTTTAGGCAAAAGACTACGACTAAAACTAAATTAAAAAGTGCTGCCAAGATTAACACTAATTCTTAGGACAGCAAAGCTTGTGTTGTGATAAGAGGGCCTTGGTCTTTGGTCTTTAAAGCTATAAATTTAAGGGAAAGTAAACACCTCCTAACACACTGATCTTTTCTTATTCCTTTGTGTGCAGGTCTCAGTCTGTGGTGGAACCCGGCGTCCTGAAACGACCGGACAAAGTGAAGAGCGAAGAAGACAACATGCAGCCGCTTCTCTCGCTGGACTAAAGCTTGTGCTCTGCGACAGCCCCAAAGCTTATTGGAGTCAGTATTTAAACACACAGACACATGACTTACCTGTGCACAAACTGTTCAACATGCACGGCCTACAGACACATTCCTGCAGAAAACGCTGCTGCTCATGCTTCTTGAACTCCAGGGAATATAAACAAAGCAGACAAGCTGGAGACAAGGAGGTTTCGCCACATGGGATAGCAAACTAAGAGCTACTGACGGTGTTCTATATATTTATTTATTTAGCTATTTGTCAAGTGCCAATTTAAAGAACTGTAAATTAAGTATTTGAACAATCCAGGCCTGCAGTAAAGGAGAGCAAAGGTGAAGGTGCCACTTGAGGAATCAGTGTTTCTACAGCTGTACAGCAATCAAAGAACTGGAGAAATTATGCTGAAGAGGGTTTTAGCCTTCGTTCCTGTGCTGCGTTATTTTGTCCTTCTTCTTTGTACAGTTATTTAAAGAAAAACTTCATATGGATGGGAAGCACGGCTCAGGATCATCAAAGAGACGACATCAAGCTTTTTGGACCCTCTGGACTCAAACTGGCAGATGAACAGGCTGTACTGTTTCTTTCGGTCTTTCCTGTGAAAATAATGTCCGACTATCACTCTTCTCCTTTCTTGGAAAAGCATAACCCCTTTACAGAGTTTGGTCTAGCACTGTATGATTTCCCTTCAGAATTACTTTATTTTCAATCAAATTATATTTAGAAAAATCTGCATTACTTCCACTTGAAATGGCTGCGTCTTCTTAGAGAACTATGACCCACAACATAATGGTTTGACATTGTTATTGCCAGGATTGCCACCTAGACTTATAATAAAGGGTACATTTTCTTTTTGTGATAATTTTTTGTAATACTTAAGTCATTATCAGTGTAACTTACAAACCATTGCCACAGTAAGAAAATCTATTTTTAGACTCTTTAGTATCACTAAATTTAAAAATCTGCACACATTTCTGCATGTTTTTGGCTTTTTACCTAAAATCACTGCCTTTATTAGCATTATTTGAGCGCATTATTGTTTCAAAATGTACATAAGCACCAGACAGTATTTGTTTCTTCAAGCAATTTCTGGAAGATCTGAGTTAATATTTCAAAAATGTATGATTTACCATTCAAGCACCACTATTATAGTCCTTTGTCACATGTCCTGCCCACTGCTGGATGGCAAGAGAGATGCTACAAATAAATAGTGTTGTCCCTGTGTTCAATCAACCTATTCAATTATGGTTTTCACCTGTCAGTGTTGTAAAAAGGCTTAAAATGTCAGAATTATATACATGATAAACATTTTATGAAGCGTCACAGCAAAGTTTCATTTGCATTCAAGCAACAATTTTACATTTCAACCAAACAAGCTGTTATGATTTATCTGTTCGGTCACTTTCACGCCTAAAGTTCTACGAACCTTGTTCAGTTCGAGGGTGAAGTTGCAACATAGCTTAATTTTTGATTTGGTTTGGATTTCTTTCACACTGCACTTTGTCAGGTGGACCAATGCCTGTCAAATGATGCCTAATACTACCACTAGTTGGGGCTGTAGCTGCAGCTTCAGTCCTGCCGTCTGGTGTGTTGTTGCACTTATTCTGTGCCATAAAACATAAAGCTGCATTTTTACTGTGTCAGGAGGCACTGAATATTGACTGGAGTGACCTGTAAACACATTACACACAGATTTTAATAAGTTACTTGTTTAGAGGACCGAAGCCTGGCAGTGCTCGCAGTGCTAACATTAGCTAGTCTTTGCTTGATATTGTCAGTGAATGCTTGCTTGCTTCCTTTTTGGTTCGTTCTTGTTTGGTCCTTGTTTGGTTCGGTTAACTTTCACACCTGTCACAAACTGAGACCCATTTTCAGACGGATCAGAGTTTGGTTTTTTGGTCTGCACCAGAGTTTGTGTGAGCTTCACACCACCCCAAATGAACCAGACTTTCCTAAAAAGTGTGTCAGAGTTTGTTTGGTCTGAACCAGGCATTGGATGTGAAAGCGCCCTTTGTGACAGCCCGAAAGTGAACCAGCTTTGTTTGTCAGAGTTGCTGATATTTGTGTTCTGTTGACTAATTATTTATGACATTTAATGGCTCCAAAGTACGCTTGGGACGTACTTACCAGATAGAGAGCTTTGAAGACTATTGACAACAGTCTGCCATCCACTTGACCGAGTGATGTGATATTAGGGTGCCCTCACAAGCCAGATGCTGTGCCGTGCTTAAGCCAAACAGCGAGCTGCAGTGGTTAAACATGAAGCTAATGTAAAAATGCAAAAAAATGCTGTTTCTTAAGTGTCTACTGAAGGCTGGCATACAGCCTTATTAACAGGTAGCTGCAGTCTATATAGCATCATGCCAGGCTTGATATGCTCATTAAAAGTAAGTAAATGTAATTTACTTACATTTCCATATTTGGATATTTAGGAGCTTGGCTTACATTGCTACAAGCCCAGACAGTGTGTCTATTGGTCAGATGGCCTCAAGTCCTGCCTCATCTCAGCCTCTCTGTCTGTGAGGACGTTGACCATAGTTTGGGATTTGGTTCAACAATGTTGCAGAGCCTCTTTTTCTAATTAAACAACTGAAGTCATGGCTTCATCCATTCATTCTTTAGTCGATGGCGTAAGCTATGATGCAGAAGTATAAATCCTAGGCCACAGTTTTGATGCAACGCCCCACCTGCTAAACTAAAACACATTAAACACACTTCTCACAGTAAAAGATAATTCTGGCTGGTACAGTTTTTTGTTTTTGTTTCTGGATGCTGCGCAGTTTTCATTCAAGGTTCTTCGTTCTCCATGGCAGTATGTACATTGATAGTACCTACTCTACATTAGGTGAGGTCTTCATAGTGCGGCTCTATCAAACTGTCTTCCAACCCTACAGAAAAGGAGAAGGGATTGAGTAGATGGTTGTCCATCTGTGGCATTTAGTCAGAGCAACTAAACATGACACTACCAGGAGCAGAGTTTAGGAGCAGAGAGCAGGAGGCATTTCATTCCTGTGTCAGATATCTCATCTTTGGTGGTGATCAGCAATGTCTCTGTGTCACATGTTAGTATCTGCTCATCTTGCTTGAAACCTTGCCAGAGGTTATTTAGAAAAGTCAGCGAGGCACTAAGAACCATCCTCGATTAAATGTTGCAGTTTCCAAGTGTCCTGCATTTTTTTACCTGTCTTGTCGTGGAAAGTTCCTTTCATAGCTTGTTACAGAAATCTCATACTCGTATTTGATAAAAAAATATCAGTGTTTTGTTATGTCAGAGTCAGATTTTTATGATTCCCTGCAGTCAGAAAAGCTTCTGCTGAAGACTAGAGACAGCCACATCTTTTCTCCACACAGTTTCTTTCATCCTATTTTGACATCCAAAAAATGTCTCCTGGCACCAGTTGAAGGTTTTTGACACACCGGTTTATCCTTCTACAAATCAACACTGACTCCAGGTTTATGTAGTGAAGTGCAGAGGGTACAACAGGCCAGCGTTGAGCAATATGACAGACTAACGCTGAACACCACGACAGGCCGCCCCACAGGAAAAACTGCGATAATGACGGGCTGAGGCAGCGGAGGGAAAAAGAAACGCCAGCCAGACTGGCAAGCATGCAGCCGAGCAGATCACAGAAAGGCCGGCGGGCGGGAAGTGTGAGGTGGCCGGCTGCAACCAGAGCAGACAGCTGGAATGTTAAACTGTGACACCAGCGTACATGACATGTCAACCTCGTTTACAACAGCTCGGAGGCTGCACAGAGGAGTCAGAGCGAGGAATCAGAGCAAGGCTTCAGCAGCTCCCTCCACTGCTGCAGGTTGACCCGGTTACAGATGCTTGAATCAGAGTTCAATGTAACAATCTGCTGCATTCGAATTGGATGTTAATTTGATTTAATAACTATCCAAGGGCAGGCTACAGCTACAGAAAAATCAGTCTTACATTTTATGATTGCTGCTTTTGTCACTCAATGCTTTGTAAATCCTCTGTAATAACGGCGAGAGCACAGTAGACAGTTGAAGGATTTGGCTGTAGAGCAAGAATTTCATCTTTTTCCATCTTTCTGAACAAAATGTATCATGTTTTGTCTGGTCCAACAGTGCTATATCTCTGGATTCTCTATATAAGCATCCATATTTACAGTCATAGTTTTCTCCTTTCAGCAAGTTCATACTTACCAAGATGTCCCCCCAGAGTCTGTTTTCTTGCCTAAAAATCCACTCAGAAATAAGATGGCATGCCAATTAACCCCCTCTGTTTCAGTCGCCCTTAGAAAAGGTTGTTTTAGTGTAAATATTCATGAACTGCAATCTTGTAAAGCAGCTGGATTGTCCAAGTTTCCTGCCCATCACCAACCATGCTTAGAATTATTCGTGCAGACTTTACCCTGAAATTTACTTGAGAACCTCCTGCTGTGAGGGGTAAAGCGGGGTACACACATAAAGATTATCAGGCTGTTTTTGTCCCGACTTTCCCCCTTCCCAACCAAGGACAGCAAATGCCCGATTATCTTATGTCTTATAAGATTATCTTATAAGATTGTCCTGTGGTCTGAGGTGTGTTAAAAGTGAATTTGTCCCGACAATCAGATCTGGAATGGGTCAGGGTCGGCAATCCTAAATATTAAACTTGTTCAAGATTTACGACCAAAAATCTTCATGTGTGTGGGGAAAGCCGACGACTCCTGAGTCATGAGTCCGTGAATTGTGACCTAGAACAGAACGTAGCCAATGAAGAAGCGAGCTGACTGAGGAACAAGGAAGTAGGCGTAAATAAAAAAAAGCACAGCCGACCTGAAACACAAACATAAAGTTCGGTGGAGCTAAGAAACGGAGGACCAGCTCACATGTTCACGTAGTCTCCAGGATTTTTCCACAGTCTTTTATTTTGTTTAGTTCAAGATTTTCCGTCATAAATAGTCCAAAGACCACCATCATTCCCTCTTCTCGTATGTCCTCTCCTATGTTGCATGTTGTGTTTTCCAGTTGTTCCTATAAACGACGTTTATGGTTGTTGCTATGCTTCTTCTTCTTTGTTTTTGTTAGATCACATTTGATCACACGAGATTTCTGTCTTTGAGGACAAGATCTTAGATCAGTGGTGGGACAGAATGGTTATGTGTGTGTGTGCTGTGTTGAGATTATCGGAGCACACCACACACAGTACGATCAAAACTGTTCAGTGCCTGATTTTTTATCTTCATGTGTGGGGTCTCTAACAGATAAAAACAATCTCTTCAGATTCAGAAAATCCTTTTGTGTGTTCCCCGCTTAAGAGTGAACAAGGAGCAAGGAGGTCAGGAATTTTCTGGAGGAGGGTTACCCTGGTATTTTCCAGGAAATGATACATGTGTGAAAAGGGCTTAAGATGTTTCTTGGATTGAAAACTTGAGCTGCCAGGGAGGAAAAAAAAAAGCTGTGGGTCTGAAATGTCACTGAGTGCTGTAGAAAGATTTTTTATCCACTAGTAAAGCCTGAGATATTTGTTTTTCACCCTTAAATCACACAAACATCCACAGGCTGCAGAATCATGATTCAGTCCAGCTTTTTATCGTCACTGCAAACACACACTCTTTCACACACACACACACACACACACACACAGCCACTGTAGATGCTTCCAGTTGTTAGGATTCAAAGTTTACATGACACAAACATCTGTATACTGCTTGAACATATTTTATATTTCAGTGTTGAATGGCTTACAGGTCGTCCTGCAGATTCACAGTTTATTTAAAGCTTTTATCATCAGAGGCTGCTCTGGTCTGTATTTTATGTAGAAAAAAAACAGATTTAATTTATTACAAATGTACTTTATGGAGTGATGCCACATTTATGATCTTTAATGTTCTTTAGTCAGTATTTTATTAAAATAGCTATCCTTGTTTATAACACGAGACACGTTAATTGTTTGGATTTATGGAGTAAGAGTGTTTTATTCAAAAGAAAATCAGCATTTTGAATGTTCTCTGTGTTCTTCTTACATCTTTCTTACTCATCTGTAAAGTAAACATCTGAACGTTTGAGAAACATGTTTTAAAGAGGTCATATTTTGCCTTTATCAGGTTCATACCCAACATACCCTGATCCACCCCTATTCTCAGTCTATCTGAGATGCTCTGTTAGCGCTCCTGTCACTTTGAGGCCCCCTCTCGCATGGACCCAGTCTGTTTTGATCAGTAGACTGACCCATCGTCGCCCTTCTCATTGCAACCACTGCTGAGCTGCTTTGGTCAGACAAACTGAAGTCTTTTAACTGAATTTCTGCTCTTTATTCTGTTTCCTTAGCTGGTTAAAAGGTTTGTTTGTGGTGCCTGAGAGTGAAATTTAAGATTTTCATCATAATCTAGGAATATTTTTCATCTTGTTTCCTGAACTGAAGGTGAAGTTGAAGTGTTCTGAGGGCACAAACCTCAGCCAACATTTTGGGCGAGTTATTGTCAAAAATGTGGAAAACAGCCCTCTCTCACAGTCTTTACCAATCATTAAAAAAAAATCACTGAATCTGTGTTCAGATCACCACCAAAATCAAATCACTCCTTCCCTGTGCCATGACCAACTTTCCCTGAAAATTTCATCAAAATCTGCGGAGAAGTTACTGAACTATTAGTAATAATGTGGAAAACTGCCCTATCTCCCACATTATCAATCTTTAAAAAATTATTGGATCAGTATCGGTGTTTGTATCACTAACAAAATCAGACAATTTTTGTGCCAACACCAACATTCCCTGAAAATGTTATCAAAATCCATTTACAGCTTTTTGAGTTATACTGTTAACAAACAGACTAATATAATCTCCTTTGTGGAGGTAATTAAGGAATCTGTTCTTATAGGATTTAACTCTGAGGGCCTCCACATCAACAGTTCAAGTTACAGCTACTTATCTATTCTATAAAGAACGAGAAAATATGTCTTACTCATGAGTTTCTGGTATTGTAAAATTGATTTATGGCAAACTTACCAAAGTAATGTAACTATATTAGGCTAATAAATAATAAAAGCTAGTTGAATATCAGATATTCACAGTCAGTATATTAACCATACTTATTGATCATATCCCATGTATTGGCTGTCAATCTGCAGAATGTACAAATGTACAATAATGCTTCCCCTTACCACTAAATGTCTACGTTCAAAATTATTATAATTATGATTTAATGTCTATTTCTAACACAAATGAACTGTCACAGCGTAAGAAGGTTAATTTAAGTTAAATGGAGACTCAGGACTGGCAAAAATCTAATATCATGCATCTTGACTTATGATAGCATCAAAAAGTGATCTAAGCTTTCTGCAGCATCAGTGAACTAACGTCAACATCAACTTATGGTTAGCACAAATCTAGCCTATGAATCACATCTCACTTATCTTTTTGGCACACTTTGTGTTGCTAGAGGGCAGTTTGAAAACATCATACATTTTAAACAAAGTCAACAACTTATCTGTAATTTTAAGTAATTCCTGCACACCAAACTGTCCTTCTCTTTGTCTTTTTAGTGAGCAGAAGCTAATGAGTAATGCAGTTTGTTCTTGAAAGTTAGTCAACACAAAGTTTATTCAGCTGTTTACATGATCTTTTATTATTACTAAAGTCTCTGCCCTGCACTGGGCTCACCACCCTGAGCCTATGGGCTTCAACTGCTGATGTAACTATGGTATGATGTCACACTGGTAGGTCCATTTGGGGGGGCGAGCCAGCTCAGGCAGCCACTGGGGCTATAAACAGGGAGAAAGTGTCAAGACCTGATGCTCCCCTAACAGGGACACTAAACTTTAAAAGTATATTATGACCTCTTTAAAGGAAAAAAAACGACCATTTCTTAATTTATTTTCTATTAAAAACAACGCAGGAATAATCTCCCATCTGTTATTATTGGTTTCCACACACTCCATTGAGCCATTTAATGGCAGTTTGTAATCAAAAAGTGACAAAATTCAGTTTACTTTTTTGTATTCTGGGATGAATGTGTTACTTTAACACTTGATAACTCTAAAAAGGGAAAAATATTATGTATAAATGTCTAACTATTATTATTTTTTGTGCTCTTTTTCCGTCTTGAGAGTCTAATTTTGACAGAAAACCTCCACTAAGTTGATTAATGTGTTTCTTTTTATATATGAAAAATGCCAGTAGATACACCTTGTTGTTAATTAATGTTGCACAATGTGAGCTGATCAATCTTCATTGATATCAGACATTGAAAATTAAAGTAATCAGTTATCTTTATTGGATTTATTCAGTTATTTCCATGTACCTTCCACTTGGTATTTCCTCATTATGGATTCAAAGTTTCCAGCACAGCTTAGTCAGTGCACAGCTGTATTTATGAAGGTTTTTATTGTATAAATTGAATTTTGAACATTAAGTATCACTTATTTAGACTTTTCTGTCAGCCAAAGTCTCCTCCATTAAACAGGATCAGTGTATTTCTTTGTGTATCTGTGTTTTTGATGATCTGGACACTGAATGATATTTTTTATTATTGGTAATTTCCTGATAATGAATGCAGATTTCTCTGTTTGAATATTTATTTGTTTTTCACATCACTGTTTTCTCTGATTGTATAGTTACAGTGAAGTAGGATGAACAGAGCTGGTTTATTATCGGAGCAGAAAGTGTTTTTATGTATAAACGTCCTCAGAGACAGTCCGCTGAAACGCTTCATGTAAAACGATGAGCTCAATAAATATGGACACATGTAGGTTTCTCACTGCTCAAGGACTCTGGTTTTTGTGTCTCAATACTTTCTGTGTACTTATCTTAAAGTACATTTTAGTATTCGACAGGAGGGAGTGAAAGTTTCAGAGAAATTATGTTAACATTAATCTTGAGGAAAAATCTGTAGGAGTCCTGATCTGACAACCTTCCACTGAAGTTACATAATAAGTCATCAAGTATCACTGTTATTCTGATGATTCACAACTTAACCCTCACCAGAAGTTTCATTAGGTACCCCTGTTCAACTGTGCATCAACACAAATAGCTAATCAGCCATTCACATGGCTGCAACTCAGTGCATAAGGGCATGTAGACATGGTCAAGATGACCTGCTGAAGCTCAAACTGAGCATCAGGATGGAGAAAAAGAGACTTTGAAAGGGGCATGATTGTTCGGGCCAGACGGGATTTTCTGATTATTTCGGAGACTGCTGATCTACAGCCATCTTTAAGGTTTACAGAGGATGGTCCAAGAAAGGGGAAATATCCAGTGAGCATCAGTTTTTGTGGAAAATGGCCTTGTTAGCCTTGTTGGTCATATGACAGAAAGGTAACAGTGACTTGAATTATAAAAATAAAAAAATAATAATAAAATTGTCTTTTATTTTTCCGACCATGATTTGTTAAAGTTTGGTCCAGTCAGCCCTCATCTGACCAATGAGAGCCCTCGTTGCTGGCATGCATGTCACAGCATGTGTGTCAAAACATTCAACATAGTAGCCTGCTTGATGGTGTGTTTGCATCCCAGCAGCCTGTTTATTTGACCAAAGTCTTCAAAATGACAGAGATAATTAACTTAAAGACAGCAGATGGGGGAAGGTAGTGTTGGTGCATCAGATAGTGAGTGTTTACTCAAGTTTCTCTTGAAAAAGCTGTGGTTCAGTTGAAACACACAAAGTTCTCCCCTTCCTAACACAATCAGATGTATCTGTTTAGTTCACATTTGGTTAAAATCAGCCCCAAGTCATGGTCACTTGACGTTGGGTCAGTTTTTGGCTTTCATTTATAAAAAAGCAACACAGTGAATCATGAAGCAAATGGGCTACAGCAGAAGAAGACCACACTGGGTGCAACTCCTGTCAGCCAATAGCAGAAGATCTGAAAATGTAAAAGCATGGATCCATCCTGCCTCGATGGTGGTGGTGTTGTCATGGTGTGGGGGATATATTCTGTGCAGACTTTGTGCCCTTTAGCACTTGATGAGAATTGTCTAAACCCCAGAGTCTCCCTGAGTATTGTTCTGACCATGTCCATCTTTCTCTTCCACAGTGCAGCCAACAAGTCATCTTGACCATGTCTACAAGTCCTAATGCCTCCATTTGATTGACTCATTGGCTATTGATGTTAACAAGCAGTTGAATGCATGATTGCATTTATAATATCTGTTTGTATACTGTAGTTATATTTCTTCCCATTTTTCTTTGCATCTGTGATAAGAGCAGGATTAGATATGTTAAAAAATGAACTCAAGAGTCAAACCTACTTATAGAGTTTTATTTTGATGTTGAGAGGGTTGAGGAAGGATTTAGTTCAGAAACCAATCTAATCTTTTATATTTAGAGCTTAAACCTTTAGAATAAAAAATATCCACTGATATCAAAATGCCTCTAATCCCTGCTACACTGTAGACAAACAGCACTCAAATGCCTCTTTGTGATATGTTTAAATGAACAAATAACTCACCGCTGATGAAAGTTGTGTTTCAGTAAAATCAACAATTTATCAGAGAAGCTTTGTGAAAATCAAGCGAGAGCAGTTGTGGTTTCACTGTCATGTTTGTAGTCTCATGAGCTTGATACCTGCTCCTGCAGGGCTACTGTCTGGACAATAATGCACATGTGCGAGGAGTCTCCATTTTCAAAACACTTTGTTCTGCCTGCGAACATAGAGACAGAAATAATGCTGTTTTCAAAAGTACACTTTGGACTCCATTTTAGGGCACCCAAAACACCGTTGTTATCCAAACAAACAGCCAAACACAACAAAAGTTTATCGTTTTGGTGTCCTGTAAACAGGGCCTTTAATTTATGCCTCACTTTTGCTATCGTCACCATGGCTGTGTTTGGTGTTCCTCCTGTTTCAGTCATCTAGCCTCACTTATAGGAATGGGAATCAAAAACCAATTCCTGTTGAGAATCGATAACAACTCCCTCAAAGAATCAATATCACAAGTCTTTTTCTGATCAGTTCCCTTATCAATTCCTGCCACTTTGTTCTGCATGTCTTAAAAAACAACGACATTGCGCTTTAATCAGAGGCGGTCAGCAGAAATGATAAAAAAATAAAATAAATTGATCATAGCAGACAGGGCACAGAGGTGGTTCAAACTGTTGCTTAATTTTTGTCAAAATGCACAACGTCTAGTTTTTAAAATCTTCAGAAACTTTCAGAAGTTTTCATCTATTCAGTACAGCAGTGATTAACAGGAGTGATGTGTTTTACATTGTTGTCTCTGTAAACCTGTGTAGGTCATGCAGAACATTGATAGGGGAATCAGGATCGGATCAATTAGCAAAATCGATAATGGCATTGGTATCAATGAAATCTTATCATTTCCCTTCCCTTTTCTTGATGGCTATGATTCCATACAATGTGACAAAACACAGGATGTGCAGCACATAAATAATGTTTCCTAAATTATCAAGGACCTTTTCATTTTTAGCATTGACACCAATTTTCTCAAGAGTGGAAGTGATGGCTGCTGGAAAGGTTCTTTTTTAAAAGTAATTATCCTGAGGGTATGTTAGGACATGAATAACCCCTCATATAGAGCCTTTGTTGACCATAGATAGGAAGGTAGTCTTCAAATGTGCCCTCCTGAGGATGTCACACCCTGAATTGGGACATAACTTGAGGTCTGTAATAAAAAGGGTTACATCCTGCTGATGATAAAAATAGACTGCTGACACTTCTGTATCATCTTTTGTTGGAGTAAAACACATAAATGAAGACGACAATGATCAGTTTTTTCTGCAAACATTTATTAAAATGACAACTCAAAATGAAGCTTCTGGGTGATTGTTTCTTCCACGTTATCACACTTTACATTCTTACCAGAGTCCCTTAGTGCCATTAAAAGCCTTGCTTTACAATGCATGCAACAAGTCAATCATGGCTGTGCTTTTAATTAAAAAAGGTTTCAATTGAAGCCCAGAGTAAAGTTTAGTGGTACTGAACAAAGAGAAAAGTCTCAACTACAACAAAAACATGTTTTTTTCTGAGCACTCTTGTGAATTTAGTTTGATCTCCTCTACCGTGAGACCTAACAAGACCCCAGAGTGCGACAAATAAATAATCCATCATCTGAAGTCAATACAGCATCTGACCCACTGGGGATATTTCAGAGACACTAAAAAGAGATGCATGGAGGGTGTCTGAGTCACAGCTGCGCTTAAAACTAAAAAATGTCCTGATCTGCCTTCAAAATGGACCATCAAGTAAGAAACAAACCCAAGAGAAAAACAACATGTTGTTGTTTATTGAATAAAACAACTTCAAAACACTTTGCACCATCAGCAAGTAACCTGCCTCTAGTTTGAATCCGAACACAATCATCTCCGCCTGACACTGAGGGTGTTTTCACACAAGGCTTCATCGTTCTGGACACAGACACATGTGCCCAGCTGATCCACAAGTCTGCCAAAAAGAAGACAGCAGAGGAAGCAACCATGGCAATCACCCTGTGATCAATGTGGACATGCTGAACTGCCTTCATGGATGTTTTTATTGTCTTTACAAAACAACAACGACCTTCTTCCTACGCCCACATCTCCTGAGCAGCTCAGAGGATGAAATGAGCCTGTGCTGTGAGTACAGTACAGCTGTATTTACCCTGAAATGAACCAGAAGTTGACGTCAAGTGTGCTCTGATCCATGCTCAAGTCCCTTGTGTAAAACATAGCGTTGGGGTAGACAAGTTACAAACCTGCTAGAGTACTCAGATTACTTTTTTGGTGGGATGAGTAATGTTAAGAGTTAGTTTTGAAAGCTTTATTATTCATTTTAATTACCTTTTTCTACACTAACTCCTTACTCAACTATAAAGCTCTCCTGTCTCACTTTCCCTTCTGTCCCTGCAGAATAAAACAGCACAGTTTCTGTTTCTCTCCTGTCTGCAGGCACGTCATCTCAGCCCTGCATGGTCCTGGTAGACAGAGCCATGTGAGTTTAAGAGCAAAGTCAGCAGAATCAGCTAAAGAGATGACCGACAGATCTGCAGAACACTGGAAATATCACTGTTATGTTGGACTTAAAGAAAAAGGAACAAGAACATCAAGATGAAATGTAAGATCAAAACCTTCTTTGTAGTGAGACACAGAGTCTCTGCTCTGTTTATTGACAGACTATGAGCATATGGGAACTGTAAAAAGTCTGTCATTCTGACATAAGGCTGCAGAGTCGGTGACACTAAAGTACTCTATCATGTTCATTTTCTCAGTTTGTGATGCAGTAACCTAATGGATTACTTTCAAAAGTAACACCACCCAACACTGATGACACTAGCCCACACTTCAAGAGATATTGAGATTTCTACAAAAGAAAGAAGCTCTAACATGACCAACAGTGTTTGTCGACAAAACTTCACAAATACAAAGAAGACGAAAAAGTCAAACGGCTTTGAGAAAAAGCTCTGAAGGTCTGACAAAGTTCTACAGAGGTTTTTATAACTACTCTGCAGCTGTGGCAGATTTCTCTACACATGGATTAAACCTGCTTTATTCAACTCAGGGTAACACTGGTGAAGCCAGTTTAACTTGTGTTGTTTTCAATCATCAATATGACAGAGAATGTATGAAAACTACATTTCACAAATCAGCTCTTAGAGTTTTTACACTTTTCTGTATGCATTCTTACATTTTGATCAACTCATTGACAAAAACAATTATTTTGCAAATATTAGGCCCTTCTTTTCTTTATTTTTACCTTTATTAGCTTTTTAAAAAAACAACCAAAATATCAGAATCAGGTAATATTCTGAAAAGCTTGTTGACATAATTTTCCAAAGCTTCCAGAGAACCAAAGTCAGGGCCGGTCACACAGACACATCACCAGTAAAGCCATCGCATCAATGCAAGCAGTTTTCTCTGCCGCTGTCTGAGATAGTTTTCCAGTGTTTTTTTTTTTTTAAAAACACATGAAAGTTGAAATATTTTCCACTCAAGTTGTGGAGCGGTAGCACTCGTTAATGTCCCTTTAGCCTCATTAGACATGAATACAAAAGGGAACGGGCAACGAGACAGCAGGTGAGTGTTGATGCCATCAGTGAGCCAGCTGTAGTTTATCTGTGAAAATCATGAATCGTTCTGACTGAGAAGAGAGAGCAGAAGGGGCCCTTTAGCCTGCATTAATTGCTGAGTGACACCTCGCTTCAGGCCTGTATGTGTGGGAGAAAATCAAGGATGGGAGCTCCAAGAGCACTTCCTGCTTTTGGTTTGTTGGTGCGGCTGCTCCTTGAGTGAAGCGTCTGTGTGATCGGCCCCTGAACCTGGTCACCAAACATGAAAGCACATCCACAAATATGACCTTACAAATATCAATGTAAAAGCAAATGTTTTAAAGTTTGCATGTGTTTAAGCTCCTACTTACATTTCTCTATTTCAGGAATTTTTTGCCCGAGTCTCTTGTAATATCAAGCCAGGACCTTGAGACACAGCTCAGTCTCATCCATTAAAATGAGCCTTTCTATAGCGGTTTTATCTTAACAGTTTATACCACATATTAGTGCCTGATAAAATACAACAAACAACTGAATTACTAATGCAATATTTCTCAAAAAAGTAATCCAATGTCCATATTAATCCAGAATAAGTTTAAAATTCATTAGTTGTTGTTTGCTTGTTTTATTAACTTATGGTTGTGCAAACTTCCAGAGCACACTTACACTTGCCTGAACACACACTCGCATACCTCATGACAACATTTTTGATCCAGTGCTCTTGAATAACGATTTTTGACCAAAACTAGTGGCTGATCCTTGAATAACATGGCATAATTATTACTACCCTTTCAAAGATGATTGATTACCACACAACTATCAACACATAAACACAGGAGCTGTCAGGCTGTTCATTTCTGAATGAAACAAATCAAACTAAGTTTCTGATAAACCAAATCTGCTCCAAAATGTCTCTACAAAGACTAAACAAATGCTACATCATGTCAGAGCTGAACACTGGAGTGAGACGAACTATACATACATTTTGTAGCTTCAAGTGAAAAACTGCCATCTCTAAAATCATTCACAGTTTGTGACAACATGCAGAAAATAAAAGGTAACTGCTCCTAACAGCTTCACCAAAACCTTCCTGCCTATAGAGAGCATGCAAACAGTGATTCAGATGTTAGGAAACCAAAGTCATCCATTTGTTGGACTAGCATGCATTTGTAAAGAGCTATTTTTGTATACACTCGATGAGTTAAATGTTGCAGATAGTTGCAGCTTCTTGGCCTCATTTCTTTCGGTCAGATCATGAACCTGAAAGTTTAGGTTCTGCATGCATCACAAAGAGCAGACACTTTCTGCAGCATCTCCTCACTGGAATAAAATCTACTCCTGACAATAACTAATCCACTAATAAAAACCTTCCCACCAAAAGTGAACACCAACATAAGGTGTTTTTAAATGCCACTACAACAACAATGATCTCTGCAGGTTGTCACATCTCATCTGAGGACTCTTCACACTTTCCCAGGCATTCCCAGGCATGTTAACTTAAACCCTGCAGCCCCGCAGATTTCACCCTTCATTGACTTATTGAGCCTCGGGTTAATGTTCACACAATTACAACAGGGCCTGTGGACAACGTGCTTCATTACACCATCAACTAACCAAGATTTGAACAGACATCTTCGTGCTGATTTTCAGGTGAAAAAGGGCAAAAAGAGGACATCATGCCTCACTTTATTGTGCTAACTGTTAACACTCTAGGAGGCTAGCAGTTGCTCTTAGCATGTAGCAACATTACCCACAAAAAAGGTGAACATTTTGGTGTTTCAGGGTTGACAGAAACATCTGCTTTTGTCTCATTTTGTTCCTGTCTATGCAGCTGCAGCATAAATTAGGTTATTCTGTTTTTGCATCACTCCCTCAGTCTTTACTGCCTTTATTTAATCTACAGTCGCTCATTTCCATCGACTTTGAGATCATTTGTATTGCGGCTGATTTTGGCTTCAGACTGAACACACCTTAAGACTTTTTGGGGGATTACTCTGCAGAGTTTTAGCAATAATCGGAGGATGAGTAAAGGTTTATAGCCCTACATTACAGATAAACCCTTTAAGCAATAACTGCTCTAAAATGGTTTATACCTTGACATACTTTAGGCAATATTTGCAACAAAACATGCATCGTGCTGCAATGCTCAATGCTGCCACTTAAAGGTGACAATGCACCTTAAAAAAATCAGGTTCATAAACTTATCAGACGTCATAAGTAAGAAGAAACTGTGGGTTTTATTTCAGGATTAAGCCTGCTGTGAAAACCCTCTTTAACTTCTTCTCCATTGAAGTTTTTCATTCAGTAAGACAAAAGTAAATAGTTGATAAAACTTGGCTCCAGTTTTGTATCAACTCTGTGGCATCATGCCTCTTTGCTAAGTACAAAACCAGAGCTGTGAACATGTGAGGTATGTGGAAATGTGACAAAACATCAGGCTTAAAATGAAGCTGATGATGAACATGAAATAAAATGACATTTATCCACTGCAACAGACATCACAGCGTCTCAGTAGTTGGTCACGTCAAAGATGTCAGACTCCCTGTCTCCAAACATGTGAGGTGAATCCTTCTTAAAAGTAAAAAAAGGGGGTGTTATAAAAAAATCCCCCCTTATAAAACGTGTGCCCATAAAGTGATCTTCTGTCGCCAAAACTGTCCTCTGAACCAGGGCTGTACAAGTTTCCATTTCAACTGTAAAAATGGGAGTTTTAACATGGAGTGTGTATGTGATTTCTGGTGCTTCTGCAGGCAGCCTCAAGTGGACACATGAGGAACTGCAAGTTTTGGAACTTCAGCACTGGCTTCATTTTCAACACCAGGACACATCTCAGGTAGCAACATAGTTTAACTTAGATTTTATGAAAATGGTTCTGCAAAGTTAAGGCAAAGAAGATGTTTTCTGGTTTAGCATAAGATTTAAAACTAAGGTTAGTTTTAGAAGAGACTTTATAACATATCTTTTTACAGTTAAATAATTTTTATCACAACCACTGCTGGCTGCAACATTACTTCTGCACCAAGGTACTCCAACGACTGTGTCAGTGGCATGTAAATGGGTATTAAAGGGTATGGATGTGTTATCTGAAACAGATGATAGATAACTGCAAACTATCATTGAGTAAATGTGAGAGTGAATGGGAAGATGTGACCAGCAGTGTGAAAGCTTTTTGAGTAGTTAGAAAAACTATAAAAGAACTACATAAACTCAAGTCCATTTATCATTTACAAACTGTTGCACGGATAGTGTTTAAATTTTGGTACATAAATATCTTGAAGACAAGTCAATGAGTACCTCAAACCCATTTTTCCAAGGCCAGACATTAAAAACAAAGCTGTCCTTATTTGAAAATGAAAATCATAGACCATGCATTCAAAATAAAGAGCACCTCTTTGAAAATCATTAAATAAATGACAGGCGATGAGTAGATCAAGCATAAATGAGCCGACCCACACCTTACATCAGCCTTAGTGTATGTCATCATCTCATCATTATTCATCTCTACACAGTATTTATGGTGATAATGAGTCTGATGGACGTTGACAGTAATGATCAGAGACAGGGAGGCTGTTTGGATCAACTGTGGGAGCTCCTGGGATTTCACCTTTCAACATAGGCATGCTAATCTGAGCTAAGCAGCAAATAAACAAAGGGCCTTGATATGATGCACAAGGATCAAGGAGAATTTTTTTATCTGTGAAAACAAACAGAAACAGTTATGTGGTTTGTTAAAAACAGCTACAAAGAGAGGGCGAAAGATGCAGCATACTCAGAAAGATTATTAAAACCTTCCATTTCATGACTAATTATTATTTTTTCTATATTTCTACATTTTCCCCACATTATCTCTTTTCATAATAAAATAAAATATCAACTATGCTCTGAGATATTTTCATCTTCAGTTGTGCTTTTCAAGTTTTATATTCATTGCTTTTTCCTGTGGGTTACAGTCTTTATGTATATATATCTTTTTCACATTTAAAGCTGCAGTATTTGTAATTATACAAGGATATGTCTTTATATTTCAACAAATAATATCATAGAATGGTTCTGATGAGCTCAACTGCAAAAGTGAACTGAAAAGAAAATGCAAACCTGTGTTCATTTATTCCAGCCTGAATTACAAACATTATTTACATCAAGAATACTCTCATAATACTTCCTTGTTTGTGTGGGTGGATTTTATTGTACCTAAAGCATAAAAATGCAGAACAAATGTTGAAGCTTCAGCTACAAAGACAAATCAACAAAAACCCCAGGAGCTCGACCACATTTAGAGAAAAATACAATAAATAAATTAAAGACAAAATAGTTGAGTCCACTCTTATCTGTGTTTTTGTGTTTCCCCTCAGAGTTTAAGGGTTCCACAGATTATAACGTCGCCCCCTGCTGGACTGGAGGATACAGTACAGTACTTTCAGGTATGAGGTGAAAAGGGTCCAGGTCGTCTTATTGTCCTGCCGCCCTCGCTGCTCTCTGCTGCTCCAACATGGCTCTGATAGCGGGGGACATCATCGGGGTGGACATCATGGCAGGGGAGATGGCCGGGGTGAAAGGTCGTAACGGGTACTGTGCATTTTTACCGGGGACGTAGATGCACTGGAAGTATCTCTGACCTGGAAAAACAGGAGGATAATGAAGATATTACCAACAATGTTAAAGCTAATACTCTTAGTGGGTGGAAATTAGCTCAACATGAGTAAAACTAAATAAGCCAACATTATGCTTTTCCAGTTCTGTATGCCATTTAGTGTGTTTTTATGTCTTCTTTCTCTCCCTAGCTTATAGCGCCAGTAGCTGCCTAAAATGGCTCATTCCCCTGGCCCCTTCAAATAAACCTACCAGTGTGACACCCGACCATTGTTTTATCAATTTATACCAATTGGATGGGGGTTTCAAGTCCAGTTGAAAGCACAGACTGTAGGATGAATGCAGAGCCACTGAAAACATGGAACTGTACAACAATAAACCAACCAATCATCACAGAGCAGACCGGTCCACCAATCAGAGTGCACTGGGCCCAGCTGAGGAAAGGAAATTATAAATAAAATGGAGCTCTAACAGAGCAAGTCAGACAGTACTAATTTTAAAAGCATTTTTAATTTAGTTTTTGTTTTAGTCTTTTGCCAAAAATATCTTTTAGTTTTAGTCACAATTTAGTCATCTAAATTGTTTTGATTTAGTCTAGTTTTAGTTGATGAAATTTCACATTTTAGTCAACGAAATCTACTGTAAATTTAGTCGACTAAAATATGAAGTGTAAAGTGTAAGACATTTTTTATGTTTCTGTGAATTTCTGAAGTCACGCTTTACACTTGGATAAAATGAAACATCTAATAACCCTTTACTAAATGTTAGTAAAGTTTAAATGTATAAATTAACAGAAACAAATTGAACTTTTGTGTGAAATGCAGTCACCTTTATTTAGACGACCTGGCGGAGCATCTCAGTTACAATACCAGAACTGACAACAAACAGTGAACCTGCTCTACATAAATATATCAGCTCATAAAGAGAGGAGCTCTGATTGGATCGCTCCACAACTTATCCCACCAACATGAAGCTAAGGCAGTTGTGATTGGATGTCCCTCTTAACTCATCCAACCTTTCCACACAACCAAAATAGCTGTGATTGGATATATTCCTAACTTGTCCCTACTTTCTACATGACCAAATTAGGTCTGATTGGATTAAGTCTCTGTCAGACATTTTCGCCTAGTTTTTATTTGTTGACAAAAATGTCAGTCCATTTAGTTTTAGTTTTTGTCCTTGGTTGCTTTTGTTTTTAGTTACAGTCTAGTTTTCGTCAAGGGAGAAAAGGTTGTTGACGAAAACTATGACAAAAATAATTAGTCGACAAAATTAACACTGGTGTCAGACAGAGAGGGAATACAGCTGGATCGGGGTACTCAGTTTGTGAAAACTGGAAAATCAAATGATATTATTATGGAAGCACTTCATAAGCAATCACGATAACATTTCAGAGTCTTACCTGGTTTCTTCTTTTCTGTGGTGTTGTCTTCAGTCAACGGCTCTTCTGCAAGAAACATCACAAAATTAAAAAGTCATGGATATAATGTGAGTGTGTTTATGTGAGAAAGAAGGGAAATGTGTACATGCAGACAGTGTGCCGAGTGGGATGGACTCTTGAAAATGAAAACGAAGGTTTCATAAAAACATTAAGCTGTGACGTTCTTCCTCCTTTATTTAGTCCTTTTAGAACAATGATATTTAACATATAGTCCAACTTTATAGTCCAACGTCTATCCTATCTGTAAACACTGAGGAGGGTGGATTTATGACCTATAGTGCAGCCAATCTATTGGCTTCACTTCCAGGCAACTGTTGCATTATCTATCTTAATATCTAGTTGATTTTTGCCCATGCAACAACCTCCTGGGCTGAAAAATTAGGCCAATGTAAGAGCGCGAAAAAATGCACTGCCTTGAGTGTCCACTTGACATCAGGGAATCTTTAAGTTGCATGATTGTGTGTGTGGGAAACGAACGGATTTACCAACCTAAGTTAACATCTTTACAGTCTAGTTAAACAAACAGCTTCCGCCTAAATAATTCATACATCTAATGCCTCTCCCTGTAGGGGTAGTAAAGTTTTGCCTTGCCTTGTTTTGATTTGATTTTTTTTTCTGTAAACTTTGGGACATGATAGACATGGCTAAAAAACTACACAGTGTTGGTCAGACGGCCTTGAGTTACGTCTCAACTCAGCTTGTCTGTCTGTCAGTAGGTTGATCCAAAGTTAGACTGGGATGGTGTCTACAGTATGGCTGGTTCCATGTATTGGCTTCAACAATGTTGCAAAGGCTCTTTTGAAAAATAAATAGCTGACGTCACACAGCCTCGTCCAATTCTGTCCATAGTTCATGAGTTTGGATGATGACTGACCTTTTGTTTGAAGGGTTCTAATTAAGGGGCTCATATTTTGCATTAACTTGGGTTCATATGTTCATTTTTATATACATACTTAATACTAGGGATGCACGATATCGGATTTTTGCAGATATCCGATATTCCGATATTTTCTTATCATTATCGCAGATACCGAGACTTACTGATACACGTATTTCTGGTCAAGAGCACAAGCTCTGTACTTAAAAATGGACTTTTTTCATTCAGTGTTACAGTATATTGTGTAAAGAACAATTTTAAAACAAGGAAAACAGCATTTAACTCTTGCAAAAATGACATCCTTGATTTTTAATGTCCCCATGCAGTGATGAGAAGGTGCATCAATATTGTACAATTGTGTAATTTACTGATATTCCTGCTGATATATCGGCTATAAATATCTGCAAAAATGTCAATATTGGCCAATACTAATGTTTAACTTTTTAGGCTGATATCGGCCGATACCGATATTCAACCGATAATATTATGCATCCCTACTTAATACCCCTGGTCTACCTGTATTCTTTGTCCATCTGAGACGTCCTGTTGGAGCTCCTGTCACTTTAAGGACCCCCTCTCTATATGGGCACAGTCTGTTCTGATTGCTCTTTGGCAAATGGCCAGTTTGGTGCAATTTAGCGCCATTTTCAACAGCTCTGCATTCTTTGTACTGACCATGCTCTACCATAAAGTGGTGGAGACATGTAAAGCACACTGAAGGGCACAAAACAGACTCCTTCAAACCAAGCTGACATTATCTGACATGTCCCCTTCACATGCAAGAGCATCTAGATGCATGAAATGTGGCATCTGGACTTCTCTCAACAACAACATTAAGCCAAGCAGAACTTAACTGACCAATCACCACAGAGCAGACTGGTAAGGGAGCCTTAAAGGGGCAGGAGCTCTAACAGAGCATCTCAGACAAAGTGAGAGTAGAGGTGGATCAGGGGTACTCAATATGTGAAAACTGGAAGGTTTTTTGACACGAGTGATTGTGAGCTCTTTAAGTCCTACCTCAACATGGCCTCCCTGTCTGTTAGTATATTGATCCACAGTCAGACTGAGAGGGCATTCACAATATGGCTGCATCAACAGATTGGCTTCAAAAGTGTCCAAAAGCCTCTTTTAATAATCAAACAGCTAACGTCACATGGCTAAAACCAGTTCTTCATAAAGTCAGTGTATTTTCACGATATAAATGCCAGTTCAAACAGTTTTAACCTGTTATTGACTGACCAATAGGAGTCATCATTATTGCTTGGTCAGTTATGATGTACAGTTGACCCTTTGTCAGCTCATTGATTGGTTCACTGACCCACCAATCAGAGAGCCCAGCTTAGCCGTTTCACTCAGTTATAATGAATGTGTGAGCTTTATTATATTACTTTTACATAACTGTAAAGTATGTTTGGAGTATCTGCAGAACAACTCAAGATCTGCACATATGAATACAGGAGTATATTTTATCTATTGACAGTTGTCTTCTTTGGATATTTTGGGAAACCACACTGATAATTCATCCATCAACAAACATAAAAACTATTAAATACTACTATATGCTTTGGGGTAAGAGGAAATATTTTCATTGACAATCATAATAACTGATGCTTTATGAAAAACTTACTGACATAATTTGACCATTTATATCAGTATCTATACATTCAGTCCACTGATTAACATCAGCTCATGGTTAGCACAGGTATAGAGAGAGAAATCTACATATATATGTTATTTAACTCTTTTTGCTTAATAAGTAATTTGTTCTGCTGCAGGACACCAGGATCAGACATTGATAACATTTTCAACCATTTCAACATAGAGATTCTGAGTAATATTCTCTCCATACTGTATCTTAACATTTGCTCTTGAACTGAGGTCTATTTTATCAACAATCAAAGCCAATTTCATACGAATAAATGTCAGATCGAAGGGTGTTTTCTATTGTTTTGAATGGGAACAAGCCTGATGACAAGAGAGTTTGTCTAACCTAGCAACAGTAACCAAGCAGAGTGGAGCTTGGTCAAGGACCATTTCCTGTAGAGGGCATGATTTACCAAAGGGTCAATTGGTGTACCCTGTCACAATACACACACTTTTGCCCTTGTGCACTCTAAATGCAAGCTCCTGCTAAGGGGGGCAAGATCGTAGGGTGTCCCATTCCCCAATGGTTTTGTCCCTTACGTCCATTACCCAGAATCCCTTGTAGCAACATTCCTGGCAGCTAACAAATAGAGAAGCAGAATGGTTGTTACCATAGGGGGAGTGGAATGAAGGCAAAAAGCGATGTGATAGAGGTTAAATTTATTTTAAATGTAAATGTAAAGTTTTGTAACATGGAATTAATGTTAAGGCACATCTATACATC
The DNA here is from genome assembly GCA_037902135.1 of Cetoscarus ocellatus. Classification (NCBI taxonomy): domain Eukaryota; kingdom Metazoa; phylum Chordata; class Actinopteri; order Labriformes; family Labridae; genus Cetoscarus; species Cetoscarus ocellatus. Next base: position 516,651 of record JBAMNC010001698.1, on the reverse strand, counting down.
AAATTAAGGGCTGGAATGAAGCCATGGCTCACTGGCATGCTCAGGGTAGAGATGATGCAGCAGTGCTCATTTTGTTTTTAAGAAAAATTATAGACCGTCTCTTCAACACAAACATTAACAAAACAATCTCATTTCTGCTCAGAAGAGTTTTGTCCTGCACTTAACACACTTCAGTGCACTTGAAGCAAAAAGCACTTTCTGGAAGACTTTAGGGCATAAGTCTGGGTATTGGGACAGGGCAGTGGTTCAACATTTTTATCTGGATCTTTTCAAAAACAAACTGATTCAGAAAAACAAAGGTTTGTCTTCTTTAACCTGCTTTAAGCAGTAATAGTAGGTGTTTAAAATGACAAATATTTCAATCACACCATCAGAAAAAGGAGTTTCTGTGTCTCACTAATTTAAAAGGAAAGTGTGAAGTCACTCAGTGTTTTAGTGGGTTGGGGTTGTTGATCCTCCGCTGGATGACTCATTAAGAACAGAGCACTAATACCCTCCTTTAATGGGTTTGGTTCGTGGATTTAATCAGTCTGTCTCAGTATAATCGCTGCTGTATTCATCACAGGATTTAATCAGTTCGAATGAGTCAGAGGGGTTCAAAAGGACAGAAATCAGCTCATCTCATTACATTCTTTTATGTTCTTAATATCATTAAAGACGACATCCGTTCATAATGAGTTAACCAGAGGAAAAAAGGGGAGACAACTGAATACCTTAAGCTTTACTGGAGGCTCCTTCTCTCTCTATGAACAAACAAATAGTGAAAAACATCACTTTAAACACACTTTTTGTGAAATGTGAAGGAATCTAAGTCATGAGGTGGGTAGAAAAGCTGCAAGTTGTTTTGTATTTCTACTTTTTTTAATATACATTCAGTTCTGTGCAAAATGTTACAGGCAGGCGTAAAGTAAAAAAGTAAAAAAAATGTTATTGTGACCATCTTTGCCTTCAAAACAGCATCAACTCTTTTACACTTGCACGCTTTTTGATGCAGAATAAAGTAAGGGCCAATCAGATGCCTCCCTGATGGTGTTGCATGATGGGTAAGTATCTGTTTGTCTTCTTCGACATTATATGACATGATCAATCCTGATTTAGAGAAATGCAGACCCGAACTTGGAAGAAGCCTTCATCCTGCTTCGCTGTTTCCTGCAGACACTCATTATTCTGCAGCTCTCCAGACCTTCAAGAACAAACTGCCTTCTGCTTTACTCAGTCTTTTCAAATTTTGACTCATCGGTTTGTACCACAGTTCCTATGTTTTCATGCAAAGTCAAGTCACTTTGCCCTTTTCCACATTGGAGGAATTTTGGCTTTTTGGCCACAACTCTCCCATAAAGACCACTTCTGACCAAATTTCTCTTTGCCTGGGAGAGATCTTGCAGATTTAGTATAACCACCTTGTGCCCAGTTGCTGTGCTCAGTTTTGCCATGGTGTGTGACCTGTGACATACAGTATCACTGTCTTTCACAACCTTACGTTGGTAGCAGCATTTTGCTGTTCCTTACTCTGTTTTAAGCCTCCTGCACAGCTGCCTCTATTTTAGTGAATGACTGTTTTAACCTACATATGAAATCATGATCATCAGTGCCTGTCTGGTGTACCTGGTCAATCATACACCTGACTTTAGTCAGTAATGTTCCTGTAGGAACTGATGCTGGCTTGAATCTTTTAATTTCCAGTGCAGAGTACCCCTGATCCAGCTGTATTCTCTCTCCGTCTGAAGCGCTCTGTTGGAGCTCCTGTCCTTTTGAGGCTCCCTTCCCCACGTGGGCCCAGTCCACTCTGATTGGTTGACAGGTTTACTCTGTACTGATTGGTCAGTTCAGCAGCTCTCATACTATAGTCTTTGCTCTGTGCTGGGGTTGCCACTCTGTGCCAACAGGCTTTAACTGATGATGAAACAATGATATGACATCATACTGGGAGGTCTATTAGGAGGGAAGAGGGTAAACACACTTAACCCCTTAAAGCCTGTTGTATCATATTTGATACATACTTTAATGATACCTCTATCTAATCTATATGATTGACAAATTACGAAAAAAACATCTGAGTACAATCAGATAAATGATAAAAATGTCCTCAGGTGGATTATCAGTTGCCAAAAACACCTCATGTATCAAATGGGGTACAAAATGTATATATGTTCAATTTTATGGAAATTTTGATTTTTCTGGATTTCAGTAGAAAGTGAAATAAACATTTCAGCTCCAAAAACTTAATTTTCTTGCTATACTTTGTGTTTTCAGGCTTTAAAGGGTTAAGGGCCGATAAGCTCTGAAAGCATACTATGGGCTCTTTAAATAACGTTGAAGACACATCTTTAGGGATTGGGACAAGTATCCTCAAAACACTTAGTCACCTTCGGTCAAAGATTGAGAACTGAAGGACATTCCCAAAAACATGATCGTATTTACCAACAGCATTTAGGCTACTTTTAGTACATTTCAGGTTATGCACTTCATTTTGAAGCACCTATAAGGTGTGGAATAATATTCATGCTCAAACTTATCAGACATATGTTGAATAAGTTGGTGCTCTGTTTTGTTTGTTTTCTCATTCTGTGTTAAACATCCTGTCTATCACTACCCAATAATGTCTTTAAACTGGCTAAGATGTTTTGTAACTGCATTGTAAGTTGATCAGTTTATCGATGACGCTATCTTTTGTTGGAAATTCTTCTTCATGAAAACAAAAAAACTTAGAAGAATATGACATCCAGAAAATCACACCATTCACAGTCATAGATTTCATCTCATGCTGCCTCAGTATCATCTGCATGGTTTTATTGACTTTGATGGTCCAGTACTTACTAGCTTTAGCTGGTTGTTTCTCCTTTTCTGTAATATGAAAAGAGGGGAAACATGATTAGTGTCTGATTTACGTGTGCACATAATGAAATGACTTTTTGATTGTGATTCAGTACAGACCTCGAGCCTCTTTGACAGATTTCTTTTCAGCTTTCTCAGCTTTGCCTGTGAGAGACAGACAGCCTTATTATGGCCTGTCAAATAACTCTGCATAATTGTGCTGTGTACTTAATATTCTTTCACAATTATTCCCTTCTCAGTGTAATAAAGCTTGACATGCCCTTAATAATAGCGTTTATCATACATTAAACAGCTCATTACATCTACTAATCAACCACTATGTTTCCAACACGTGTGATTTGTCCTTAAAGTCATCAGCAGAGATTTAACATCGTAATGATTAGAATTTGCCAGAAACTGAGTCCTTTGTTCACTGTCTTTTCTACAAAAGAATTATTTTTGTTTGCTATCAAGAGGTCAGAATGTGCAAAGAAATGTAAATTTCAACCTGAGGTGAGGCTTCTAAATAATGTTTTAAATACTGATGATATCTTTATGTTGTTTGTATGAGATCAACAACCGCAGCAGCCTTTCAGTGCAGCTGGATGAATCAGCATCTTTGAGGAGGAAAGAGGGGAGCTCTGAGCATAATGGCAGAAAGAGGTGATGGCAAGCCTGTAAGAACTGAAGTTTTCCTCCTCCATTCTCAAAAATAATCCTGTCCACATGAAACCATATAAATACATAAATGCACAGTTAAATGCTGTTTATGGCATGCAAGAATGTTGATAAAATTTAACAATTTGTTCACAATTTCTAATCAAACATTTTGTTTTTGTTTGACTTGTGACCATGCTTTCTGTGCAGGCATTTTTACCTCCATGAAGGAGTTTGTTCATGCAGGGGTTTGCTTATTTTTCTGTCTGTTTGAGGAACCATAACTCAAAAAGTTCTTCATGGATTTGGATGAAATTTTCAGGGAATATTAGTCATGGCACAGAGTAGAAGTGATTAGATTTTAGTGGTGATCTGAATCCTGATCCAGTTATTTTGGAAATGATTTATTAACATTGCAAGTAGAGCAGTTTCCCACATTTTCTCAGACCCTTAGTGGAGCGAAAATATATATTTTCAATTGAGAAATGCTTTCAGTGTAGTTATTTGTCCTCCATTTAAAGATGAAATGTTGTACAGTTCTGATAAAATTGCCATTGAAGCAGGTAGCAGTAGTATGCTAATCTCTGTCTGAGCAGCTATTGTTTATCCCCCACTCCTCAAGCTTTGTATGATGGATCTGGAAATATGAATCAGGCAGATCCAGCTGCTCTGAAAGGTTGAGGAAGCAACTGAAAGTATGTGTTATCATGTAAACAGCCTAATAACCAACACTGAAGCCAGCAACGTTTAGCAACTTTAGCTTCAGCACAACTCTCATGTAAACAGGTAAACAGATAATGTTGCATGGTGTGGCATCACACTGAAGAGAAATTAGTGCAGAGTGTGACGTTTTGGGCCCAATAAACTGTTTTTACCATCCACACGGGGCAACCTGAGCTGAGTTTCTGAGAGCCTTCACCCCTGAAACAGTTTTCCAACCTGTGTTCTTTCAATTACCCAAAATACTGTTTGCATGCGGACAAAAGGTAGAACCACACAGGTCCCTAAATTAAACAGCAAAGTTCAGGATTTTTGATTATGAACATGCACACATTCAAATGCACACTTACTCTTCTTATCTGCCAATAACTTTGTCTTTGTTTTGGCTAAAACGAAAAAAAAGAAATAGGAAAAACGTGCCATTTTTTGTTAGAGATGAATAAGAGAAATTCTCAAAGCTAAAGAAAGATCTGTGTCCCACACTAATGTACTCTGACATTTACCTGTTTCAGAAGCAGATTTAACAGGTTTCTCCTTCGCTTGAGAAGTTACATTCGCCCTCCTTAAAGATTCAAGCCTAGATCTCAGTCGAACTGGCTGTGGTTCTGCATCTGCTTCTGTTAAAGACCAACCAACAGCATTTTGTATTCATGAAATTCTGAACAAGACTACCAAATGACGTGAGGACAAAACTTCAAAAACTTCATATTGGTGATTTCATGCATGTTCAGGTTTACCTTTCTTGGCTGCAGATGCTTTGGCTTTACTTTTGACAGGTGCTGCTTCTGAGAGAAGCAAAACCAATTAGTTTGTGATCATCTTTCCTGTCAGTGATTTAAATGATGACTGACTTCAGTAAATGAAGTCAGAGTGGTGGTGCAGGTACCTGTCTTTTCAGAGGCTGATTTCCTCTTCTTTGGAGCAGCTGCAGGCTCTAAAATAATGAGGACAGAGACGTGATTACTGGCCTGAATCTTTTGTTTTCCTGGTGAAATATTAGCAGCTCCTTCATAAGGAGGAGGAGGGTTATTTCTGTGTTATAGCTTTTCTCTAATGGTTTCTGCAGTGCCCTCTGGGTAAATGTAGTTTTACCTTTCTTTGCAGCTGCAGCAGGTTTGGATTTCTCTTTTACCACTGGCTCTGTGAAAAGACACAAATACAAATAAATCAAATGGATGAAATGTAACTCAGCACAAGACTACAGCCCATTCAAAGCACTATTATGTAGGAATTTGATTTGATGTGACTAAGGTCTCTATGTAACTGATTCCCTCATCGATCTGTGGATTTGCTGGCACACGGAGGGTGGGAAGACTGGCAAAGACACTGTCCATCGTGTTCATTGCTGGCCAATCAGATGTCAGTAGATTGGCGGGTGCTGCTGAGGTGAAGGTAGAATTATGCGAGCCAGTTGGTATGCCAAATCCTATTAAAACTGGTTTGGAGAAGAGGAAATAACTTTTCCCATTAGGAGGGGCTTTCAGTGTTGTTTCCTTCTTCTCCTAATGAATGGTTATAGTTAAACTGCTAATATCGGAGCATCCACACAAATCAGACCTCTTCATGGAGCTCCATGTGTACAGGCCTGAGGAAATTGGTTTTGATGCTGGGCAGATACAAGCTAAAAACATAGCTGAAAGGAGTTGGTGTACCTCTCCTCCAGAACCTCAGGCTTAGAGTTTGCACCCTTGTGCCCTTAAACTTCATTGCATGTAAACAGCTACACAGGAAGTAGGCGGTCAGGAGTGATGAATGGTGACGTGCTGACTCAGCAAGTGCTCCCAAACCTGACCTGACAACTAAACCCTGCCTGTTGTGACCGTCTCCTTCTCCTGCCCCAGATGCCAACTGTAGAGACACAGAAAATGGCACCCAGCTGCTTTGCAAGGTTAAACTTGTGCACAGTTTGATGAAAATACTTTAAAGGCTTGTCAGTGTGTTGACAAATGACAAATGTATTTATTTATTTAATGTTTATTTGTATAGGGACAGTATAAAGCAAGGGAATGTTGCCACACACATGTTGCCTCCAAAGACAAAAAACAACTAAAAATACTGCTGAAACAAACAAACGAAAACCGAACAAACTCAGCGATTACAGACAGAACAAAACCAAACAAATATATACAACAATATAAAAAAACAGGAAGAACATGACCATTAATGACTACAAATCTGGATCCTCTTTAAAAACTGTTTCAGTTTAAGTTTAATATGTAAATATGGACATACAGATGTGCGGACAGTTGGAAAACCCAGAAGCATGATGCCTCTAGGCTTAATTAGCCAGCGTATTTGCAAGGTTTAGGCTGTCCAAAGTTGACTGTAACACAGCAAAGCATGTAGATGTGTTCAGTCTGATGGCAGATACAGGGAATGTCCAAGGTCATTAAATGACCAGACCAATCCTTTAAGAGGAAAGAAGTGACTACAGGCAGAGTTTAGTTGTGCTGAATGCTGGAGATGACTCAAGTTGTCGCCTCTGAGGCCATTTCCTGTGTCCCACCCTCTCTTTTTCATTGGCTGTTGGCAACACATGTTTGCAGTTTGGTTGGTAATCATCTCACACGAACCGACTGCGTCCAGTTTTGGCTAAAAAATTCCAAACATGTTTAGAAGATGATGGACTGTGACTGAGGTCGAGTTGGGTCTGCTCCCCTCACACTCCAACAGATATTTGTGCCAACCAGGCATGCCAACTGCCGACCCCATCTAGTGTGGACTGGTATAGACTTTGTTCCAACTAAGAATTGTGGGTAAAATCTTACAAAAAATCTTGAAGTGTGTCTGTAGCTTAAGCCTGGTCCACAATGAATGTAACAGACAAAACATTTGTTCAGTCACCTTCCAGTTTATTTGGAGGGTGTTATTCATCCCGGTCACTTCATTGAGACGCTGTCCAGATGGACTTGAAATATATCTCATGGATATGTGACACAGTCCAACTGGAGTGTCAGGGAGGACTGACTTATTTTGCTTTAAGACCGTGAAATTGGGTTTATGTGGAAAAAATCAAAACTTTATATTCTCCTAAAATATAAATTACCTTTCTTTGCCACAGCAGCACCTTTGGATTTCTCTTTTTTAGCTGCTAGTTCTGCAACATAAAAAAAATCATATAATCAGCAGTATATACATTGAATTAGGCATCATGAAGCATGGAAAATTACAGAGCATGATCACCTTTCTTTGCCGTCACAGCTTTGACTTTATCCTTGATATCTGTAGCACCTAGAAATGGAACAACATTAACCGTATTGTGTTTTTTATTGTGTAACTCTGCCTGCAGAACTCCGAGCTCTGCTTAAACTGTAGTGTATAATATGCATGGACAGTGTTCAAGTGTTGGCCATAGAAAACACTAAGTCACTGAGCTGTAAACATAAATTACCTTTCTTTGTTTTCTCCTTCACTGCTGCCAGCTCTGTCGAGATAATTAAAGAGAGACGGCCAAGCGGAGTTAATTTTCCATAATGAATGCATTCACGCAGCACGTTGTGTTATTGTTCTACAACACTGTTAAATGATGCGGCTGGTGTTCGTTACAGGCAATAATCGAGTTTACTGACAAATAAAGCAGATCTGGAGGGGAGTAAAGTACCTTTCTCTGAATCAGCAGCCTTGGGCTTCTTCTTTTCAGCTGGTAATAATTAGAAATTATTTAATATCTACTGCAGTAATTAGAGAAAAATAACAATGTGTGCTGAAGAAAATGATTGAATGTTTTGTACCTTTCTTAGCAGGAGCAGCCTTCACTTCTTCTTTAACAGACTCTGGTTCTGGAATGGAGGAATGTTTTCATTTAACAGTGAATTAAAGTGGCTTAAAGTAAAATTAATGGCACAGAAATTTAACGCATCATTTTCTTTTATAGACACTCTGAATCCTTGTAAACCCAGACAAGGTGCACTGCAAAACCTCAGATCTATGCGAGTGTGTTTATCTATTTTCAAGTCAAAAATATCCAAAACACATATTCTAATCCACATTCACTTAACCAGTCGAGATATACATCTTACTTTAAGGAATGAAACATTTTTAATGAAACATATCTGCCAATGAAACAAGGACAGTTTGACTCAGTGAGGGTCTTAAACGAAGGTTTAATATCTGCTCAAGTTAAATTCGTCTTGTCTTATTGGGAGATTATTTTACCTATTACAAGCAACTCAAGCCTTATTTTTAGTTTTTAGATCTTCAAATAAGATCATAATCCAGACATGTCAGGAAATTATGGATTAGAATAAATCTGACAAGATTTCATTGTCTTGAAACTGGACAAATACTCTTACTTAGACCTGAGTTTTTGCAGTGTGGTTTTATGTTACAACTTTCTCTATTCATCAGTGCTCTGTCTTTAAACAGTAACTCTAGGAAAGGTGCCATAATGTCCAAAAGTTGTGTAACTTGTTTATTAATTCATGATTGTGCATAATTACATCAAAGTCAAATTCCTTGCTTTTGTCAGCATTTATGAAAAAATCTTATTTTGATTCTAATTCCAATATTTCAGTCTTTTCTGCAGTTAGATTTTCTTCCAGAACAATGGGACAGCAGGCCTGGATGATATATGAATGAAATTGATTTTTTCCCTTTTTTTCTTTGTTGTTGAAGATGATTTTTTTTTAAATGTTTTTTTCTTTAACTGACTCTGCTGACTATCCCCCCCTCTCTTAAATAATCTCATGTTTGTTGTGAAAGACACTTTGGTATGTGTGTAACTGTTTTGTAGTTTAAGTAAACAGCTGCATTGATTTACTAATTTATCATTGAGCAGTAACTGTATTTACTTGTCTCTGCAGCCACAGTCAGGCTATAAATATTTGTTCGTCTGCACTTTAATGCAGTCATGCACAGTGAAGTTATTTTAGTCTCTAAAGCAGCATGAAGATTTCTTCTTTTTATCGATATGTAAATATGGATGTTTCTGAACTGACAAGAATGTAAAATGCTGTTTATTGGTATTGCTGTTCTGTTGTTTTCTAGAAACTGACTATAAAGTGCCTCTTCTTCTGCCACTAGATGGAGCCTGTTGTTTGGGATGGGATGGGATAAGGTGTTAAGAGGTCAAAGGTAAACAGGAGGTGGAAAAGGAAGTTCAGGCACCTCTAGATAAAATGGGAGTGGGGGTATCAGTGTTTTTTCTTTCTTTTAATGTTAGAACTTGAAGGAGTCTGCAGCATCAACAAGCAGCTCAGATGTGGGATAAAGTGCATGGCTTTGGATGACAAAGAAGAAATTATGAAGATGAAGTTGAAGTAATCATCATCATCTTACAGGATTACTCATTCAGCGTGGAGTCATCCAAAAGGTAATCATTTTCTGTCTGATCACTCTGTCCATGTGGGTTTTGGATATGCTACAGCTCTTAATACAAACACATTCAACTAAACTTATAATATTTGATGGTCATTCTGATTATTTTGTCCTTTATCATGCCTGAAGTCAATCCTGCATCTCAGAGAAACATGCTTTGCCTTAAATACATGAATATACAGTATCAGAGTTTACCATTAATGCCAAAATTACTTCATTAAGCTGGTTTAAATGAGCCAAGTCCTCTCACCTTGGACTGGAGCTGCAGCAGGCTGAGCTGGAGCTTCCGTTTCTGCAGACTCTGGCTGAGCTGGTTCTGCTGGTTTTGCAGGCTGGACTGGTTCTGGTTGAGGCTGCAGCTGCATCATTTGCGGTGGATATGGTTGGTACTGAGGGTAAAGAGGCTGATAAAGAGGCTGCAGGGGTGGAGCTCCAGGCTGGACGGGGTGAGCAGTTAGGACAGGAGCAGAGGGAGCTGTTTGAGGAGAGAATTAAATGATGAAAATGTGAATATTTGCAGATATTATCATACTGATTTTTGATGGGACAGCACAGGGATTACCTTGCATAGTGGGAGGAGGGTACGGATTGTCTGTGACCACGTGATGAACTAGAAAAAAAAGATCAATCATCCAATTAAATAATGTCAACAGTATCACAGACAATTTTAGCTGCAGTCCAAAGTGATAAGAGAGCAAAAATGTAATTACAAAAAGACAGAATTTATGCTTTGAAAACAAAATTACATACATTTAAACCTGATTAAGAACAAAGATGGATGATTAAAAAATGTTGAGAGGCAAGAAAGTTAAAAAAGTAGCAGCTGTAGTAAAATTATGAATTTTTACCCAAAATAAACAAAATATAAAACAATGTTAAAACGATTTTAGAAAAACCTAAAAGATTAATGAAATGAGAAAAAACATTAGTCATAATAAGAAATAATTGTAAATATTGAATGCAGATATTGAAACATTAAACTGTGTACAAAGACAGTTCTAGAATAACAATAGTTATACATTAAATAAGTAAAAACCAGAAAATCTTAGATGTATTTTCATTTTTTTGTGACTTACCATACCAGCCAGGTGGAGACGGGCAGTAAACCGGTGCAGGTCTGCAAGGACCAACTGAAGCAAACCAAAGAAAGATGTGTGGTTATTGTTTTATAAGGTTCAAAATGGCTTTACATGGACTATATCTTTACATATTCTTTATCCTATGTATTGTGATAACACCCACAAATGAAGTCCAGACCCTCTTTGTGATCCTGAAACATTAAGACAAATGATTTATAAAAGAAGAAACAAAAGAGAATATTTAAAATCATTTCAAAGGGCATGTTCAAAGTCTGTTTGTGTCAATTAATGTACATTTACCGTATTTATTCTAAAGACCAGGAACTTTCACTGTCTCTCTGCCCGATCAGTGTCTGCACCAGTGAGTTTAGTTTTTATTATTTTTGCTTAAATTAAAATGCTACCAGTTTTTGACCAGCTCTGTATGAAAAGTTGCTCTCTGCACTCACTGCTTTCATTTACCCCTAATAATCTGCCTGGCTGAATTTTTTTCATGACTTAAAGACCGTCTCAGAAGCCTCTCAAACTACAACCTGTACGTCTACATTTTTTCTGTGCCTGCTCACAGTAATGCCCTCGACAGTAACCATGAAGGGCTGAGTTCAGAAATAATGTCCCAGAGAAAAATGTGGTGCTAGGTTATTGAAATAAATACATCCCTTAAAATACAGGAATGTATGTAAATTATAGGCGAAAAGATTGCTTAAATTGGCTTAGCAAATTTATCATCAATCAATCAAGATTTATTTATATAGCACAGGTCATACAAATGATTTGCAGCTCAAAATGCTTTACATCAAGACAAGAAAATGATTGACAAAAGATTTATATATATATATAATTATATATATATATATATATATATATATATATATATAATTTTATATATATACGTATATACATATGTGTGTGTATATATATATATATATATATATATATATATATATATATATATATATATATATATATATATATATATATATATATATATATATATATATATATATACATATATATGCACACATACACATAAATGTGCATGCATTCATACATACTCATAAATAATGATAATCATTTTCTTACAACTACCCAGCAAATAAACACTTAGAAGAGGTCTGTCTACTACATAGTATTCCACTTTAATTGTAATGATAGTTATGTCGAGTTGTTGCAGAAGCAAAAAGAGAGAACTCTTTTTATTTGAGCCAAGCCAAATGGTCTGATCAGGAAAAAGAGATGGATTTCCCATCCAAGTCAACAAAAGAAAACCACTTGTCTTTACATTTTACCACCTACCTGAAGAGATGTCTGACGGAAAACAGCCTGGGCCTGAAATGCAAAAAGCCCAGTGCATTCTGGGTGCTGAGGTACTTGAAACTTGTGCAGAAAGTCAACTTTTCCGGAAGTTTTCAAGCCATAAGGCACCTATTATACATTTTCTTCACCCTTCTGCAACGACAGACCAATTCTATGGCAATCCATGTTGAAATGGGTAGAGTCTAAATCATTAATGTAATCTCCATACATGCACGCCTCTACACAAAACTACTGACACTACAGACTACTGCAGGTCTTCATAGGTCTTGATTATTATTTATGTAATTTTTGAAGTAAATATTCATTTTTATTTGGCTCCGTCCATCTTTGCTGGGTTTTAACAGTATAGATTTTAACCAATATTTTGAAACATATAGTTAAATTCAAGATAAAAAACAGTGTGACTTGATGATATTTTTGCTGAAAGTGGCAAAATGCATTAAATTTCCATAAAATGTAAGTTCAAATATTTCAGCAGTAACATTCAAATCTGCAGCTCTTAAGAGCAGTTGGATTCCTGCAGCTCTGATATTGTTCATTTGGGATTCACAAGCCACAAAGTTTGTAAACCCCCAGCAGAAAATGTAATCAGTCGAATACCTTCTTGGGCAGATTCTGCCTCAGCCTCCTCTTGTTTTTTGGTCTCTGTTTCTGTCTCTGTGAAGAAAAATCAGAATTACAAACAAAAGTCCTCATAACTGACATTAGTTTGGTTGTTTTGTAGCCTACAAGCACTTGTTGCTTTCAGCGTGAGAGTGTATTAGGGTGAGGGACAGCTGTAAAATAAGAAAAACAACATTTAACTCTTGAAAAAATTAAACTTTTCATTTTTTAATGTACCCATGCAGTGATGATAAGGTGCAGCAATTTTCATCAGCCTGTTGTTTTGTTCTTTTTTTTGTACAATTATATTTATGTGAAGGTAGGGGGAGAACTTTAAGATGGCTACCTGAATGTTACAGTGCAGCTGTAAACACTGAAATTCACAACAAGACTCTCAATAAATTACAGGATTCTTATTGTTAGATTAAACCAAACTATACCTATTACAACTGACCAATGTTACCCTGCAAATTACCTTCAAGGCACGTTTTCTTCAGCTGGTCTAAATCCAAAGAGTGTTTGTTTTTTTATGATAAAGTTGGCAAAAATTTTACTTCTAACCGATCAAAATTTTATAATATTACACATTTCTGATGGATTAAATTGTAGGGGTGTAATGATCCATCGATCTGGATCGATACATCGATTGGTTAAGCAATGATCCAAACAAATCGATGGAAACTCAAAACATTGATCAACATCGTCATTTTCAACGCCTTTAGTTTGAAATTCTGACCGGATATCCGTTTCACCGCTTCCACCCAATAGCGCCTCGTTCTGAAGTTTCAACTTTACAGGGCTCTCAAGTCTCACGCATTCAGCGAATGAGACGCTCACATTTTCGCTGTCTCACACCCCAAACCCGGTATTTCTCCTGCTTTAAAATGTTCTGTGTAGCGCCCACCGAGTAACAGCGCTATATGCTAACGTGTAGCAACACGCTGTTAGCATCACAGAGGTAAACGGGAACATGTCAGCCAATCAGAAAATAGCACTGCTGTATCCGGGTAAGATACGGTCGATCTGACAGCAGAGGATGCATACTGCACATCAGTAGTAATCGGGAGTAATCACACCAGTACAGTAAGTTATCTCATCATTTGTTTTTGTAGCGCACTGATTAATGAAATTACTTATTGTATGAAAGGAAAACAGTGAGAGCTTGTTCTTATTCTTCCTCCACACCTACCATTAAACAGTAAAGCAAAGTCTCAAAACACCTGACTACAAATTAACCCAATTTTAATTTTAAACACGATTAGATCATACTGATGGTTATAATCCTCTATAACCTATCATACCCAAAGGTCAGCACATCGTTTCACATTTCAGTAATAAAACTGTCAAAACTTAGAAATTGCTTTGTATTTCTTTCTTGCTTTAGGTGAAATGTAGCTGATTGTGTTCAGTGAGTACATAATATTGTCTTAAATCGATCGAAGGCCCCTGAATCGTATCGAATCGTGGCAGACTTTATGATATCGGCAAATATCTTATCGTTGTCCGAAGAATCGATATCGTATCGTCATGAAACTGGTGATTTACACCCCTATTAAATTGCAGTTCAAATTTCTTTCGACAAAAGGGCAGAAAAGTGATTGATGAAAAGATGAAAGGTAGGACACAAAGATGGATATGGAGACAAATGTACACCAATAAAATCAAGATGAGTGAAAATCACAGAAATAATAATACGGGTTGAACTAAGTGATTTGTCCACTCACCTGCTGCTGCAGCTTTGGTCTTTTCTGCTTTCTTGGCTTTTATCAGGATTTAAAAGAGAAAAAATCTGATCAATAAAAGCTGGAACAGAGTGATGAACTGATGATATCAGAATAAAAATGAAGTAAAGAACAAACAAGTCACAGAATTCATCAAACATTTACCTTTTAAAAAAATCTCAAACAGTTTTAGCGAAGTTTTAAGGAGTAAGTAATCTTGTAATTGTCAGGGGTATTGACGTTGACCCAGTTGTCCAGGATCCTGCATGACTTCCCAAACTCTCCTGTGCTTAAATAACATGTTTGGCAGCTTGCAACCAACTTTGGGACAGAATTAATCTCCTAACTGTTCCAAAAACAGTAAAATGTGCAATATACCTGTCACTGCTGCTGCTCTGTTATAACTCTACCTTAATATTCATCCATCTCGTGCAACACAATCATTCTGTGAATATTTATTCTGTGAGCATTCAATCCTCCTGTGCAATAGAACACATTTCTATATTTTTCTCTCTATTTTATACCTTATATTCTTAATATTTATCCTTTTTTACTATTTTATATTGTACAAAGAGTAAGAGTTTATCTTGCATAGTTTTGTCTAATTATCTGCACTGAAGAAGGAGAAGCTCTCCAATCTTGTTGTACATCAAGTGTAATGCCAATAAAGGGAACTCTATTCTAAAAGCCACAATGGAGCAGCTCCGTCACCTCTGTTTCTTCCTTTGTTGTTGTGAGGATACCGGGGTAGTTTCCCACAGCCACACTATAAAAAAGTTTATCTGGAACTAACCGACTCACGTCACGTATTCCTCCGCACACCGCTGCTGCGATGCCAGATAAACTTTATTTTCCCAAAAAGTTAATGCACTCAAAAAAAATTCTACGTAGCGTACTCTTAAACTGTGGTATTATTTTTGATGGGAGTTCTTGTAGGCGGAGAAAATACCCTTTGTTCTTGGTACATTACTTCCCTGTTTGTAGCTGGTTCTACGTAATAGACTCTTACAGACTGTGGCTTACTGAGGGAGAGGAGAGAACTTTCTACTGCATCTAATGTACTTCGTGGCCATATGGAGCTCATACAACCCCACTTCAAAAAACTGAACTGTCCCTTTAAAGGGGTATAGACTGGACTATAATGGAAAACAGAGCAGGTAGTATCAGAACTGTGTAGAGTCAGTCAGAGTTGATCAGATACCATGAATGGAAAAGCACCAAAGAAGTGCAATTTGTAACAAGGGGACACTATTCTGTTTCTGAAAGTCTAAGCCTAATCATTTCATGACGGTGTACAGCGGCCACGCTTGAATGAATGAAATGAGACAAAAGCAGTGTATATTTCAGAATATGTTCACATTTTTCATACACAGATTCAGAACAATTTTTGAGATTAAAATAAAACTCTGTGACCTCAAGATTGTAGGCTGTAAATTAAGATTCAACTACCAGAAATGAATCACCTCCGTTACCCTTCTATCTCTTTTTTTAATTGAACCTAATGTCCAATTGTTCACTCAAAGGAGGACCTGCACTCATAAGGGTTTCAGTCCAAGTACCTCTAAGAAGAAGTGGGCTTCTCCTGATCTTCCTGACTTTTGCCCCCAGACCAGGAATTCGTGGCAAAGCTGCAACACAAATAAACAAATTAACTTCACACCTCAAAAACAACAAGTTTAGTTTACTTTAATCAGTTTTCTTGACCAAATTTGTGTAAATAAAGTATGATACCAATTGTAATATTACCTGTCTTTTTTGGCTCAGTCTTCACAACTTCAGGATCTGAAAAGAAATAAAAAATTGAGTTTGAGTGCTTATTATTTTAAGTCTTTTTAATTATTTTTTGAGCAGACATTACAGGACAATATAACAGAAACAAGTATTCAAGAAAGAAAAAAAGTGAGCAGACAAATTACAAACAGAACAGAACTCCCTTCCTCTACCGCTCGGCCACAAATAACAACTCACAAACAAATATAAACAAATATGAATTAAACACCCAAACATTTAACAAACAAATATTGTTTAAGGTGATAACAAGGAATTAAAATGATATGTTACACCAGAAAGATAAACAAATAAGTCAATCACGAAGTCATATGTTTATAAGTACTAAAAGTTGTTGAATCCTTTGCCATATTTATTGTTTGTTATTTATTGCCCTGAACTTTTTTTTTTGTTTTTCTTGAAATTGTATTTGACCTGTTGGCCAGGTCGCCCAAATACATAAAAGTCAGTCAATAGGAAGAAAGAAGTATAATTTAAATATATTAATAATAATCTAAATTAGTTCATTTAATTTGGGAACAAAAAGGAGGGGTGAGGGTAGGTGGTATCACCTTTACCTGCAGGAATCAGTGTTAGATCATCAGTGTAATTCAGGAGCAGGTTACAGAAAAACTGTGGAGACACTTGTGATGAATGTGTGAGTGCATTTTTAAATCAAGATAAATAATAAAATAATTTTAATAAGAGCAAATAAACATGAGATGACTCTTGAATAAATATAAAAGGAGAATTGTTATAATTAAATCCTAAAATATAATTTATATTTGTGATTCCTTGTGTGTTTATTTATTCATTGAGACTTTCTGCCTCCATATTAAATGTTGATTCTTATAGCAGGACCACTATAGCCCCCCTCCCCACCTCACAAATACAGAGCACCTCTTTCAAACAGCGAATTTACCTGCTAATGCGTTTTCTCTGAGTCCAGAATTTTACCAGCTCCATTAATCAGTGTTTACGTAAAGGGATACCGATTGCTCCAAAAACTAATTCATCAACTTCATTATTAAAGATTAGCTTTGTTTGTACTTAAAGACAAAGATAAGACTGTTTTCCGTGTGTTAGCTCTAATGGTGTTCTGTGTAATTAAGCATCACAATGTTATCAGTACCTTTTTTCCTTCTTACAGCAGAAACTCTCCTTGGAGCCTCTGAAAACACAAACAAAATCAAACAGGAGCACAAACCCTGAGCTTTACACTTTTACATTCTACCAAAGGGAAGAAGAAGAAACGTCAGCGTTTATCAAAGTTCATTTCTTGCATAACCAGAGCAAGATTTCAGGCCAGAACTCCTAAGGGACCACATTGATATTTTGTCATGTCAATGTTTCTTAATGCGTACTGTCCCATTTTTTAAAAAATAAATAAATCTCAGATCTCTCAGGATGTTAAGTTGTGTTATGGTGAGTTTTGCGTCTGATACAGTATTATAGTAGAAGACATAAAAGGGGCTCTCAGTGTTGTTAAAAGTGTCTTGAAGGCTTTGCAAGTCTGTGATCAGGCAGATTCAGCTAACAAAGCTTCAAGACTGAACTGTTGTTTCAGGCTCTTCTGCATCCTTTTAAGGACTGCCAGACAGACCTCTGAGGGTTAGCTGTGCTGAAGCTCTATTAACCAATGCTATTAATTAATGCTACATTTGTCAACATCGTTCCTCTCTAGGTTATTTTCATTATAGATATTAGTTTTAATATTAGATTGATCTCTCTATCCATGGTTGTATTGATTATACATCCATAATATCTTTAAAACCATATAGACTTGAAAATGAGAAGCCGCATCTCAATTGGCTTACTTTTAATACATTTATATTCAACAAATATGGAGCTATATAAAAAAAAGATTGATTGACTGAATCTATATTCAGCAGAGACAAATGTGATGAGGACAGATCTATGATCTGGGCGTCCATGGATTTGTCTTTATCATAAATTCTTATTTTTAGTCCCTTTGTCTCTGCCTGGATGGAAACATCTCTGGATGTTTGTATGTGTATATACAAATATATTATATGTATTTGTATATATGCATTTATGTGTATCTATAAAATGCAGAGTATGTCTTCAGCCTGCTCTGTTGTAAAGTGCCTTGAGATAACTTTTGTTGTAAACTGGTGCAATACAAATAAAGATTGATTGATCGATTGATTGATGTTCCCTTAACTTTAAAGGTTAATAAATAGGTCCAAACACTGTGAAGGTTGACCTTTTTACTGCACTGCAAATAATTACTCTATGAATAGCCACTAAAACAAGTGCAAGTAGTAAATGGTGGAGTAAAGAGAACCTCTCACAGCCACACGCAGAACCAGTGCAGCCCACTAGGGGCGCCATGGTCCATATTTTTTTAATATTAATATAAAACGTGTTTGAGAAAATATTGTTATTAAATACAATGCTAGGTTTTCCAACAGATGTCACAATATATGCTCCCACTGAAGAGCAACCACAACAGCAAATAACAAAACATGACAACAAATAAAAAAACACAAACAGATGAAAAATGAAACAACAAATACAATAACACAATTACAAATTAAAACAGAAAGTAACACAAAATAGAAAAATGACAACAGAAATTAAAAAAACAAATCTTTAAAACATACCAGATGGAAAAGAGAACAGTTTTTGTATTTGTGTTGCATTTTATTATTAGGGTTTTTGGCATTTTTGTATTTGTTATTGTGTTGTTTTTTTATCTCATTTTCTTATTTGTTCTTTTTTTTTCCTTTTTTTTATGTGCTTTCCTTTTTATTTATCACCATGATTTTTGTTTGTTGTGTTTTTCTTTATTCTGTTTTTTTTTTTATTATTGTTGTGTTGTCACATAAGTGATACCATTTTTATCTACAAATTTCAGCTCACATCGGTGCATTGTTACATTTCTATATAATTTTGAGTATTATTGTTACTAATATGACACCATTCATTTTAACATTTTCTGCACATATTACCACTGCATGACTTATTATTTAGGCAGCCTTGAACAGATTACTTTAATGGTCTATTTATCATTTATTTTCCAATGCTTGAGCAAAACTAACAAGTCGAATTTTTGCATACAAAACTCATTTGGTCAATAAAACTGATTTTGATCACTCCTTACAAATAGAATTCAGTATTGGATTTTTTTTTCCAATTTCCTGTATGCTGTTATTTTTTAGCTCATTGTTGGCAATACCAGTTCCTACATGTGCCTTTTTTGTCAACAAGTCTCTCCCTTGCTGGAAACTGACCCGTTTCCCTCACTGTGACAATCTTTTGTGAAAGAAACAGTGATGAAACTAGAAAGACAACATTTGATTCTCCAGTAAATTACATTGCGTCATGATCAGGTGAAGCAAAGCGAGTAAAGTTATACATTCTACCAACATTACAGTCAATATATGAGATATGTGTAGCTGATGTGTGTTTGTCTCTGTTTATGAGAATATCTTGTTGGCTTTTTCAGCTGCTGTTTGTGGTTATTGTGCTTCTCAACCATGACTCCATCCAATAACGACTGTGGAAGTCTGTGTGTAAAATGTTTATGCTGTCCAGACACAAATGTGTTCCTGTTTTGTTAATCTGTCTTAAATTTTTCCTCGACATTATTTTCTTATTATCTGGTGTGCTCTATGTGTGAGTTGAGTTGATATTTGGCAAATATATCTTCAAAAAATATCCATATCTGCCAATACTGGAATTTATGTTTTAAGCTAATATTCTGCATCCACACTAAGAGTTTAACTTGAAATGAGAGGATTTAAGTGTTAGTATTGATGCTGGAGCTGCAGTGTCTTTGGCAAAACTCCTCACTTAATCTTTACTAGTATGATGTCTTGTCTGTTTTTAATATTTTAGCTGATTTGAGGAATTTTTGTGACTCTTTCTGGCTTCAGTTTGAGGAACCAAACTGTACGATTCAGCCTTTAAACTTAAAAATAAAGATGTTCTCCTGGACATCGTGATATAAAACAGATATTACACCTCATAGGACATCACAAACCTTCTGTCTCCTCTTCTGTGGCGGTCACGACCTCTTTGGTCTTCGCAGAGTGCATACAGGGACAGACTGGAAACGCAAAGACATAAAGAATAAAAATAAATAAATAAAATAAAAAATCATTCACAGTCTGTGGTTAAACTCTCTCTGACCTGTGGGCTCAGCCTGTGGAGTCTCTTCCTCTGGTGCAGCCACAGGTTTGCTCACATCCACAGAGGCCTTCTCCTCTTCGTCCTCTTCTTCATACTCCTCTTTTTTATCCTCGGGTTCGTCCACTGTTTTCTTTACATCAGCTGCTGGCTCTTCATCCTCTCCTTCATCATCATCATCCTCAGAAACAGCAGATGAGCTGACTGTAGGTGAAAAGTAAAGAAGCTCTAGAATAAGTCATACCTGGAGACTTTTTAACAGACAGAAATCAAAATGTTTTCTGCTTCTACTAGACAAAAGTTTATGAAACAGCTGCATTTTTATGGCTTTTGGGGTATTTGTTGTTTTCTCCAAGCTAATTATTCTTCCTTTTTTGGGGGGGAAACCTCAGTCCTAATGGAAGACATACAAAATTCCCAAGATGTGCAAGTATTTATGTTCAACACAGAATATGTGGAATTTTGCTGTATGATGCTGTATTGATAATCTACAGTGCTATATTAAGAGTAGACATTCAACCATTTGACTCTCCATCTCTCTGTTTAATCTATTGTCAGTAATGTAAATGAAACAGAAAAATTAAGTTTGTCCATGGCCGTGTTAACATAAACTCCAGTGTCCTGTTTGTGCATGTACATGCAGTATCTAGAATTCAGAAACCAGGATTCTGCAGTTTCCTGGTGACTTTGCTGTATGAAGAACTGTGACAGACACCTGGATACTGTGTCATGGAAACAATTTATCCCTGATTTTGACAGCTTTCTGCCAAATTCTGCAAACCTCACAGCCACCTGCACAAATAACAGGCTGTGATCTGCAGCAAGGACACTGGTATTTAGCGTGAATATTTGGGAACTAGTGACCAGTTTCTCTCTGTGAGCATGTAAACATCATATCCTGAATATGAGCAAATCCATGCAAACACAGTCCATGTTGCTGGGACTATGTTTTGTCCCTCAGGCCATCAGACTGTACAACTCCTCACTGGAGGGGAGGAGGAGGAACAGGAAGACAGAGGATGGGAAGGAGCAGTAGTATTTTATTTTTCTATTTATATTTATTTTATATTTTAGTTTATGTCAATCTTTTTATCTTTCTTTTTGTCTACTTTTCAAACAGCTTCTGGATTTGATGGTGATTTGATGAAGGACTAATTATTTCCCTGAGGAAGTTTCCAAATGGATTAATAAAGTTCTATCTAATCTAATCTAATCTAATCTAAAACATTTTAGCTCCTTCACACAATAAATTTTTTAAAATTGAGATCTTGGGGGAAGGGGGGGTTGATATATCTCCCTGCTTAAAGCATTGTTGTGTATTATGATATCATGTGACTCCTAATCTGAGGAATTTATCTATTTATATAAACAAACTTGAGGATTCAATACTTAAAAAAAAGCCAGAGTGACGTTTTTGTTTCAAGCTTATTATAAAATCTCTGTGGGAATGAAATGGTCAGTGTAGATTATTATGAAAAACAAATATGGGTCAGACACTGCAGGATACTTCTGTGAATCTGACCAAATGTTTTTCCTGTTTTTGAGGAACTTTTGAAGCGATACATTCATATATTCTTTCTGAGATAAAATAGTGCCCACGTCTTAAATCTTGATCTATGTGCAAGTCCAAAATGATATATTAAATACAGAGCAGGTATAAAGGATGTCATACTGATGGCCTCTGTGTCGTCCTCCTCAGACTCATCTTCATCAGCAGCCCCTGTGACGTCATCTTCATCTTCCTCTGTGTCTGCCTCAGTCTTTACTGCCTCCTCCTGGGCTGTGAGTGCTGCTGCAGCTGAGGCTGACAGTGAACAGAGTGAGGTTAGGACCAGTTTTTTTCAATCAAATGTAATAATTAGAAGAACCTAGAAACAATAATGACTTGAACCAACGAGGAAGCCTACAAAGCACTGATGAAAATAGATATTTAACCTCTAAATCAGGACAAACTTCCTGCAAACTAGTTGTTCAATTGGGAGATTTAGTCTGAATTTGAGGTTATAAGCTCCATAGAGGGTCATATTTTTATTAAGTGCTTTGTGTGCCAGCAGTTTTTTACAGTGCTGTTTGTAGAAACTGAAAAGGCAGATGAAACTTTTGGAGCTGAATTTTGCATAGATTGTTCATGTAATCCAAATATATTACTTCCAGTAACTTCATTGCTGAATATTACAGTTTCAGAAATTATTATCTATAATAGAATCAAATGTTGTGCTTGTTGTTTTTTTTTTTGTAAAAGTATTTTCTTCTCTGAAAGTTTGTGTACATGACAGATGCAGAAATTGTCTTCTGTTGTAAACTTTGTTTTGAATCTGCTGTAGTTCAGTTTTTTTTGGAGGAACATGTTACACATACACGGGCTGAAATACCTTCACACTGAATAGAATAATCAGCCACATTCATGCTGCTGTTTCAAGTCGTAATATTTTTTCGTCCCTGTGACATTTCACCTCCATTGTGAAGGTCAGGGAGACAAACTGGGGGGACGAGTTGACCCCCATTTGCTCCGCCTTAATGGGCTAGTATCAGAGATGTGATAACGTGAGAACAGGGCCGACAGAGTCAGCAGGGTTTAGTAGTGCAAGCACACAGGACTGTTTAGAGATGCTGTAGAGTTTATCTGATGACTGTAGGCAGGCTAACACTACCCATTGACTCCCAGTGTTTGAGCTAAGCTAATTAGCGGTGGGCGAGCTTTGCCTGTCTCTTCCTTGTTACTGCACACACAGTCAAAAGAATGGTGTCTATCTGCTTGGAGCGGGAACGGGGCAAGACATGAAAAGAAAAACACTGTTGGTGTATCCCTTTAAGAACGATCCTCAGTGTAAAAAGAACAAGGAGTCCTGGAGCTGTTGGTGTGGCCCTCACAGAAATCTGAGCTCAACATCATGGAGTGTGTCTGGGGTTTAAATGAAGAGACAGACTTGAGCCAGACTAGATCGACAAAAGATCTGTGGTTAATTCTCCAAGACGTTTGGAACAACTTATCCGCTGAGGTCCATTAAAACTGTGTGCCTAAAAGAATGTATGCTGTTTTTTAAGGAAAGACCTTATTTCAAGCATCTCCCGACCCCCTTATGAAAGGAAAACATAAATATATCAAGGTGAATGAACCAAATATGCTAAAATGCTGACTCAGTTCTGCGATTGAGGATTTGCACCACTTAACCCTTTGACTGGCATTGTAACCACGTGGTTGACTTTTTGCTGCCTTACCTCTGTATTTAAAATTTTGAAAGCCCATCTTTGTCTGTTTTTCCTTATTCCCTCTCAGTGTTTGTAACACCAATACGTATTCATTGGCTGGTGCTGCTGTACATGAATATAATTGTTTGAAAAGTAGAAAAAATTGGCAATGAATCGTCGCTGCATAGCTCCTCAGAAATCTAACAGTAAGAGCATACATTGGAGTAAGAAAAAGTCTTTTCACATATATCCTGATCCTTTGACAATCATAATTTAGTTGAAGAAGATAAATCTGATAATAAAAAAATATATCTGATTCTTTAGGAAACTGTGTCAACTGCTAAATCTCTAAATTTTGCTCTCTGTAATGTTTTCATACTGAAAAATAAAAATTTTGTTGCAGAAATGAAAGAAATCCATTCATGCCCTTAACGGGCAAGCCAACCAGAAGGTTGGCCGTCTTATCTGAATCCTGATTTGGTAATCTGAAAAATAAAGCCTGAAATGTTGCTAAATGAAGAGGAAGGAACACAATTTTACCAACAAATAATTTGTTGCAAATATATTTCTTAGTTTGGAAGTATAAAGGGTTAATCTGAGGACAAGCCAGCCAATCAGAGATCAGCCTGCAATATATCAACGACAAGCTGTAACGTTTGACTCCAAGTGTAAATCATAAATAATCCTGGACTGTACCTGCCAGCAAGAGATCATCAACATCATCATCTTCTTTGTCTTCATCATCATCGTCTTCTTCATCATCATCATCTTCTTCATCATCATCATCTTCTTCATCGCCTTCTACATCCTCAGTGGCTAATGGCTCTGCTGTGAGCTCATCTTCGTCTTTTTCAACCTCAATGATTATTTCTGTGACGTCTTTGTCAGCATCGAGGTCAAAGGTGAACTCAAACGAGCTCGTATCAATGGCTTCATCATCTTCATCGTCCTCATCTGTTGTCTCATCACTGAAGACTGTTTCATCCAGAGATTCTTCATCATCTGTTTTAAGATCATCATCATCATCATCCTCATCCCCTAAGACTCCACTGTCTGTGCTCTCAAAGGGAAGGACTTCATCTTCCTCTTCCTCCTTCTTCTCTTCATCATCTTCATCACGGACGACATCTTCAAGTTTTTCAAGATCATCATCGCCGAGATCCAAAAGGATGTCTATGTCGAGGTCTTCATCTTTGAGATCATCATCATCATCATCATCCTCTTCATCATCGGCAAAGTGCTCCGAGGAGGCGACAGACACGTCCTCGTCTGATTGGTCCAAGTCTCCATCATCTTCATCATCATCATCAGCCTCATGAGTATCTTCAGCAGCTTTGGCCTCTTCTTCCTCTTCTGGGAGTTTTAAATCTTCCTCCTCCTCATCCTCACTGGCGGCAGGAAGAGGAGGAAGATCAAGCTCCAAGTCTTCATCACTGTCTTCTGCCATGATGTCTTCACTATCAGTCGCTGTGTCTTCTTCGGCTATTTGGTCATCTTCATCGTCATCATCTTCATCCTCCTCGCTGGAGAGAAGTTCAGATTCACTGACTTCTGAGGTGTCAGTGATCGCTTCATCACTGGTGTCATCTTCTTCATCTTCATCTTCTTCACCTTTGTCTTTATCAGGGACTGTCACATCTTCGTCACTGTCTTTGACGTCGATGGGCACATCAGCATCGGAATCAAGCGACAAGGCCAACTCTTCATCCTCAGAGGTGGAGATGGGCTCAGGAGAAACTTCATCAACCTCAGCAGCAGAGTCTGCCTTCTCTTCATCTTCATCTTCCTTATCTTCATCAGCCTCTCCTTCTTCTTCTGCAGCTGCCTCCTCTTTCACTTCTTCCTCTTCTTCTTCATCAACATCAGCTGCAGCAGGTTCCTCCTCGTCTTCTTCATCTTCTAGTTCGACCTCAGCAGCATCCTCCTCCTTCTCCTCTTCCTCTGGCTTTTTTTCCCATGTGTTGATGCATGTAAAAAAGGACAGAGAATAATGTTAATAAGACAAATTAAAATGTAAATCCTCACCTTAACAGTCAAAACAAATTGCAATTAAATAAGTTAGATTAAAAATAAACTATCACAAAACATAACCAAATATCAGTAAAACTACTTTTTTTACCTTCATAAATTTGAACTCAGTGTTGACTTCATTGGGTACATATGTTCTACCGCTTGTTACAAATAACAGCCAATCACACTGCAGCAACCAGAACCTGCTTAAGTTTAAGTCAATCAACAGAACTGGTAAGAAAGGTGATTCAAGTGGTATGGTTTTTGGTACTGGTCAGCATGGTTTAGGTGTTTTAACAAGCTGATGATCAACTGGAATTTTTACACACACCTATCTCCACTGTTTAAGTTAAGGGTGTCAAGGGGATTAACACTTAACCATAATCTGTCTTTTAAGTTTCTTAGCATAGGCACAACCTATATACATGCTTCTGCTGGTCCGGGTTCGAAGCAGCCTGTTGCCTATTTGCGGAGCGTCTCCCCCTACTCTTTTTTGCTCTCTCTACAAGCCTGTCTACTCTCTTCTCTCCTGTCAATAAAGGTCTAAAAATGCCCAAAAAATGATCTTAAAAGAAAAATATATAGCAGATTGGAAAACATTCACAAGTCTTGATATTCCCAGTTTCTAAAATTTTCACAAAGGTTTGCCGGACTGCCGCCTGCCATAGCATTCCCAAAGTCGCTTGAATCACTTTTTTCCACATTCTGATGCTTAGTTTGACCTTCAGTAGACCCTTATGACCATTTTTACATCATAGCTGCTGTCATGTGATTGGCTAAAAAGCTATTTGCACAAAAAATAAAGGAAAAGGTATACCTATTTGAGTGAACATGCTGTTTATGTTGTTTTGCTCTTCATCCTTTGGGGATCAATAGAGGATTATGTTATGGGCTGGAATTAAGCTATTCACTGGTAAAAAACCAACATATTATGTGACAAATTTCACTTTCTTTTACTCTGGTGTCCTCATAGTGATAGACCAGATGGTGTTGAACTCAGTAAAGGACTTTCATGTTTCATGGTTATAACATGAGCTGACAAGTCTATAATTAAATCCATAAACTTATCTAAAGGACGATCGTGTGTCTTTCAGAACATGTATCAGATTCATGGAGCTGATCCTGCAGCAGTGTGACAAGAAATGATCTCCCTGATTCTGAACTGTGGGGGTTTCTGAGTGACCTACAGACCAGGGCAGTGACAGAGAGTTTTTTTTTCTTAAAGATGTTTCTCAACAGAAACTGAAATGACAAAACTAAGTGACTTTAACAAAACGTCACTTTTCTGCCAGGGCCCTTTCAGGAGGATCGTAGGGCAGAAGTGTGGATTATGGGGCGGGGCCTTTGCTGAAAAAAAAAACAGACATGAAACATCACCTCCTCTTCATCAGCAGCTGCTCCAACTCCTCCTTCCTCTCCTGGCCCTTCCTCTTCTTCCTCCTCCTCATCGTCTTCTGCCTTCACATCTGCTGCTTCCTCTCCCTCTTCCTCCTCTGCCTCCTCCTCTTCCTCTTCCTTCACAGCTTCAACAGCCTCCTCCTCCTCCTCCTTCTCCTCCTCCTCCTCCTCCTCTTCTTCCTCTCCTTCAGCCGCTTGCTCCTCTTCTGTCTCCTCCTTGACAGCTTCTGCAGCTTCTTCCTCCTCCTTCTCTCCCTCAGCCTCTTCTTCCTCCTCCTCTTCATCCTCTTTTTCCGATGCTTCCTCTGAGGCCTCGGCTATTTCCTCCTCTTCCTCCTCTTCCTCCTCTTTTTCATCCTCTTCTTCCTCCTCCTCCTCCAAAGCTTCTGCTGCTTCTTCCTCCTCCTCTTCCTCAGCCTCTGCAGCTTCAGCATCAGCTTCTTCCTCCTCTTCCTCGCCTTCCTCCTCCTTCTCCTCCTCTTCCTCCTCCCCCACCTCCTCCTCCTCCTCCTCCTCCTCCTCTGCCTCCGCAACAGCCTCTGCTGCTTCCTCTTCCTCCTCTTTTTCAGCCTCTTCATCCCCCGCTTCTTCCTCTTCCTCCTCTTCTTCCTCTGCAGCTTCATCATCAGCCTCTTCCTCCTCTTCCTCTTCAGCTCCCTCCTCCTCTTCATCCACAGCTTCAGCTCCCTCTTCTTCCTCCTCCTCTCCTTCAGCCTCCTCTTCCTCTTCCTCAGCTTCAGCTTCCTCCTCCCCTTCTTCTTCTTCTTCCTCCCCCTCCTCTTCCTCCCTCTCCTCCTCATAGTACTCCTCATACTCCTCAGCATACTCCTCCTCCTCAAAGTCCTCTAGTCCTTCCTCGTCCTCGTCCTCCTCCTCATAATATTCCTCTTCCTCCTCTACCTCTTCCTCCTCCTCCTCTTCCTCCTCTTCAGCTTCCTCCTCCTTCTCTCCCTCCACTCCTTCCTCTCCTTCCTCTCCTTCCTCCTCTGCTACTACATCCTCCTCTTCCTCCTCCACGACTTCAACTGCGGGTAGTTTTGTCTTGGCTTGCATCCCGATTACTTGAAGGGACACAAAGTTGATAATTCAGTCATGATTTGATTTATTAAATAATATTTTATTAAAGTTTTAGGAACCTTAAAAAGCAAACATTAAACAAAATCATTTAACACGAAGCGTGTTAATCAATAACCAAACAGGCTGAGCTCATGGATTCGTTTTTTTCTGTTTTAAAACCATCCAATGTCAGCCAGAAAATCAGCAATAAAAGGAAGAATCAGCGAATCACTTCACTTTAAACTACAGTCTTTATGGCATTAATATTATTTGAATAATGAATAATTAGAGCTGCAAATCAGTCACTTAATAAAACTGTACAGTTTTCATCCAAATCTGCCATGTAGATCGCCCTTTGAGCTTCTACGTCACAGTCACTGGAGTGAGGGGAATTCCAGCTGCTGAGTAACAAAAGCACAGACTGAGGGTTTTTTTGTTATTATGATTTGAGCTGAGGAAATAAAAATATTTGGAGCCATGATGTCAGGTTTAAAACTAAGACAAAACCGTGTTGTTCCGCAACTGGTATGATAACACTGATGTACACGCATACAGCTGATGATGAAAATGAACTCCAATTCTCTCTCTGTCCTTTAGTTCAGACCTCAAAGTCGAATCAAGAAATTCAATTTCAGCAAATCAATAATGAAATAAAAGTTCAATAAGCTTGTAGCTGACATAAAACCAAGAAAAGTCCAACTACAACAGCTGTAAAAAAATAATCATATTACTGAAATCATTAAATTAATTTGACTTTTGGCCAAATTTGCATGTATTTCATGAGATGAAAGTATCTGGCCAGTTCTTGTGTCACATTAAAAACTAGAAGTGCTGCAAGGGCACAAATCACCGCGAAGGCATTTCTGACATTATTCGCTGAGTTAATTTCAGTTGATAATTTTAAAGTTATCTTGTTCACAGACAGACAAACAGGCACAAATTGACAAAAACATAAACTCCTTAGTGAAGGTATCCGATTCAGCAAAGTCTTAATACAACAGCTGCTTTTACAGTAAACAGTTTCTCTGAAGGTTAAGTCCATGGACTTTATTATAAACATATGAAATCAATAAATTAGCATCACTTCTATTTCGCCAAATACTCTGGTTATTTTTGCATACCTTTAATAAATGAATGTGTCACGAGGTGTCACATTAAAAACTTGAAGTGCTCAGAGAGCACAAAGCTCCACCAAGGAATTTACTCTTAATGTTAATCCAGATCCAGACTTTACTGGACTTAATGTTCTTGCATGGACCCATATTGTTTATTCAATTTTTTCTAAGCGAAATGTGGAAAACTGTCCGATCTCGCAATGATCATGATTCTTTTAACAAGATCCTGGATCCGGATTCAGCTGACCACCAAAATCTGATTGCTTCCTCTTTGTGTCACGATCAACGTTCTCAGAAAAGTTCATTGAAATCTGTTGAAAACTTCTTGAGTTATTTTGCTCACAGACAGACAGACAATCAAACAAATGGACAAACAACAACAAGAACACCACCTCCTTGGAGGAGGTAATATACGGGAGGCTACTGCAGTAAATGGGTGCTAATATGCTCAGAGAAGCCTGCGTACATTAACCTCATTTTGAAGTGACAAAATCACACAGATACGGACTTTTGGTCACTAAATGACTTCATCCAGTGGCTAAGGCTAATTAATGCTGCATTATAACATAACTACAAAAAGATTTCATTCGGTAATTTCTAAATATTTATCAGATTATAATCTGCATTGCCTGTGATGGACATCATCAAAAATGATCAGGCCTACTGTAAAAAACTAAAAACAGGCATTTTTTAGGTGAATTAAAGCATTTCCCTGTTTCTTGTCACTGATTTCAGTTACCAGAAGTTTCTCTGTGCTGTTCAGCTGTAAAACTGCTAGTCTGGTGCATGTACTGTGAAGTCAATAAATAATCTTTATAGAGACATAAAGTATGTGCAAAAGTTTAAGGCAGGCTTAAAAGAAATGCTGTAAAGTAAGAATGCTTTAATAAATTGAAAAAAATATATTTTTTTACTTGTTTGCAAAATGTAGTGTCAGCACACAGAGAAGAAATCAGTTGTTTGGCCTTATTTCCACGTTGAAGGTGTTTATTCTTTCATGAAGCTGTTTCTCCCCCAGTTTTAAGCCTCCTGTTTAAGCTGATTCTGTTCAGTTAATGACTGTGTTTACATATGAAAATGATGATTATTGGCAAATCTTTGGCATCATTAATCATACAACTGAGTTATAGTTTGCCTCCAAGAACTGATGCTGTTTTGAAAGCAAAAAGGGGTCACTTGACATTTTATAAAATTATGAAAATAAAAAGTAAAATTCATAATGTTCCTAGCATTCATATTTAACAGCATTTTCACACCCACCTATAACTTTTGAGCTGTGCTGTATAATATTTCATGATGTCAATATGCTGACTGGTGTCAGAACACTTCTGACGTTGTATGCATACTTATTCTGTTCAGTTGTACGTACCTTTACTTCGGGATGGTAAAAATTCTCCTAGAACACAGAAAGAGAAATATACATGAATTAAATACCATAATAATCAAAACTAAAAGTTCATGAGGCCTTAATTCACACAGTTTTAGTGAAAATCCAAATGCTCACTGTAAGCAGTTAGTGCATAAACATAAAAAAACAAACACCTCTTCAGATAAAGGAGTTATTAAATTGTTATCGTCGTGGAAAACATACTTTTGGTTATTGCTGGCAGAACAGTTCACCTTCTGTTAAAGTAGTGAGGGGCAGGATTGTTTAAATCCATCTAGAGTTAATGTATTATTTCACAGGATAATCATAAATTATACCTTTTGTTTTCTTATTCTTCACCTTCACTTCCTCTTTCTCCTCTTTCTCCTCCTCCTCCTCCTCCTCCACCCATCTTGAATCTTTAAGATGGTTCATAAACTGAGTCAGTTTCAACTGTCACTGTAAACAGAATCAAGTTTCTGGATATTTTTCCCTGATGTCTCTTAGACAAACATTTGATCAATTCCTGGTTTTAACTTGGGCGGACAAACTATGTTTTTAAAGCACTGTTACTTATCTGTGGTTGACTGTGCTAAAATATTTTTTGAGCTTGTGTTTGATATTCAGTGTTCCTGCATTTCCAGACAAATTTTTGGTCAGTGTTGTAGATCTGAAGCAGTTCTTATGAGTACCTTGACTTTAAAGTTAGAACTAGCCAAAGTGATAAACTTTATGATGCTGGAGTTTACATTTAATATTTAAAAAAGTGCTTCACTGCGACACCAGTGTGCCCTGAAGTATTGGGGCTTTTCCACTCCATAGTATCAGCTCGACTTTTGTTCTATGAGTTTCCCATTAGGGATTGTGCCTAGTACCTGGCACAGTTGTTCGTACCACCTCTAGCAGAGCTCCAAGCAAGCTGAGCCAAGAATACATGCATTTTGGATAAAAAATCATAAGTTAATTAGACTTGATGATACTCATTATTTCCACTTGTTTTAAGATCCAGCTCCCGCCGTGCTCCTCAAATGGAAAGCTGGCCCTTCTACAAATGTTGTTGGTGAATCCTGGTCTACGCTGCCATGGAAAACTGGTGGGTAGTATCTAAGTAATGTGGGTTTGAGCCGAGTCGAGCAGATGCAACAAATGGAAAAGCACCATGTGACTTAGAGGTAGGAGATTCTTTCAGTTGCATTACTATAGCTTTTATCCATTGGTTTTATTTTAATTGGACACTGCTTGCCAGCATCCTAAATGACTTATGTTTCTGAATCAATCTAAAGAGGCCATAACATAGCTGTACGTGTAAAATGAAAGAATTCACTAAAGTAAATCAGCCTTTGGGCCTGTGTCCACAGCCAGAGCTTTCCACTGCTTCGCTGCTTTCCACTTCCTTCTTAACTATCCAAAGTGCCATTTGAAATAAGTGTTTAATTCAAGGACATTGTTCCTTGGAAAAGGCAAGTCTTATATTTATTCCTCTGCCTCTTGTTGACCAAGCAAATATCAGAAGTCCCGCCCCCTCTAGGCTTTGATTCGTGTATGACAGGGATGAAGGAACTTTGATGAGTGCAGCAGTGTCTCAAACCTTAAATTTCTTTCAGCTGAGGGTTTTGTTCTGCTCAGATCACTGTCTTTTGGTTTAAAATTGAAAATAAGGTTTACAAAGAAACAACTTCTATGAACACAGGCCCTTTTCAAGCGTTTCTAATGAGTTCCTAAAAGCTTATAATACCACTTCAGGCCCCAAAAACAGAAATAACTAGAAAAGCACTCGGAGAGCGCAGACCTCCGCCAAGATACAAGTGGATCAGCATGCACTCCGTTATCGCCGAGTCTCCGCTCATATCTGTCCATGTGGAGAAGTCCTCCACTGGTATTGCAAGGAACCTGGTAATGTAGTGACATAGGCTTGAAAAACGCTGACGTGAGTTTGCAAAGAAACTACAATTCCCATAATGCAGCAGCCAAGGAGAAATGAATGGGATTTGCCAGTATAAACTTCAATATTTTTTTGTGGCATCGGTCTGGATCAGATCCAGATGAAATTAACAGTGATGATAGAGTTATATTATATATATTATCCTATAAATTTTGAAGTGAATCTATTGAGTGATGTCAGAGATATGATTTTTTGAAATACTGCCCAATGTTAACTTATGGGATTTTTTGCAGATTTGGGGAATTTTTTGCATCCAGACAAATATGCGAATCACCACCAAAATATAATTGCTTCTTCCTTGGAACAAACTACACCTCTGGTAAGATTTTCATGTAATCCATCTAATAGTCTGTGCGTTATCTTGCTAACAGACAGACAGACCCGGGCAAAAACATAACCTCCTTGGCGGAAGTAAATATGTCTGCCTTTGGATTTTATTAATATATGTAGCAACCTTGTTCTGGCCCTATCATTAATCCCTAACAAAATTCATCATATGACAGAGAGAGCAACATTCAAAGTGCAGTGCAATATGAACAACACATTCAGAGCAGCAAGCAACAACACTTGTTCATCACTTTATTTCCAGCAGGATGCTCAATGCAAAAGAAAACAAACAAAATGAAGCAACACAAACCTTTTTTCCTTACAGCGTAAAGATTTCCTAGGGGGGGAGAAAGGGAAATGAATGAGTGCAAGGTCTTTCTAAGTTACAGCCTTATTATCATATCCCCAAAACAAGGAACAAAGAACGACAAAAGAAAGGAGTTCATCTTTATCTCTTTTACTTGGAAGGAGTGACCAGTTCACGACAAAGGCAACTTCCTCTCACTAAAGGATTGTATCTAAACTTCACATTTTTAAGCCATTAAACCACACCCCACTATCCATATAGGCGTTTTCTGTCTGACAGTGAGCTCAGCCGATAGTATTTATGCATACAGTTATAAAGAAAAGTTTCACAAGGTCAAGCTGGGGCCAGCTTCCTTTTTCAGAGCGGAGAGGCATATGCTCGTCTTAGCTGCGGGACGGTTGTACTTCCTGTTTTTGCAGGGTGAGACGCTCATCATCGAAGAATCAGTATTTCTTCATCAAATATAAACACGTGAGAAACAATAAGCACATAATGAGATCAACCCTTTGACTTCCAATCTAAGAAATACATTTGCAACAAACTATTTGTTGGTAAAGTTGTGTTCCTGCCTCATCATTTAGCAACATTTCAGGTTTTATTTTTCAGATTACCCAATCAGGAATCAGCAGGTCAACCTGCTGGTTGGCTTGCCTGTTAAGGGTTATCCTGGGCACGAATGGATTTCTTTCATCTCTGCAACAAAACATTTGTTTTTTCGTATGAAAACATCACAGAGAGCAAAATTTAGATATTTGGCGGTTGACCCATTTTTCTGAGGAATCACGCCTTTTATCGTCAAGTTTATTTCCTTCAACTAAATTATGATTGTTGGAGGATCTGGAAATATGTGAAAAGCTTTTTCCTTACTCTAATGTGTGCTCTTACTGTTAGATTTCTGAGGAGCTATGCGGCAACGATTCATTTCCGATTTTCTAGCTTTCAAACATTTATATTCATGTACAGCAGCGCCACCCTGTGGATACATATTGGTGTTACAAACTCTGTTCAGAGAGGTAAATAAGGAAAAACAGACAAAGGTGGACTTTCAGAATTTTAAATACAGGGGTATGGCAGCAAAAAGTCAACCGCACGGTTACAATTCCAGTCAAAGGGTTAAAATATGAACACTTTTTCTACTTCAAATGTCCGGTAAATGTCAACAGTTTATATAAACTCCTCAAAATAGTCTAGAAACATAATTTCAGTCTATTACTTTTCTCCTGTAATAATAATTATGGTATTGTATTTTATATTGGAAAGCCTGATTAGTCACTTTTACAACAAGGGATAAATTGTAAGGACTGTAAATTTTCCAGGCAACTTCCCTGGAAGAAACCTTACAGTTCCTCATAAAGTAAGGATGAGGAACCAGTCTTCTTGCGGTGTTGTTCTCCTGGGACGCCCACGTCAGGGTCTTCACCTGTCTCACAGAGCTTGTTCCTAAGTTTAATAATGGTACCAGGGCTGACACATAATAAGACTGCCATTCTGCATACCGAAACACCAGCTTCCAGTTGCAGAGGTCTATCACACCACTCCTGTTTTTTGAGCAGCTAACTGGCTCCTAGGTTGGTCATGGCATTGTTTTCAAAAACCTCAAAAACCATCTGCAGAAATACAATATACCAAAGCTGTAGATAAATGCTTATAATGCATCATGGAACATTTGCTAAGACATGTTTTTTCCTGGGTAGTATAGTATTCAATGAGGAACCTACTATGAAAAACACAACACTGATAGGACAGCCACACAAAATATCCCTTTAAAAGAATCAAAAACCCTTCAAAAACACCACAAGGGGCGCATCCTGTTTTCCTACTTTGTGTACGATGACTATACCTTCATCTTCTTCAGGAGCAATTAGGTTTGCCAGCAAATCTGAACACAACACTGATTAAGTTTGACGATTCCTCCACTGCATCGTTCACCACCTTCATGGGGTCTGAGCCGATCTTGGTGAGGCCTCCTGGAGGAGCAGGGAAAGAGGAACAGTTAAATTAGTCATTATGTAGTTTGGCTCTAGTTTTCTAGCACTAATAACTCTCAGTAAGAGTTCCTGGACCCTTACTTAAACATTTTCTCAGTGGAGACAGGACTGTAAACACTGAGGGAATGTCCTGAAACATAACATGAATTTAGCAGAGAGTTAAACTGGGGTGGAGCTTCTCAAGTTTCACTTAAAAATCTGTTTGTCAGAATGAGCCCAATCTTTCTATTAGAATCATCAATCAACCACCGTCCAGTTTAACCACAGCAAAAGGCCTTTCACGAGACGCACAGCCGCACAAAAAGAGTTCATACGAGTCCTCCTTTATACTGCTTGTGTTTCTTGGTCTGCAGTAGAGGTGGACATACTGTAGCTCTGTTGACAAAGCTCATAGTTTTTGGACTGAGCTAGAACAGAGTCTGTGTCTGGATGCCAGGTTGAAGCTATATAGGGATTGGAAGTTAGCATTTATCTGCTAATGTTAGCAAAATATGAACTGTCCAGCTATTGGTATGCTAATGGTGCATTTTATTTACTTCAGAGCTCGGTCACTGGAACTGGGAATTTACATCACATCCTAGTAAACATGTTCCAGTTACAAGCTTGTAAACCCAGGTTCAGATAGTTCTGTTCGTACTGAATACCAAACACTGCACAAGGTTTGTACCAGCCTGGTCTGTTTGTTGATAATTATGTAGCCAAAGTCAAACACAACATTTTTTAAATAGTAAATGGGACCATCGTTCACCTCTTTTAATCTGTAAACAGAGAGTTTGACCTAGCTGCCAAGGCCGTTACACTGCCACTGTTTGTCTGTCCGTCTTTCTGTCTGTGAGCAAGATACTTTAAAAGTTTTTGAATAATTCTGAAGAAATTTTCAGTGAATGTTGATCAAGTGATTTGATTTAGTGATGATCCAAATCTAGATGCAGAAGGAGTTTTTTTTAAGGCTTTGTTGGCATTGCTACACACCCTGTTTTCCACATTTTTACTAATAACTCAGCTAATAATGTCAGAAATGATCTTGGAATTCTTCAAGTTGTTTTTTTAAACTGGACAAAAGGTACATACTCTAAGAATCTGTGAAGGAATATTGGATAAGGTTTTCTACAGATGATCGCTGTGTACATCACCAGACCTGAATGACATCAGATGTAGACAAAGCACAAACTGGCAGAATAAACACAGAAAAAACCATTTACACTAAAGTATAAAAAAGAAAACTCATACAAACAGAAGATACTCTACACATCATACATTCATTATTTCATTATTTGACTCTTCTTACACTAATTTTCTGGCGATGCGGAACACCAAGATTGAAAATACTCACCTTTTTCTTCTCTTTGGACATGCCAAACTTTAGGGCTAAACATCCTACAAACACTGCAAACTCACCTCTTCTACTTAAACTACAAACTATTAATAAAATAACGACATCTAAATATAAAAAAACTGTCATTTTCAGCATGAAGACGGTGCCACATGTAAAGCAGCTTCTACAGACTTAAAGCCTCTCCAACACTGACCGCTGATTTTAGCATTCAGTGTTAGCTGATTAGTAGATATTATAATTAGCATGAGCGACAGCCTCTGTTTTCATGGGTTAGTAGCAGATAAGGTGTCTTGCCTCTACGGCCTGAGTCCTTCAAAACCTTCCTGACAGGAGAAGGACGACCTGGTTGGATAAGAAACACAGTGAGGAAAGAGGTTCAGCAGGAAACTGGTGAAGCAGGATGAAGCAGGATGGAGATGTGTCTGTGTTCATGCTGTGATGGAGTAAAGATGATAAAGATGTAGCTCACAGACTGTGATAGACGGAAGAGATTTTTAGAGCTGTGTGTCAGGAAGGATGAAAAAGTAAACTGATGTTTTTCTGTTACATTTCTGTCCCATTTTAGTGGACTCTGTTGGATCTATGATTGGTCTGTTGATCATATATTTCCTCTCATAGGAACCCTTGCTGGGCTTCTTTGGATTAGATAAACTTTTGACTGGGCAAAGTCTTTCCGTTTTACATTCTTGGTTATTAATAAAAGGTGTGCTTCAGGTGTCTGCAAGAATGACTCGGTATATTACATCATAATCCAGAGGTATTTTTCCGCCTGTTTCCCAAACATAGGGTTAATCATGAAAACTGTTTTCTTTGTTTTTGACTCTGTGGATGACCACACTGACAGTGTAGCAACAATACTCAGGTAGACTGTGATATAGGGCTGTGCACCTTCATTAAGGCTATTGCACACCAGATACATTTTTTTCACACAAATAATTTGCACATATTCTTTTAATCCATACCTAGTCAATGCAAGATTGCACACCAGCGATGCCATGTCACTGAGCGAAATAGCGGCTTTTATTTTTTGAAAGGTGGACGATTTTTCAAAAGTTTTGCACATCTGACCAATGAGAGCACCCATCATTGGCACGTACATCACAAACAAGCAAATCCATTAATATGGTGGTCTGCTTGAGTGTGCTTGTTTCAGAGCTCCTAGTTTTATTTCACTTAATTCACAAAAATGTAAAGGACAGTGAGTTTAAAGGTAATTTATGGATGAAGATAGTGTTGGAGCTACAGTATGGTGTTGTGAAGTATTGGTCCTGAAGCAGCTGTAGTTCAGTTTCAGCTCCTGAATTAAACAGTAAAAGTGACCAAGTTCTTCTGTCTTTTACAGAGTCCATTTTGACTTCGATGGCACAAGTTCTTTTGAATGTTCACAGTGTATATGCAAATACACTACGCTTTGTGAGTAGAAAGGTGTATCAAAAATAGCCCACAAAAATCTTCTCACAATGAAACACAGTGGGGTCTTGATTTTCAAGATTAGGCTACTTTACTCAATCAAAGGATACGAGCAGTCAGATATTTTAAAGAAATACTTACAAAACTAAGCCCCCGGGCACATGCGCAAACCACTGTGGTAGTGCTTTTCAGTAGGTCAACAAAACAAAGTCTCTGTTTACAAGTAGAAGAAGATTGGTACTAAGGACTGACGAAGATTCACAACCCTATCTATTTGAACCAGAATATTCTCCATCATTAAGTTGGCCATATTCCTTAACACCAATCTTCTTCTTCTCGTAAACAGAGGCTTTGTTTTGTTGACCTACTGAGAAGCACTTGCGCGGTGGTTTGCGCATGTGCTCTGCGGCTTAATTTCATAAGTATTTCTTTCAAAAATTGCATAAAATTCTAATCTTAGTCTAGAAATAGATCACGTAACACCACGTGATCAATAAGAAAATACAACAAGCACACAGGACCGTCTAGAGTTATCTGATGACTGTAGGCAGAGGCAGGCTAAAGCATTACCCATATAATCCCAGCGTTTGAGCTAAGCTAACCAAAGTTGGCAATCTTTGTCTGTCTCTACCCTGTTACTGGACACAGAGTCAAAAGACTGGGGATTACCTGTTTGTTACGGACTCTGGAGTGAGGTAGGACACAAAAACAAAAAAATGTTGGAGTATTCCTTTAAGTTAATCAAGTTATGTAAAAAGGGAGGAGCACGAGAAAACAGTTTGTCTGATCCAGCAGCTACTAAGAGTGGTGCTTGGCAAAGATTCAGTGGTGGTAATAAAAGATTTTAAAGCTCTACTGATGAAATGTAAGGAAATATATGTTATGTTATATCTGGCTTCTATTTGCCAGATTATCCTGCTATCATGCTACTTGCATGATTGTCCAAGAGTGAGTCATTTTTACATAAAGAAAAACAGGAAATGAGGAATTAACAAAGGAAGTGTGTTTATGTTGGGGTTAGAAAATCTGCAGGGTAGGGAACAACAAAAATGAACGATGTGTTGGAAGCATTGTTTGTTTTAATGTTGTGAGGACAGAAAGACCCAATGCTTGCAACTTAGTTGTGTCAGTGATAAAGAGAGAAACAGAGAAACATATGAATTAGTGCATTCAGTATGCTGTAGAAAATATAAGAAATTGTGATTTCAGAAAAAAGAAGTTATGCAAGAATAACATTTCTGATAACACTAACGTATCCCTGAGGGTGCAGGGGTGTGCTTGTTGCCCAACAGGATTGCTGTGCTTCTAGTTGGAGTGTGTGTGTGTGTGTGTGTGTGTGTGTGTGTGTGTGGGGGGGGGGGGGGGGGGGGGGGGGGGGGGGGGGGTCAAATAAGAAACCATATATACAACATGTTTAAAAAAGGTGTAGCTCTGTCACTGTGATCACAGCACTGAGAACAACAAACTCAGAGTGACTTTGGCTTCTCTGACTTTTTAGAAAGCCATCACTGAATGATACTTTTAGCCAGGATATGTAGTTGATGTGATGTTATAAATGTAGCATCGTACTCTTAAATCTGATTATTTCATTTTCATATTTCCAACTAATATGATAAGTTGGAGCTTGCAGCACTACCTGCCTATGTGCACTCCCAACTTCTAAAAGCTACATCTTTCAAACTTACTCTGCAACCCAACAGTAGCTTGAGCATTCAGCCTCCCCCTGTGAGTTTCAGACATGAGTACTGAAGACCCAGCTTTTTGCAGTCCGTGCTGTTGAACGTCTGCACACTCTTGAATGGGCTTCACCTCTCGGGTTACAAACAAGCTGCCCTCATTTATCGGTAAAGGTTGTAAGAGCTGCCCGAGGGGCTCAGGGCATAGAGCTCTCTGCCTAGCGTTGTTCTTTAAAGAAGAGTAAAATGTCATAAGTCAGAACGATTCGTAATTTCCACAAATAAACCTTCTGCCTGCTCACCAAGAGCATCAGTCCTCACCTACACCCATCTCCTTGCCTGCTTCTTGCTTTATTTGTGGATGCTGTGATCAAAACAGGCTTTAACGAGTACTAAAACTCCTCGTCTTGAGTATAAAACTTTACATTATTTAACTTTTATGTGTGCAAAAATCACAGAAAAACCACATTTTTAACACCTGCTATTACATACAAAAACAGTTGTTTTTTCAGCGACGCTTTTCTAGTGATGCGTCTGTTGGATCGACCCCACCTGGAAGCCACATGTTTCGTTAAGAGTTCTTCTATTTCCACAGTTATCCCCTTCGCCAAAACATACTTATCTGCTTGTACTGTCCATACTCCTGAAGGCTGAGGTGCACTCGAACATGAACAACATATTTCTTCAATAACTGTACTTTTGGCGGAAAACAGATCCACTCAAACATTAAACTAAAATCATTCCTCTTAAAAATGCTAACCTGAATTAAAGGTTTATTAAAGCTACTTTGGACATATATACAGGGTGGGCCATAAGTTTCCATACATAGAAAAAAGTATAATGTATATTTTTTTTATGTTTCTTTGGGGGCACTTGAAGGCCATGGTGTATCAGGTGAAGATACGAGACATACATCATCTCAAGGACCGTATCCCCAACACCATTACAAGA
Source organism: Cetoscarus ocellatus (assembly GCA_037902135.1). Lineage (NCBI taxonomy): Eukaryota > Metazoa > Chordata > Actinopteri > Labriformes > Labridae > Cetoscarus > Cetoscarus ocellatus. Next base: position 476,431 of record JBAMNC010001698.1, on the reverse strand, counting down.
ATAACTTCAACTGTGCTAATGCAAGTTCATAAACAGTGGAAAACACGTATTGATATGTGTTTTCGAAACAATGGTAATCCTATAGAGCACATTATATAAATGAAAATGGTTGTCTAACATCAATGATTATTTTTCCTGTGTATGGAAACTTATGGCCCACCCTGTAGTTTTCTATATGAGATGAAACACTGACTAAATTCAATTTAAGTTTTAACACTGAGTGATTTTTATCAACATTCACCAAGACTGAAATCCTCTCAACGTGGGCCGAGCTGTCACCTGCTTTTTCGCTAAGACAGAGCTCACTGTGTTCAAAATTAAATGATAGTTAAAGTAAACACAACACAAGGCTTCTCTTCCATAACTTTTGTTAAATGTCATACACACATTAAAATAGAAAGAGCACTGGACACGAATACAAAGGACCAGCCTCTCTTCCTTACCTGAGATGGTTTTATAATCCGTCAGATCAAACAAGATGACAAAAACACACGACCACGTAATGATGAGGGCCAGAACTAAGATCCAGGCCAGAGGGGAGCTGAAGGTCGAGTGGAGGTCATCTGAAAAAGTTTTCTTTGCTCGCACAGGCAGCGAACCTGCATCCCCATTTTTACTGTCAATGACCATCGTGGTGGTGGTCGACCGAGCTGAGGGGAGAAGAACAATGTGGTCAGAGAAGGACACGGCACCCTGCGCACCTTAGGTCCAGAACTGTGACACAATGAGCAGAAATAATACATTAGTATTTTCAAAAGCCTCCTATGGACAAGTGTTGCCAATTAGCATATGTGCTAAAACACTCAAACAATGCATCTGGTTTGTCCGATGTAATTGTGACATCCAAATCAAATAAACAATAAATAAATAAAATATCAAGCATGTTAAAATGACAGTTAAATTCTCTGTTAGCTTTAGCTTTAGGTGTTATTAAAACAGAGTCGTGCAGGGTTGAAGTATTTTTGTAGGCCAACCTGGAAGTTAGCTTAATGCTGCTTCTCTGCACTAAAGGCCTAAATTCTCTTTTAGAACTCGGGAAGGTGTATTGGTTCAACTCGTGACTGTGGAAGTTGGTGACTAAGCTCTTATGGCTGTATAATCTTATCTATCAACTCCTGATCAGTGTTTAATGATCGGCTACAATGTAAGTTATCCTGATAACAAACTAACTAGAAGTGACAAACCTCCACCGGGACATTTCTGACACCTTTTCTTGCAACGTTAAGAAATCCTTGAACAAATCCTGGATCCAGATTCAGTCCACCTCCAACATATCATCACTTCTTCTTTGTGCCATGACCAACATTCCTGAAAGTGTCGCCAAAATCTATTTATAACTTTTTAAGTTATCCTGTTAAACAAACTAATGAGCGCCAGCAAAAGCAGAGCCTCCCTGCTGGAGTTAATTGTGAAAGAACTCACATCTCTCTGGCTTTAAGTCGAGGGAACGTGATGCTAACTTCAGGTTGGCCCACAAAAATATGTCAACCCTGCAGTCATATGACATACTTATACCAAACACAGAGCTGCATTCTGTTTGCTAGTCATAATGTATTAGCATTGCAGTGCAGCTGGATCAGCCTGACTCAGTGTCTTTAATCAGGCTGATCTATCCGGCAAAGCTCTAGTCTACAACTGTGAGTGGCCCAAAGTGGGACAGACCAATCAGAGTCCTTTGGAGCAGGAAGAGGTGGAGCTACGAGTGAGATAACAGCAGGAAGTGACTTCACATACAGAGATTAGCATAGATGCTAACAACGTCTGTGGCTGTTTTATCAGATCTGGACCAGATTCCTTATTAAATGAAACACAGACAACAGTGAAAACACTTCTCTTTGGAAAGGATATTTTCATTCCACTTTTGACATGTTTTGCGAGAGTTTGTTAAAGGAAGTAGTTTGTGTTTTGTACTTAAACCACGTCATTAGCTTTTTTAAAAAAGGGAGAATAATTCTTCACATTCAACCAACATACAAACATGTAACCATTAAAGTTATAAATGCAGCCTTGTTCCTACGACTGAATTACACCGGACATTCAGAACAACATGCCCTCACATGTTACTTTTTAAGGTCACTAAATGTAGTTTTTTAGCAGGAATATGGTCCCAGTAGCAGCTTTTAAGGTAAAATTAATGATCAAAATGTAAAACTTTATTTCAGACATTCTTCCCAGCATGTCTTTTGCTTCGATTATCTTTCAGTAAACTTAACTTTTCAGAAATCCCTCACCGTGTGTTCTGTATCGTTCCTGTTAAGTCTTTCATCCAAATATCTTTCTATCCTTCTCATAAATTTGATTGTTTTTCCTGAACCCTTATAGGTGATCATTTTTGTAAAACTAGCTGCAGTGTACTTTCTGTCACTGAGGGCGTGACGGGAAAGCTCAGACCACCTGTTGACTCTCTTCAGCGAGCTGTTGGCAGCTACTGTAGGTTACTCTGTTACTGCTGACTCAAACAGCTTAGCGGCCCTTTAAACACACAAACACACACCACAGAGCACACACGCTACAAACGCTTCTGTCTAACGTCATTGCTTCGATTCCAGGTCAGTTCAAAAATACCAGCGGCTGCAGACGGGGCCCCCCAGAGGCTGCATGGGGCCATTGTCGTGGTGTGGAAGCCACTGAATGAGTGAGTACTGCTCAGTGTCCCGGCAAGTCTTCTGAAGCATGCTTTGTTTAAGAGAATAATCAGGGGCCGGGCTGGGGGATAGGGACAAAACCCACATCTTGATTAAGCTGAAAGGTGATGCACATTATACTGTGTCGGTTTTTGTTTGAAGGTGTGACAAAAACAAGTCATTTCAGAGATATATCCAACTTTACATCTTCGCCTTAACAAAAAAGAGGTCCATGTTAGGGCTGCCAGAAAAACTGCCAATTTATCAGTAGGTGTTTGGCAATAAACTTCACTCACAGATCTGAATTCAAATAACAGAAAAACATAAAAAAGGATCTGATACCAACAAGCCCTGCTTTCTTACTCAGTATGAGCACAGCTTACACAATCTTGTACTATTTTGATGATGGAAGTCAAGCTAATTTGACTTGATTTGATAAGTTTATTTCAACCATATAACGAAAAACAAAATAAAAGTACAGACTGAAAGAAAAAGAAAATGAGCAAAAAAAAGGAAAGAAAATTAGCTGACTTCTAGTTTGATCCAGTGTAATTGTTGCAAATGAACTGATATAAAAATGCTCAAATTTACTTGTGATACATGCAATACACGATATAAATAGTTAAGTTAAAGCTAATTGTGTTCTTTATTATTTATCAGGCTTATCAAACAACTGCACAGAGAGCTGAGATAGTGTGGCTTTTTTACAGCGCTTCACAGTGTGCTATTCCTGTGCGCTCCAGTAGGTGTAATATTCCCAGAAACAAGAAAAAACACACATTATCAAAGATTATCACGCAACACGGAGTTACATTTGTAACATTTGTATTCCTACTAATAAATCTCAACAGTATTTATGCTCACAGACAATTAAACAATCGACATCAAATCAGCCTGTTGGTTGACATTGATCATTGATAAATAATCAATGGATGAAAAGATGTCAGTATTAGACGTTTATCTCGAGTGTTGCATCAGTTTAATACTGGCATCGAGAAAGCCAAAGTGAGAATCAGGATCAATGCCGATATGGATGTCTTTCTAATAACTTCTTTTAGCTTGATTCTCCCACAATTGCAATATTTTTCTTTTATATTTAATGATAAAAACAGATCAGGTCATAAACAGATCAGGGATGATATTGGACAGTACTGATGTTAACCAATGCTATTGTGCATCCCTACAGAACATTGAATTAGACAGAAACAGTAACCTTCTTTGTTTTTTGAAGTTAATCTACACAACAGCGTATTATTTGCTTGGCTTGGTTTTTTTGTTGTTATTCTTAATATTTGTATATTTGGTGATTGGTTCAGACTGTAGGCTCCTGTCATGAGGTAGGTAGGTAGAAGGCCAGCATGCACTTGGGAGGGCCAGTGTTTTTTTTCCAGCATAAGAGAGACGGCAGCCATGATCCTGCTTTTTTTTTTTGGTCAGTAAATCATAAAAATGCAAACTTTGAATCCACATTAGACCTGAGTACACTACGTGCCCATGTTGACCCTCTTGGCCCTTTGATAAGGTCTAGTTTAGTCAGAATTTTAACTGATTTGTTTGTTTTCAGACAGCCACTGCAGTATGTTTACACCTCACTGCTCTACGGATGGAAGAGTTTGTGCACATGAGCCTGTTGTTTCATTAAAAAGTCACACCACCAACTCTTCACGTGGCATGTATTATGTACCACAGTGTTTTTTTATCTTTTTGCATGATAGTTGTTAACAAAACACTGTCATCTATGAGCAGAAATCACCAGGGTTTGAAGATTAAGCTGAAGCATTAGTGCCAAAAACTGCAGTTCCTCAAGTGCCCATGAGGGCTGTCTGCAGGAGCACCAGAGGTTAAAGGTTATTATACGGGGAGATTTTTCTGTAACTCACTCATTTTTAATGTAATTATTATCCTATTTATGTGTAATTAGGAGCATGGCTGTACCACTGCAACCTGCATGGTTATTCTGTTTTCAAGAGGATTAAGACCCCCCTCTAATCCACCTGTTTGACGGTTAGGAGGCTGATGTAAAATCGGTAGGTTTTGTTATTAAAGGTCCATATTTAACTTTTAGACCCACCAGCCAAGGTGACAGGTAAAGAAGAAGATTCCCCAGCCAAGCAGTTGCTACCTACCAAAATATAATTTCCACAGATCAGATTAATTTGTTCAGCCTGTTTTTTTTAACATTAGTGTTTACCTACAAACGTTAACCTAAGATGTTGCCCAAACCACTCTAAGATCTTGCTGCCAAATGGAGAATTCACCTCCATTTGGCGCTCGGTAGATGTTATCTTCAGACTCTGGTTGTCAATATAATGTTTTTTTTTAATCAGACAGCACTGTCATAAAGATTTCTCCCTGTGCTGAAGATGATCTACTTCGTTTTAATAAAAATTATTATAGTGCAAAGACCACCATCTGTGCAGAAGATATTCCTCTCTGTTTAAAAACAAAGCCAAAATCATAGTGCTTTTATATGAAAGTGCTGCAAAGAGGCTCTGTTATATTTACACCTGGTGACATTCAGATTAATTCTGCAAGGCCGCAATACCTGCGTCAATTTACTCTGCAAAAATGTTTGGATGCGCGTGAGACGGGGCATGCCCCCACATACAAACAAAGGCAAAGATGTTCACTCGCAGCTCTCCTGTCTCCCACTGAGTCTGCATGCCTCCCTCTCTCCAATATCACGCCTCTGTTACTTCCTCTGGACAGAACAAAAAAGGGGTCATTAAGTCTCCATGACATGCAGAGTGCAGGTGAAATGTCACATAAACATTATCCCTTGAAACAACAGTATGAATTGGGCTATAGACTGCACTTGTCGCAAAGATTACTCTCTGTGCTAAAGATTTACTGCTTTCTTTAAACAATGACTGTACTATGACAAAGATTACACTCAGTGCTGAAGATGTTCTACTCTCTTTGAACAAAGACAGCGCTGTCGCAAAGATTTACACACAGTACAGAAGATGTTGATTTTAACATGGGCTGTAGATACAGCAAAGATTACCCTATGCGCGGAAGATTTTTTACTCTCTTCAAACAATGACTTAACAATGCAAAGATTACACTCAGTGTCTGAGATGTTCTACTTTGTCTAAATAAAGACAGTAATATTGCAAAGATTGTGCTCTAAGCTGAAGATGTTCTACTCTCTCTAAATAAAGACTGTAAGATTGCAAAGATTATGCTCTGTGTTGAAGATGTTCTACTTTGTTGAAATGTAGACTGCGAATTGCAAAGATTACACAGTGATGTTACAGTCTTTATTTAAACAGAGTAGAACATCTTCAGCACCATAGTAATCTTTGCAATATTACAGTCTCTATTTAAACAAAACTATCTGTGCTGAAGCTGTTGGTTTAAGAGAAACAAATAATTTTTCAATCAAATTTGTATCCTAAAATACTAAAAAAAAAACTATTCAGAAACCCATAATATTTATTATACAGTTATAGGTTAAATCTACTCAGAGGCCATCTCAGTGGCTGGTGTTTGGAGTTCGTTGGCTTATGGTTCATTTTAATGACATGGCTACATGGGTACAGGCACATGGAACTGACCATTATGGCGCTCAACATCAAGCAAAAATTTGTGCACAAGGAATATTGAAATTTGATGCAAATTTCATTCATTTCATGCACATTTCTCATCACTCTATAAACTTTTCGTCTCCGCCAAAGAGGTTATTCTTTTGTTGGTGTTTGTCTGTTTGTCTGTGAGCCAGATAACTGTTTGTCTGTTTTCTACCTATTTTGAAAAAGTTTCCAGGAAATGTTGGTCATGGCACCGGAGAGACTGAGAATATTTTGGTGGGATTTCAGATTAGGCGGATCAAGGACTTACGTCCCTTGGTGAGTCTTGGATCCAAAATAAGTAAGATTGAGAAGAGGGCCATGCGGCTTCAAACGTCATTATTATTGAATAAAAATCCTCTTTTTTCCTAATTTTTGCCGATTATTCAAAAAGGTCTCAACAAATTTTGATGACATTTTCAGGATATCTTGTTGATGGCAATAGGAGGAAACAATCCCATTTTGATGGTGATCTGGTGTCGGATGCAGTTTCAGGGTTTTTTTTTTAAACAATTTGTTAACATTGCGATATAAGGCAGTTTAAAACATTTTTACAAATAAGTCAAAAAGTTCTCAACAGGTTTTGATATAATTTGATAGTCATGGCATAAAGAAGAATTGATTACATTTTTGTGGTGATCCAAACACAGATGTAGATCCAGGAATTTTTCAAATGATTTGTTGTTATTGCGAGTTAGGGAGTTATCCACATTTTCATTAATAACTCAGCTAACACTGTCAGAAATGCCTTGGTGGATTTTTGTGCTCTCAGAGTTCTTCTGTCCTCAGATTAGATGTCAGGAGTACGAACACCTTGCCAACTCTCTGGACACTGTAACTCAGCTTAGCTTTGTAAATCTTTCCGCCCTTCATCACCGTCTCGTGTCTCTGTTGACCGTCATGTCTCAAACCTCGCTCTAAATGGTTTTGACCATCCATCCCTGCATGATTCCTCCTTTTAAGGCTGACCTGTCTGCACACTGAGGACGACTTTCTGTTGTTGCCCTCACTCAGTCTCCATGGCAGCTCAGCTCTGCGGAGTCAGTTAGGGCCGGTTGTTTCCTATTCGGTAAGAAAACAGAGCAGAGGATTCATAACTCAAATTTCAATCTGCCCACAGAACTGAACTGAGGGCAGCAGAGACTTCAGGACGAGTTTGGAGCTTCATGAGTGCTTTACATCTGCTGTAGTGTTACTGTTGTTTCTTACCGTAATGTCAACAAGATTCAGTTTATCCTGTCAGGGAAAGAAAAGCAGGCACAGTCTTGAAGGAAACAGAGCTCTAATTTTTCCTTAAATCTTTTTTTTCTAACTCTCCTTTATGGCTTTGTTCTAATGAAAATAAGAATGAACTTTGGTTTCTTTTAGATGCTGTTACTTGCTGCAAAAAACAGCCAAAACTGTCTTGAATTCAGTTTTTAACTCATCAGATAGTGTTTTGCTAATTGCATTAAAGCCTATTTATATAAATACTTACGTATGTATATAAATGCTGATAAGGTAACATCTCTTGACAGCTTGTCAGCATTTATTTGTTCCTGTCAGCTCTCTCAAATGCTGAAAAATGGGACCCTCTGGCAGTGAGGATGATGTCAATGTGGCCCTCGTACATCCCTGAGCTAAATTTTCTGATACACTCCTACAGATTTGATTTTACATTTTTGGAGCGATGCCATCTATTAATTTGGACATTTTACATTCTGAGCTGAAGAAATGTTTGTTTGCATACATATGACCAGGAAATAAAAACTGTGATGGGGTTTTATTTATTTATTTATTACTATTATTGTGTGTGAAAAGCCATCACTTTCACTCAAATGATTACAAATTGATATCCCTGCTGAGAGGTCAAGGGTGAGCACTGCTTACAGAGAAACCACAGGACTGTGCTCTAGGGCTGTTATGGTGCTTTATGTAATGACAGAAAACCAACTGATTTCATGTAATCAGCAAAGAGTGCAGCAGAACTATGGGTGGGAACTGATGCGATTTTGTGCATACCAATGCTGTTTTCAGTTCTGCTTATTGTTCTGATTCCCTGAACTTTCTGCGTGGAGAGGAGTCAGCATGTACTTCTACGATAAAAGCATCAGGCACATCGCTCTCCTGATTTTCCTTGAAAGTATTTAGATGCAGGCTTCTCTCTCCTGTCTGCGATGACTTCCTCTTGTTCTAGTTTGCCATTGTTTGTGCTGACTGCCTCTGATGCAAGGCATGCAGAAATTAGTGGAAAAAATGTATGAGGGAATTGTTAAGAAAAAGCTCAAATGATATTGATACCGATACAACCTTTTTGTACGTCGTTATCTTTAGATACAATAAACTTCTTCTAAATCATTTTCTGCAGATACAATAACATTTTAACCCGTTATCTGCAGATACTATAACCTTCTTTTAAGCTTTTATCTGCAGAAACAAAATCCTTGTTTTAAACCGTTATCTGCAGATACAACTTTCTTTTAAGCTTTTATCTGCATATACAATAACCTTGTTTTAAGCCATTTCTTGCCGATACAAAAATCTTCTTTTAAGTTATCAGCAGATAAAAATACCTTCTTTTAAATCGTTATCTGCACATACAAAAAAAATCTTCTAAGCTTTATCTGTACATACAATAACATTCTATTAAGTTGTTATCTGCAGTTACAAAAATCCTCTTTTAAGCTGTTTTCTGCAGATACGATAACCGTCTTTTCAGCGGTTATCTGCGGATACAAAAACCTTCTTTAAGCTATTATCTGCAGATAGAATAACCTTGTTTTCAGCTTTTATCTGCAGATACACTAACCTTGCTTTAAGACGTTTTCTGTTGGTACAAAAACTTTCTTTAAAGCCATTTTCTGCACATACAATAACCTTGTTTTAAGCTAGTATCTGCAGTTCCAAAAACCTTCTTTTAAGTTATCTGCAGATACGATAACCTTGTTTTAAACTTTTATCTGCTGATACAATAACCTTCATTTAAGCTGTTTTCTGTGGATTCAATAACCTTTATTTAATCTGTTTTGTTGGATATCATGCAGATAATGTTGTTCTGATAATAATGTGCATTTTTTGTGGCAAGGTGTTGATGCATATCGATCCTGCACACAGCACAGTAGATGTCACACAGGTCTTAAAGCTGCTTTACTAATAGCTGCTACATGATAGCAGCATATTTTTAGATACTTCCAATCATGAGATTCCCCAACACACCAGACAGCAGCAGAGAGAACCAAAACAAGCCCCAAAAGAGCTTCATGTTCTCAGTGAAAACACTTCTAATGAGATGGATACTTTACCTTCTACAGCTTCGGTCATAGTTCAAAAATACAAGTTAAATCCGTGTTGTAGATAAAGTTGCCATAAAAAGTAAAAAATGATATTAGATCCACAAATCTTCTGTGAAATTTAATCCCAGCGTTCAAGTCCAATGTAACCACCACAAATGAATGGCTGTGCTGATGATCAGTGTCCACCACCGGTAACCCTACACTTCTTCATCCACCCTCATGACTTGTGTCTGATTTTCTTGGTCTTGCTCCAGAAGTCAAAAACTTTAAAAAGGTCCAAATGTCTGCAAAAGAGCTGACTTCCTCTGTGATGGATGAGGCTGGGGAGACAGGACAGAGACCAATTTAAGGAGTCTTTGCCCTTTGCCTGGTCGAGGCTGGGGTTGTGGATAGAGCAGCCGGACCCCCCCTCTGCCGGCTCTGACAGAATTAGATCGACCACTGGGACTGACGGACTGAGAGGAAAGAGAGCTTGGGAGAGGGAGCTTTAAGGTAACTTTATCCCCCCGGACAATGTTGCTGCTGGAGTCACGTGGTTACAGTGTGGACATCAGATTAACAGGACTACAAATCAATTACACATGATCAGAATCTACCGATCACCCATTAACCTTACATTTTAGTCCAATTAGCTGGAGTAAACTAAGGAACTAATTAGGAAATGTTACATTCATGCCATGTTTCTGTGCCCCAGGCCCTGAGTTATTCTTAGAGCAGCCTGCTGCTGCTGGTGTTCTGCTTCGCCTTTTTAGGCCAGAGGCGTGACCTTAACACCACAACCCCCCCAAACCCCCCCTCATGTCAACTAATCCCCCTCCTCCAGACCTTCACTGCTCGGTGCAGGGCTGTCATCAAGAGAGGGAGAAAGAGAGAGACCGGGGATCAGAATAAGGTGGGAGTCCCACTCCAACTTTCATCAAACATTGGAGGGACTTCATGTCTGTTGGAGATGGACAGAGCGACAGTCCCGAAAGAGAAACCAGAGAGTTAGAGCTCAAGCTCCTGCCTCCATTGTGTTTAAAGGGATAGTTTGGGTTTTTTGACGTTGGGCGGCTCGAGGCCCATGGCACTAGCAAATATGATTGTCAATAAAGTGACCAGTCAGCTCTGCCCATCAAGGGGTATAGCTGGATATGAGCATTAGGTGCCACACACTGCAAAAACTTAGACCTAGATGAGAGTGTTTGTCCAATTTCATGTCAAGAATACCTCACTAGACTTATTCTCAGCCACAATTTTCTTGATATGTCTGGATTAAGATCTTATTTGAAGATAGACAGACTAAAAATAAAGCCAGAGTTGCTTGTAATAAGTAAAATAATCTGCCATTGAGATGAGATAAATTTAACTTCTCAAAATATTACTTTTTTATCCAGAGCAGATTTTAAACCTGAATTCAAGACCCTCACTGAGTCAAATTGTGCTTGTTTCATGGGCAGATATTTTGTCATCATTGAAGCAGTTCAATGTTTTTATTTTTGCCTTTTATTCCTCGTAGTAAGATATTTATCTTGCCTTTCTGAGAGATTGTGGATTAGAATAAGTGTGTTAGATATTTCTGACTTGAAAAAAGACAAACACACTTGCAGTGTAGAAAGCCTCATAATTCACTCAAGCAGGTTTGTCTTATCACAGGTCAAAAATATCGAAAGCACTTATTTCAAGTCAATATTAATGTCTAACTTTTAGGAATTAAAGGCAAAAAAATTAGGTATTGAATTGCTTGTAATGATAAGAAATTATCTGCCAATAAAACAAGTATAATTTTACTGAGTGAGGGTCTCAAATTCAGCTTTAATAATCTGGATAGAAGATTTTAAGATACTCTTCAAAGTAAATTGGGCTCATCCCATTGGCAGATAATTTTACTTATTACTAGCAGCTCAGACCTTACGTTTAGTTCTGATATCTTGAACTAATATTCTAATCCAGACATGTCAGGGAATGGTGCCTTCGAATAAGTCTACTGAGATTTTTTGGACTTAAAATTGGAAAAATACTCTTACCTAGATCTGAGTTATTGCAGTGTACCCCATTTTAGGGTGTTCCACTTTCCCTCGTCAAAGCCCTGAGTTTCCTCTCATCAGCCGCTCTTCAGAGGAAACAACAAACACTAACTTCACTAAAACTGAACTGAAAATGAGTAATCCTGACTCCAGTGATGACGGCATGCGTTAGTTGTGGTACAAGAAAATTACACTGTCTACAGAGGAAGAACTTCTGTAGATGAAGCCTCAGGTCGAAAGAAGGATGGAGAACGTACTTGGTGGTGAGGATGCATGAAATGGAGCCGATGGGCAGGAACCCATGAGGCCCATTAAAGTGGGACTCCTTGCTTCTCCTGGTCCTGAAGAGTAAATTGGACAAATAAGATGTTCTGTTGTTGCAGAAGGGAAATCCTGATGTCCACATTCAAAACGATAAGTCAAAAGTTGGTGAAGGCCCACGTCAAGCGGTGTAACTGTTGTTTTACTATGTGGGATAAATTCAGCTTAGAGACCCATCTCCTCAATATTCAGGAGTTAGATTTATATCAGTTTCTGCTCGAATGACCGCTCCGACCCCACAGCAACACTCTGTCATGGTTAGCTGTTTCCAAAAGAGGCCTCTGGCAGCCTTCTCCATGGGACTGCGAGGAAAGAGAAACACTGGCACGAGAAAATGTGACAAAAACAATCAAAGAGGCCTCTGCCTTAATTTGGCTTCAAATGCTTATTAAACATGGATTTTTTTCACAAACTGAGTACCCCTGATAAAACATCTCTCTGTCTGACATTGCTTGTGATCACAATGGGCACCACCAGGTAACTTGTGACCTGTCCTGGGTCCAGTCAGCTTTGATTGGCCAAATCGGTTTGCTCTGTGCTGACTGGTCAGTTTGGTGCTGCTCAGTGCCATGTTCTGCTTTCTGTCTACGCTCCATGCTTTGCAATTGGCTTGGTACATAAACTGCTGATGAAACAATGGTAGGATGTCACACTGGTATGTTTTTTTTCGGGGGGGGGGGGGGGGTCATTTCAGGCAGCCAGTGGACTGCATGAAGTGAATTAGATTAAATTAAATTGGATAGAACTTTATTAATACCTATGGAAAACTCCCTCAGGGAAATTAGGATTACAATAGCAGTTTCAAAAAGTAGATAAAAAGATATATACAAAAAAGATACATATAAACCAAAATATAAATAGATATAAAATAAGTGTGAATGAAAATTAAAAATTAAAAAAGTAATATGGCTACTGGCTTGTTTCATAAAATAATTGAAATTTGAGTTCTACTTACAAATAAATCTGTTCAAATGTGATGTTTTTTAACTGTATTAGTTTGCGTGGATGCCTGCTTATGACAACACAAAATGTTTTTATTTATTTTGGACACGATACAGTTTATTTAAATTACCCTCCAGTTAATTCCCATAAATTCACATTATTCTCGTGGAAAGTTTCTTTAAAGTTTCCGAACATGTTTTAACTCCTTTGCAACCCTCGATCAAATAATCATTTATTCCAACATTTTCCCATGATGCACTGTTTCTAAAACCAAATTTGCTTCTGTGAAGACATAAAAAATGTCGTTGACACAAACTTTTTCAATTTTGTCAACATGAGCTAGAAAACTATCATACAAAGTCAGACCGGTTCAAATCAGGAAGCTGGTTGAGGTCTCTCTGCCTCTGATCGCTCTGATTCTATGTGCAGTGAAGGACTTTTTGTTGGTGAGTGGGGTTTATAAACTTTTTACCAAATTAAAGTACAAAAAATATTTATAAACAGGATGTTGTTCATTCATTCATTAGTGAGGCATTTTTTGTTTATTTACAGAAAAGCAGCCCTTTTTTGACATAGAAAGTTTGCACCCAACAGTGAAGAAATGTAACACTGGTAAGAGGCTGTATTTTTATTAAAACATTAATGAAGACTGTTGATGTATACAAATGTAACAATGCTTTTAGTAAAATAAATTGTAAAGACTTCACCTGTTTATAGTATAGCAGTATATCATGAAATATCATATCTTGAACCATTTTTCATGATACGTATTGTCCTGCCAGATTCTTGCTAATATGCACCCCAAGTCTTCAACTGTTTTTTGCTCTTTCCTGTTTTCAAGGAGGTCTATAGTATTCATGTTTTAAAATAACAAAACATTGCTTGATTTGTCTTTGTTTATTTATAATGAACAGAAATGAACAAGATAAGGAAAATCAAAAAGTCATTAGTGTAAAGGACCCTTTTATGAATTTATTATGACCTGACAATGTAGATTACACATAAATCCACAACAAATTCATTTAAACATGCATGTTCAAATATCTCAGAGCGTAAAAGACCTTCTGATGTAGCCACATGTTAATGACTGTACACCTTCACATTTAATACCTTCATCTACTCAAACTAAAAAACATCACTGACATATAAAACAGAAAAAGAATTAAACTATAAACTGTTTACTCTGTTGGAGTAAATAGTGAAAAATGATCATTTAAAGCTCTTTAAATGTACAATCAGCCATTTCATTTCTGCTTTACAACACACCCAAAAAAAGTAAACGACTTTCAAATATTGTTCTTGCTGCCTTTCCCTCCAACTTACAAAAGACCCGCATCTAAAACTATGGTAGTCTTTAACTTCCTGGTGCTTCTCTTGATATTTCAGATCATAAATCAAGGGGCACCAGTGGACCAGCATTTTGTTTTGTGCAGCATTTTCAGAGGCTGTTGTCTTCACCGCAGGCGGCACAGGTCCTGATCTATGTCTCCTCTCTGCATCAATCCATAGTTCTCAATTCTGACAATCTTAGATCAAATATAAACCCAAACATATATCAAATACCTTGATTCATGCATATAAAGCTCCTAAATACATCTCTGAACGTTTAAGCAAAAGCTTCAGCGCTAATACATCATTTCATAGCAGCCACTGTTACCCAATCTGACAGCGGACAATTTTGAAACCACCTACTAGCAGCATGTATCGATTATGGCAGATGTAGCATGTAGTATTCAGAATGCACAAACATTTGCTAAATCTGGAGTATGCCAAAAAAACATGGATGTTGTACTACTTCAGGGAAAAATTAGCTGCATCGGACCAGTCTACCTCACATACTGTTACCCACAATGCAAAGTGCCAATGAGTCAGGAACCAAAATGGCAGACAGCCTCAGCATATTTCCATGGCAGCAGCCTTAGCACTATTAGCACTGTAACTGATTCTGTCTTGTTTATGGAGTGGAGCAGGAATGAGTCCAAAACACATTAGTGAGTTGGCATTTAACACTTTCTGCTCCCAACCCTCCAGAGTAAATGTTAGAATACCAGTTTTGGATAAGTGCCTGAAATAAGGTTTGTGGTGAACACACACACATGAGATTATTAATGCTTAATGGGAGATAATATAAAGCATCTGATTTTGCCTGCTTTTGAACCTTAAACTGTTGTTTGTTCAAAACAACAGTTGCTAACTAACTGCTAACAAGGACTACAAAAATGGCTGGGGACTGGACAGCAAGCATTTCTCACTGTTTCTTAAAAATCAGTTATTTACTATTGCCACAGCCGTGAGGACCAACTTGATCAGGTCACTTGATTATGAGGAAACTCTCAAACAAGAGGTCACAACAAGACATTATACATTGGACATATTGTAACTGCTTTTAGGTTGAACGACCATGTTGTAATTTCATAGTGGTTGACTATTAGCCTATTTTAGTTTTGCCGATTATGTTTGAGCTTAAAGCATCATTAAAAGTAGGGTTGTGTGATAAGACTAGCAAGTCTGATATTTGCTCATTCACTAAAAAAAATACAATCAGAAATTATCCTCAACACAGTGAAAAACCTCAGGCTTTTAACAGGCTTGCAGTCGAAGAAACCAGCGCGATGCTAACTCACACGTTGGCTTACAAAAATACATCATCCCAGCTCCACTCTATATAACAAAAAAAAAGCAAATTAAACTCAGTAAATTTACAATTTTTAAGTGGTTACATGGATATTACATAGTTCTTAAGTGTGACTTGGTTGGTTAAAATAATTAAAAAAGAAATCACTTGTTAGACTTTTTGTAGTCCATTAATGGAGGTGAATTTAGCGGCACAGGCCGTCAGCTGATCTACTTTTTACTTTGGTTTACTTTAATTTACACAACCAGAAAAAGAAATCAGTTTTATGATTGGATTTGGGAGGGAAAAACATAATTTTGTTTGTGTAATTAAAGAAACTTGGTTACTTGTGATAGTTTTTGTATTGCAATAAGAGTTATTCTGATCCTCTTTAGCCAGTAGGTGGCAGTAATGCACCATGTAAGATAATTGCAAACTGTCAGAAAACTAAAAGAAGAATCAGCTCAGCTGGGTGTAGCATACTGAAAATACAACATACTACTACCAAATACAGTCTACAGTACAAGCATACTGTTCATTAGTAGTCAGTTTTGACCATTAGTATACTTGACTTTGATACTTAATAGCAAGAACACTCTATGCCGCTGACAGTCCTCACTACTCTTGTTTGTGCAATTCATTAGAGGACACAGAGCAATATCACACCCACCACTACAACAATGCAGATGGCAATGATGATGCCCAGACAATTCCGTGGATTTTTCTTGACCCCTGAAATAGAGAAAAAACATTGAGGGTCAGTGTGTTGAGGGAGAAAAATATGTAACACAACATTGTAGTCAGTAAAATGAATTACATTTGTTGAACAGATACTGTATTTTGTTTTGCTCTGGTGGCACCTTAATTTTTTATAAGAGGACAGTTTGGGGTTTTAATTCTGACATCATGAGGCCCAAAAGAGCACATGGAGTAAGGGACATGCAATGAGGACCCACAAACATATTATAATATAAAGGAAATTATCAATAGCTGCCAATACAAAGTACATACACTCTATTTGGTACACCAGGTCAACTGCTTGTTATCACAAATAGCTAATTGGCCATTCACATGGCAGCAACTTAATTCATTCGGGCATGTAGACGTGATCAAGAAGACCTGCTGAAGTTCAAGCCCAGCATCAACATGAGGAAGAAAAGTGATTGAAGTGACTCTGAATGTGGAATGGGGTGACATGGTTGTTGGTAGCAGACGGGCTGGTCTGAGTGTTTCAGAAACTGCTGATCTACTGAGATTTTTTACACACAACCTTCTCTGGGGTTTACAGAAGAAGGTGGAGTCAGAGGAGAATGGCCAGAATGGTTTGAGACCATAGAAAGCAACTCAAATAACCACTCACTACAGCCAAGGAGGGTCAAGGGGTGCCACTCCTGTCAGGACACAAAACTCAAAGCAAGTGTGTCCAACTCAACACTAGAGAGTTTACTAATAAAGGACTGAACCAACACAAATGATTTTGATGAATAAAATGAATGCTTTTTTTTTAAATGAAGTTGGGGGAAAAAGACAGAGTCCAGGAGTTTATGATTATTTTTATACTTACAGTTTATGATGGAGCTCAAGAAAGGGACCTGAACCTACAGGAGAAAGAAAATAAGTTTTAGAAACAGTTACAGAGGCTGAGACTAATTATCATCCTCACATTTAGAAACATGAGTGAATTTGTGTACTGGGCTTATCTACAGCAGATATCTAATAGTTATCTAGTTTTACCTCTGTGGAAGCTCCTAAAAACCTCTGGATTTCAAACCATGCGAGATCATTGGAGTTACTATTCAGAAGACGCCCCTCATGAAACAGACTGTCTACAACCAGGAGGACGTCCCTGTTCTCCACCAGTCCTCTGCTATCAGCTATGGTGCAGTTGGCATTGAAGGTGTGATGCATCACGATAAGGATGATCTTTTTCCCACCTGTAAACACCAACAAATTAAAGAGTAAATGAGTCAGAAAACAAGAGGAATGGAAATCATTTCTTCTTTTCAGTTTGAAGCTCACACAGTCATTAATATTTCAGTCATTTCTGGAATTGCTTCATCTGTTTATGAACAAGAATGTGAGAATCTGATACTTAAAAAGACTGGGGCCACTGAAAAACAACAAGGAGGTTCAAAATGTTCATGAAAAAAGTCAGAAGTCTGATAAAGTCAGAATTAGAGACAGAATTTAAAATGTATGATAAAGTCATGGGGCAGCACGGTGGAGCTGCAGGTAGAGCACGTTCCTCACAGCAAGAAGGTTGCTGGTTCGACCCCCATGTCAGTCAGGGCCTTTAGAGTTTGCATGTTCTTCTCGTGCATGCGTGGGTTCACCTGGCACTCCAAAATACGTATTCATTAGGTTGACTGGTGACTCCAAAATGCCCTTTGGCGTGAGCGGGAATGGTTGTCTGTCCCTCTTTATGGAGCCCTGCAGTTGGCTGGCACCAGGTCAGGGTGTTGAGGGTGTACCCCGCCTCTCGCCAAATGTCAGCTGAGACAGGAACCAGCCCCCCCCCGACCCCATAAGGGATAAGTGGTGTAGATAAAGACTGAATGGAAATAAAGTCAGAATTCTTGGATTAAAGTCAGAATTCTGAGTTTTTTCTCAGAATAGTTTTTCTTAGAATTTGGACTTAAATCTCAGCAGTTAGACTTAAAATTCTAATTTTTTTTAACAGAATTTTGACTTTTTTTCCTCACAATTCAGACTTTACTCCAGAAAAGTGTGAATATTTTTTCAGTATTTTTACCTCAATCTGATAATTTTTACTTTAATCTCAGAATTCTGTCTTAAATACCAGAGTTCTGTCCCTCCTCTCAGACTCAAAAAAAAAAAAAAATCATCCTCTAATTTATTTTTCAGTGACCCTGACCCTCTCCCCTAATAAGCTTGATGTTTTCCTTAAATTATCCACAAGGACTGACATTTCTTCTGGATCCATTGCCTACCTGGGGCGTTTTCCAGAGCCTCACTGATGTCTGTCCCGACTCGTGACACAATGGGACAGAACAGCAGGATGTAGTCACTCTCTTGAGGAGACCGCACCTCAGAATGACCGATGCGCTTAAATTTTGAGACCCAGTCATTATGAGCCCCGAGGGTTTGTCCCGACAGGTGAACAAAGAACTTTTTCCCTGAAGACACAAAACAGAATGTTGAGAACGTTAAAAGGTTTTATGAAGTCATCGGATGACGATGATGGAGAGCATAAGTTTACACTATACACGAAAAGAAAGTGATGTATTGTTTTGCAAAATACATAGGTATATGTATGCGTGTGTGTGTGTGTGTGTATATATGTGTACACACACAGATATTCTTGTGCAAACATCCATAAAGACATAAGACATCTCTGGCACCTACCCCTGAGGAGGCCTGGACCACAGGTTGGGAACCATGGACTTAAATCAAATATCTTCTCCATGTTGATGCTTTGTGTAAGTTTCAGCAGGCTGTCATTACCATGTCTGCATGACCCATTGCTTTGGTACTGCCATGTGCTTCACTGAATAGCTATTTGTGTTAACTTAGCAGTTGAACAGGTGTACCTAATGAAGTGGCCAGTGAGTGAAATTTTTCCTTCTTTTGGTTGTATTACAGAGATGTGATGTTCATCTAGGGCTGGGTATTGTTAAGAACCTCACGATCTGATTCCATTCCTATTATTTAGGTTGTGATTCAATTCAGCATCGATTCAGTGAGAAGTAGAAATACACAGATAATCAGAGTACCTGTTGACAGTTTTTTTATTTTTATTTTGATGCCACTGTGAACATATGTGGTATGTCCCCTCACATTTTTGAGCAATCAAACATCTGAAAATAAAAATTTGTACAATAATAACTTATTTGTGCAAATGGAGTACAAAAGTAAAATACATGACAGTTAATACTATAATTATAAATGTCCACCTGGTCTTTTTTTGTCAATAAAAGTGTCAGGAATTGTCCTTTGAATATATTTTTACTAGAAATAAAAGTAAACAATTCTGGAAAGTATTTGTCATTATTTTGTTATAAATGCTTAAAACAGTGTGTAATTACAAGACAAGAATAAAATGGATTTGAATTTCAACAATTGTAAATGAACGTGTAGAAATTTTCTGAGATGACCAAAATTAAACTTAAACTCATTAAACTCAAACATTTTTGTTTGCCTACAGCAGTGGTTCTCAACCTTTTTTGGGTCCTGGACCCCCCGCATGTTTTTATATCGACCCTGAGGACCCCCCCACTCGATCAGGGGGGTCCATGATCTTCTTCTTCTTTGTGTAACTGTGCTTATCATCTTCTTCTTTGTTTGTAACATTCGCTTAATTTCAAGTGCTAACCCAAAACTTCCAAGTGACTGAGTTTTCCCACCACATCTTCCTGCAGATGATTCACAATAAAATCCTTTTAAGACATGAATGATGTATTCCCACTGAAACAGAAGGGGGCTATATTTTGAAAAAGATGCAGATCTTGTTAAGTTTGTATTATACAAACTTAAATAAATAAATAAATAGATTAGACTTAGACTTAGAAAACCTTTCATGTCCCCCAGGGGTAATTTTGTTTGCAGCACAAACACATACATCTAGATACAATGACACACATTGATTACACAGACCTATCAGACGTAACAGAATACAGAATACGTAAGTAAATAAATAATCTGAAATGAATAGTCTAATCATAAAAACGTTTCCTTTGCTTAAAAAAGCACTTTTCATTGGGTAATAATTCATATCACACCCCTGTCCATGCCTTGTTTAGTTGTGTGATTGCCGAAGGAAGAAATGAGTTTTTAGCCTGATTTGTTCTAACATTGGGATGTCTGTACTGTTGCTCTGGGGGGAGAAGCATAAACCCCCCCGAGAGTGGGTGGGTTTTATCCATGCAGACCTTGGGCTCTCATTTCGTAGACCAGGCGCAGGCGCGGTGCACCCGCCAACAGGGCATTTTGCAAGTTTCGTGGACGGCGCAGTCTGGCGCAGGGAGGTGCACCCACGCCTCCGTCCTTCCCACTGGCGCAAGTAGCAGAGAGGGAGGAGAGGAGGCGTGAGTGGGTTTAACACAGCAGAGTGTAATCTTCACCAATCCAATGAATGCCTCTCTTCGCCTTTAAAGGTGCCACGGGCGGGGACGCATTGACAATTTCACTTCGGTGGTGAAGAAAGTCAGAGCCACTGTCACTTTTACAGCAACTGGGAAAGCGCAGGGGCCACGGGGCTGCACGTCACCATGTGGACCACCTCGCGGGACAGATGTAATCTGTTCCTGTGTCATAATAGGAGTACAAAATTAAGTGATAACTACATTTAAATACAGCAGCAGGCTAATCCATTCATCATGCTTGTGATCCACCTGCATTCCTGGTCTGACATCGCCAAGTAGCAGCGCCTTAGGTGAAAATATATCTCCTCCTCATCCTCCTTGCAGTAATGTACTCCATAAATAAATTTCATGAGATGAGAGAAGCCGGATACTCCGTATCGGATGATGTGGTTGTTTGTGGTTGTCTGAGAGACGTGAACTCGTTAGTTTGTATCACTCTTCCAGCTGCCGTCAGGTTGAGTTTCCATTATGACAAACGTCTCTGATCTGACATCAGATGTGACAGGACAATTAATGTAGATACAAATGTATGTGCTGGTTCAGACGGTTACATTAAATAGTGGTTGCTGTGATTGTTTATTGCATTGAAATGTGCCTGACACTCTGGAAAACCTGCCTGTGAGGTTTTGGTGACGTGTACGCACTGTGCGCCTGTTAGCCAAATTACTACTGCACGGGGTGTGCCTCGCCTGCGCCAATAATAGACCAGGTTAGAGCTGGTGAGCTTTCAGCGCACCTTCCACGTGTTTTTTTGGCACGAAGTTGTCACTGCGTCAAGCTGAATCTTTCGACACCTCCCGTGTGGTGCGCCGTCACACCCATGTCAGCGCAGCCGGTCTACCAAATTGGCTGCGCACGGTGGTGCGCCGGACAAAATTACCAGTGCGCAGGGTACGCCAGGCTGCGCCTGCGCCACCCTGAGTTGCGCCAGGAAATTAGAGCCCCTTGTCTGTCCTTTTGTGTAAGTCTGGACAGATAAAGGTGGTACAGATTAGTTGTTGCCTCCCAATGATCTTCCCACTAGTTCTCACAAGTTTCCCCAGTTTGTTTCTATGGGTAACTTTAGAACAGTGTAACTTTAGTTACACTACAAACCACTAGGGGTCCGCGGACCCCTGGTTGAGAAACACTGGCCTACAGCATTTAGTGTCCATGTTACAGAATATTATATTAGACCATGTCCAGATGTTTCTTTTTCTACTGATGGTTGTCCCGGAAGTGGTTCCTGTCAAACTGAAGACATGGATCTCGATATTTCTTCCTCCAATATTTCTAAAATTACTATTTATGGAATCCATAAAAAATGACAAAGACGATCAATGACACAAAGATGGTAAAATTCAGAAAATACAGTGGAAATACGGCTAAAGAACGGAAAGAGAACACTCCAGAATGATACTCATACTATTAATTACAATATTTTACATTATTTACATAGAAAATACTAATAAATAGTATTTTTGTAAATAGTGTAAATACTCGGGGAGCTACGTTAACTTGAATCATGTATGTCTTCTTCTGTCACTAGTGACAGCTGGATAAACACTGCAAAGTGCTTATCCATACTTACTAAGTTGATAAGTAAGAATGGGAATGCTATTTTTAAAATTGTTTTAGCTATTTATTATATTGTGTTTTTCCTGATTTTATTTGTTTGATTTTGATGATATTTCCTAGGGATCTTGATCATGCTACGAGGGAGTAGAGATTAGATTTTAGTGGTGATCAGAATCTGTTTGCAGATCCAGGAATTTCTGAAGGATTTGTTAACATTGTGTGATAGGACAGTTTTCCACAGTTTGACTCAACGATTTCTGAACTGTTTTGATGAAATGGTTACACAATCAGAGACTTATCTGATGTTCGGTGTTACTTTCACTTTTCATTTCAGCTCTGACGCTGTTCAGTCAGGGTAATAAATGCTGTAAAATACTTTATATGGGTGCGGTTTGATGCCTTTGATCAATACACATATTTATTACATCTATTTTTTATGTGCAGTTGGTTCATCTTGACAAACAAATTTCCTTTTTTATGACTTGAAATTTTTATTTTCTCATGACATCAATCATAAAGCAAATGATGTGTCACATTACATTCCAGACACAAACTCCCCTTTCCAACCACCACCCAACATACAAACAAACACATTGCTTACTAGTTCATGATAACAGTAAAGTGTTTATCTTACCAGGTACCTGCTCCATGTCTCTGAAAGAAAGATACAAATATAAATGAATCTTTAGTCAGAAAATTAGAAAATTAATTAGCCTAAGTATAAAATCAAAAGCTGCTCCGTCACAGCTGCTCCGGACAAACACACGCAGTTTTAAAAATACCTGAGAGCAACATAATCTCTGTTATTCCTCAGCATTGTCGAGGTTCAGCAGTTAAACAGCCTCACAGAAAAAGGAGAGATTTTAAAGGAGGCCTACTTACGGAATGGTCTGATAGTTACTGTCTACAGTTCCCTTTCTCATCCCTCTCTCAGACTGAGCTGCTGCAGACTGAGCTGCACTTTCACTTTTGTTCTGAGCTTGGAGGAACACATGGGCTGTGGTTCAACAGGAAGTGCACAGAGGAGAACAAACCCGTCAGTGTGGGAAAGACACCACATATGAACTCAGCTGAAGACCTTTATATGACATTAAAGGTTTATTCATGAGCTTTGGTGAATGTTGATGCTTTTGTGTAGATTATAAAGACCGTTTTTATTGTGTGACACTCCCCTCTGGTGGTCAGAGCGGGAAGTGAACGCAAAAATGAAGAAACTGCTCCAGACAGGATTGAACCAGTTTCTGTAAGAGTAAACTTTTCCTTCTTAAAATGGTAAGACTATAATTAAGGGAAAGAAACAGATGAAGATTTTGTTTTTTGACTGGACAATGCTTTTCTTTATGGAAGGTGATTAGGGCAACTGACAAATAAATAGAGGTCGATATTTTTTAGTCAGTGAAAAAGAAAACCCTCTGAATTCTGAGATTAAAGTCAAAATTTCAGGATTAAAGTAAGAATGCCAAGATGTACTGTATGCCAAAATTCCAACATCAATAGCAAGAATTCTGAGATTAAAGTCATAATTTTAGAGTTTAAAGTTAGAATTCTGAGAAATAAAGGCAGAATTTCGGGATTAAAGTTATAATTTCGGGAATTCAAAGAATAAATTCATAATTCCAAGATCAAAGTCCTTATTCTTAGATAAAAGTCAGAATTGTAGGGATTCAAGTTAGAATTCTGAGACTGAAGACAGAAAATGAGATTTGATTGCAATTGTTGAGGTACTGAAATCAGAATTCTGAAATAAATGTCAGGACCCTGAGATGACAGTCAGAATTATGAGAATTTAGACAGAATTTCGAGATCTACATCAGAATTACAAGATCAAAATCAGTATTCTAAAGTCAATGTCAGAATTCTGAGATTAAAATCATAATTTAGAGATCAAAGTCCTAATTTTGAAATTAAAGTAAAAGTTTTTAGAGTTAGAATTCTGAGGTCAAAGATAATGTACTGAGGTCAAAGTTGAAATATTTCGAGATAAAAGTTAGAATTCTCAGACTAAAGTTAGAATTTGTGATTTGAATGGAAATTTTTAGAGATCAAAACCAGAGTTATGCCATTAAAGGTCTGAATTCTGAGAATAGAGCCAGAATATTTAGAGATTAAAGTTAGATATTTTAAATTAAGATAAAAATTATGAGATAATGATATCAATCCAAAGTTGGAATTTTAAGAGATTAAAATAAGAATTTTGGAGATAAAATTTCAAGTCAAAGGTTAAATTCAGAATTTTAAGAGATTAAATTCAGAAATCCAAGAACAAAAAGAAGTCAAATCCAGGTGGAAGAAAAATGGAACAGAATAATGGTCAGAATTGTGAGATTTCCCACTGCTTAATCTGCAAAAAGTATCCTTAAGTTTTTTGTGAAGCAACAAGTGTATGTATTTTTTGGTAGTTGTTTTGTTAATTTCAAATTGCAGACAATTTCATGATATGAAGTGAATGAAATAAAAGCAGCAAATGATTGTCTTTGACTGTGGAATATCGAGGGCAGGGGAAGAAACTGTTATGGAAGAGAGACTTTTTTTTATCAATCAAACAATTACTCGATCTTTATTGTGTAGTGACATATTGGTAAGATGGCGTCTTAGTTTGTTGTGCATGACGTCTGCTTCAGATGTGTGGAATTACTGTTCAATGTAAGTTGAAGAAAGAACAGCTAAATGTAGTTTCACAGGTCTTTAACCTCCTTTGCTCTGTTACAACTTTATTTTTGCTGAACCTTCTTCTAAAGCAGGGGTCATCAACTACATTTGAATAGGAGCCTGTTTTTGTCTTGGCAAATACTGTGGGGGCCAGATTTAAGAAAACATTAATAATAATTAAAAAGCAAAAATAATGAAATATTTTGGATGAATATTATTAGTTATCAGTCCCTATCACCAGCCATGATGCAGCCACGTGGGGTTTCATTAATAGCTGTTGGTATTTAATGATAAAAGCTGTCCTTAAAACATCAACACATGTTGACCCGAAACATTTTCTCATTTTGGTAACACAGAAGATCATAAAGCAAAAAAAAAAAATCAATCAGTCTTTATTTGCACAGAAGCAATTCATAACAATCTCAAGACACTTTTCAAAAGAACAGGCTGAAGCCATGCCCTTTTTAATTTATATATAAAGACATATGTACATGTATATCTATCTCTCTCTATATATATGTATGTGTATATATGTATAAGTCTATATCTCTCTATATATATATTATATGTTTGTGTGTATATATATATATATGTATTAGGGGTATAATGATCCATCGATCTGGATCGATACATCGGTTGGTTAACAATGATCCAATCAAATCGATGGAAACTCAAAACATCGATCAACATCGTCATTTTCAACGCCTTCATTTTGAAATTCTGACCGGATATCCGTTTCACCGCTTCCGCCCAATAGCGCCTCGTTCTGAAGTTTCAACTTACAGGGCTCTCAAGTCTCACGCATTCAGCGTATGAGACGCTCACATTTTCGCTCTCTCACACCCCAAACCCGGTATTTCTTCTGCTTTAAAATGTCCTGTGTAGCGCCCACCGAGTAACACCTCTACATGCTAACGTGTAGCAACACGCTGTTAGCATCACAGAGCTAAACGGGAGCTTGACATGTCAGCCAATCAGAAAATAGCACTGCTGTATCCGGGTAAGATACAGTCGATCTGACAGCAGAGGATGCATACTGCACATCAGTAGTAATCGGGAGTAATCACACCAGGTACAGTAAGTTACCTCATCATTTGACTTTGTAGCGCACTGATTAATGAAAGTACTTATTGTATGAAAGGAAAACAGTGAGAGCTTGTTCTTATTCTTCCTCCACACCTACCATTAAACAGTAAAGCAAAGTCTAAAAACACCTGACTACTAATTAACCTAATTTTAATTTTAAACATGATTAGATCATGCAGATGGTTATAATCCTCTATAACCTATCGTACCCAAAGGTCAGCACATCGTTTCACATTTCAGGAATAAAACTGTCAGAACTTAGAAATTGCTTTGTATTTCTTTCTTGCTTTAGGTGAAATGTAGCTGATTGTGTTCAATGAGTACATAATATTGTCTTAAATCGATCGAAGACGCCTATATCTTATCGAATCTTGGCAGACTTTGTGATATCGGCAAATATCGTATCGTTGTCCAAAGAATCGATATTGTATCGTCATGAAACTGGTAATTTACACCCCTAATATGTATGTGTGTGTGTGTATATATATATATATATATACACACACATATATATATATATATATATATATATATATATATATATATATATATATATATATATTTATATACATGTGTGTGTATATATATATATTTATATACATATGTGTGTGTGTATATATATATATATATATATGTATATATATATATATATATATATATATATATATATATATATATATATTTATATACATATATATATATAATCTATACTGCTTCCCCCATTTGGGGTCGTAAGTCGTTTCTTTTCTAGTAATCTTTAAATCTGGATGATCATATTTTGATAATGTTAGAAGCTGTAATTGTAATTGTAATTGAAACTGGATTCATGTCCCAGCCCTAAAATATGCACATATATATGTATGTGTGCAGTATGTATGTAGACACTATAGAACGACAAAGTTTGATACAATAAATGTCATAAAAATGTTTCCAGAGTTAAACTCAAAAATATAATATTTCTCTCTGTGATGATTAAAGACGATATTATTTTTATTAACAGCTCAAACGTGGCTGTTTGATGGACTTTAAGTCCAGTATTAGCCTCATATTCTTTTTTTATTTTTTATTCCACAGGTCAAGGACATGTGGTCTGAGACACAGTTACTAATTTCAACAAAGTACTTCCTGTCTTCTAGATAGGACTTCTAGGCCACTAAAGTGATTAAACACTAAATTGATTGTTGAATAAATCAGTTGAAATTCGATCAAGTTCTGCTTACAGATAAATCTGTTGAAATGTGATGTTTTTTAACTGTATTAGTTTGCATGGATGCCTGCTTATGACAAAAAATGTTTTTATTTATTTTTGGACATGATACAGTTTATTTAAATTACCCTCCAGTTAATTCCCATAAATTCACATTATTCTCGTGGAAAGTTTCTTTAAAGTTTCCGAACATGTTTTAACTCCTTTGCAACCCTAGATCAAATATTCATTTATTCCAACATTTTCCCATGATGCACTGTTTCTAAAACCAAATTTGCTTCTGTGAAGAGATAAAAAATGTCGTTGACACAAACTTTTTCAACTTTGTCAACATGAGCTAGAAAACTATCATACAAAGTCAGACCAGTTCAAATCAGGAAGCTGGTTGAGGTCTCTCCGCCTCAGATCGCTCTGATTCTATGTGCAGTGAAGGACTTTTTGTTGGTGAGTGGGGTTTATAAACTTTTTACCAAATTAAAGTACAAAAAATATTTATAAACAGGATGTTGTTCATTCATTCATTAGTGCATTTTTTGTTTGTTTTTTACTTCCAGAAAAGCAGCAACTTTTTGAGATGGGAGGTTTGTGCCCAATAGTGACGAAATGTAACACTGGTTAGAGGCTGTATTTTTATTAATACATTAATGAAGACTGTTGATGTAATACAAATGTAGAAATACTTTTTAGTTAAAAAAAATTAAGTCTTCACCTGTTTATAGTATAGCAGTATATCATGAAATATCATATCTTGAACCATTTTTCATGGTACGTATTGTCCTACCAGATTCTTGCTAATATGCACCCCAAGTCTTCAACTATTTTTTGCTCTTTCCTGTTTTCAAGGAGGTCTATAGTACTCATGTTTTAAAATAACAAAACATTGCTTGATTTGTCTGTAATTGTTTATTTATCATGAAGGGAAATAAACAAGATAAGGAAGATCAACAAATCGTTAGTGTACAGGACTCTTTTTATGACTTTATTATGACCTGACAATGTAGATTACACATAAATCCACAACAAATTCATTTAAACATGCATGTACAAATATCTCAGAGCGTAACAGACCTTCTGATGTAGCCACGTGTTAATAACTGTACACCTTCACATTTAATACTTTCATCTACTCAAAAAACATCACTGACATATAAAACAGAAAAAGAATTAAACTATAAACTGTTTTCACTATTTACTCTGTTGGAGTAAATAGTGAAAAATGATCATTTAAAGCTCTTTAAATGTACAATCGGCCATTTCATTTCTGCCTTACAACAGACCAAAAAAACAGAATAACTTTCAAATTAAAAAAAGTAAACGACTTTCAAATATTGTTCTTGCTTCCTTTCCCTCCAACTTACAAAAGACCCGCATCTAAAACTATGGTAGTCTTTAACTTCTTGGTGCTACTCTTAATATTTCAGATCATAAATCAAGGGGCATGTCCTGATCCATGTCTCCTCTCTGCATCAATCCATAGTTCTCAATTCTGACAATCTTAGATCAAATATAAACCCAAACATATATCAAATACCTTAATTCATGCATGTAAAGCTCCTAAATACATCTCTTAACGTTTAAGCAAAAGCTTCAGCGCTTATACACCATTGCCTAATATTCACCTCTGAATCACTGACTGTTTGTTGGCTCTCTGATTGGTTCACCAACCAGCCAATCAGAATCAAAGAGCCCATTTCATATCAGCCACTGTTACCCAATCTCACAGTGGACATTTTTGAAACCACCTACTAGCAGCATGTATCGACAGAGAAGGCAAAAGTACCCAGATTCCTGACTTGAGTAGAAGTAAAATACCTATGTAAAAAAACGGCTTTAGTAAAAGTAAAAAGTACTGATCCAAATGTCTACTCAAGTAAAAGTAAAAAGTACAGGTTCTGAAATGTACCCAAAAGTACTTTTAAAAGTAAAAAGTATTTCTGTTGCATGGTTCACTGGTTGCAAAGCTATTAAAGATGGGTAATTTATATGGAATCTACATTAGCAATGTTACTGTTTGAACAAAAACTACCTGCCTAGCATCCTAATGTACTTCACTATATAGTCCTTTAAGCCTGGCTCACACTACAGGATTCTCGGCCCGATTTAACCCAGATTCAGCCCTCCCGACAAACGGGGAAGAAATCTGGTCGGGGACCAAAATCGGCCCTGACATTCGACCAAGATTATCTTCTAGTGTGAGCGGGTGACAGATCAATCTTAAGCCCCACGATCGTCTCATGGACTCTTCGGAGCGGCCCCAATAATTTTCAAACATGTTTGATATTTATCTGGATGATTACGCAACTTGTATTTGTTGAGGATGACAGTAGCCAATCAGAGAGAGCCGCCTACGATGACCGGAAATGACCGCGAGACAGGAGTTATCAGAGGCAAGAATGGCGAGCACAAAGAGCGTGAGATGGACAGCGGAGATGGAGGTCTTGTCGACCTGTGGCAAGACCACAGATGTTTGTACGTTTCATGCAGAGATTATCACAACCGATGTGTAATACTAATGTGGCAGAGTGCCGCAGGTAATCACCCCAGCGCTGATATCCAGGACAATAGCTCTCGCTCTCATGTGATATTGCTTGTATACATCAGTTATACAAGCGCATTTTACTAGTTAAAAGTAATAAGCGAGAAGGAATAATGATTTGTTTGTTTAACTGACGCACTAGTCTCCATATTTTGTCTCAATGTGATCCTACGTCATCTCCTTGTTGAGATGACGTAGGATCACGTTGGGCGTCTCTCTGGTCCGATAATCTTGATGAAATCCTGTAGTGTGTGCTGGTCACGATTTTCAAATCTTGTAGTGTGTGTGTGCTTAAGATTTAAGAGAAGATAATCTGTCAAGATTCTCTTTATGTGTGTGATACAACCCGATTTCAGAATCTTATAAGATTTTTAAAATCCTGTAGTGTGAGCTAGGCTTTAGGCATTGGTATTGTACACTTGAGGTTAACACATCACACTTCTGAACACTGAATTTTGGACCAGGATTAGCTTCTAAACTATGGTGTCACAAATCATGCTCATAGGCCCAACTCTGAATCAACCTTTTTAATAGCACTTTTTTTAATAGCACATCAGGCAACAGTTGTTTCTCACTGTGCGGAGTGGCAGACGTGCTCTGACAAACACACACACACACACACACACACACACAGACAGACAGCAGTGTCTCCTCCTGCGTCTGGTTTATTCTAGTGGGTATACTCTGACATGCTCTGATGGATGTTTGTCCTCTTAGGGCCTCCATACACTGAAGACATTTTTGCCACAATTCCACCTGATTTATACACCATCCAGTGAAAACAGCTCTGAGACCCACTTATGAGCCTCCACCCACAGGTTGAGAACTGCTGCACTAGTAGATTGTATTTGGAGCTTGATCTGTCAAAGATTGTTTTTATATCATGGATAATACGTGATGCAGAACACCTCAGGATGAATTTATCATTTAGAAAACAGTGAGTGAGTGAAACAGAGGGTCAGAGCAGGACTGATGAAGAGTGTTGAGTTTTGATTCATCAGGCTGACTGTCATTTTTTTAAGTCTTTGTGTTAACCTCAACCATGCACATGAGCTATCAAGACACCGTTTGAATTATAAAATCACACAAAGGGACTGATGATCTTTCACTGTCCCTGTGATGATCGTCTGTCTGCGTCTTTACGCTCACCAGCAGACGGAAGAGCGCGCCCGCTGAGCGGTTCAGGAGGCATTTAGATCAAATGTTCACATGTACATCAGCTGCACTGCAAAATGACATCGCCTGACAGACAACAACGGTGAGAGCCACACTTTAAATGGAAAATATCAGGCCTGTACTCCACAGAGCGGATCGTGGCTGCATCCGACAGCAGAGAATGCTTCCTCTTGCGCAAAATGGGGCCCCCCATGGATCATGAGGCCCTATGCACAGCGCGTGTTTTGCGTAAAGGGAGGGGCGGCGCTGCTTAAGCTATACATATAAAGTAACAAGCCTTTTTTGGAAATGTAAGGAGTAGGAAGTACAGATATTTATGTTAAAATGTAACTGAGTAAAAGTAAAAAGTCGTCAGAGAAATAAATAGTTCTAAAAGTACAAAGTACCTGAAAAATCTACTTCAGTACAGTAACGAAGTATTTGTACTTCGTTACTTGCCATCTCTGCATATCGATTATGGAAATGTAGCATGTAGTATTCAGAATGCAAACATCTGCAAAATCTGCAGTATGCCAAAAACACATGGATGTGATGCACCTTTTATTATTATTTTATTTTTTACTTCATTTCAATTTATAATTTTTTTAAATTTTAGGATGTATTTAATTTTACACTTTAACCTAACTTCCAGTGTTTACACATTTTAAACCTTTAAGATGGCGTTTCCCCGGTGTGTACTGGGTGCAACAATGTTCCTGTTCTACTACTGTCTTTTATTCGTGATGTATTTTACCAATACTGTGTATGGACAGTGGGGTGGGTGGGTTCGGGGCTAGGTGGAGTGGGTGTTGGAGCTATTTACAGATATTGCCCACTTCCTTTATCTTATTTTAATTTATCTGTCTTTTTTTAAAGCACTGTGTGCTACATTTTTTGTATGAAAAGTGCTATACAAATAAATTTTGATTGATTGATTGATTGATGTTGTACTACTTCAGGAAAAATTAGCTGCGTCTGACCGGTCTACCTGGCATACTGTTACCCACAATGCAAAGTGCCAATGAGTCAGGAACTAGTTTTGCTTTCAAGCATGAGCACACAATCCTCACATATTTAATGACCCCGTAACAGATAGAAATAGCTTAATATGTTATCCTGTGTCAACAAAGTGTCAACTGAGTAATATCCCATTGTAACTTTATAATTCATCCATGTTTAACATCCATGTGTAATTCTAACACCATTAGTATACTTGACTTTGATACTTAATAGAAAGAACACTCTATGCCAGGGACAGTCCTCGCTACTCTTGTTTGTGCAATTCATGAGAAGACAGAGGCCAATGCACGTGCCACTGCAGTACCAGCGCAGATACCCCCGAGAATCCAAGGATTTTTCTTGACCCCTGAAATAGAGAAAAAAAATAATTCAATATGTTATCCTGTGTCAACAAAGGGTCAATTAGCTAATATCCCATTGTAACTTTATAATTCATCCATGTGTAATTCTAACACCATTTATTATACTTGATTTTGATACTTAATAGAAAGAACACTCTATGCAGGTGACAATCCTCACTACTCTTGTTGTGCAATTCATGAGAGGACAGAGAGCAATGTTACTACTGCAGTACCAATGTAGATGCCAATGCAGATGCCAATGCAGATGTCCCCCAAAAACCATGGATTTTTCTTGACCCCTGAAATAGAGAAAAAATAATAATTCAATATGTTATCCTGTGTCAACAAAGGGTTGATTGAATAATGTCCCATTGTCTGTTTATAATTTATCAATGTTTAACATCCATGTGTAATTCTAACACCATTAGTATACTTGACTTTGATACTTAATAGCAAGAACACTCTATGCCGCTGACAGTCCTCACTACTCTTGTTTGTGCAATTCATGAGAAGACAGAGAGCAATATCACGACTACCACCATACCAATGCAGATGCCAATGCAGATGCCACTGCAGATGCCCCAAACATTCTGTGGATTTTTCTTGACCCCTGAAATAGAGAAAAATCATAGTTGAATGTATTATCCTTTATCAGTTTGAGCAACTCTTGAATTTGTTGCTTAAAACCTGAGATTGAGGGTCAGTGTGTTGAAGGAGAAAAATATGTAACACAACATTGTAGTCAGTAAAATGAATTACATTTGTTGAACAGATACTGTATTTTGTTTTGCTCTGGTGGCACCTTAATTTTTTATAAGAGGACAGTTTGGGGTTTTAATTCTGACATCATGAGGCCCAAAAGAGCACATGGAGTAAGGGACACGCAATGAGGACCCACAAACATATTATAATATAAAGGAAATTATCAATAGCTGCCAATACAAAGTACATACACTCTATTTGGTACACCAGGTCAACTGCTTGTTATCACAAATAGCTAATCGGCCATTCGCATGGCAGCAACTTAATTCATTCAGGCATGTAGACGTGATCAAGAAGACCTGCTGAAGTTCAAGCCCAGCATCAACATGAGGAAGAAAAGTGATTGAAGTGACTCTGAATGTGGAATGGGGTGACATGGTTGTTGGTAGCAGACGGGCTGGTCTGAGTGTTTCAGAAACTGCTGATCTACTGAGATTTTCACACACAACCTTCTCTGGGGTTTACAGAAGAAGGTGGAGTCAGAGGAGAATGGCCAGAATGGTTTGAGACCATAGAAAGCAACTCAAATAACCACTCACTACAGCCAAGGAGGGTCAAGGGGTGCCACTCCTGTCAGGACACAAAACTCAAAGCAAGTGTGTCCAACTCAACACTAGAGAGTTTACTAATAAAGGACTGAACCAACACAAATGATTTTGATGAATAAAATGAATGATTTTTTTAAATGAAGTTGGGGGAAAAAGACAGAGTTCAGGAGTTTATGATCATTTTTATACTTACAGTTTATGATGGAGCTCAAGAAAGGGACCTGAACCTACAGGAGAAAGAAAATAAGTTTTAGAAACAGTTACAGAGGCTGAGACTAATTATCATCCTCACATTTAGAAACATGAGTGAATTTGTGTACTGGGCTTATCTACTGCAGCTATCTAATAGTTATCTAATTTTACCTCTGTGGGAACTCCTAAAGCCCTTTGGATTTCAATCCATGCAAAATTATTGAAGTCACTTTTCAGAAGATGCCCCTCATGAAACAGACTGTCTACAACCAGGAGGACGTCCCTGTTCTCCACCAGTCCTCTGCTATCAGCTATGGTGTAGTTGGGATCGAAGGTGTGATGCATCACGATAAGGATGATCTTTCTCCCACCTGTAAACACCAACAAATTAAAGAGTAAATGAGTCAGAAAACAAGAGGAATGGAAATCATTTCTTCTTTTCAGTTTGAAGCTCACACAGTCATTAATATTTCAGTCATTTCTGGAATTGCTTCATCTGTATTTATGAACAAGAATGTGAGAATCTGATACTTAAAAAGACTGGGGCCACTGAAAAACAACAAGGAGGTTCAAAATGTTCATGAAAAAAGTCAGAAGTCTGATAAAGTCAGAATTAGAGACAGAATTTAAAATGTATGATAAAGTCATGGGGCAGCACGGTGGAGCTGCAGGTAGAGCACGTTCCTCACAGCAAGAAGGTTGCTGGTTCGATCCCCATGTCAGTCAGGGCCTTTAGAGTTTGCATGTTCTTCTCGTGCATGCGTGGGTTCACCTGGCACTCCAAAATACGTACTCATTAGGTTGACTGGTGACTCCAAAATGCCCTTTGGCGTGAGCGGGAATGGTTGTCTGTCCCTCTTTATGTAGCCCTGCAGTTGGCTGGCACCAGGTCAGGGTGTTAAGGGTGTACCTCGCCTCTCGCCAAATGTCAGCTGAGACAGGCACCAGCCTCCCTACCCCATAAGGGATAAGTGGTGTAGATAAAGACTGGATGGAAATAAAGTCAGAATTCTTAGATTAAAGTCAGAATTCTGAGTTTTTTCTCAGAATTATTTTTTTCTTAGAATTTGGACTTAAATCTCAGCAGTTAGACTTAAAATTCTAATTTTTTTAACAGAATTTTGACTTTTTTTCTCACAATTCATCCTCTAATTTATTTTTCAGTGGCCCTGACCCTCTCTCCTAATAAGCTTGATGTTTTCCTTAAATTATCCACAAGGACTGACATTTCTTCTGGATCCATTGCCTACCTGGGGCGTTTTCCAGAGCCTCACTGATGTCTGTCCCGACTCGTGACACAATGGGACAGAACAGCAGGATGTAGTCACTCTCTTGAGGAGACCGCACCTCAGAATGACCGATGCGCTTAAATTTTGAGACCCAGTCATTATGAGCCCCGAGGGTTTGTCCCGACAGGTGAACAAAGAACTTTTTCCCTGAAGACACAAAACAGAATGTTGAGAACGTTAAAAGGTTTTATGAAGTCATCGGATGATGCTGATGGAGAGCATAAGTTTACACTATACACGAAAAGAAAGTGATGTATTGTTTTGCAAAATACATAGGTATATGTATGCGTGTGTGTGTGTGTGTGTGTATATATGTGTACACACACAGATATTCTTGAGCAAACATCCTTAAAGACATCCTTAAAGACCCCTGAGGAGGCCTGGACCACAGGTTGGGAACCATGGACTTAAATCAAATATCTTCTCCATGTTGATGCTTTGTTTAAGCTTCAGCAGGCTGTCATTACCATGTCTGCATGACCCATTGCTTTGGTACTGCCATGTGCTTCACTGAATAGCTATTTGTGTTAACTTAGCAGTTGAACAGGTGTACCTAATGAAGTGGCCAGTGAGTGAAATTTTTCCTTCTTTTTGGCTGTATTACAGAGATGTGATGTTCATCTAGGGCTGGGTATTGTTAAGAACCTCACGATCTGATTCCATTCCGATTATTTAGGTTGTGATTCAATTCAGCATCGATTCAGTGAGAAGTAGAAATACACAGATAATCAGAGTACCTGTTGACAGTTTTTGGATTTTTATTTTGATGCCACTGTGAACATATGTGGTATGTCCCCTCACATTTTTGAGCAATCAAACATCTGAAAATAAAAATTTGTACAATAATAACTTATTTGTGCAAATGGAGTACAAAAGTAAAATACATGACAGTTAATACTATAATTATAAATGTCCACCTGGTCTTTTTTGTCTTTTTGTCAACAAATGTGTCAGGAATTGTCCTTTGAATACATTTTTCACCAGAAATCAAAGTAATTCTGGCAAGTATTTGTCATTATTATGTTATAATTGCTTAAAACATTGTGTAATTACAAGACAAGAATAAAAATGGATTTGAATTTTTAACAGTATTTTCTTCATAAACAGTTGTAAATGAACATGTAGAATTTTTTTAAGATGATCAAAATTAAACTTAACCCATTTTACAAGAACTCAAACATTTTTGTTTGCCTACAGCAGTGGTTCTCAACCTTTTTTGGGTCCTGGACCCCCTGCATGTTTTTCATGGACCCTGAGGACCCCCCCACTCGATCAGGGGGCTCCATGATC
Source organism: Cetoscarus ocellatus (assembly GCA_037902135.1). Lineage (NCBI taxonomy): Eukaryota > Metazoa > Chordata > Actinopteri > Labriformes > Labridae > Cetoscarus > Cetoscarus ocellatus. Next base: position 440,346 of record JBAMNC010001698.1, on the reverse strand, counting down.
TTCTTCTTCTTTGTGTAACTGTGCTTATCATCTTCTTCTTTGTTTGTAACATTTGCTTAATATCAAGTGCTAACCTGAAACTTCCAAGTGACTGAGTTTTCCCACCACATCTTCCTGCAGATGATTCACAATAAAATAACTTTTTAGAAATGAATTATGTTTGTCCACTGAAACAGAAGGGAGCTCTTATTTTGAAAAGGATGCAGAACTTGTTACGTTTGTATTATACAAACTTAAATGAATAAATTACACTTGTGAAACACATGTTATTAGAGAAAGAAGTCCCGTTACCCTCCGTAGTTTAGGTAGATAAAGGTCTCAGTCACATCTGAGTAAAATAATCCTATTTTAAGAGATGTTGTACGTTCTTTTTTGTTTTTAAATATATTTTATTTTTTAGGACCCCTTGCAGTTACACTACAGATTACTAGGGGTCCGCGGACCCCTGGTTGAGAAACACTGGCCGACAGCATTTAGTGTCCATGTTACAGAATGTTATATTAGACCATGTCCAGCCGTTTCTTTTTCTACTGATGGTTGTCCCTGAAGTGGTTCCTGTCAAGCTGAAGGCATGAATCTCGATATTTCTTCCTCCAATATTTCTAAAATTACTATTTATGAAATCCATAAAAAATGAGAAAGACGATCAATGACACAAAGATGGTAAAATTTGGAAAATAGGGTGGAAATACAGCTAAAGAACGGAAAGAGAACATTCCAGAATGATACTCATACTATTGTTTACAATATTTTACATTATTTACACAGAAAATACTAATAAACCAGCGTGTAAATACTGTGAATACTTGAGGTGCTACGTTAACTTGAATCATGCATGTCTTCTTCTGTCACCAGTGACAGCTGGATAAACACTGCAAAGGTCACAGCGCCCCCACTGGCCAGGAGGTGAATCGATTCAGAGGATTTACTGAATCGATATTAAATTGGGAGGGGAAATATTGCAATGCATTGATGAATCAATATTTTTTCCCACCCCTAGCATAATCTTTAAACTAAGCATAGATTGTCATATATATGTTCTAACTTAATATTATCCATTAAACTCAAATTAAAATTTTGGACAGGAGTGATTAATTCTTTATTTAAAATATATGATTGATTAGTAAGTATGGTAATGCTATTTTTTAAATTGTTTTAGCTATTTACTATATTGTGTTTTTCCTGATTTTATTTGTTTGATTTTGATGATATTTTCTAGGGATCTTGGTCATGCTACGAGGGAGAAGTGATTAGATTTTAGTGGTGATCAGAATCTGTTTGCAGATCCAGGAATTTCTGAAGGATTTGATGACACTGTGTGATAGGACAGTTTTCCACAGTTTGACTCAACGATTTCTGAACTGTTTTTGATAAAATGGTTACACAATCAGAGGATTATCTGATGTTCTGTGTTACTTTCACTTTTCATTTCAGCTGTGACGCTGTTCAGTCAGGGTAATAAATGCTGTAAAATACTTTATATGGGTGCAGTTTGATGCCTTTGATCAATACACATATTTATTACATCTATCCTTTTTATGTGCAGTTGGTTTATCTTGACAAACACATTTCCTTTTTTTATGACTTGAAATTTTTATTTTCTCATGACATCAATCATAAAGCAAATGATGTGTCACATTACATTCCAGACACAAACTCCCCTTTCCCACCACCACCCAACATACAAACCAGGCACGTGCAGAGGGAAGGGGCGGAGGGTGCTGGAGCACCTGCCCCTTTGCCCCTTGATGCCCAAAGTGCCCTTTTGTCAAATTGATATTTTCAATTTTTCAATTTTTTTTTAAGTGTGTGTGAGAAAGTCTGTCTGTGTGGCCCAAAAAATAAAATAAATAAATAAAATAAAATAAAATATTAAATAAAAAAAATTTAGTTTTAGCTTGGTCGGTCACATGATCCACGACCTGCCCTGACCTGACGTGCCCTGACCATTTAGCTAAACGCCACGCTAGCTGTAATTTCCACTGCCGAGTGCGGTGAGTAGGTTTTGCTGCGGTATCGTTTGTGCAGGGTGTATTCTTGCAAGATGACTGAAGTGAAGTGAGCAATAAGCATCCTCTAGTCTGTCTCATGTCGTGTGTGTGTGCTAAGTCAGACGAGTGAGTGAGTTGAGTGAAGTAAGTTATTGAGAACAGAGCCGCCCCTCCCTATACGCAAAACACGCGCTGTGCATAGGGCCCCACGACCCATGGGGGCCCCACTTTGCGCAAGAGGACGTATTTTCCGCTGTCCAATGCAGCCACGATCTGCTCTGTGGACTACAGGCCGGATATTTTCCATTTAAAGTTTGGCTGCAGCCGATGCACATGAACATTTGATCTAAATGCCTCCTGAACCGCTCGGCATCTTTGGCCGCGCGCTCTTCCGTGTGTGCGTGAAGACGCAGACAGGCGCGCATCGCAGGGACAGCGAGGGATCATCAGTTACTTTGTGTGATTTTATAATTCATACGGAGTCTTGATAGCTCATGTAGTAAAAGTGAACACAGACTTAAAAATGACGAGTCAGCCTTTGATGAATCTAAGCTCAACGTTCTTCATTAGTCCAGTCCAGCTCTGACCCTGTTTCACTCACTCACTGTTTTCTTAATGATAAATTCATCCGGAGATATCCTGCATGACGTATTGTCCATGATATAAAAACAATCTTTGAAGGATCAAGCTTCAAATACAGTCTACTAGTGCAGCGGTTCTCAACCTGCGGGTGGAGGCCCAGAAGTGGGTCGCAGAGCTGTTTTCAGTGGACGGTAAATAAATCAGGTGAAAATGTGGCAAAAATGTCTTCAGTGTGTGGAGGCCCTAAGAGGACCAACATCCATCAGAGTATGTCAGATTATACCCACTAGAATAAACCAGACTACACACAAATATTACACTGTAGGTTTCTCTACTGCGATATTCCTGTCCAGACTTAAAAATTCATTTATGTAGGCTATTATTACTTTGACTTTGATGTTCTATTTTAGATTAACTGATTTAAAGATAAAGTAGTGATAACTTTGACTTAGATGTTAACTTGAGCAGATCCAGTTTCTAATGACATTATGACTGTTAATGTCCACTCCTTATTGTCCTCCTATTAAAATCACCACTGTTTACATTAATTTTTAAGTCAGATACTTTTATACTGGATAGTTTATAGTGTTGTGGACTTGTAGTCTACACATTGATGCCAAAACATTTTTCATTCACTAAAGGAAAATTAAATGTAGGCTAAATATGCATATTCAATTGAACTTCATAATTTAACCCTTTAAAGCCTGAATGATTGTATAATAGCCAGAATATTCTGTTTTTTGGAGCTGAAGTGTTTATTTCACTGTCTAGTGAAATCCAACAAAATCAAAATTTCCATAAAATTTTACATATATATATTTTTTGTATCTCATTTGATACATTAGATGTTGTTGGTAACTGATAATCCACTTGAGAACATTTTTTTTTATCATTTATCTCATTGTATTCAGACTTTTTTTTTTAATTAATTGGTTGATCATATTGATTAGATAAAGTTATCACAAATGTATGTATCCAATATGATACACCAGGCTTTAAGGGGTTAATTGTGTATAGTTTTGTGCATTTTTTAAGTTTTGTGACATATTCAGATTTTGTTTTGTTGCTGCTTGTTGACAGTTTGATAAAGAACATTGATAAAAACATGAAGTATAGTTCGATTTAGTTTGGTTATTCATTAAAGTATTTCTGCTTGTTTTAGAACTCGTATTGAGCTTTCAGTTCTTGTAAAGCTGCTGTAGTGGTGATCAGCCTGGTGTTTTTGGTGAACAAAATACTGGTCTTGGAATTGCTGGTTGTGTATAAACAGACCTGTAGACAGGTAGGATATAGACTTATAAGAAGCAATGACATGATTGCAGTGTTTGTTTAACATCACTATGTAGGATATTTGAGAAAGTGTCAGGCAGCAAAATATACAGCATTTATTTTTATTTTATTTTTTACCTGTACACGAGTTAATTGCACTTGCACCATTTTGTTACTTCTGAGTGCTATATAGTATGACTAAACCTACACAGAATGAGACATTCTGTGTCGAATGTTAGCCTGCCGTGTATGCGGCAACATTTTGGTTGGCTCCACAAAATCTCACTCCAAGGTTTTTTGAAAAGTTCGCAGCCCTGTGAGGTGTTGGACAATGATATGGTACATTGTGATTCTGATACATTCTTTATGAGTATGGGTTGCTACAATTCAACAGGTAATATTGTAAGGTATGTACTTTCTGTATGGCGTTTCAAATTTGTGCTCCATATGCCCCCTTTTTAACTTTGAGCACCTGCCCCTACTAACGTCTTTGCACGTCCCTGGTACAAACAAACACATTTCTTATTAATTCATGATAACAGCAAAGTATTTGTCTTACCACATGCCTGTTCCATGTCTCTGAAAGAAAGATACAAATATAAAGAGTCTTTAGTCAGAAAATTAGAAGGTTAATCAAGTATAAAATCAAAAGCTGCTCCGTCACAGCTGCTCCGGACAAACACACGCAGTTTTAAAAATACCTGAGAGCAACATAATCTCTGTTATTCCGCAGCATTGTCGAGGTTCAGCAGTTAAACAGCCTCACAGAACAAGGAGAGATTGTAAAGGAGGCCTACTTACGGAATGGTCTGATAGTTACTGTCTACAGTCCCCTTTCTCATCCCTCTCTCAGACTGAGCTGCTGCAGACTGAGCTGCACTTTCACTTTTGTTCTGAGCTTGGAGGAACACATGGGCTGTGGTTCAACAGGAAGTGCACAGAGGAGAACAAACCCGTCAGTGTGGGAAAGACACCACATATGAACTCAGCTGAAGACCTTTATATGACATTAAAGGTTTATTCCATGAGCTTTGGTGAATGTTGATGCTTTTGTGTAGATTATAAAGACCGTTTTTATTGTGTGACACTCCCCTCTGGTGGTCAGAGCGGGAAGTGAACGCAAAAATGAAGAAACTACTCCAGACAGGATTGAACCAGTTTCTGTAAGAGTAAACTTTTCCTTCTTAAAATGGTAAGACTATAATTAAGGGAAAGAAACAGATGAAGGTTTTGTTTTTTGACTGGACAATGCTTTTCTTTATGGAAGGTAATTAGGGCAACTGACAAATAAATAGAGGTCGATATTTTTTAGTCTGTGAAAAAAAACTCTGAATTCAGAGATTAAAGTCAAAATTTCAGGATTAAAGTCAGAATGCCAAGATGTACTGTATGTCAAAATTCCAACATCAATAGCAAGAATTCTGAGATTAAAGTCATAATTTTAGAGTTTAAAGTTAGAATTCTGAGAAATAAAGTCAGAATTTCGGTATTAATGTTAGAATTTCGGGAATTCAAAGATTAAATTCATAATTCCAAGATCAAAGTCCTTATTCTTAGATAAAAGTCATAATTTTAGGGATTCAAGCTAGAATTCTGAGACTGAATTCAGAAAATGAGATTTGATTGCAATTGTTGAGGTACTGAAATCAGAATTATGAAATAAATGTCAGGACCCTGAGATGACAGTCAGAATTATGAGAATTTAGACAGAATTTTGAGATCTACATCAGAATTATAAGATCAAAGTCCTAATTTTGAAATTAAAGTAAAAGTTTTTAAAGTTAGAATTCTGAGGTAAAAGATAATGTACTGAGGTCAAAGTCGAAATATTTACAGATAAAAGTTAGAATTCTCAGACTAAAGTTAGAATTTGTGATTTGAATGGAAATTTTTAGAGATTAAAACCAGAGTTATGCCATTAAAGGTCTGAATTCTGAGAATAGAGACAGAATTTTTTAGAGATTAAAGTTAGATATTTTAAATTAATATCAAAATTACGAGATAATGATAAAAAAAATCCAAAGTTGGAATCTTTAGAGATTAAAATAAGAATTTTGGAGATAAAAATTGCAAGTCAAAGGTTAAATTCAGAAATCCAAGAAGAAAAAAAAGTCAAATCCAGGGGTAGAAAAACAGAACAGAATAATGGTCAGAATTTGACTTTTATCTGATAATTCTGACCTTTTTCCTCAGATTTTTGGGGAGGAAATCCTCTGAATTGTAATTTAATTTCCTCTAATCCTTTTTAATATTGGTTCACAACAGAAATTTCCCACAGCTTTATCTGCAAACAGTATCTTTAAGGTTTTTGTGAAGCAACAAATGTTTGTATTTTTCTGGTAGTTGTTCTATTAATTTTTAAATTGCAGACAATTTTCTGATATGAAATAAATGAAATAAAAGCAGCAAATTGTTGTCTTTGACTGTGTAATATCAAGGGCGGGGGAAGAAACTGTTAAGGAAGACAGAGTCTTTTTTTAATCTATCAAACAATTACTCAATCTTTTTTATAGGAGCCAAACATGTTGTTGTGATAATTTAAAATGAATTATGGTTCACTGGGTGTGCATTGGGTGTTGCTATTACCTGGGCTTCAGGTAAAAGGTAGCTACGTCATTGTTGATGTCAGGGGTTTGACCCGGAAGGACAAAGGTTTTTGACTGAATACTGGTGCTTTCTTGGTTGTTCAATTGCTGATGAAAAAGATCACAAATGGAATTTAAGGATGCTAATCTACGCTCCAAGAATAAATGTTCATCATGCTGCATTAGAGGAACAGTGTCCGGACTCTTTTTAATCATCAAGAAACACGAGGTAGCGTATGGAAACAGTAGCACAGCACGTCAACCAGGTTACTCTGGGTCAAACAGCTCAGTAGGCTAAGTATAGACTTAGCTCCTACATTTAGTTGTGTAGTGACATATTAGTAAGATGGCGTCTCAGTTTGTTGTGCATGGTGTCTGCTTCAGATTTGTGGAAATACTGTTCAATGTAAGTTGAGGAAAGAACAGCTAAATGTAGTTTCACAGGTCTTTAACCTCCTTTGCCCTGTTACATGAACTTTATTTTTGCTGAACCTTCTTCTAAAGCAGGGGTCATCAACTACATTTGAACAGGAGCCTGTTTTTGTCTTGGCAAATGCTGTAGGGGCCGGATTTAAGAAAACATTCATAGTAATTAAAAAGCAAAAATAATGAAATATTTTGGATAATATTATTAGTTATCAGTCCCTATCACCAGCCATGATGCAGCCACGTGGGGTTTCATTAATAATTGTTGGTGTTTAACAATAAAAAGCTGTCCTTGAAACAACAAATTTTGGCTGCAAACATTTTCTCATGTTGGTAACAGAGAAGACCATAAGAGCATAAAAAAAATCAATCAGTCACGCAATCTTTATTTGCACAGAAGCAATTAATAATAATAGATAGACAATTTTTAACAGACTCGAGGTCCATTAACAAAACAATAAATACAAATACCATCAGAAGCAAATACAACACAACAGCTTAATAAAAACACAATAATATTATAAAAGACATCTCTACCAGTGTCTCCACCAGGGAGACTGGTACTGGAACTAAGCTGGAGATTTGTCAGCAGCCCCAATATGGAGTTCTGAGAATCTGTCAATCCGCACATAAATTTATACATCAGATTTCTCAGAAGAGCATTAAAAGAGTAAAGCCCAGAATTACAAAATAGTTCACTTGCACTGGTCCATCTTTGTTTGTTCAGTAAAATGCTCAATGCATCATTGTAAGCTACATTTAGCCTCTGTATGCCTGCCTTTTTATATCTCATCCACAGGGGGGCAGTATAATAATAATAATAATAATAATAATAATGATAATAATAATAATAATAATAATAATAATAATCTTAAGACACTTTTCAAAAGAACAGTCTGAAGCCATGCTTTTTATTTTATCTCTAAACACACATACACTATATTGCCAAAAGTATTCGCTCACCCATCCACATAATCAGAATCAGGTGTTCCAGTCACTTCCATGGCCACAGGTGTATTAAATCAAGCACCTAGGCATGCAGACTGCTTTAACAAACATTTATGAAAGAATGGGTCGCTCTCAGGAGCTCAGTGAATTCCAGCGTGGTACTGTGATAGGATGCCACCTGTGCAACAAATCCAGTCGTGAAATTTCCTCGCTCCTAAATATTCCACAGTCAACTGTCAGTGGTATTATAACAAAGTGGAAGCGATTGGGAATGACAGCAACTCAGCCACCAAGTGGTAGGCCATGTAAACTGACAGAGCAGAGTCAGCGGATGCTGAGGCGCATAGTGCGAAAGAGGTCGCCAACTTTCTGCAGAGTCAATCGCTACAGAACTCCAAACTTCATGTGGCCTTCAGATTAGCTCAAGAACAGTGCGCAGAATGCTTCATGGAATGGGTTTCCATGGCCGAGCAGCTGCATCCAAGCCATACATCACCAAGTGCAATGCAAGGCATCGATGCAGTGGTGTAAAGCACGCCGCCACTGGACTCTGGAGCAGTAGAGACGTGTTCTCTGGAGTGACGAATCACGCTTCTCCATCTGGCAATCTGATGGACGATTCTGGGTTTGGTGGTTGCCAGGAGAACGATACTTGTTGGACTGCATTGTGCCAAGTGTAAAGTTTGGTGGAGGGGGGATTATGGTGTGGGGGTGATTTTCAGGAGCTGGGCTTGGCCCCTTAGTTCCAGTGAAAGGAACTCTGAATGCTTCAGCACACCAAGACATTTTGGACAACTCCATGCTCCCAACTTTGTGGGAACAGTTTGGAGCTGGCCCCTTCCTCTTCCAACATGACTGTGCACCAGTGCACAAAGCAAGGTCCATAAAGACATGGATGACAGAGTCTGGTGTGGATGAACTTGACTGGCCTGCACAGAGTCCTGACCTCAACCCGATAGAACACCTTTGGGATAAATTAGAGCGGAGACTGAGAGCCAGGCCTTCTCGTCCAACATCAGTGTGTGACCTCACAAATGTGCTTCTGGAAGAATGGTCAAAAATTCCCATAAACACACTCCTAAACCTTGTGGACAGCATTCCCAGAAGAGTTGAAGCTGTTATAGCTGCAAAGGGTGGACCGACGTCATATTGAACCCTATGGATTAGGAATGGGATATCACTTAAGTTCATATGCGAGTCAAGGCAGGTGAGCGAATACTTTTGGCAATATAGTGTACATAAAAGCACACACACACATATAAAATATATATATCCATTATCTATACAACTTCCCCCATTTGGGGTCATTAGTCATTTCATTTCTAGTAATTTTTTAATCTGGATGATCATATTTTGATAATGTTGGAAGCTATAATTGTTATTGTAATTGAAACTGGATTAATGGCCCAGCCCTAAAACATGCATATACATATATACATATATATATATATATATATATACATACACATATATATGTATATATATGTGTGTATATATATATGTGTGTGTGTGTGTGTAGATATATATATATATATATATATATATATATATATATATATATATATATATTATGCATTATGTATGTAGGGGCTATAGAAAGACAAAGACTGATACAGTAAATGTCATAAAAATGTTTCCAAAGCTACTGTCAAAAATAAAACATTTCTTTCTGTGATGATTAAAGACGATATTATTTTACAAACAGCTCAAACATGTGGCTGCTCGATGGACTTTAAGTCCAGTATTAGCTTCATATTCTTCACTGGCTCATCGTCAGCTGATGACTTCAAACTCATTAAATTGGGTTCATGTCTGTGGACAATAAAGTTACACTGAGCTGATGAATTAATGCATAGACTTGATGTCTGTGTTTAACTGCTGGATCGGTGAAATCTGACAGAAGGAAAAGATTCTCCAACATTTTCATAAATCTCTGTGCAGTCATCTCCGTCACACTCCTGTCAGATATAAAACATCCGAGTCAGCATGTGAGGAAGACTGTGGTTCTTCATCTGAACACATCAGTTCACTTCAGTCTGGATCTGTAACTCACTGTGTTTCCAGCAGATGATCCCCGGTTCACTGAAAATCAGACACATAAAGACTTCAGCTCTGCTGAACAGATGATGGTCAAACGTTTGGATAAATGTTGCTTTGATTTTCTCACCTTGAGCTCTGAAGAGGAGGACAGTGATCACAGTCAGCAGGAGGACTTCAAACACACGCAGAGTCAACATGAAGACGTCCAGAGGACGAGCTGAACGATCTATCAAACAGAGAAACAGAGCTGATGAATATGGCGACTCTGAGCCCTCTGGGGAAACAAAGAGGCCCGCTGGAGGAAGAGTTAGTTAGTTACAATATCAACACTGACACAGAGTTAAAAATAAAGAATAAAAACACATCAGCATCACTAAATCCTCCATCAGTGCTCTCACACCAAAGAGGAAAAGAAAGGAAACGTGCAGTGATGGACAGGCGGGTGGGTCTAGACCAGCTGGACCGATTGTTCACGACTGTTTTCTTCTTGTTTGTTTGATCAGTTTTTGGTGAACAGAGGAGCACAGTAACACTGATGAAGTTGTGAATAAGTTAAATATGGTAATGACCCTACACAGACAGAGAGAGAATACAGCTGGATTAGGGGGATCTGCATATGAAAATTAGAGAGTTTCTGAACATCAGTGAGTGTGAACGTACTCTAGCAGCCATCAAAAATACACATATGAACCTGAGTTAAGGCAGAACATGAGCTCTTTCATCGTCTGTCCCAGTGACTGAAACATGACATTAAATATGGCCCAGAGAGAAAGAGTCAGAGGGCTGAACGTCTGAAAACCATGTTTCAGTAAATCCAATCTACAGGTGCTCCTGAACTTTTCACTCTGAACTACGGACAAGAACCAACACAGGCCACAAGTCCACGTCATGAACACTCAAACAGAGTTGATGAATATGACGTCTGTGGGGAAACAAAGAGGCCCGCTGGAGGAAAAGTCAGATGTGAATGTGTTGAATATGATCGTCTCTCTACGCTGTTTTTGTGGCTTGTTTTCACATAAATCTCCTTAAGTTTTGTGAAGTTGTCGCCCCGTCAGCTGTGATATAAGAGCTTAGCTTCTGTGCTGACTCTTTGTGCACAAGAGCAGAGCTGATCTCTGATTGGACAGCAGCAGAGATGCGTCCACCAATCAGAGTGAAGGCTCCCTTTAAAAAGCCTGCTGCTACCACAAGTCATCAGGTACTCGACAGTCTGCTGTGGACACTGGGACACTGGACAGAGTCAGAAATGAGTGAGAGAGCAGGGGCAGAGACACAGGAAATGGGCCCCAGACTGGACTTGAACCTGGGCCACCTGCACGGAGTCAGAGCCTAAATACACAGCCAGTGCACTGGTGTCACTCAGTGGACCACCAGCTGATGTTTGTACCTAGTAAAGTGGCCGTTTGCTGTACTTCACTTGTCCATCTGGACATCGTCCCAGTGAAAGTGATTGTAAAGGCAGAACCTGCCTCTTTGTCCTTAAAGGAGGTACAACATCTAACAGCATGGTGCAACAACAATAATCTGGTCCTGAACATCAAAAAGACCAAGGAAATCATTGTGGATTTTCGCAGAAACAGGCAACAAAACCACCCTCCACTTTTTATTGGCAGTGAGGTGGTGAAGAGGGTGTCGAACTTTAAATACCTGGTGGTCAACATTTCGGTGGACCTGACCTGGAGCACTAACATCTTTTCGGCTGTGGGTAAAGCCCAGAAACACCTGTACTACCTAAGGAAGCTGAGGAACGCCCGGATCTCAAAGCAGCTGATGGTGAACTCTTACAACTGTGCCATCAGCAGTGTTTTAATGTATGTTTTTTTCGTGTGGTTTTCCAGCTGCACTAAGACCTATCAGCAGGCATTCCAGCAGGTGGTAAAAACAGCAGGGAGGATCATTGGGACTACTCTTCCAGAGGTCAGTGCCATCTATACCACTGGATGTCTTAGGAGAGTGCACAACATCATGCATGATCAACACCACCCGTCGCACCACCTCTTCCACCTGCTGCCATCATGTAGGAGGTACAGGTCCATATGAGCCTGAACCACCAGACTGGCCCATAGCCTGTATCCCCATACAGTGAGACTGCTGAACAGTTACCCCCCCTCCTTTCTCTCCCCAACCCAGGAACACTCACCAGATCCTATCGTTACAATGGCTGTGAACTGGTCTTTGTATTGCTGCAGTACTGAAACATCAGTCAAAAAACTGTTTGTCCCCTCAGTGTGAGAATTTTTCCCTCCTTATGCTGCACCAGCACTGAATTATTTGTTTATGTATTTAACTGGGTATTGTATGTTGGGGGGGCCAGGGATTGGGAGATGGGGTTTTTGCACTTTTATGTCTTTTTGCTATGCAGAGAGCTTCATGGAATGGGTTTCCATGGCCGAGCAGCTGCATCCAAGCCATACATCACCAAGTGCAATGCAAGGCATCGATGCAGTGGTGTAAAGCACGCCGCCACTGGACTCTGGAGCAGTAGAGACGTGTTCTCTGGAGTGACGAATCACGCTTCTCCATCTGGCAATCTGATGGACGATTCTGGGTTTGGTGGTTGCCAGGAGAACGATACTTGTTGGACTGCATTGTGCCAAGTGTAAAGTTTGGTGGAGGGGGGATTATGGTGTGGGGTTGTTTTTCAGGAGCTGGGCTTGGCCCCTTAGTTCCAGTGAAAGGAACTTTGAATGCTTCAGCACACCAAGACATTTTGGACAATTCCATGCTCTCAACTTTGTGGGAACAGTTTGGAGCTGGCCCCTTCCTCTTCCAACATGACTGTGCACCAGTGCACAAAGCAAGGTCCATAAAGACATGGATGACAGAGTCTGGTGTGGATGAACTTGACTGGCCTGCACAGAGTCCTGACCTCAACCCGATAGAACACCTTTGGGATAAATTAGAGCGGAGACTGAGAGCCAGGCCTTCTCATCCAACATCAGTGTGTGACCTCACAAATGTGCTTCTGGAAGAATGGTCAAAAATTCCCATAAACACACTCCTAAACCTTGTGGACAGCATTCCCAGAAGAGTTGAAGCTGTTATAGCTGCAAAGGGTGGACCGACGTCATATTGAACCCTATGGATTAGGAATGGGATGTCACTTAAGTTCATATGCGGGTCAAGACAGGTGAGCGAATACTTCTGGCAATATAGTGTACATTGGTTTGTAAATATGGGCATAAGTTTTAATATCTGCCAATACAGATATGGGATCAATAACATGGTTCATCCCTGCTGCTAGCAAGTACGTATCCTGGGTCAGAGTTTGCCTACAGGTGTGCACATTTGACTTCCAGCTTTGTTTGGATGGATCTCACACTTTGCCTGTAAACTGGTGAGCACCAGTTAATAGATGAGACGTTTAGAGATGAGACCTCTGCACTGGAGGCAGAGCCACCTTCTTACTGCAGAGAGACAAGATTCAGGAGAGAAATTCATGCTAACAGTGTTCTGTGATAGATCTGATATTAATGAAGACAGAATCATCATCAAGTTTATGAATGTGACTGCGTCAAGACCAGCAGAGAAGACCCTGCAGGTCCTGATAGCCCACCACCCAAATGAAGAAACAAACTCACCTCCAGAAACAATGAGCCAAAAAAAAGATTCAGGATGATATATTCTGCCATATCTGTACTGTTTACAATCATAACGTCCAGCATCCTCCTCTTGGACATTGTTGATGACTAGAGAACAGGCCTCAGTGAGACGCAGTCTGTTTTTTTTAGCTCCAGCATCTTCACTGATGTGCCCTTCTTTTGTCAGCTCATCCCATCCTTTTCCTGAGGATAAGAGGTACCATGTTGTATATCCACAGTAATTTTGAGGTTTTCTTGTGTTTTCACATGGCAAAGTGACGTCTCCTCCATATTTGGCAGTCAGAGGTTTTACTGTGTATGCTTCTGTAGAAAAAATAAACACAAATAATCAGCTGAAACAAAGACCATACCCTCTTTGGCCACTTTATTAGGTACACCTTGCTGGTGCCAGGTTAGATGAGACAAACATACTTTGAACAAAGAGACAGGACAAAACTAAACTCAGTAAACAGGATGTTGACATTACTGTTATTGATAAATCCAGGGGGTTAAATCAGCCCCTTACTTCATCCACATGTGGAACAGTTACACATGATAAAAATGTGGCTCTTTCTTCTTCTTCTCTTTGTTCCACAAGATAACTCCCTGATATCTTATTGAAAACTGACAAAGAGATGTTTTATATCAGGGAACATAAAGGTTGTTAGCTTGACTAAATGAATTATTTTGAAAATATGATGTTTGAACATCAGCAGGTCGTCTTGACCATGTCTACATGCATAAATGCATTAAGTTGCTGCCATGTGATTGATAAGCTAGTTGTGTTAATGATCAGTTGAATGGGTGTACCTAATAAAGTGTCTGGTGAGAGTAAGTCATTCTCATTCCTCTGGTCATGGCTGTAACACATGAACACATTCAGTTTTCTTTAATGAGTGAAGCTTCTCTCCAGTTTCCTGATTGAATAGAAAGTGTGACAGAAATGTTCTTACCAGTGAACTGAGGCAGAGCTGTGAGGAGGAAAGAAATCTGAATCCACCTGAACTCCTTCATGACTCTCTGTCCTCTTCTCTCAAACTTCATCAGAGTCTAAAGCAGACTTTCTGAAGTCAGGATGAACCTCCTCCCTTTTTTCAGAGGTGGTTTCACTTCCTCAAATGTCTTCAGCCAGCGTGCGGTCTCTTTCTCTGTGAATTTCTCCTGATGAACAAAAATGAGAACATTTCTCCTTTTTTCAGTTTGAAGATGCAGTTGTTAAAAATGTGGTTTGTTCTCATGTCAGGAGACTCATTTGGATCACAGCCTGATTATTTTCACAGAGGTGTGAGCAGAATGATTCAGACGAGCTGGAAGTCTAATACTTTGACAACTATAAACTAAAAGATAACTATAATCAGAGGCCACTTTATTAGGAACACCTTTTTACTACCAGGTGAGAACCTTCAGAACTGCCTTCACTCTTCATGGCATTGATTCAACAAGGTGCTGCTGCTGCACATGTTGACATGAGAGCATCACACAGTTGCTTTTTGTGGAAAAAACTTGTTTATGTTCCACAAAAAGGTGAAATGAAGGATCTTGAACCAAATACTACTTTTGTGAGTTTTTATTAAAGATAGAGGAAAACAATCTTGCCTGAATTTAGACAATCAGAATGATGAGCAACGGGCAGTCCATAAGCTGAGAAGAAAGTCTGACACTCAGCATAGAATCAGATGATTTTAAAGATTTGTGTGTGTGTGTATGTGGGGTGTGTGTGTGTGTGTGTGTGTGTGTGTGTGTGTGTGTGTGTGTCTGTCTGTCTGTGAAGTGTCTTGTGAGTTCTCATGGGAATGTGTGCATGAAAAAATAGCATACAAATAGTTGGAGACATCTCAGGAACAGTAGAAGTAAACAGCTGATACTGAACAACAGATCCCCAAAAGGTTAGGATTCAGCCAAGGTCAGACACCTGGGCCTCTGTGTAGCTGTGTGTCCCTCTGTAGCATCAGCACTGTAACTCTATGAAGAACATCTAGTGCTGACACTTATGACTTTCGGTAAAAAGTGCAAACCTAAGGCTAAAGCTGAAAAGGTCATATGTGGCTATGTATGTGGTTACGACATATTAAACATGCATGCAATAGTAAATTTCCACAGCATGCTGCAGATCTGCCAGCTGCACACCCATGATGAGAAACTGTTCATTTATTTATTTATTTAAACAAGGGACAGTCTACATGAATGAACGCTGACATGTAAATGTGCCAGATTGCAGCCATTAGCTTATTTCCGTTTGTGGTCTGTGGCAGGTTGATTAAAAACATTTGTTCAAGTGTGTACAACCTTAACATAAACATGTGAGATTGCTGTGGTGATTTTTCATAAACTAGAGATGTTTGTCTTTCGATGAGAAACAAACAAAAGCTCACTGAAGCTTCCTTTGGTCTTGAGTTTCATGTTGACGCTTGCTGTTTGAGGAGATGATGTCTCTGTTGGTCTGAGGTCATTTACTGAGAAGTGAAGGGGAAGTATGTGGTGAGAATGTGGTGACCACACCACCAGCACAGCTCTGTCAAACTGTTGTACCCACTTAAACATGTTTTGGTTTGTTAAATTGGTGTCAGACAACGATGCTACAATTACTTGTGTTTCTTTGTTTAAATCAACACTGATCACCAGAACTGTAACCGTGAGTTTAGAAATAGTGAGGTCTGAAATGCAGGGGTCTGAGCTCAGCGCCCACAGACTGTTCTCTCTTTGTTTCTGATCTAAATGTTTTTACAGACGCATTCACAGCGTTTGGTAAAGTGCACAACTCCACCTCACACCTTTATGCTGCCTGATGTGTTGAGTCTCTGCCTCTCTACAGTAAAAACATGCCCTTGAACTCTTTGACCCAGACTGAGGTGACAAACTAATGCATGCTTTTGTGACCTCTGGGTGGTATTATTGTAGTTCTGTGATCAGGCTGTCCTCGTACGTCCATAAAGACTCTTCAGCTGCTTCAAAATGCTGCAGCACGTGTCCTGACTAGAACTAAGAGAAGAGATGACATTGTTCCTGTTCTCGCTCCTCTGCAGGAGAGGTCAAAGTTCTTCTTCTCACCTACAAAGCTCTTAAAGCTGCAGGAGGAAATTTATTTTTGTGTCACTGGTCCAAAAATATGTGATTACCCATCAACATCTTATAACTGAAGCCACATGAGAGATTACATCCTCCATCATTAACGGTCAGGCAGCAACATTTCTTCCAGAGCTCACAGGGCTGATCCACCCTCTAGATCAGGGGTGATCAACTGCATCTGAACAAGGGACAGTTTTCTATTGGCACATGCTGTGGGGGCAGATTTAAGACAACAGTAATAATAATCATTAAAAAAATCAAATATTTTGGATAAATATGATTAGTTATCAGTCCCTATCATGTTAGGGAACATTAAAAACATTTAGATCAGGAAATAAGAGAGAACAGTCTGTGGGCGCTGAGCTCAGACCCCTGCATTTCAGACCTCGCTATTTCTAACCTCACGGTTACAGTTCTGGTGATCAGTGTTGATTCAAACAAAGAAACACAAGTAATTGCAGCATCGTCCTGTCCTGAAGCAGCCACGTGGGGTTTCATTAATAGTTGTTGGTATTTAACAACAAAAGGCTGATCTTAAAACAACACATTTTGACCTCAAGCATTTTCTCATTTTGGTAACACAGAAGAACATAAGAGCCAAAAAATGCCAGTAAATCAACCTTTTTTTGTATAGTGCCAATTCATAACAACATTTATCTCATGACACTTTACAAGCAGGCTGAAACTATACTTTTTATTTTACACACAAATTTAGAATTCTGGGGAAAAAAGTAAGAAATCTGAAATGAATGTAAGAATTATGAAAATAGACTTTATCTCAGAATTCTGACTTTATTCTCACAATTCTGAGATTATTCACAGTCATAAAAAAGTTAAATAACAAAGAAAAAACTTTTGCAGCTGCCCTACCTCTTCTGTACAATAATGATCAGGGGGCCTGATGGAAAGCTTTGAGGGGCCTGATGTGGCCCCCGGGCCATAGGCGCAAATCCCAGGGGGAACGCAGGGGAAGTGTCCCCCCCTCCACAAAGTTGTCCTCGACAAAAATCTGGTTCAAATAAGATTTTTCTAGTAGTACAATCACTTATTTTGATGGTACAACACAAGTAACGCTACTTCAAAACACATTGTCAGACAATTTTAACTGTTAAAGATTACAATCCCCCTCCCCTCACAATGGTTTGGTCCAAACTGTTTCTCCCGGCGACCGGCGTAGCTGCTGCTGCAGAGCCGTGTACACACAGAGGCAGGCGGACAAAGTGGTGGTGATTGGACGATGTTAGTGTATTAAAACACAGAATGGTTGATAAGTTGTTTATCACTTCACTTCTTCAACAAGCACAACATGAAAAGCAAGTTTCAACTCCTGTGTTCGAAGTCTGCCGGCTTGTTTTACATTAACACAGCACGCAGCTGATAGGGTGTTTATTTTAAGCTAAAACGAAATTTGCACTGTATGTAGCACATCTTTTCATCTTAGTCTGTAATGAATCTGTGAATTGTCCAGAGTTTTCTCTGCTGCTGGCTGCAAACAGCCTCTCCTCTCTGCCTGATGCAGCAGACTGTGACAGTCAGAGAGGACAGACAGGTGACATGCTGACAGCCTCATCCTCTCATATATGACACAAATATCACACTATAGTAGAATCCTCTTTAAACATTTATTTACTTTACTTCTATTCCAGATTTATTTATTTAAAATGAAAGTAGTTGGATGCTTGAAGAATAGTTTGGTGTAGTTTGGTTATTCATTAAAGTTTTTCTTCTTGTTTTAGAACTTTTATTGAGCTCTCAGTTCTCATAAAGCTGTTGTAGTGGTGATAAGACTAGTGTTAATGGTGAGATAAGAAATTCTGTTAGGTCACTTCTCAAACTTCAGAGTCTAAAGCAGACTTTCTGAGGTCAAGATGAACCTCCTCCCTTTTTTCAGAGGTGGTGTCACTTCCTCAAATGTCTTCAGCCAGCGTGCGGTCTCTTTCTCTGTGAATTTCTCCTGATAAACAAAAATGAGAACATTTCTCCTTTTTTCACTTTGAAAATGCAGTTGTTAAAAAATGTGGTTTGTTCTCATGTCAGGAGACTCATTTGGATCACAGCCTGATTATTTTCACAGAGATTTTGCTCCAGGTTGACATGAGAGCATCAAACAGTTGCTGCAGATTTGTCTGCTGAACATGAAAATCTTCCGTTCCACCACATCCCAAAGGTGCTCTGTTGGATTGATATCAGTGAAATCTTTATTTAAGCTGGTTTTTCCCGTAAATATAAAGTAAATAGATACAACAATGTTTACACTCTGTAGTATAGAGAACACACTCACTCTCTACAGACCCCCAAAATGATGCCCCTCTTTTATCTCTCATCCCAACTTTGATCAAATATGCACGCCAACTTCAACAGAGCTGTTATTGTTGGTGATTTTAACATGGACGATCGATCAGGTCTAGTTTGAACTTATTGACGCTGAGCACACATCACTGCTGTCATACATGCTGGTTTTACTGATCATTTCTGTGAACTTTTTAATGTGGAGGATTTTAATCAACAGGAAATTCATGACAGAACATTGTTGCTGCTGAAGTGGCTGCAGATTTTAGATTCTCCTCCGGATGTTTAACCCTCTACCTGTGATTTCATCATTCACACTTTAACCAGTAAGCTAAAATTAGTTCTTGACAAAGAGTCACCAGTGATAATAATAATAATAATAATAAGAATAATAAATTTTATTTGTATTGCCCTTTACATCAGAAGATCTCAAAGGGCTACAAGTTAAAAGAGAAAAACAACGAAAAAAAAACAAACAAAAAAAAACTAAGCAGAAAAGGGCAGTTAAAAAGATCTTAAACAGCGACAACTAAGAAGAGGAACCAAAAGTCTTGTTAAAAAGAAAAGTCTTAAGGTTCCTTTTAAAACTGTCTGTGGACTGTGGAGCCCTCAGGGTGTCAGGGAGGGCATTCCACAGGCGGGGTGCAGCAACACTGAAGGCCCTGTCACCCATGGTCCTCAATCTGGTTCTGGGTGTCTGGAGGAGGTGATTTGAGTCTGTGGAGCGGAGGGAGCGTGACGGGTGTTGTGGGGTGAGAAGCTCTTTGAGGTAGAGGGGGGCATGTCCATGGATGCATTGGTGTGTGAGGAGGGAAACCTTGTATTCAATTCTGCTGGAGACCTGAAGCCAGTGTAGTGAACGGAGGATGGGGGTGATATGGTCATGTTTGTGCACTCTCATCAGGATCCTAGCTGCAGAGTTTTGGATGTATTGTAGCCTTTGCAGGCTCTTGCTAGGGATCCCGATGAGAAGTGCATTGCAGTAGTCCAGTCTGGAGGAGATAAAGGCATGGACTAGCTTTTCGGCATCTGGAAGGGAGAGAGTGGGGCGGAGTTTGGAGATGTTTCGGAGATGGTAGAAGGAGGTCTTGCAGAGATGGTTTATGTGGGATTCGAAGGTGAGTTGGGGGTCCATTTTCACACCAAGATTTGTGACTGTAGATGAGAGGGGGATGTTTGTGCCAGAGAAAGTGATGCTGATTATGGGTGATGATTGAGTTTGGCAAGGAGTGCCGACCAGGATGGCTTCAGTTTTGGAGCTGTTAAGTTGGAGGAAGTTGTGCTCCATCCATGCCTTTATCTCCTCCAGGCAGATGGTGAGTTGTGATGGGGATGATAATGAGGGAGGGATTGCAGCTTTGGCGTTGAGATACAGCTGTGTGTCATCGGCATAACAGTGGAATGAGAGGCCATGGCGACTGATAACCTGGCCAAGGGGAATCAGGTAGAGGATGAAAAGGATGGGGCCTAGGACAGACCCTTGGGGAACACCGCAGGTGACTGTGTGTAGGTTTGAGGTGGAGTGGCCCATGGAGATGTATTCTGTCCGGTTTGTGAGGTATGACTGGAACCAACTGAGGGCAGTGCCAGTGAGACCAATGGTGAAGTGGAGCCGGTTTAGTAGAATGTTGTGATCAACTGTGTCAAATGCTGTGGAGAGGTCCAGGAGGATGAGGAGGGATGGGAAACCAGCGTCTGATGACAACAGGAGATTGTTTGTGACTTTTACAAGCGCAGTTTCTGTGCTGTGGGCGGAGCGGAAACCGGACTGGAATTTTTCAAAGAGGTTGTTGAGTTGTAGGTGGTTCTGAAGGTGGGTGGCAACTGCTTTCTCAAGGACTTTGGATATGAAAGGAAGATTTGAGATGGGCCTGTAGTTAGAAAGGACTTCCGGGTCAAGGGTGGGTTTTTTGAGGAGTGGTCTGATGATGGCTGTTTTTAAGACGGAGGGGACGTGACCAGCTTGGAGAGAGTGATTTATAACAGAGGTGATCAGAGGATTTAGAACAGTGATATGGGTTTTTACCAGGGAGGATGGGAGAGGGTCCAGAGCACAGGTGGAGGGTTTCATCTTCCTGATGATGTGCTGCACTTCTTCTGATGAGACCGGGGGAAGGCAGTTTAGGGGTTGGGAGATGGCGCATGTTGGGGAGGCAGCTTGTGTAGGGGGACCAGGAAAAGCAGAGCGGGTACGTGCAATTTTGGAGGTGAAATAGTCCATGAAATGATTGCATTGCTCTGCTGTAGTACTGGTGAGTGGAGGGGATTTAGGTTTGAGAAGGTGGTTTACAGTAGTGAAAAGCTGTTTGGAGTTTCCTGGACTATTTCTGATGACATCGGAGTAGAATAGTGACCTTGCCTCTTTAAGAGCAGCTGAAAATTTTTTTTGGTGCGTCCGGTAGGCTTGCTTGTGAACGGTGAGGCCCGAGGTTACACAGCGCCGCTCAAGGACTCGCCCAGCTGCCTTCATTTTCCGAAGTCCGTCTGTGAACCAGGGCGCTGAGTGGGAGAAGGAGACCACCCTAGTTTTTACAGGAGCATGATGGTCCAGGAGATTGCTGAGATGGCTGTTGTAATAATCCACTGCTTTGTCGGCCGATGAGAAATGTGAGGAGAGATGTTGAAAATTTGCAGCCAGTTTCTCGTGATTAATGTTTTTGAGGTTCCTGAAACATATATTTCGTTTGGGATTTGAGAGGCTGGATGAGGATGGCAACTCCATGGAGACGGCTTTATGGTCGGAGACGCCTAGGTTATACACATGCAAGTTGGTAAGAAGAGCGGAGTTAGTGATGACCAGGTCCAACGTATGCCCCCGGCAGTGCGTAGGGACATCAACAAGTTGGTTCAAGCTGAAACAGTCCAGTAGTTGGAGAAAGTCAGCAGCAGAGCAGCAGGAGGGGGTGTCAACATGAATGTTCATGTCCCCTAAGATGACAACATCGGCGGAGGAGGTGCAGAAAATTGTGAGGAGGTTTGACATCTCAGGGATGAAGGCTGGGTTTGGTTTAGGTGATCTGTAGATAAGGAGGAACACCACAGGGGAAGAAGGGGGCAATGGGGGAGGGGAGGGGGGCTTACATTTAAATGCAAGGCATTCAAATGAAGTGAGTGCTGGTAGTGGTAGTGGGGATAACTCCAGATCACTGTGGTGGATGACTGACAGGCCACCACCACGACCTGTGCTGCGGGCTTTCTGGAGGTAGTTGTATCCTTGGGGACAGCTTTCATTGAGAGTGGAAAAATGATCTGGTTGGTGCCAGGTCTCAGTAATGCACATCATATCCAGACATTTATCCAGTATGTGGTTGTGTATGAGGCAGGACTTGTTAGTGATTGATTGGGCGTTTAACAGTTCAATTTTAATGTTGGATGAAACAGCAAGTCTTTGTAGTGGCCGGAGTAGGCTGAAATCCACTCCACGTTTGCCATCTGACTCCCGGAGGGGGGTTGGAGTGAAGCTTTAAAGGGTTAAAACAAAAGTCAAGAAACTTTCATATTGCAGAAAGATGATGGAGAAAGAATAAAGTAATTAATAAAAGCAAGAAAAGAAGTTAATGACTGATAATCATTACAACCTCAAATTTTTTTTCTCAGAAACTGATTAATTATTCAGTTTATACCATTTTAATCAAACCCATAATCTCAGTCACTGGAGTGCGGTGAACTCGGTGTCGTGTTCAAGACTCCAGTTTGAGATGATCTGAGATGATTTGAGCCTGTGAATAAGATGAAGTAAAGATGAAACTGATTGTTCAATAAAATAATTAAAACTCAATAAAGTTCTACAAACAAATAAATCATTGAAATGTGATAATTTTTAGTGGTATTATTTTGCATGGATGTCTGCCTATGACAAAACAAAATGTTTTCATTTATGTTTTGATATGATACAGTTTTTTTAATTACACATAAGTCCAGTTAATCCCATAATTCCCATCATTTCAATGGAAAGTTTCACATGTTGAATATTTCCAAAATTTCCCTGGATGGAGACAACAGGACTGTGATTGAACCCTGAACGTTAGTGAAGGATGATGTACAGTCTTCATCCTCAGCAGAATCACCTCTAAAATACACCTACTGGCCACTTTATTAGGGACACCTTGCAAGTACCGGTTTGAGCCATTTTTTCCCTCAGAGCTGCTTTAATTCTACATGGCATTGATTCACCAAGATGCTGGAAACATTTTTATATCACACATGTTTTTATTTCAATGAGGAAACAAAAGAGGATGAGGAAGTCACTGTTGATCAGACGGCCTTAAGTCTCACCTCCACAGCCTCTGTGTCTGTGAGCAGGTTGATGTGGAAATGTGAAACTGAGTTTGTTAAAATGTTGGACCACCAGGTGCTGCTGTGGACCATGGGGTAAACACAGAGAAGAGAGAGATGTTCTGAATTTACAGGGACGTGCCCCCAGACCTTTTCTCCTGATCTCTCCACCAGTGAAACATTAAATAAACTCCTCCCTTGTTGCACAGAGACTTCTCTTCAGTGAGTTACTACAGTTGAGCTGAAGTTCAGTTAAGATTAGAGATGAACCATAATATTATCAGGGTATCAAAATTCTTCCGATATTTTGGACATACATAGAAGCCATTCACAGAGCTTAACAAATGTATTAGACAATCACCAAATGTAAGGTTTATGCCACATCTGCCCTAAAACACCAGAATGTAGAAGTTTATTTACGTTTAACACAACTTCCCAGCCTCATTGTGATTAGGGTTTCTGTAAAATTACATTTTTTCTGGAATAATACAATTAATTTTAGTATTAGTCTAATATAAATTTATTAGATACATTTGGATTATTTAATGATGCCAAAAGGGTTTACTAAATGAAGAGTCGTTTGGGGGAGAGTCAGATCTCATCACTGAGTTGAGCCAAAAAACCCGGATCACTGAAAAGAGTCCAAATTCCCATCGACTCATTGGCTGCTTTTTAACTGAAGAAGACGGAAACGCGCAAATGTTCTTTCTGATTGTATTTCAGTGGCACTAGTCTAGAGGCCCTTATAACCAGAATTACGTCCACCAAAGCGTATTTGCACTCACCTGAGGATGCGCTGTACAGGTGTTGGCCTATAATGGTCTACCTCCACCCCGCGCAGCGCCTGCGGGTGTGATCCAGCAGAGGAACCGAAGCACTCCCGGGCAGTGGACCGGCAGGTGTGGCGCGAAATCATGAAGCGTTTCAATGTTTGGTGGTCCAAAGATTTCCACCACTGAGGTGACGAGGACGCACTGAAGAAGATTTGACGATTGGCTCAGAGGGCGGCAGTGACGTACACACAGGAGACCAGGGGCCTCATGTGGAAATGTGTGGTGCCTCACGACAACTTCGTGGCTGGCGTACGCACATTTCTACAACATTTGTTTCTTTGGCGACACTTAGAGGTGATGCTGGCAAACTGTTATAATAAATCAATGTGAAAACAATTAGTCCTCAGACTGAGCGATGTGCACATCAGAGACAAAACAGTTAACACTGATGAACAATTAACACACCCACGTGTCTGCAATTACATGAAAGTATATAAATCACGCGCAAAGAGGCTCAAAAATACCGTGAAATACAATAATGTTTTAGCAGTATGAGAAGACATTGTAAATGACGCAATACAAAGAGAGCGTGTGTTCAGAGATAGAAAGATTTACTGGCGCATGATGACGACTGGATCAGCCGCTTTAGGTTCCCGAGTGCAATCCTCCTGAATCTGTGCGCAGAGCTGCGGCCGGCATTCAACGTTAAAGCACAATTTGCAGCAAGGGCCGGTTTTCCTAAAGTGATCAGAGCTATGGACTGCACACACATTGCTATGAAAGCGCCATCACATGATGAATTTCTGTATGTCAACAGGACAAATTTTCATTCGATCAATATGAAGATCATATGTGATAATCAAATGTAGTTAACCAACATTGTGGCGAGGTGGCCTGGTTCAACGCACGATTCATACATTCTGAGTAACAGCATGATTCAGAACAGACTACAAGCTGGCACCGTGCATGATAGGGGCTTCTTGGTCAGTAAATTTATTTGTGTAATTGTCCTAAAATAATCCCCGTGATGCACACTGAGCATGTGCAACCCCAATTCTATCCCATCTTCACAGCATTATTTATAATCAGTGGTTGAAGTTAGTGACTTGCTGTTTTTTCCTGATTAAACTACAGCTTAAGATCTTTTTAACAAGCCCCCGATAGTCTCTGTGTGTAGTGTAGTCATCTTAATAACCCGCACTTCTGCGCGGACTTGCAACAACAGTGTTTGATCCATGTTAGCAGTGTATAAAATTAACGAATGGAAACTGTAAGTCAGATTTACTGTGATATCCTCTTTGATATGCTGGCATGTTAAAATTTTAATTCAGAAGATTTCAAACCAAACAATACCATACATACATAAAAGAAAGAACAGCTGACTATGGCTTCTTTCAAACTCAGGTTCCGGAAATAACCTCAGACACCACTGTTGTGACTGGTCAAATCACGATTGAGCCAGGGTCCCAGTTAGAAGATTTACTGAAGTCTCTCACAGGGTGTGCAACTGCTGATAACTATGTGCACACTGTGTGTATGTGTGTGTGGTTTCTATAAAGAAAAGGGATAAATAAAGATACCTGCGTCAATAATACAGTCATGAAATAACTGAGCTGACTGCTATGCTCAAACTATGACAATATGGCACTGTACAACCAAATGCTCATCCATAATTTACAAATTACTTTATAACAGACAAATTAGCAAATATAATCTATATCTCAACTGTGCATGGCTACATTACACACTGATACAGGCTATAGGCTTTTAATAGGCTTGCAGTCGAAGGAACCAGCGCGATGCTAACTCACACGTTGGCTTACAAAAATACATCATCCCAGCTCCACTCTATATAACAAAAAAAAAGGCAAATTAAACTCAGTAAATTTACAATTTTCAAGTGTTTACATGGATATTACACATTTCTTAAGTGTGACTTTGTTGGTTAAAATAGTTTTAAAAAATCACTTGTTAGACTTTTGTAGTCCATTAATGGAGGTGAATTTAGTGGCACTAGCCACTAGCTGATCTACTGCTTACTTTGGTTTACTTTAATTTACACAACCAGAAAAAGAAATTAGTTTTATGATTGGATTTGGGAGGGAAAAGCTTTGTTTGTGTAACTAAAAGAAACCTGATTAGTTGTGTTATTGTTTAGTTTCTGTATTGCAGTGTTAGTTATTCTGATCCTCTTTAGCCAAGTAGGTGGCAGTAATGCATCTTATAGTTATAGTTGCAAACTGTCAGAAAACAAAAAGAAGAAAAATCAGCTAAGCTGGGTGTAGCATACTAAAAATACTATATACTACTACCAAATACAGGCTACACTATAAGCATACTGTTCATTAGTAGTCAGTTTTGAAAACAGCAAATATATGTCAGCAGTGTCTATTTCAAAGTCAAAGTCAAAGTCAGCTTTATTGTCAATTTCTTCATTTGCTCTGGACGTACAAAGGAATTAAAAGTATGTTCCACACCATCCCATTTCGTGCAAGTGTAGCATGAGTAACAATAAGACAATAATAAAAACAGTAATAAAAACAAGCATTACCTATGTGATAAGTTAAGTCTAAGCTCCCAAGAAAATAACAGTCTACAGAACAGTACAGTCCAGTTGGATCAGGCATCTTCAGCAGCAACATAGCAGCAGGAGATAAATTCTGTGTAATACGTGACAGTATGGTCCAGTGCAATGTTGTGTGCAGGGCCCTACGGTCTAGGCAGATTGTGCATCTGCAGCACAATGCACTATTTTAGTGCATTGTGATGAATTTACTGTCTTAAATTTTAGTCAACTGACCCTTTGTCAAGCCCTCCCCTCCTTAGTAACTGTTACTAACTTAACAAAGTCTGTTGTTGCTGGACTCTATTCTATTTGAAACAACTAAAATGACTAACTTATATTCACATTCAGTTCATTTGATTCTTTTTAATATTTTGCCAAGAGGAAAGAATAAAGACAAAACTACAGAAGGGCATATGAGTGAAACTCAAAGTTTTTTTGAATCTGTTAAAATAACGAGAAATATTACCAGTGAATGATGTGATGTCACATAACATTAGCTATTCATTTAAACAAAATACTTTTATTTCTGCTAGGTAGAACACTAAATATTGTCAATATTAAAATGTTTTCTCTCACTTTTGAGTGTAGGTGGGTTTTCTTTGTTATTTTTAATGTTAAGGTAACCAAATTATGATGATAAGTTAACCACGGTGCATTAAAATAGACTCTACCACCACAGTGTGTTTTACTGGTTCACCTCAAATTTCCTCAAGTTCAACAAAACAGAACTGCTCCTCAGTGAGTTTACATCCCCACATCTGTAACTGTCTGTTGTGTTTTTCTGATTTTATTGTTCTGTTGTTAATTTTATTGATGTTACTTATTCTTGTTTATATTTTGTAAAATGTCCCTGAGTGTCTTGGAAAGCACTTCATGATAAAATCCATTATTATTATTATTATTATTATTATTATTATTACTAGAGTAACCCAGCATAAGCTACTTTGAGGAAGGGCTCTCTGTTTCTGATTGGTTGGTCTATGGACCAATCAGAGGGCCAACAAAGGGTAAATTGAGTAACATCCCATTGTCAGTTTATAATTCATCCATGCTTAACATCCATGTGTAAGTCTAACACCCTAGATATACTTAATTTTGATACTTAATAGCAGGAACACTCTATGCCAGTGACAGTCCTCACTACTTGTTTTTTTCCTTCTTCAATGGAGGAGAAATGACAGCATCGAGTTTTGCTTTCAAGCATGAGCACACAATCCTCACATATTTAATGACCCCTGTAACAGAGAAAAAAAAATTAATATGTTATTCTGTGTCAACAAAGTGTCAACTGAGTAATATCCCATTGTAACTTTATAATCTATCCATGTTTAACATCCATGTGTAATTCTAACACCATTAGTATACTTGACTTTGATACTTAATAGCAAGAACACTCTATGCCGCTGACAGTCCTCACTACTCTTGTTTGTGCAATTCATTAGAGGACACAGAGCAATATCACGACTACCACCATACCAATGCAGATGGGAAGGAAGATGCCCAGAACAATCCATGGATTTTCCTTGACCCCTGAAATGGAGAAGAAAAATAGTTGAATATGTTATCCTTTATCAGTTTGAGCAACTCTTGAATTTGTTGCTTAAAACCTGAGATTGAGGGTCAGTGTGTTGAGGGAGAAAAATATGTAACACAACATTGTAGTCAGTAAAATGAATTACATTTGTTGAACAGATACTGTATTTTGTTTTGCTCTGGTGGCACCTTAATTTTTTATAAGAGGACAGTTTGGGGTTTTAATTCTGACATCATGAGGCCCAAAAGAGCACATGGAGTAAGGGACACGCAATGAGGACCCACAAACATATTATAATATAAAGGAAATTATCAATAGCTGCCAATACAAAGTACATACACTCTATTTGGTACACCAGGTCAACTGCTTGTTATCACAAATAGCTAATCGGCCATTCGCATGGCAGCAACTTAATTCATTCGGGCATGTAGACGTGATCAAGAAGACCTGCTGAAGTTCAAGCCCAGCATCAACATGAGGAAGAAAAGTGATTGAAGTGACTCTGAATGTGGAATGGGGTGACATGGTTGTTGGTAGCAGACGGGCTGGTCTGAGTGTTTCAGAAACTGCTGATCTACTGAGATTTTCACACACAACCTTCTCTGGGGTTTACAGAAGAAGGTGGAGTCAGAGGAGAATGGCCAGAATGGTTTGAGACCATAGAAAGCAACTCAAATAACCACTCACTACAGCCAAGGAGGGTCAAGGGGTGCCACTCCTGTCAGGACACAAAACTCAAAGCAAGTGTGTCCAACTCAACACTAGAGAGTTTACTAATGAAGGATTGAACCAACACAAATGATTTTGATGAATAAAATGAATGATTTTTTTTTAAATGAAGTTGGGGGAAAAAGACAGAGTCCAGGAGTTTATGATCATTTTTATACTTACAGTTTACGATGGAGCTCAAGAAAGGGACCTGAACCTACAGGAGAAAGAAAATAAGTTTTAGAAACAGTTACAGAGGCTGAGACTAATTATCATCCTCACATTTAGAAAACATGAGTAAATTAGTGTATTAGGCTTATCTACAGCCACTAAGTTCTAGTTTTACCTCTGTGGAAACTCCTAAAGCCCTTTGGATTTCAATCCATGCGAGATCATTGGAGTTACTATTCAGAAGACGCCCCTCATGAAACAGACTGTCTACAACCAGGAGGACGTCCCTGTTCTCCACCAGTCCTCTGCTATCAGCAATGGTGTAGTTGGGATTGAAGGTGTGATGCATCACGATAAGGATCTTTCTCCCACCTGTAAACACCAACAAATTAAAGTGTAAATGAGTCAGAAAACAAGAAAGAGGAATGGAAATCATTTTTTCCGTTTCAGTCTGTAGCTCACACAGCCACTAATATTCCAGTCATTTCTGGAACTTTGGTTCATCTGTTTATGAACAAGAATTGAGAATCTGATATAAACACAAAAAGACTGAGACCACTGGAAAAAAAAAAGGAGGTTCAAAATGTTAAAGTCTATGAAAAAAGTCAGAAGTCTGATAAAGTCAGAATTAGAGACTGAGCACGGTGGAGCAGCAGGTAGTGCACGTTCCTCACAGCAAGAAGGTTTCTGGTTTGATCCCCATTTCAGTCAGGACCTTTCTGTGTAGAGGTTTCATGTTCTCCACGTGCATGTGTAACGGGTGTGCCTGTGCTGCTGCAGTTCTGTTACTAGTTACTGAAGTTTTCTGCGTTGTGTGCTGTAGTTGCGCTGATGGATGGAAGGAAGGGCACGGACCACGACAGCGGCTGATGCTTCTTTAATTTGGATTGTACAGCCTGTACAAGTCAAAAGAAAAACTGTTTCTGTAATATGTAGTCTCTGACATGCAGTTTCTCACATTCGCGGGTCCCCTCCTCTCAGTGAGCCGAGCGCGAACTGAGGCTAACAACAGCTAGCTTATTTTAACATCATAGCAAACCAAATTTTAAAGTAAATGTTTTTAAATGACATGAAATTATTTAAATATAACATGAATTTACATGAATATCAGCCATCAATATTATTTGTGACAACACTGAACATAGTACATACCTGTACAAGTCAAAAGAAAAACAGTTTCTGTCACATGCAGTCTCTGACATGCAGTCTCTCACATTCGCGGGTCTCCAGTCCCCTGTTAACATACACATGGAAACCCTGTAGCTTTCTGCAGCAGGCGTCTGCTCATCAACTTTTTAAAGTACATTCTCCTAGTCAACATACGAACAACACAACTCTGTTGCATATTCACAGTGTTACAACTGACATAACTGCATGCTACTGCATTTTTCAGTGCTTTAGATACAATATAAAAGCTAACCATGAACAGAGAAAACTTTCCTTACCTCCTCTCAGTGAGCCTAGCGCGAACTGAGAGAAGCGCAGCAGTAACATCATACAAGCATTGATCCTTTAAAGTGACAGTACAGGTAAAAACACATCAGTCTCAGTGAACAACAAAATAAAGAGAAACATTACAAAACGAATGGTTTTCAGTATTATCTATGTTTTAGTCAGGATTTGGTGAAGCTTCATACATTAAAAGGATACACTATTTTAACCTGGTTACACGTGCGTGGGTTCACCCCGGCACTCCGGCCTCCTCCCACAGACCAAAAACAGGCTCATTAGGTTGACTGGTGACTTTAAATTGCCCTTAGGTATGAGTGTGAGTGGGAATGGTTGTCTATCCCTCTTTATGTAGCCCTGCAGTTGGCTGGCACCAGTTCAGGGTGTTAAGGGTGTACCCCGCCTCTCGCCATATGTCAGCTGAGACAGGCACCAGCGCCCCCGACCCCATAAAGGATGAGTGGTGTAGAAAATGGCTGGATGGAAATAAAGTCAGTATTCTGAGTTTTTTCTCAAAATTATTTTTTTTCTTAGAATTTTGACTTTAATCTCAGAATTCAGACTTAAAATTCTAATTTTCAACAGGATTTTGACTCTTTTTTCTCACAATTCAGGCTTTACTCCAGAAAAGTGTGACTACTTTTTCTTAAGTATTTTTACCTCAATCTAATAATTTTTACTTTAATCTCAGAATTCTGTCTTAAATACCAGAGTTCTGTCCCTCCTCTCAGACCCAAAAAAAAAATTCATCCTCTAATTTATTTTTCAGTGGCCCTGACCCTCTCCCCTAATAAGCTTGATGTTTTCCTTAAATTATCCACAAGGACTGACATTTCTTCTGGATCCATTGCCTACCTGGGGCGTTTTCCAGAGCCTCACTGATGTCTGTCCCGACTCGTGACACGGTGGGACAGAACAGCAGGATGTAGTCACTCTCTTGAGGAGACTTCACCTCAGAATGACCGATGCGCTTAAATTTTGAGACCCATTCATTGTGAGCCCCGAGGGTTTGTCCCGACAGGTGAACAAAGAACTTTTTCCCTGAAGACACAAAACAGAATGTTGAGAACGTTAAAAGGTTTTATGAAGTCACCAGATGACGATGATGGAGAGCATAAGTTTATACTATACACGAAAAGAAAGTGATGTATTGTTTTGCAAAATACATAGGTATATGTGTCAGTGTGTGTATATATATATAAATATACACACACACACACACACACACATATATATGTGTAAATATATATACATATATATATATATATATATATATATATATATATATAAGTGTGTACACACACAGATATTCTTGAGCAAACATCCATAAAGACATCTCTGGCACCTGAGGAGGCCTGGACCACAGGTTGGGAACCATGGACTTACTGCCATGTGCTTCACTGAATAGCTATTTGTGTTAACTTAGCAGTTGAACAGGTGTACCTAATGAAGTGGCCAAGTGAAATTTTTCCTTTTTTTTGGCAGTATTACAGAGATGTGATGGTCATCTCGGGCTGGGTATTGTTAAGAACCTCACGATCTGATTCCATTCCGATTATTTAGGTTGCAATTCAATTCAGCATCGATTCAGTGAGAAGTACAAATACACAGATAATCAGAGTACCTGTTGACAGTTTTTGTATTTTTATTTTGATGCCACTGTGAACATATGTGGTATGTCCCCTCACATTTTTGAGCAATCAAACATCTGAAAATAAAAATTTGCACAATACCTTCTTTGTGCATATGGAGTACAAAAGTAAAATACATGACAGTTAATACTATAATTATAAATGTCCACCTGGTCTTTTTTGTCTTTTTTTGTCAATAAATGTGTCTGGAATTGTCCTTTGAAAACATGTTTTTCACCAGAAATAAAAGTAAACAATTCTGGCAAGTATTTGTCATTATTATGTCATAAATGCTTAAAACATTGTGTAATTACAAGACAAGAATAAAAATGGATTTGACTTTTCAACAGGATTCTCTTCATAAACAGTTGTAAATGAACATGTAGAATTCTTTTAAGATGACCAAAAATAAACTTAACCCATTTTACAAGAACTCAAACATTTTTGTTTGCCTACAGCAGTGGTTCTCAACCTTTTTTGGGTCCTGGACCCCCTGCATGTTTTTCATGGACCCTGAGGACCCCCCCACTCGATCAGGGGGCTCCATGATCTTCTTCTTCTTTGTGTACCTGTGCTTATCATCTTCTTCTTTGTTTGTAACATTCGCTTAATTTCAAGTGCTAACCTGAAACTTCCAAGCTACTGAGTTTTCCCACCACATCTTCCTGCAGATGATTCACAATAACATAATTTTTTAGAAATGAATTATGTTTGCCCACTGAAACAGAAGGGAGCTCTTATTTTGAAAAGGATGCCGATCCTGTTACGTTTGTATTATACAAACTTAAATGAATAAATTACACTTGTGAAACACATGTTATTAGAGAAAGAAGTCCCGTTACCCTCTGTAGTTTAGGTAGATAAAGGTCTCAGTCACATCTGAGTAAAATAATCCGATTTTAAGAGATGTTGTATGTTCTTTTTTGTTTTTAAATATATTTTATTTTTTAGGACCCCTTGCAGTTACACTACAGATTACTAGGGGTCCGCGGACCCCTGGTTGAGAAACACTGGCCGACAGCATTTAGTGTCCATGTTACAGAATGTTATATTAGACCATGTCCAGCCGTTTCTTTTTCTACTGATGGTTGTCCCTGAAGCAGTTCCTGTCAAGCTGAAGCTGAAAAAGACGACCAATGACATAAAGACGTTAAAACGCGGAAAAATACAGCGGAAATACAGCAAAAGAACGGAAAGAGAACACTCCAGTATGATACTCATACCATTTTTTACAATATTTTACATTATTTACACAGAAAATACTAACAAAACAGTGTGTAAATACTGTGAATACTCGAGGAGCTACGTTAACTTGAATCATGCATGTCTTCTTCTGTCACCAGCGACAGCTGGATAAACACTGCAAAGGTCACAGCGCCCCCACTGGCCAGGAGGTGAATCGATTCAGAGGATTTACTGAATTGATATTAAATTGGGAGGGGAAATATTGCAATGCGGGTGACATGGTGGCACAGCAGGTAGTGCACTTGCCTCACAGCAAGAAAGTCCCCGGTTCAATTCCCGGGTCCGGCAAGACCTTTCTGTGTGAAGTTTCCATGTTCTTCCTGTGCATGCGTGGGTTCTCTCTGGGCACTCCGGCTTCCTCCCGCAGACCAAAAACATGCTCATTAGGTTAACTGGTCACTCTAAATTGCCCTTAGGTATGAGTGTGAGCGTGAATGGTTGTCTGTCTCTATATGTTTCCCTGCAATCAACTGGCGACCAGGGTGTACCCCGCCTCTCGCCCAATGACAGCTGGGATAGGCTCCAGCCCCCCCCCCCCCCCCCCCCCCCCGCAACCCCAAAAGGGATAGTCAGTATAAAAAAAATAAATGAATGAATATTGCAATGCATTGATGAATCGCTAGTTTTGTCCACCCCTAGCATAATCTTTAAACTAAGCATAGATTGTCATATATATGTTCTAACTTAATTTTATCCAGTAAACACAAATTAAAATTTTCGACAGGAGTGAATAAATCTTTATTGAAAACATATAATTGATTAGTAAGTATGGTAATGCTATTTTTTAAATTGCTTTAGCTATTTACTATATTGTGTTTTTCCTGATTTTATTTGTTTGTTTCAGTGGATTTTGATGATAGTTTCAAGGGATCTTGGTCATGCTATGAGGGAGTAGAGATTAGATTTTAGTGGTGATTGGAATCTGTTTGCAGATCCAGGAATTTCTGAAGGATTTGTTAACATTGTGTGATAGGACAGTTTTCCACAGTTTGACTCTGAGCTGTTTTGATAAAATGGTTAGACAATTGGAAACTTATCTGATGTTAGGTGTTATTTTTAACTTTTCATTTCAGCTCTGACGCTGTTCAGTCAGGGTAATAAATGCTGCAGTATACTTTATATGGGTGCGGTTTGATGCCTTTGATCAATACACATATTTAGTACATCGATCCTTTTTATGTGCAGTCGGTTTATCTTGATAAACACATTTCTTTTTTATAACTTGCAATTTTTATTTTCTCATGACATCAATCATAAAGCAAATGATGTGTCACATTACATTCCAGACACAAACTCCCCTTTCCAACCACCTCCCAACATACATACAAACACATTGCTTATTAATTCATGATAACAGTAAAGTGTTTATCTTACCAGGTACCTGCTCCATGTCTCTGAAAGAAAGATTCAAATATAAATAACTTTTAGTCAGAAAATTAGAAAATTAATTAGCCTAAGTATAAAATCAAAAGCTGCTCCGTCACAGCTGCTCCGGACAAACACACGCAGTTTTAAAAATACCTGAGAGCAACATAATCTCTGTTATTCCTCAGCATTGTCGAGGTTCAGCAGTTAAACAGCCTCACAGAACAAGGAGAGATTTTAAAGGAGGCCTACTTACGGAATGGTCTGATAGTTACTGTCTACAGTCCCCTTTCTCATCCCTCTCTCAGACTGAGCTGCTGCAGACTGAGCTGCACTTTCACTTTTGTTCTGAGCTGGAGGAACACATGGGCTGTGGTTCAACAGGAAGTGCACAGAGGAGAACAAACCCGTCAGTGTGGGAAAGACACCACATATGAACTCAGCTGAAGACCTTTATATGACATTAAAGGTTTATTCCATGAGCTTTGGTGAATGTTGATGCTTTTGTGTAGATTATAAAGACCGTTTTTATTGTGTGACACTCCCCTCTGGTGGTCAGAGCGGGAAGTGAACGCAAAAATGAAGAAACTACTCCAGACAGGATTGAACCAGTTTCTGTAAGAGTAATTTTTTCCTTCTTAAAATGGTAAGACTATAATTAAGGGAAAGAAACAGATGAAGGTTTTGTTTTTTTGACTGGACAATGCTTTTCTTTATGGAAGGTGATTAGGGCAACTGACAAATAAATAGAGGTCGATATTTTTTAGTCAGTGAAAAAAAAAACTCTGAATTCAGAGATTAAAGTCAAAATTTCAGGATTAAAGTCAGAATGCCAAGATGTACTGTATGCCAAAATTCCAACATCAATAGCAAGAATTCTGAGATTAAAGTCATAATTTTAGAGTTTAAAGTTAGAATTCTGAGAAATAAAGGCAGAATTTCTGGATTAATGTTAGAATTTCGGGAATGCAAAGATTAAATTCATAATTCCAAGGTCAAAGTCCTTATTCTGAGATAAAAGTCAGAATTTTAGGGATTCAAGCTAGAATTCTGAGACTGAAGTCAGAAAATGAGATTTGATTGCAATTGTTGAGGTACTGAAATCAGAATTATGAGAATTTAGACAGAATTTTGAGATGTACATCAGAATTATAAGATCAAAATCAGTATTTAGTGATCGAAGTCCTAATTTTAAAATTAAAGTAAGAGTTTTTAGAGTTAGAATTCTGAGGTTAAAGATAATGTACTGAGGTCAAAGTTGAAATATTTTGAGATAAAAGTTAGAATTTGTGATTTGAATGGAAATTTTTAGAGATTAAAACCAGAGTTATGCCATTAAAGGTCTGAATTCTGAGAATAGAGACAGAATTTTTAGAGATTAAAGTTAGATATTTTAAATTAATATCAAAATTATGAGATAATGATAAAAGTCCAAAATTGTCATCTTTAGAGATTAAAATAAGAATTTTGGAGATGAAAATTTCAAGTCAAAGGTTAAATTCAGAATTTTAAGAGATTAAATTCAGAAATCCAAGAAGAAAAACAGTCAAATCCAGGGGAAGAAAAACAGAACAGAATAATGGTCAGAATTTGACTTTTATCTGAGAATTCTGACCTTTTTCCACAGATTTAGGGGGGGAAATCCTTTCAATTGTAATTTAATTTCCTCTAATCCTTTTTAATATTGGTTCACAACTGAGATTTCCCACAGCTTTATCTGCAAACAGTATCTTTAAGGTTTTTGTGAAGCAACAAATGTTTGTATTTTTCTGGTAGTTGTTCTATTAATTTTTAAATTGCAGACAATTTCATGATATGAAATATGAATGAAATAAAAGCAGCGAATTGTTGTCTTTGACTGTGGAATATCAAGGGCCGGGGAAGAAACTGTTATAGAAGACAGAGCCTTTTTTTATCAATCAAACAATTACTCGATCTTTATTTATTTTGTGACATATTAGTAAGATGGCGTCTCAGTTTGTTGTGCATGGCGTCTGCTTCAGATGTGTGGAATTACTGTTCAATGTAAGTTGAAGAAAGAACAGCTAAATGTAGTTTCACAGGTCTTTAACCTCCTTTGCCCTGTTACAACTTTATTTTTGCTGAACCTTCTTCTAAAGCAGGGGTCATCAACTACATTTGAACAGGAGCCTGTTTTTGTCTTGGCAAATGCTGTGGGGGCCAGATTTAAGAAAACATTCATAATAATTAAAAAGCAAAAATAATGAAATATTTTGGATAATATTTAGGGCCCGACCGATATGGATTTTTTGAAGCCAATGCCGATGCCGATATTTGGCAGAAAAAAATACAGATTACCGATTAATCGGCCGATTAATTAAAAATACATATATATAAAATGATTTTTTTTTAAAAATGGTCCAAAAACACTTACAACAATGAATATATGAATTACAGGCAGAACATTTTACCATTTTACAATACTTTGTCACTAAGTATTTGTTTAACTTTACAACAGAGGGGAATTTTCAAGTACAAAAACATGCAAAGCATTAAACCTCTGGGAAATTAATTATAAAACCTTAAAAAGAGTCACTCTTTATCTTGCACTTCTTGTTGATGAAAATAATAATAAGGTAGGTTATAGTTCAGGTAGAACAACTTTTAAAAAGTTGTAAACAGGTCATTGTGAGAGGAAAGCAATAACATTGTTTTCATAAGCCTTTTATTTTTCTCCTCTGCAACTTTCAGGAGCAAAGAACTTTCACATCCAAAATAAAGTAGTGGGCAAATCTGCAGTCAATTCCTGCAAAATCAAATAAATAACCGTATTTAAAATGTAAATATATAGATGAATTATGAACTCTTGTCCTGTCATATTGGCCTTTCAGTCCCAGAGTCCTCATTAGTGTATCAGAAGTAGGTTTTAGTGCAGGTAGAACCACTTTTTTATTGTAAACATCAGGGTTAGGGTTAACAGCAGCTTGGACACCGAACAGTGTTTACTGTTTTATGAGAAATTAATAATATATATTGGCATTATATCGGCAAAACTCTGGCCGATGTTGAATCCTTTGAAAAGGGCTAAAATCGGCCGATTTAATCGGCCGGCCGATAAATCGGTCTGGCCCTAATAATATTATTAGTTATCAGTCCCTATAACTGTATTACTGCACAGCATCATCACCAGCCATGATGCAGCCACTTGGGGTTTCATTAGTAGTTGTTGGTATTTAACGATAAAAAACTGTCCTTAAAACAACACATTTTGACTGCAAACATTTTCTCATGTTGGTAACAGAGAAGACCATAAGAGCAAAAAAAAATCAATCAATCAAGCAATCTTTATTTGCACAGAAGCAATTCATAAAAAGAGATAGATACTTTTATTAACAGACTCCAGGTCCATTAACAAAGCAATATATACAAATATAAACAGAAACAAATACAACACAACAGCTTAATAAAAACACAATAATATTATAAAAGACATCTATACCAGTGTCTCCACCAGGGAGACTGGTATTGACTGGAACTAAGCTGGAGATTTGTCAGCAGCCCCAATATGGAGCTCTGAGAATCTGTCAATCTGCACATAAATTTATACATCAGATTTCTCAGGAGAGCATTAAAAGAGTAAAGCCCAGAATTACAAAATAGTTCACTTGCACTGGTCCACCTTGGTTTATTCAATAAAATCCTCAATGCATCATTGTAAGCTACATTTAGCCTGTTTGCCTGCCTTTTTATATCTCATCCACAGGGGGGCAGTAAAATAATAATAATAATAATAATAATAATAAGAATAATTATAATAATAATAATAATAATAATTATCTCAAGACACCTGTCAAAAGAACAGGCTGAAGCCATACTCTTTATTTTATATATAAACACATATATACAAGCACACACACACACATATAAATATATATATATCCATTATCTATACAACTTCCCCCATTTGGGGTCATTAGTCGTTTCATTTCTAGTAATTTTTAAATCTGGATGATCATATTTTGATAATTGTTTTAAGCTTTAATTGAGATTTTAACTGAAACTGGATTAATGGTCCAACCCCAACACATGCACATATATATGAATATATGCAGTATGTCTGTAGAGGCTATAGAAAGACAAAGGTTGATACAATAAATGTCATTAAATGTTTTCAGAGCTACTAAAATAAAACATTTCTTTATGTGATGATTAAAGACGATATTATTTTACAAACAGCTCAAACATGTGGCTGCTTGATGGACTTTAAGTCCAGTATTAGCTTCATATTCTTCACTGGCTCATCGTCAGCTGATGACTTCAAACTCATTGAATTGGGTTCATGTCTGTGGACAATAAAATTACACTGAGCTGATGAATTAATGCATGGACTTGATGTCTGTGTTTAACTGCTGGATCGGTGAAATCTGACAGAAGCAGAAGATTCTCCAACATTTTCATAAATCTCTGTGCAGTCATCTCCGTCACACTCCTGTCAGATATAAAACATCCGAGTCAGCATGTGAGGAAGACTGTGGTTCTTCATCTGAACACATCAGTTCACTTCAGTCTGGATCTGTAACTCACTGTGTTTCCAGCAGATGATCCCCGGTTCACTGAAAATCAGACACATAAAGACTTCAGCTCTGCTGAACAGATGATGGTCAAACGTTTGGATAAATGTTGCTTTGATTTTCTCACCTTGAGTTCTGAAGAGGAGAACAGTGATCACAGTCAGCAGGAGGACTTCAAACACACGCAGAGTCAACATGAAGACGTCCAGAGGACGAGCTGAACGATCTATCAAACAGAGAAACAGAGCTGATGAATATGACGACTCTGAGCCCTCTGGGGAAACAAAGAGGCCCGCTGGAGGAAGAGTTAGTTAGTTACAATATCAACACTGACACAGAGTTAAAAATAAAGAATAAAAACACATCAGCATCACTAAATCCTCCATCAGTGCTCTCACACCAAAGAGGAAAAGAAAGGAAACGTGCAGTGATGGACAGACGGGTGGGTCTAGACCAGCTGGACCGATTGTTCACGACTGTTTTCTTTTTGTTTGTTTGATCAGTTTTTGGTGAACAGAGGAGCACAGTAACACTGATGAAGTTAATAAGTTAAATATGGTAATCACCCTACACAGACAGAGAGAGAATACAGCTGGATCAGGGGGCTCTGCATATGAAAATTAGAGAAAAACTAGCTCAACAAAACAATACAGTAACATTCCCTGAAATTTTCATCAAAATCTATTTTGACCTTTCTGAGTTATCTTGCTTTCAGACAGACAAACAGACAAACACCAGCGTAAATTGTTTTTTAAATGTGTTTACCTTTTACGTTTGAGGCATCTCTCTTTTCAGTTGTAGTTGTATTGGATTGTGAAGTTGTTGCTGTGGGTGTTGCAGATGTTTTTGCTCGTGTTGTTGTCTTGGTGTCCTCACCTAAAGCAGATGAACACAACTCAACAGTCCTCAGTATGAACAGAAATAGTAATCAGACTTTGGCTTGTATCCTGATTTTCCAGTGGAGACACTCTCTTCACTCTGCAGGTCAGCATCTTTGGTTTGGCTGTGTGAGTAACCACAGATATTCACTTCACTTTAAAGGGACAGTTCAGGGTTTTTAAGGGGGTTGTATGAGGTACATGGCTTAGCCTGAACATGAGCCACAGTCACAAAGCTCTGGGGCCTTATTTATAAAATATACGTAGGATCCATACTAAAACTGAACGTGCGCCCCAAAAAAATCTGATTTATAAAACCGTGCGTGTGCACACTTGCAAGCACTTTTCCCTTTAATAATCACAGTTCATCTGGAAAGTTGCGCAGGTGGATTTACCTCACATCCTGCCCTCCACCCACATGTTACCTTAAATGGTCAATGCAGAGTACCTCATGAATGTTTTTGCATCGCCTGCCTGCAGTCTGTTCCCGACACGGCTATGCGTCAGAGGGGGCAGCGATTGGAGGCGTAAAGTCTGCCGAAACCAAAGATGACGAAGAAGCTGTGCGTCAGGATGAATGAGTCATGTGTTGATCCAGGCCACTGTGCCACTAAATTTGTGAAACCCATGTTTGAGGAACAAATAATTTCTACACTGATTGTAGGCACATTTTTTCATTTTCACTCAGAGCTCTTATAGCAACGTGAGTGCAGACTGTCATTTGCGCTGATCACATTTGGAAAACCAGACATTGCCGCAAATTGCCTTTTCATGTTGCCTGTTCACCCACAGTGTAAGGAACCCTGATGTATCGACTGGTCATGTTTATAATGCCATCCAACACGACTGGCATTATTGTGCTGAGGGATGGCTGAGGTATTCCAAACCTAAGAACAGAGTTTAATTGTATTATATCATACCCTTAAGAGGCAGACAGAAAATGTGACATTATATGTTGTTAATCATATCAAACACATACCTGTCGGCTTATTCCCACTGGAAGGAGCCGGTTGCCAGAAAGCTCTGAGTTTGTCAGCACATATACGCGCCGGGATGGCGCGGTTCCGGCTGGTGGTTCTGTTTAACACTGGGACCGGTTCAGCGCATCGATCCAAGAGCACTGCTCTGTGGCATCTAAATCAGCTTATTAGCCAGTCATCATTATGGGCCAGGAAATCTTTGTGGTCCCTAAAAACTCTCTCCATCCTGATCCACAGTCTGTGTGATCTTCCAGCAGTGCCAGCGCATCCATTTGTGCAACATTACGCACGAGTGTCACTGCACTACTCATATGTTTACTCAGCTCATTAGACTGATTGTTGCACACCTTGTCACAGCTAATACTAATCAATCAGTGCTATCCACCACTCTGTATCATTTGAAGATGAAGTATGATACATAAACATTGCATACAGTAGTAAGAGAACACATCTATAACACTGCAGACTCGAGTGTTTATGATTACGCAGGTCTATAATCTGATATGTGATGACATTAAATGTATGAGATGAATCTGGCTTCACTTCACCCCCTCACCATCCGTGCCGCCAGTTTCCCACATCTCCAAAATGTTCGTACGCCAGCATCAAAGTTGACGAACTGGTTTGCTCAATCTCCCACCAAGTTTATTTTTATAAATCACAACCTTTGCGTGGGAAGTGACTTGCGCCACTTTCAAGCCCAGTTTTGTGCTTAAGCAAGCTTTATAAATGAGGCCCCAGCTCTAAATCTGTGCAGAATGTTATCTTGCTCACAGACAGACAGACAGACAAACAGACAAATACCTGCATGGACATGACCTCCTCGGTGGAGATAACAATATGTTTTCTTTAACTAGAAGAGCTCAGAGAGCATGCACCTACACCAAGACCTTTCTGACATTGTTAACAGAGTTTTTATTTAAAATTTGGAAAACTGCCCCATCACACAAAGTCAACAAACCCCTTAAAATCTCCTTGACCCACATCCTGATGTGGATCAGCACCAAATGAAGTCACCTCTTCTTCTTCTCCATCACCAACATTCCCTGAACATTTCATCAAAATCTATTTTGAACTTTCTGAGTTATCTTGCTCACAGACAGACAGACAGACAAACACCAGCATGGACATGACCTCCTTGATGGAGGTGACAACAGGACACTGTTGATTTTAAATGAACCCATGTAGAGATGATCAAGTGAAGCATCATGGGACATTAGTCCATCACGTTGATATTACAGCTGATACATTGGCTGTAAATATGGGCATAAGTTTCAATATCTGCCAATACAGATATGGGATCAATAACATGGTTCATCCCTGCTGCTAGCAGGTACGTATCCTGGGTCAGAGTTTGCCTACAGGTGTGCACATTTGACTTCCAGCTTTGTTTGGATGGATCTCACACTTTGCCTGTAAATTGGTGAGCACCAGTTAATAGATGAGACGTTTAGAGATGAGACCTCTGCACTGGAGGCAGAGCCACCTTCTTACTGCAGAGAGACAAGATTCAGGAGAGAAATTCATGCTAACAGTGTTCTATGATAGATCTGATATTAATGAAGACAAAACCATCATCAAGTTTATACATGTGACTGCGTCAAGACCAGCAGAGAAGACCCTGCAGGTCCTGATAGCCTACCACCCAAATGAAGAAACAAACTCACCTTTAGAAACACTGAGCAGAAAATAAGAATCAGGATACTATCTTCTGTCAGATATGTACTGTAGACAGACATAAGATCCAGCATCCTCCTCTTGGACATTGTTGATGACCAGAGAACAGTCCTCAGTGAGACGCAGTCTGTTTTTTTTAGCTCCAACATCTTTATTGATGTTCCCCAGTCTGATCAGCTCGACTGTTCCTTTTCCTGAAGCTGCAAAGTTCCATGTTGTATGTCCGCAGTTATTTTGAGGTTTG
Organism: Cetoscarus ocellatus; assembly: GCA_037902135.1. NCBI lineage: Eukaryota > Metazoa > Chordata > Actinopteri > Labriformes > Labridae > Cetoscarus > Cetoscarus ocellatus. Next base: position 397,538 of record JBAMNC010001698.1, on the reverse strand, counting down.
TTTGTGTTTTCACATGGCAAAGTGACGTCTTCTCCATATTTGGCAGTCACAGGTTTTACTGTGACTGCTCCTGTAGAAAAAACACAAACAAAAGTAATCAGCTGAAACAAAGACCATACCCTCTTTGGCCACTTTATTAGGTACACCTTGCTCGTGCCAGGTTAGATGAGACAAACATACTTTGAACAAAGAGACAGGACAAAACTGAACTCAGTAAACAGGATGTTGACATTACTGTTATTGATAAATCCAGGGGGTTAAATCAGCCCCTGACTTCATCCACATGTGGAACAGTTACACATGATAAAAATGTGGCTCTTTCTTCTTCTTCTCTTTCTTCCACAAGATAACTCCCTGATATCTTATTGCAAACTGACAAAGAGATGTTTTATATCAGAGAACATAAAGGTTGTTAGCTTGCCTAATTGAATAACTATAAAAATATGATGTTTGAACATCAGCAGGTCGTCTTGACCATGTCTACATGCATAAATGCATTAAGTTGCTGCCATGTGATTGATAAGCTAGTTGTGTTAGTGATCAGTTGAATGGGTGTACCTAATAAAGTGTCTGGTGAGAATAAGTCATTCTCATTCCTCCGGTCATGGCTGTAACACATGAACACATTCAGTTTTCTTAAATGAGTGAAGCTTCTCTCCAGTTTCCTGATTGAATAGAAAGTGTGACAGAAATGTTCTTACCAGTGAACTGAGGCAGAGCTGTGAGGAGGAAAGAAATCTGAATCCACCTGAACTCCTTCATGACTCTCTGTCCTCTTCTCTCAAACTTCATCAGAGTCTAAAGCAGACTTTCTGAAGTCAGGATCAACCTCCTCCCTTTATTCAGAGGTGGTGTCACTTCCTCAAATGTCTTCAGCCAGCGTGCGGTCTCTTTCTCTGTGAATTTCTCCTGATCAATAAAAATGAGAACATTTCTCCTTTTTTCAGTTTGAAGATGCAGTTGTTAAAAATGTGGTTTGTTCTCATGTCAGGAGACTCATTTGGATCACAGCCTGATTATTTTCACAGAGGTGTGAGCAGAATGATTCAGACGAGCTGGAAGTCTAATACTTTGGTAACTATAAACTAAAAGATAAGTAGAATCAGAGGCCACTTTATTAGGAACTAGATGGTGGCATAGATTCAACAAGGTGCTGAAACATTCCTCAGAGATTTTGCTCCATGTTGACATGAGAGCATCACACAGTTGCAGCAGATTTTTCAGCTGAGCATTCTGTTCCACCACATCCCAAAGGTGCCCTATTGGATTGAGATCTGGTGACTGTGGAGGCCACTGGAGAACAGTGAACTTGTGTCATCTTTAAGAAACTAGTCTGAGATGATCTGAGCTTTGAGACGTGGTGGTTTCTCCTGTTACACTGTTGTTATGACGATTTATTGTGCTGGTCAAGTCAACGTTTCCTGACAGCCCCCTGACTGACTGTAGGCGGATTTTTAACCTTCGCCAGCATAGATGTAGTTCATGGGTAGTGCACGCAACTTAGGGGAAGTTTGGCCCGACGTGACTCTGGGCTGCTAATCGTTGTACAAACTTATTGTGACATCAGTCAACAAATGCCATATAAAGTGGACGTATGTACCATTTCACCAAGTCTGACTGCAGCAGGAGGACGAAAGACAGCTCTTACCAAAAGCTGTGACTGAGGGAAGTGAAGGGAAGCAGAGGTCAACATGGCCTGACTGAGCTTAATGCAGCTAATTTAAACAATCTGCATGGGTTATATTTACTACCCACAAAAATCCTTTCCACAGCTCAGTACACATCTCTGCTGTCAAAGATGCTGGTTTTACTGATCATTTCTGTGAACTTTTTAATGTGGAGGATTTTAATCAACAGGAAATTCATGACAGAGCATTCAGGAAACATAATCTTTCTGCTGAAGTGTCTGCAGATTTTACTGTCTGATTGTGAGATCCTTCTCTGGATATTTCACCCTCTGCCTGTGATTTTATCGTTCACACTTTAACCAGTGAGCTTAAATCAGTTCTTGACAAAGAGTCACCTATGAAGCTTTAAAGGGTAAAAACAAAAGAGCAGAAACTTTGGTATCACAGAGAGATGATGGAGAAAAAAATCAAATAAATAATAAAAGCAAGAAAAGATTTATCATTCAGTCAATCCCATTTTAATTAAGCCCATAATCTCAATCACTGGAGTGCAGTGAACTTATTATTGTGTTCAAGACTCCAGTTTGAGATGATCTGAGCTCTGTCAGTCCACGCAGGCAGGCCCCATCCCTCACCAACACAGATGAACACAGCTGTAACTGAGGGAAGCAGAGGTCAACATGGCCTGACTGAGCTTGATGCAGCTAATTTAAACAATCTGCATGGGTTATATTTACTACCCACAGAAATCCTTTCCACAGTGTACGGTGTGATATAATTATAATGTTTAGGTCAGGAAAAAGACCTCCCCTTCAGTTATCAGGAGCTAAAAGACAACAGCAGACCTCAAACCAACAACGACATCATGTTTTCTAACAGTTCTCAGGGAGCTTTTTATGGTTTAGTTTGTTTCTCTTTTAAAGCCAAACATCTCAGTTTTATGAAAAGGCACCATCTCAGCACACTAAGTGACCTCTGACCCTGTAAGTGACACCTGTAGAGTCAATCATCCTACCTGTCCCCCATCATTGGACAAGAACTAACAGATGCCACAAGCCCACTTCATGAAAACTGTTTTTTAAACATGTGCTCTGACTAAACATGGTATCTTTATTTCAGCTAGTTTTTCCTGTCAATATACTGTAAATAGATACAACAATGTTTACACTCTGCAGTATAGAGAACACACTCACTGACTCTCCACAGACCCCCAAAATGATGGCTGTCTTTTATTTCTTACTCAACTTTGATCAAATATGCATGCCAACTTCAACAGAGCTGTTATTGTTGGTGATTTTAACATGGACGATCAATCAGGTCTAGTTTGAACTTATCGACGCTTAGCACACATCTCTGCTGTCATAGATGCTGGTTTTACTGATCATTTCTGTGAACTTTTTAATGTGGAGGATTTTAATCAACAGGAAATTCATGACAGAACATTCAGGAAACGTTATCTGTCTGCAGATTTTATCGTTTGATTGTGAGATACTCCTCCGGATATTTCACCCTCTGCCTGTGATTTTATCGTTCACACTTTTACTAGTAAACTTAAATCAGTTCTTGGCAAAGTGTCACCAGTGAAGCTTAAAAGGATTAGGTATGTTTTGAACAGATACATTTTTTTTAATTACACCAAAGCCCAGTTAATCAAGTAATTCACATATTTCCAATGGAAAGTTTCAAATTTTGAATACTTCCAAAATTTCCCAGCTTAATTAATTTTCTGCACAGTGTTCTGAAATTAACCTGAAAATTCCCTTCCCCCAAGCCCTCGTCCTGATGGATATTTAATTTCTGAAACTTCAGTAAGAAGGATTTCTTTACTCTGATTGTTTTAAATGATCAAACCAGTATCATAGTTCAGATTTTGTTGACTCTTCTTCTGAAGCTAAACTTTGATATTGTAAAAACACTCATGGATGGAAAACTTGATGGTTTTTCATTGCTTTTATTTACTCAGTGCTCAGATAATATGACAAAAATAACTAAGTACAATACATCTCAGAATCATTTGAAAGTACAAGTAAAAGTACCTTAAAGAGCCCATATTTGTTAGTAAGTTAACAATGGGCCATATTTTAATAAATCATATCTCCGACATCACTTGATAGATTTGCTTCAAAATTTACACGATAATACATATAATATAACTCTATCATCAAGGTCAATTTCATCTGGATCGGATACAGATTGACCTCACAAAAAAAAAACATTTAAGTTTATAATGGCAAATCCCATTAATTTCTCCTCAGCTGCTGTGAGGGTTCCACCCCCTTTACTTCATTATGGGAATTGTAGTTTATTTGCAAACTAAGGTCGACATTATTCAAGCCTATGTCACTACATTACCCAGCTTTAGTTGCAATGCCAGCGAAGGACTTCTCCACATGGACAGACATGAGCGGAGACTCAGTCATCATATTGGAGTGCATGGTGATCCAGAATTGTATCTTGGCAGAGGTCTGCGCTCTCTGAGTGCTTTTCTAGTTATTCTAAGTCTTCAGTCTCGTCTTGTGCAAAGTGTGCTGTTCAGACTTTAGTCAAAACCCGTAGCAGCAGGCTTTCCAAACTGGGGAGAGGCTGTAAACAAAGAAACAAAGGAGTGTTCAGCTCTGCAGGGCTGTGGAAAATTAAGAGAAATTGTTGGTTTGGAGAGGGAGCAAGAATCCCTCTTGGACATGTCCTGCTTTATGAACAGTGAGAGTGTGGAAAGGGAAAAACATCGGACAAAGTTCCCAAAGGACGGGGAAACCCATGGGTATGCTATGTGAGCTAGCTTAAGAGCTAACTACAAATGTATGGTTTCATGGTGTGAGAGAGTGTCAGACTACAGTCTTTACAAAGTTTTAGGGAAGTACCTGTCGGAGGGAACATGTCTGGGCATCTGTACGCAGCCACAGTAAACATTAGAGCACCACATTTGCCTTTGATTTATTTATCTTTGCAATTTTCTGCACCATGAAACCAACACAATCATGAGGTCCACCATGTTAATTGTTTGAAGTATGGTGTACATGCCAACGAGTGCTGTCCTCTGAAAATCATCTTGGGTTTGAGAAAAAAGCCACAGTGCTGCAAAGTTAACTCAGTGAGTTAAGTCTGATTAAATTAGAGCTGGCTGTGGTGATTGAAGCACTGCAGAGACACTGAGATGTCCTCACAGCTTGAGGATGGTCCTTCATGTCTTTACCCTCAAACAGCCCCCTCACGTGAGTCCTGCAGACTCCGAGCACGAACATGGAGCAGACGAAGGTGACAGCATCACCGCTCCTCTCTTCAGTCACTGGTGAGGATGGAGGGAGACAACAGGACTGTGACTGAACCCTGAACGTTAGTGAAGGATGATGTACAGTCTTCATCCTCATCAGAGTCACCTTTACTGTTAACTCTAACAAACACCTACTGGCCACTTTATTAGGGACACCTTGCTAGTACCAGTTGGAGCCATTTTTGCCCTCAAAGCTGCTTTTATTCTACATGGCATTGATTCAACAAGATGCTGGAAACATTTTTATATCACACATGTTTTTATTTCAATGAGGAAACAAAAGAGGATGAGGAAGTTGATGTCGATCACACGACCTTAAGTCTCGCCTCCACAGTTTCAAGGGGGCAGGACCACACACCTCAATCACGTCTCTTCCCGTGTCCCTAAATTCAAACGTGACCATTTCCTCTTGTTGTTTAATGAGAATGACACACGCCTCCCTCCCATCCCTCTTCTGTTTCTTCTGTCCTTCTTAGGCCCCTAAGACGAGAGGTCGTCGTGCCCGGGAGCTGCAGCAGATCCCAAAGAAGTTTCTCATAATCGATGTTGGCAACATGTTCACTGTTTCTAAATTCATCATTCAAACTTTAATGATAATTAATTGTCAGATTCATCTTGTTGACGGTGTGGTCCTTGCCAGTGAAGGTCTGGTTTATGAAAAATATCACTAATCAGCTCTAAGCACCAACACACATACAGAGCCAGAGAAGCTTGCAGTGCAGCTGGATCATCTTATTTAATGCCGGTAATTGGGCATAAAGGGTCCACATGCTGTTAAAGATTATTCTGGAAATGACTGTGATTTTGATGTTTCCATGACAGATGTTCTCCTGTTTTTATGGCTGACTGGTGGGCATCATGTGAAGAAAGTGTCTGCATGTAGCCCCAGGCTGCCAGTTGTCCATCCCTACTTCACAGTAATACAGCAATGTAACACTCAAACACATCACATAAAACACTCTCAGTTCTGTTATCAATGTGAATAAGCTGAAATAACTTCAGATGTGACCTAACTCTGGACTTCTACTTCTTCTCTTCGTTGACAGTGGAGTAGAGGCTGCTGGGATCAGTGGAGGCTCCAACAGCAGCAGCAGAAGAAGAGGTCTTCACCGTGGAGTACGTCACATGATCATCTTCAGCTTTACCATCACCCTGGAGGAAATTAGAGATATAACCCATCCTTTTCCTGTTCTGTTTGATCATTACATATACACTAACCAGACACTTCATTAGGTACACCATGCTAGTATCTGCCTCAGTTCTTTGAGGCTCTGATTGATTTTCCTTCTTTTCTCAGCTTCAAAATGGCTTGCTTTTCTCCCATAAACAGCTCTCTGATCTGCATGTTGGTTTATCCTCTTGAACATGAAATGTTGTCTTTATAGGTTAAACCAAAGGCTAAAACCTAGACTAGTCATGCAGAGCTATTTAATGTTTGAACAGTCTACCTAAAAGTCAGTCGTCTGTCACACGTTTCAATAGTTTTGCTCACTTGAAAAATGGGTGGGTTCAAAAAAAAATGGAGTGTCCTGCATTGTTTCACACATCTAAATTTAAATACCAGGAAATAAAAGCTGAAGTTTAGAACTCTTGTCTCATATTCATCTTTTGATCTTAAACCCAAATGTCTTCAGTGCACAACAGAAACAAAAGAATTGGCCTTGCTGTTCCAGTACTGTTGAAGGGGACTGTACACCCTCAGAAATGTCTCCATCCAGGCAAAGACAAAGGGACTAAACATAAGAAATTATGATAGCTACAAATCCACGGATGCCCAGACCATATAACTGTCCTCATCATATTTGTCTCTGCTGAATTTAGATTTATTCGAGGTTGGACTCTTGATATGTGGGATCTCGCTTTAAAGAGGGTCCTCGTGTCTATATGGTTGAATTGAATGAGTGTACCTAATAAAGTGCCCAGGGGAAAATGAACCAATCAGAGGAGCTTACCTTGGCTTTACTTGCCTTCTTAGTGTAGCTGATGGAAGTGAACGCATTGTTCTTTTGATACTTTAACATCTTATTCAAATTAAGTTAAAAATGCTGGCGATGATTTGATGCCAGGCTTTTTTAAACCTCTGTGCAACTATTTTTTGAGCAACTTCGTCTGACTTCCTTTTTCTTGTAAATATAAATATCAGGAAATAAAAGCTGAAGTTCAGAACTCTTGTCTCATATTCATCTTTTGATCTTAAACCCAAATGTCTTCAGTGAACAACAGAAACAAAAGAATTGGCCTTGCTGTTCCAGTACTGTTGAAGGGGACTGTACACCCTCAGAAATGTCTCCATCCAGGCAAAGACAAAGGGACTAAACATAAGAAATTATGATAGCTACAAACCCATGAACACACAGACCATATAACTGTCCTCATCATATTTGTCTCTCCTGAATTAAGATTCATTCGAGGTTGGACTCATGTGGGATCTCGCTTTTAAGAGGGTCCTCGTGTCTATGTGGTTAAATTGAATGAGTGTACCTAATAAAGTGTCCAGAGTTAAATGAACCAATCAGAGGAGCTTACCTTGGCTGTACTTTGGTTCTTGGTGTAACTGATGGAAGTGAATGAAACACCCTCCTCAGGATCGTCCTGCACAAAGTGGACAGAGAAACATGAATCCTGCTATTTTTTAATCACAGTTTTTTCTTTTGGTTCCTTAACATCTTATTCAAATTAAGCTAAAAATGCTGGTGGCTCTCTGACACCAGACTTCTGCTTTTTTTAAACCTCTGTTGAAGCTTAATATGAACTCACAGGACTGTTGCCCGTCTTGTTTCCTGTAAAGACACAAAAATACAAGAAGACTTGAGCTCTCAAACAGGGAGGACTGAGCAGACAAACTTTCTGCAAACACAATTTAAGAGTCAACTGTAATTTACAGAGAAAATACAGTGAGTTAAATGAAGCCCCTATTACCCAGCTAAAAGCTTAATTAATTAATTTCATGTTCATACCTTTCCGTCTGATGACTTTCACAACAACCACCACAGTCAGGATAAAAGGCACTGCAGCCACGAGGATGTACAACCAAAGCCAATCTGGAAGAACAATTCAGCATTTTAAGCGTTGACTTATATTTCTGACATTAATCTGAACATCTAAATCATGCAATGAGAGGAAAGTTTATGCAAATTGTTTTCTAAATGTGTTTACTTTGTCCATTTGAGGCATCTCTCTTTGCAGTCATAGTTGTATTGGATTGTGGAGTTGTTCTGTATCTTGTTGTTGTTGGAGTCGATGCTGTTGTTGCTTCAGTTGTTGCTGTGGATATGAACAGAAATAGTAAATAGACTTTGGCTTGTATCCTGCTTTTCTAGTGGAGACACTCTCTTCACTCTGCAGGTCAGCATTTTTAGTTTGTCTGTGTGAGTAACCACAGATATTCACTTCACTTTAAAGGGACAGTTCAGGGTTTTTAAGGGGGTTGTATGAGGTACATGGCTTAGCCTGAACATGAGCCACAGTCACAAAGGTCAGCTCTCTGTGCGTGACAGACAGACAAACACCAGCATGGACATGACCTCCTTGGAGGAGGTGACAACAGCACACTGTTGATTTTAAATGAACCCATGCAGAGATGATCAGGTGAAGCATCATGGGACATTAGTCCATCACGTTGATATTACAGCTGATACATTGGCTGTAAATATGGGCATAAGTTTCTATATCTGCCAATACAGATATGGGATCAATAACATGGTTCATCCCTGCTGCTAGCAGGTACGTATCCTGGGTCAGAGTTTGCCTACAGGTGTGCACATTTGACTTCCAGCTTTGTTTGGATGGATCTCACACTTTGCCTGTAAATTGGTGAGCACCAGTTAATAGATGAGACGTTTAGAGATGAGACCTCTGCACTGGAGGCAGAGCCACCTTCTTACTGCAGAGAGACAAGATTCAGGAGAGAAATTCATGCTAACAGTGTTCTATGATAGATCTGATATTAATGAAGACAAAATCATCATCAAGTTTATGAATGTGACTGCGTCAAGACCAGCAGAGAAGACCCTGCAGGTCCTGATAGCCCACCACCCAAATGAAGAAACAAACTCACCTTCAGAAACTCTGAGCAGAAAAAAAAATTCAGGAAGATATCCTCTGCCATATATGTGCTGTTCACAGTCATAAGACCCCGCATCCTCCTCTTGGACATTGTTGATGACCAGGGAACAGTCCTCAGAAAGACGCAGTCTGTTTTTTTTAGCTCCAACATCTTCACTGATGTTCCCGTCTGTGATCAGCCCGACTCCGGTTCCTGAAGAGTAGAAGGACCATTCTGTATGTCGACAGTTATTTTTAGGTTTTCTTGAGTTTTCACATGGCAAAGTGACGTCTTCTCCATATTTGGCAGTGAGAGATTTTTCTCTGTATGCTTCTGTGGAAAACAATAAACACAGATAATCAGCTGACACAAAGACCAAACCCTCTTCGGCCACTTTATTAGGTACACCTTGCTGGTGCCAGGTTAGATGAGACAAACATACTTTGAACAAAGAGACAGGACAAAACTGAACTCAGTAAACAGGATGTTGACATTACTGTTATTGATAAATCCAGGGGGTTAAATCAGCCCCTTACTTCATCCACATGTGGAACAGTTACACATGATAAAAATGTGGCTCTTTCTTCTTCTTCTCTTTCTTTGTCTTGTCCTTTCTTTACTTAAATCAATGAAAGTAAGAAGAATGAGAATTTTTCTTCAACAACATGAACACAGTCAGTTTTCTTAAATGAGTGAAGCTTCTCTCCGGTTTCCTGATTGAATAGAAAGTGTGACAGAAATGTTCTTACCAGTGAACTGAGGCAGAGCTGTGAAGAGGAAAGAAATCTGAATCCACCTGAACTCCTTCATGACTCTCTGTCCTCTTCTCTCAAACTTCATCAGAGTCTAAAGCAGACTTTCTGAAGACAGGATGAACCTCCTCCCTTTATTCAGAGGTGGTGTCACTTCCTCAAATGTCTTCAGCCAGCGTGCGGTCTCTTTCTCTGTGAATTTCTCCTGATCAACAAAAATGAGAACATTTCTCCTTTTTTCACTTTGAAGATGCAGTTGTTAAAAATGTGGTTTGTTCTCATGTCAGGAGACTCATTTGGATCACAGCCTGATTATTTTCACAGAGGTGTGAGCAGAATGATTCAGACAAGCTGGAAGTCTAATACTTTGATAACTATAAACTAAAAGATAACTATAATCAGAGGCCACTTTATTAGGAACACCTTGTCAGTTCAGGTGAGAACCTTCAGAACTGCCTTCACTCTTCATGGCATTGATTCAACAAGGTGCTGCTGCTGCACATGTTGACATGAGAGCATCACACAGTTGCTGCAGATCTGCCAGCTTCACATCTATGATGAGAAACTATTTATGTATTCATTTTATTTTATTTTATTAAAATAGGGGATAGTGCACTAATGAACGCTGACATGTAAATGTGCCAGATTGTAGCCATGAGCTTATTTCCATCTGTGGTCTGTGGCAGGTTGATTAAATACATTTGTTCAAGTGTGAACAATCTTAAAATAAACACAGTGCATTAAACAACAGTCACAGGCAGCGGCCAGATGACAGATACACAAAACAACATGGACTCTGCATTCATTTGATGTAGTATTTTTTGGTGAAAAACTAAAATTGTGAGATTAAATTTAGAATTCTGAGATTTAAAAGTCAGAACCCTGAAATTAAAGTAAGAATTACCAGGAGAAAAGCAAGAATTCTGAGAATTAGGTCATATTTTATCTGATTATTCTTTCTTTTATCTCAGAATTCTGAAATTTTCACAGTCATAAAAAAAGTTTAATAAAAAGTTTTTGCATTGCCCTAATCCTCCTCTGTGTCATAATAATCAGAAGGCTGGATAGAAAGGTTTGAGGGGCCTGATGTGGCCCCCGGGCCAGCAGTTGGTGATCACTGTGCTAAAGTGCTGACATGTTGCACATCAGAGTAAAAATGCTCTTCTATAATTGCACTCTTGCCCATGCCAGTTATCTTGCACAGGTTTGCATAAACAGACATGATTGTGCTCAATACTGCACATGGTGAACATACACAGATGTAATTATCTCTGCAGTATGAAGTCACACACAGAGATGGACTCATACGCACATTAAAAACAGATGTTTGTGCTCTCAGATCTGGTTTGTCCTGGGCCACACCTTCAGCTGAGCCCTGAAAGTGTCAGAGCTGGATTATCTCTGACTGATGGTGGTGAACTGCTCCATAATGTGCTGCCTCTGAACAACAGATCATGTGGCTCTCCTGATTGGGCTTGAAGACCCTGTGGTTGCTTTCTGTTTAACTGACTTCTTTGTTGTCATTTCTGCTGACTGCCTCTGATGACAGCGGGACGTCTTTCATTTTAATGTACGAGTAGAAGGAACTGATGAGAAAAAGACTGATGATGTCGATTCTTTAAGGGGGTTGTTCTTGATTCTTAAGAATTGGGTTTGATTCCCATCCCTAGACTTGCCCTTGGAGACTTGAGCCTTGGACTGGACTTGAAATGCGTGATCCACGTCCATCTCTGGTATCACTTTGAGGTCCATACATGTCCAGTCCCTCTGAGCAGGTGAAACATGGATGTGTATTGAGGACGGAAGTCAAACATGTAAAGATTGTGCGTGTAGATAAATGTCTTAGCATCATGTTTTGTGACGTTGATGTGGTGGAGAAAAAAATCGATTCACATAAGTTTCGAGATTTTTTGTTTGATGATTTTTAATCGATTTTTTTTTTTTTGGGGGGGGGGGGGGGGGTCAAATATCGATTTTCCCCCCCAAATTTAAATGCTTAATTTCAGTCTGTGTTAATAAGCCGGGTCGGAAAAAAGTTACCGCTTTTCTCCAGCAGAGGGCGAAATGTTTTTCTCCGTCCGTCTACCTGGTAACGTGACATCACATCCGTTCGCGGAGGAAAGAGAAAAAAAAACAGGAAGTGGAGAATGGCGGACGATTTGCAGAAAACCGCGGAGATAAAACCCTCACCATTACCTTTTAAATCATAAGTGTAGGCACTTTTTGGATGGAGGGAAAAGCTACACTTCATCCAGCTTCAGCGCTTGATCCAAGGCTGAAAGTGCTGCCATTCCTGCCGGAATAGGAGAAGCAAGAAACGTGTTCAAGAATGGCCGTTGAAGCTGCAGCCACTGTGGAGCATTGTCAGGTAAATAAATAGATATATACATAAAAAAATAACTAAACAAAGCATTAGAGATGTGTCTTAGGAGTCTTTCACTCACAATGTAGTGCTACAGGGTTTTATGTGTACTTTTACACTGAATGTTCTGGAGGTGTATTTATGTTTACATTATGATTAAGAATAATAATGTATGTAGAACACTTTGCTATAATTGTGTCATGATGTGCTGCAATATAATTATCAAAAAAGTAGAAAGCTGTCAAAGACAGAACATTAAGACATTTATGTAGTGTATAAGTTATTAATTGATATTTTTGTACCACTGTGTTTTATTTGTTGTAGGAAAAAGTGGTGAGGCAGGACCAGGAGGAACTTGTTGATTGTGCTGCTAGAGAGGGTCAGAATGAAGGAGGAGACAAAGATTTATTACTTTCGACGTCCAGGGTTTTGAGAAAACACTTTTCATATTCAATTTCACACAAAGTTCAAGGCAAAAATTTGAGTTTTCAGGGGCTCTGTTTGACCTGACATATGTTTTCTTAAAGAACTGACTAAACAGGAACAGCTAAATAAGTTGAAGAAAAATGTTTTATATATCTTTTTATATTGTACATTTGTTTGCCTTTTTACTTACAGTTCAGGCTTTGATAAGGGTTCAGGTTTACTTTATAATGGAGTATGTTATTTTAAAGGCTCCTATTTGTGATAAATGTAGCAGTTTACTTCACAAAGTCTATTTTCTATCTCATGTTGTCAGGAGGGTTTCAGATGTTTTCTATACTGTTTATTGCGGCTTTTAGTCCAGGCTTTTAAGAGAGTATAAACAGCTGGTTAAAATATATTGCTTAATAAATCCTAAAAACTGACTCACATTTGATGTGTATTTTTCCTGATAGGCATCATCATCATTCATCTTTTTCACAGCTGTTAAAAAAGCTAAAGATTGCAAAAATTGGCGTATCGTACCCAGCCCTACTGTCCTCTTACGTCCATAAAGACTCTTCAGCTGCTTCAAAATGCTGCAGCACGTGTCCTGACTAGAACTAAGAGAAGAGATGACATTGCTCCTGTTCCCGCTCCTCTGCATTAGAGGTCAAAGTTCTTCTTCTCACCTACAAAGCTCTTAAAGCTGCAGGAGGAAATTAATTTTTGTGTCAGTGGTCCAAAAATATATGATTACCCGTCAACATCTTATAAATGAAGCCATGTGAGAGATCTTTAGACATCTGTGCCCAGATTCGGCCCTACCCAATGTGGCGGCGTTGGGGAGATTTTATATGGCGCTCCCCTTCTTCTGCGATTTATGTTCGCTTATGTGACCCACGTGTGATCAAGCCGTCTTCTAGGAATCTGGAGCCGCTCATGTTGGATGTAACAGTCTTTATTAAATCTGCCAGCCTACATGTGCAACAAGACAAGAGCAGGCGCACACACGCCAGCCTAAAGTGATCCCACTGGTGCTGTGAGGAATTCACTGTATAATATATAAGTGTGTGACTTTTACCAGACATAGTAACATGATGTGATTTGTATTGTTAGAAGGTAAGCTGGAGGAAGAGGACAATGACAGTTAAAGTTGGACAAGACCACAGATCTGTCCATTTATTGAATAATCAGATCACAAATAAGTTACTCGGCTGAGGTCTCTCTCCGGGCAGTCCACCTGACGCAGGAAGTGTAGCATCAGATCCTTTTAGGGGGGCTGAGACATCACGCTATACAATAATCTGTATCTCAAGCTGGTCTTCTGATTCTTGACCTCGCCTAGTTCAGACTCCCTGGTGACTGCATACTCATATCAGCCGTCAGCCACAAAGGCAGACATTCAGCTCTGACAGAAACGACCTTGAGAAAGCCACAGGTAGCAAAACACATCGCTAAATATGGACATGTGTTATTCTGTCACCTGTGAATGTGAGCTTGTTTTAATTAACCAGAGCATGTGTGTGTGTCTCACGCTGGAGCCATCCTGACTCCCTCAAAACCACTGATATCACACACACACACACACGACCCTGCATTCATGAAGATGCATTAGCAGATGTTTTAACCTTAGCTTTTGAAATATTTACAGTAAAGTGGATATTTTTTAAAACTCATATCAATGACAGAGTGTAAAAAAAAAAATTAAAGAGTGTCTGTCATTTTAACTCTTTTTAACAGAATCAGATAAAGACTTGAAAATTATATTATCTTGACTGTTTTTAAGAACAATACGAAATTATGGAAGATTTTTTTTAACTTGGCATTTATTATGAAATATTGACATTGCAGAAGTACAAACTACATGCAAAGAATAAACCTTTGTTTTTTATAAACCACAATATTCTCAGTAAATGCTCAGAACAACATGCCTGCATGTGTAACAAGACAAACAAGAGGAGAATGGTGATTCTCAAGGTAACCGCACACACACCAGTCTGAAAGATGCATGATGCTAATGTTAGCCGCTAGCTAGCAAGCTTTTATAAGCTATAAAATATACAAAAACGAAGAGTTAACTTATCAATAACATGGTAGAGTTATAGTTGAGTCACTTAACAATAAACCAGGTATAATCATGTTTGGTTCTATTTATAATTGTACACTCTCAGAGACCGTTTCAGACACTTCATTAGTAGTAATTCCTCCTGTACTGTGAGGAATTACCCATAATGCACTGCCATCTCTACTCTGAGACCGCGCTGTAGTTACACATGTACGACAGCAGGGGTCAATGTTGCATTATTTAGTTGGATTTAATCCAGACCTATTTAGCCTTGTTACACAGAAACTGAACAGCATATTTCTTTCTATTGCCTTTAATTTAATAAATAACATGTCAATTTACTTTTTTGGTTTTATCATTTGTAGTAAAATTAATTGGAATTAATGTGAGCTTTTCCATTTTAAAGTCCCACTATGTAAGATTCAGGTTTGTCTGCTCTTGAAGGGCCGCTCTGGTTGTTGGGTGTAATTGCACTGTCATAACACAGCGCCTCACAGCAACGTGCATTTGTTGACATACAGAGCCGGGAGAAGCGAGTCGACAGCATACCCGAAGACATAAATAAACCACGTGGACTGATATGGTACAGTATTATGATGTTTCTTTCCAAATATGTCGTTTTTGAAGCGTCAGCAGTCAGTTGTTAGCTCAGCGTTTGCGTGTGAGCATCCTGGGAGCATCTCTCCTGCTGAAATAACCGGAGCTGGATGTGGTTATGTTGCGTCCACCATGTTCGCAGACTGCAAGACTCAGAAATAGTGAATGACCGAGCGTCACGGCGCCATGAATATCTCTGGCAATCTGAGAAACTCGCCGGCAAATAACCGCTGGTAGCATTTAGTGACAAAACAACGTCCGCCAAGTTACACAAAGCACGCAATGCTACGGAGCAACCACTGACTGAAACCAAGTGTTGAACGGGGGAAAACCCAACGAAAACATAACTTACCTCTCCAGCAGTAACTTTGCAAGCTCGGGATCCGTCTTGCAATTTTCCATCTCCTGACGCTCTCGCCACCGAGCAAAGTGGGCTCCAGTGTTAATTCTAGTTTTGTTCCTTGCGTTGTCCGATAGTCTCTTTTTGGTCCTTGAATCTGGGGAAAGAGTCCTCCTCACACGCTTTGCGGATGCCATGGCTGCTACTACTACATGCAAAACACCAGCTTTTTTAGCTGGAAGCCAAATCTCGCGTAGTGCCGTAAAGCAGTTTGCACTTCTCGCAGCATCTTGCGATATGTGTCCCCGTCATGGGAGCAAAAGTTACATAGCCCCTAAACAGAGCAGGGAAGCGCTGTGGGGGGAAGGGGGCGGGGGCATGCTCTCTGTTACAGCGCCGAGCTCCACTGAACAGACTTTGGAGAGAGTAGTTGAAGGCTCAAAAGATCTGCAGTGCTGCTTTAAGAGTTCATAGTAATATCGAAGGTGATTTTTTTTTTCCAATTTTGTGGCGCCCCCTGGAGGCCACAGTACCCTTAGCATTTGCCTATATTGCCTCATTGGCTCTGTCTGCACTCCCTCCTTGTTCTGAAGTAGGCCTTTAGGAAAATCTAGCAGGGGACACTGACTTTCAGCCAATCAGGGCCCAGTTCAGGGACTGTGCTCTGATTGGATCATCTACCAAAGTATATGTGGTTGTTGATCTAAATGAGCTTTAGTTGTTGTTTATGCAGGTAATGTTGATTTTATGAAGGCACATGTGGTTTGTGGCTGTTTCGAAGCCTCAAATAAATAAGATAAGATAAGATAAGATATTCCTTTATTAGTCCCACAGGGGGAAATTCCAGTGGCATAATCACAGTGGCATAATGCTAATGGAAGCTAAAGGCAAAAGCACAGTGGACTGGTTGGATGGGTTGGGTGGGGGTAAAAGTGCCTCCACTGCGGTCTCATTACATCCTCCTATATATATATATGTAGACAAAAGGACAAAAATGAGAATTTATGACTGCGACAGACTAATGGATGCCCTGACCATAAATCTGTCCTCATCATATTTGTCTCTGCTGAATATAGATTTTTCATGGTTTTCCCCTTAAACTGTGGCTTCTCATTTTCAAGAGAGTCCTCATGTCTGTATGGTTGTAAAGGTATTTATTATGGAGGAATTATCAATCAAAAAAGAGAAAGAAAATAAAATTAAAGGTTGAACTTGTTAATAAGACTGAAAAAAATATCAGAACTCTGGTGAAAAAAAGTCCAATTCTGAAATTAAATTTAGAATTCTGGGAAAATAAAGAAAGAAATCTGAAATGAAAGTAAAAATTCTGAGATAAAGTCAAACTTTATCTCAGAATTCTGACTTTAATCTAAAAATTCTGACTTGTTTTCGCAGTCATAAAAAACTTCTGATTAAAAATAATATCCTCTTTGCAGCGCCCAATGAGGGACCTGATGTGGCCCCCAGGCCCCCAGTTGGTGATCACTGCTCTAGAACAACTATGATTATCCAGAGGGCCACATTTAACCTTTTTCTCCTCCTGAGGGCAGCGTTGTTACAAATTGTTGGAAACTCTTCATGGGAAAAAAGCTTTTGAATAAACGAAAAAAGTAAACACAGTGACCGGACAAAACAGCATGAGCACTGACAGGTGAAAAACAGATTATCTCCTCATCCTGGAACATATTTATAAATATACATCCACTATCTATGCATCTCCCTTTAGGGGTCATGGGTGTTTTCTTTTCTAGTAATCTTTAAATCTGGATGATCATATTTTGATTCCTGATGGAAGCTATAAATGTAATTGAAATTGAAACTGGATTAATTGCCCAGCCCTAATATACACACATATATATGTATATATGCAGTATGTATGTAGAGGCTATAGAAAGACAAAAGTTGATACAATGACTGTCATAAAAATGTTTCCAGAGCTAAAGCCAAAATAAAACATTTCTTTATGTGATGATTAAAGATGATTTTATTTTACAAACAGCTCAAACATGTGGCTGCTTGATGGACTTTAAGTCCAGTATTAGCTTCATATTCTTCACTGGCTCATCATCAGCTGCTGACTTCAAACTCATTAAATTGGGTTCATGTCTGTGGACAATAAAGTTACACTGAGGTGATGAATTAATGCATGGACTTGATGTCTGTGGATTGGTGAAATCTGACAGAAGCAGAAGATTCTCCATCATTTTCATCATTCACTGTGCAGTCATCTCTGTCACACTCCTGTCAGATATAAAACATCCGAGTCAGCATGTGAGGAAGACTGTGGTTCTTCATCTGAACACATCAGTTCACTTCAGTCTGGATCTGTAACTCACTGTGTTTCCAGCAGATGATCCCCGGTTCACTGAAAATCAGACACATAAAGACTTCAGCTCTGCTGAACAGATGATGGTCAAACGTTTGGATAAATGTTGGTTTGATTTTCTCACCTTGAGCTCTGAAGAGGAGAACAGTGATCACAGTCAGCTGGAGGACTTCAAACACACGCAGAGTCAACATGAAGACGTCCAGAGGACGAGCTGAACGATCTATCAAACAGAGAAACAGAGCTGATGAATATGACGTCTGTGGGGAAACAAAGAGGCCCGCTGGAGGAAAAGTCAGATGTGAATGTGTTGAATATGATCGTCTCTCTACGCTGTTTTTGTGGCTTGTTTTCACATAAATCTCCTTAAGGTTTGTGAGGTTGTCGCCCCGTCAGCTGTGATATAAGACCTTAGCTTCTGTGCTGACTCTTTGTGCACAGGAGCAGAGTTGATCTCTGATTGGACAGCAGCAGAGATGCATCCACCAATCAGAGTGAAGACTCCCTTTAAAAAGCCTGCTGCTACCACAGTTCATCAGGTACTCGACAGTCTGCTCTGGACACTGGGACACTGGACAGAGTCAGAAATGAGTGAGAGAGCAGGGGCAGAGACACAGGAAATGGGCCCCAGACTGGACTTGAACCTGGGCCACCTGCACGGGGTCAGAGCCTAAATACACGGTCAGTGCACTGGTGTCACTCAGTGGACCACCAGCTGATGTTTGTGCCTAATAAAGTGGCCGTTAGCTGTCCTTCACTTGTCCATCTGGACATGGTCCCAGTGAAAGTGATTGTAAAGGCAGAACCTGCCTCTTTGTCCTTAAAGGGTTAGTTCAGCTTTTTGAAGTGGGGTTGCTGGAGGCCCATGTCTCTGTAAATATGAGTGCCAATAAAGGAACTTGGGAGCTTCGTCCCTGGGGGGAGATATCCGGGACGGACGGGAGCTGGTACACAGCATTATTACATGGTGTCACTGAAAGCCTCGTAATTAACCCACTTAGAGGTTTAAACTACTCAAAAACTATGTTGGCTCAACAAAACAATACAGTAACATTCCCTGAACATTTCATCAAAATCTATTTTGAACTTTCTGAGTTATCTTGCTCACAGACAGACAGACAGACAAACACCAGCATGGACATGACCTCCTTGATGGAGGTGACAACAGGACACTGTTGATTTTAAATGAACCCATGCAGAGATGATCAGGTGAAGCATCATGGGACATTAGTCCATCACGTTGATATTACAGCTGATACATTGGCTGTAAATATGGCCATAAGTTTCAATATCTGCCAATACAGATATGGGATCAATAACATGGTTCATCCCTGCTGCTAGCAGGTACGTATCCTGGGTCAGAGTTTGCCTACAGGTGTGCACATTTGACTTCCAGCTTTGTTTGGATGGATCTCACACTTTGCCTGTAAATTGGTGAGCACCAGTTAATAGATGAGACGTTTAGAGATGAGACCTCTGCACTGGAGGCAGAGCCACCTTCTTACTGCAGAGACAAGATTCAGGAGAGAAATTCATGCTAACAGTGTTCTGTGATAGATCTGATATTAATGAAGACAAAATCATCATCAAGTTTATGAATGTGACTGCGTCAAGACCAGCAGAGAAGACCCTGCAGGTCCTGATAGCCCACCACCCAAATGAAGAAACAAACTCACCTTTAGAAACTCTGAGCTGAAAATAAGATTCAGGATTATATCCTCGATCAGATGTGTACTGTACACAGCCAAAATATCCAGCATCCTCCTCTTGGATGTTGTTGATGACCAGAGAACAGTCCTCAGTGAGACGCAATCTGTTTTTTTTAGCTCCAACATCTTCACTGATGTTCTTCTTTGTGATCAGCTCATCCCATCCTTTTCCTGAAAATGAGAAGTCCCATGTTGTATTTCCACAGGTGTTTTGAGGTTTTCTTGAGTGTTCACATGTCAAAGTGATGTCTTCTCCATATTTGGCAGTGCGACGTTTTACTGTGTCTGCTTCTGTAGAAAAAAATAAACACAAATAATCAGCTGAAACAAAGACCATACCCTCTTCTGCCACTTTATTAGGTACACCTTGCTAGTGCCAGGTTAGATGAGACAAACATACTTTGAACAAAGAGACAGGACAAAACTGAACTCAGTAAACAGGATGTTGACATTACTGTTATTGATAAATCCAGGGGGTTAAATCAGCCCCTTACTTCATCCACATGTGGAACAGTTACACATGATAAAAATGTGGCTCTTTCTTCTTCTTCTCTTTCTTTGTCTTGTCCTTTCTTTACTTAAATCAGTGAAAGTTCCTCCATCATGTGCTGTGACTGAAGGCAGTGTTTGTTTTGTTGAATGTTTCATGTGAACGTCAGACACACATTCAAAGGTCGAGTATATCTGAGTCATCAGGAGTAAGTCCAAGTGACATCAGGAGTCACTGGTGTTCAAGTCTAAGTCGAGTCAAATTTGAGACGTCGTCAAAACTGTGGCTCGAGTCCAAACTTCTGCTTGTTCATAACGTGCTTACTGTTGCCTTTCTATCATCTCAAACACTCTGCCCATTCCCCTCTGACCACGAGAACTGCTGCTCACTGGATATTTTCCCCTTTTTAGACCATTCTCTATAAATCCCTGAGATGGTCGTGCATGAAAATCCCAGCAGATCAGTAGTTTCTTACATCTGTCACCGACAAACACATCATGTTCACAGTCTCTTCAATCATCTGTCTTCTCTTTTCTGATGCTCCGTTTATTTATTTATTTATTTATTTATTTATTTTACACAGGAATTGAAAATAATACACATAAAAACACAAAAAGGCGTGTGTGGAGTGGTAAAAGACTACATATGGCTTATATAAACCACACCCAAGACATGGAAGGTAAATACTGAACCACCAAAAAAGAATATCTAACATCAGATATAAAGAGCAACAATTTCGTACAAGGAAAAAAAATAAGTACCAGAATAGAACAAGGAAAGTGCTTAGAGATAACAAATAAATGACATTTTTATAGGGACGTGGTTCGGGCGGCATGATTATGTGCAAAATAATAATCACGATTATTTTGATCAATATTGTGATCACATTTATTAATCACGATTATTCAACATGTTAGGGAAAACATCTGTATTTTTTTTGCACTACTTTTACACACATACTTTTACTCATGTGATCAGTTTTCAGGTTTTTTTGTTGCTTCACTTGGCATCATTGTTATACCATATTATATTGCATTAATAAAGTTAGAACTAAAATGACAACAATTGTGTGTATTCTTTGATAAAAGGGCTTGTAAAAATAATAACAGCCAATTAATATGAGACTGTGCTATCACTTTTATTATCATTATTTTTATTATTATTATTATCCTTATTATTATTATTATTATTATTATTATTATTATTAGCATTACTATTAGCATTTTTAGTACTCTTTTTGTCATTGTTGTTCCTCAGTGTTTTTCCACAGGATCAGGTTTTACTTGCAGTGGGGAAATCCTAAATATTTATTTAACATCATCAGGTAGGACAGGGGTCAGAGAGTCTCCTGACATTTTTAAGCTTAATCGCTTTCCTGAATTCTGATCACTTTCTATTAACAATTTTATAATAATCACGAGGTAGTCTTGTGATATTTGAGGTGCTTTTTGAAATCTCTTATCAGTGTTTTTGAAGCTTATTTCACTTCAATTAATCACATTTTTTTAGTTTCATGTCAATCTTGAAATCTTCAAAAATATGTTGGATGAACACTAACACACACACCTGAGTTTGTTAGTGAATGAGAGAGAGAGTGAGTGGGAGAGAGACTGTCAGCCATCACATCAAACTCATGGTCGTAAAAAACAGTCTCCTGATATCTTTATGTAAAGACCCCCCACTTCAGAAATGAGGTCAAATTTCCGCCGAATATATTATAATAATATAATATTTATGCAGCTATGTTTAGCTGCATAAACAATGTCACAGGTGAGCACACAGGTAAGGATGCAGCAGCGTCCTGCTCTCCCTCTGCTGCAGGTCACAGAGGTCATGGTAGGTGCACACATGACGCACGATAAAGTTTACAAGATGCAGAAAACGAAGAAACAGTCATATAATGAAAAAACGCACATTGTTTGCAGATAGTGCTTAAACATGCATAATTAACATCAATAAATAAGAGTTTAATGCAAGACAAACAGCGACTTGTTTGCTTGGTTCTCTCAGTCCAGAAGGAGCCATGGGGCCGCGGGTTCCGACCCCTGGTGTAGGTGATGCCACTTTGGAGAAATAATTGTGTAAGGTGCTCACAAAGTTCTTATCCAGTGTTTTAACCATTTTTCAGCTGCTTTACTTTCTTCTCTTGACATGATTGGCAGGGTTTGCTCGCTTGTTATTTGGGCAGCTTAATGAAGCCTTAACTGTGCGTTCCCCCCCTGGTGGTTGGCTGACTAATGGTCGAGAAAGTGCGTGATTAGATACGCAGCAGAGCCCACAGGTTAAATGTAAAAATCGCTGATGATCAGGTTCATTTAATTGTGGCGGCTAGTATCGTGATCACGATTAAAATTCGATGAATTGTGCAGCTGTACACATGGTTCATGTTCATGTTCATGTTGAGGTCAACAAAATTCCTTCATTCATTTTTGTGTAGGCCTACGTGTAATGCCACAGAGGAAGGGTTCAAATAAATGTTTGTTCAGAAAGATAACTGCCCGATATTTAACTGAAAATTGACAAAGAGATGTTTTATATGAGAGAACATAAAGGTTAGCTTAACCAACTGAATAATCATGAAATTAGGATGTTTTAACTTCAGCAGGTTGTGTTAAGAGTGTCTACATGCATAAATGCATTAAGTTGATGTAATGTGATTGATAAGCTAGGTTTGTTAATGATCAGTTGAATGGGTGTACCTAATAAAGTGTCTGGTGAGAATAAGTCATTCTCATTCCTCTGGTCATGGCTGTAACACATGAACACATTCAGTTTTCTTAAATGAGTGAAGCTTCTCTCCAGTTTCCTGATTGAATAGAAAGTGTGACAGAAATGTTCTTACCAGTGAACTGAGGCAGAGCTGTGAGGAGGAAAGAAATCTGAATCCACCTGAACTCCTTCATGACTCTCTGTCCTCTTCTCTCAAACTTCATCAGAGTCTAAAGCAGACTTTATAAAGACAGGATGAACCTCCCCCCTTTTATCATGGGTGGTGTCACTTCCTCAAATGTCTTCATCCAACCCGACGTGGCTCTGAGCTGCTAATCGTTGTCCAAACTTATTGTGACATCAGTCAACAAATGCCATATAAAGTGGGCGTATGTACTGTACCTGAGGGAAGTGAAGGGAAGCAGAGGTCAACATGGCCTGACTGAGCTTGATGCAGCTAATTTAAACAATCTGCATGGGTTATATTTACTACCCACAGAAATCCTTTCCACAGTGTACGGTGTGATATAATTATAATGTTTAGGTCAGAAAAAGACCTCCCCTTCAGTTATCGGGAGCTAAAAGACAACAGCAGACCTCAGACCAACAGAGACATCATGTTTTCTAACAGTTAAACTCCAGACTTCAGGGAGCTTTTGATGATTTAGTTTGCTTCTCATTTAAAGCCAAACATCTATATTTTATAAAAAGGCTCCATCTCAGCACACTAAGTGACATTTTCAGGCTTTAATCTTCACCCACGATCTTCACACGTTTGACTTCCTTCCTCAAAACACATCTATGTTCCATCTGCTCAGAGGGACTGGACCTGTACTTCAAGTGATCCCAGAGATGAGCACAAGTCACTTATTTCAAGTCCAAGGGAGGTCTAAAGTCCTTCAGTCCAAGTCCACACAGGTCTCAAGTCTCTGAGGGCAAGACCATCTCCAGTTCAAGTCTCTAAGGGGCAGTCCCAAGTCTACACAGAAGAATCTGCTTTGACAAACTAACACTGCCAGAGTTCATATGAACACTCCTTAAATGTCTCTATGGGTCAACACCACTAAGTGTTGTTTTCACTCCTTTTGGAGAGTCAGAACTTTAACTCTGATCCAGTGTAATTGTTGCAGTATAAATTTAACCCTTTGATTGACACTTCCATCTTGTGTTACGAATGCACTCATTCAGAGAATATTTTTAACTACTAAAGTTTTAATTCTATTTCAACACTATAAAGTGTAAAGATTGCTGCATTTATTTACTGTATATTAACGGGACAATAAGCTGAAATGGATGCATGGCCTCTGTTGGTACAGGTCCACTATAGGGGTGGGGCAGTATGAGTGACTCTACAAGTGTCGCCTCCAGGTCCAGAGTTCAGAGTGAAAAGTTCAGAGTTAAGGATCCTGCAGTGACACCTGCATATTTGATTTACTACACAGAAAATTAATAAGAGTTAAAATGTTGGTGTCAAAAGTGCAGAATACATTTTACTCTGGATGGAGTCAAATCTCTGAAAATTGACTCTCAGTTAAAAAAGGAGCTGGTGTCAAAAACAAGTGTAAAAATGGTGTTTCAGTGAGGAACTGCAGGATCTTCTACTCTGAATATTTCACTCTGACCTCTGAGCCTGTAAGTGACACCTGTAGAGTCAATCCTCCCACCTGTCCCCCATCATTGGACCCTTACCAACAGGTCCTACAAGCCCCCATCATGAAACTGTTGTTTTTTACATGTGCATACATATACAGTATAGATGCAGCAGTGTTTACAGTTTGCAGTGTTAACACATCATTAGAAAATGTTCTCTGAGAGAATGCATTCCTAACTGAGAGTTGATCAAAAGTTTAGAGTCCCAAAGTTTTACATTTTAACTCCAAAAAGAGTCAATAATTACACTTTAGAAGAGTTAAAGCACCAGCTCACAAAAAGGAAAATAACACTTTGTGTTGTGGAGCCCTACACACTCCAGAAGTGTTGATATCAACTCTGATAGTGTTCATTTCTCTTTGCAGATTTTGCTGTGAAACTAAATTTCATGTCTTGTTTCTGACACCAACTCTTTTTCAGCTGAGAGTTCATTTTTTAGGGATTTGACTCCGTCCGCAGTACCAGGCTACAGTCACACTGCAGGTCTTTCTGCTCAATTATTTAATTATTTTTTTGTTGAAATCTTTTTTTTTCCTGATTGTTCATATTATAATTTAAATGTGACTGCCATCAGACTTCAGTATGAACATCTATGTCCCTGAAGTGACCCACATGCAAAGAACAAGATGTGACGGCACACGCAGCATGCTGTGAAGTAAATATGAATGCTGGTTTTACTGATCATTTCTGTGTATTTTAAAGTGAAGGATTTCATTCAACAGGAAACTCATTATGTTATCCCCTGAAAAGGGGAGAAATAATCACGAAATTGAGGCAGTGATGTTTCCTCATCAAGAGTGTTTGATAGACAACAGAAAAAGCACTCTGAATTCTTCTGAAGTGGGAACTAGACAAAAACAATCAATCCCTGATGAAGCATCTTAACATCATTTTACAGCAGAGAACTGTCTCTAAAGTGATTTAGATGTATTCATGACTCCAAGGACTCCAAATGAATTCAGGTTGTGACCGAACAATCCACGTATCCTCTATAAGTCTTTCGGATTACTGACAACATGAACTTGTTTTTTTTTTTTTTTTTTTTTTTTTTACCATGAAGGGATGCCTAATTATTAATGTATTACTTTTTAACTTGTCACCATGACAGAACTTTCGGGAAATGTTGCTGCAAGTTTTATCAGCACTTTATGAGATAATGAGATAATCCTCCGGATATGCCACCCTCTGCTAATGATTTTATCATTCACACCTTTACCAGTAAGCTTAATCAGCTCATGAAAGTGTCACCAGTGAAGCTGAAAAGGGTAAAAACAAATCCAGCAGCTCCAGTAAAGAAAATGTTGTATTGCAGAAAGATGATGGAGAAAGAATAAAGTACACTTAAAAAGCAACAACTGACATATCATTCAATTAATCCAATTTTAATCAACCCCAGAATCTCAATCACTGGAGTGCAGTGAATTCATTTTCATGATCAAGACTCCAGTTTGAGATGATCTGAGCTCTGTAACATGGAGCGTTTTCCTGCTGGAAGTTTCCATCAGAAGATGGTACACTGTGGTCATGGAGGGATGGACATGGTCAGCAACAATACTCATGGCAGCCATGGGGTTCAAACCGTGTTCAGCGGGTACTTTGAGGCACAAAGTGTGCCAATAACATGTGCTGCACACCATCACACCACCAACATCAGCCTGAACTGCTGATACAAGGCAGGATGGATCCATGCTCTCATGTTCACACCAAATTCTGACCCTACAATCTGAATGTGGCAGCAGAAACCCAGACTCATCAGACCAGGCTGCATTTCTTTTTCTTTTATCTCTTATTGCCCGATTTTGCTGAGCCACAGTGAACTGCAGCCTCAGTTTCCTGTTCTAAGATGACAGGAGTGGCACCCTGTTTTCAGCACATTGTCAGATCAGACATGATCTTCCACTGCCGCCTTTCTATCATCTCAAACTGCTCCAGTCATTCCCCTCTGACCTCTGGCATCAACAAGGCATTTTGGCTCAGAGAACTACCACTCTCTGGATATTTCCTCTTATTCAGACCATCCTCAGTTAACCCAAGACATGGTTGTGAGTGAAAATTCCAGTAGATCATCAGTTCTTTTTTTTTTTTTTTTTTTATATTTTTATTGACAATAAGGCACCACTTCTTGGTCAAACAGTGCATACATTTTACATTAACACCCAACCCCCCAAAACAAAACAAGCATGATTTCCAACTTAATCACAGAGCACAGCATCGTCCTGCATGACCAAGTAGAGTATCAAAATGTTGAAACATTGTTATCCTTGGCACGTACAGCGATTGAAGCAATACAGACAACAGAGCCTCCAGAGTCCTCCAGAATATACTGCATATTCTCGGCCCCTCATGATCAAGAAATGGAGTCCATTTACAATAAAATTGTTCAATTGTCTCTCTGGATCGATATGTCAAATATTCCATAGGTAGCAAATCAAACATGACCTTGTGCCAGTCAGAAACACTTGGTGGTTTATGTGAAATCCATTTTAATAGTACACTTTTACGTGCATCATAAGTCAACTCGCTAAACAGTTTTTGATTGTGGGGAATCATTAATTTGAGGATGAGGCATTCCAATAACATTTTTCATTGTACCCCCGAAGTACAATAACAATAAAGGCTTTTCTGCTCTAAGAGCAGGCTCACTGGATACATCTTGACATTCTTAATGAAAACCATCTTTAGCTTTGGAATAATTTTCATCCAAAAACACTGAATATGCGCACATGACCTTGTATGTATAAAACTGCCAACCTCCTTCTACAATTGATACACAAAGCAGACTTTTCAGAGTCCATCCATATATGTAAGTTGTGTAGAGATCTGAAGACGATGTAGCTCCCTGAATTGTAACTCTTTTGCTCTGTTACACACAGATAATTTATTGGCATGCTCCCATATACAGTACTTATCCCTGTAGCCTCATCGATATCAACCCCAAAATTCTGGGTCCACACCTGGAAGGTGTCTTCGTTTGCTTTACTGGATTTGTTGGGGGCCTCATAGCATTGTCCTAAAATGAGTTTTTGCTGTTGAGTTTTAAGAGTAATTCTCCAATTGGTGGCATTTCCGTGCTCAATCTGTACTTAGTTTGGTTATGTATAAAGCTTCTTTCTTGCAGAAATCTAAAGAAATGTGTTTGAGGTAATTTATATATTTGTCTTAATTGCTCAGATGAAATCATTTTATCTCCTTCAAATAAATCTTCTAGAATTTTAATACCTGCATCTTCTCACAGAGAAAACCTGTCATCACTCATGCTTGGAGGAAAGTCTGTATTTATGTACTGGAGTGATTGCTCATATAAAGTCTGTTCTTTTCTCCCATGTCCTAATCAGATCCCTTACCTTGAGAGTGCATTTAACAATAATGATATCATCTGCAATCTTCAGTGCTTTCTGATCCTGGATAAATGGAAGACTGGTCAGTGTAGTGGTTTGCCCAAATTGAAAGATCATTTTCTTTTTAAATATTATTTTATTGAGTTGCTGCCATGTGACTGGTGTCTGTGTTAATGAGCAGCTGAGCAGGTGTACCTAATAAAGTGGCCAGTGAATGTAAATATTCTTCCCAGTGCTGTGAGAAGTAGAGCGAGCTCCATCATGACTCTTCTTCTGCTCTTACACTCTTTCACTCTGAACATCAGAGAGCGGCTGAATCCACGTCTCCTTTTTTTAGGACGATGTCTCCTCAGATCGACCCCGAGGCCGTTTTCACGCCTTCAGTTTGTTTGCTTTGGTGCAACATGCAAACCAAAGAGTCACACTGGTACAATATGACTTTAGTTTGTTCTGTGTTCACAGAAGTGAATTTTAAAGCAAAGCAAAAGAGAGAGAGAGAGACGCTCTCTGAGAGGTCAGAGTTTCTTGTGGGACAGATGCCTCCTGTCTGACTCTGGTCATTGTAGCAGGTTTCAGCTCAGCCTCAGATTAGACTAGAATCAGTTTTACTGTCATAGAAATGGGACTAAACAACAAAATGCTGTTTCCTATCTCACTTCAAGCACCAAACAGTTGCATATACAGTCTGTGGAAAAGCTGTTGGGTAGATGTAAAGTAACGTCATGGACTGGATTAACTACAGTCGTATCCGGCTGCAGCCCCAGAGACCGGCCCCCTGCTGCAGATGTCGACACCAACAAGAGAACCCAAGAAACCTTTAATAAGAAAATTGATCAAGAATGTCAGTCTGTCTTGAACTGAAATATAAACCAGTAAATATGTACTTAACATGTCTGCTGGCACCAGGTCGCAGAGCCACAAGTTTAAACATGACACCATTCAGTCCTGCAGTTCACTGATCATTTCTGTGAATGATTTTAATCAACAGGAAATTCATGACAGAACTTTCGGGAAATGTTGCTGTTTATGGGGCTGCAAATTTTATTAGCACTTTATGAGGTACCCCTCCAGATATGCCACCCTCAGCTAATGATTTTATCGTTCACACCTTTACCAGTAAGCTTAAATCAGCTCTGGATGAAGTGTCACCCATGAAGCTGAAAAGGGTAAAAACAAATCCAACAGCTCCAGTAAACAAACTGTTTTATTGCAGAAAGATGATGGAGAAAGAATAAAGTACACTTAAAAAGCAACAAGACTAACAACAGCAAAGACATGTGGCAGGCAGTCAAAAGTGTTAAAGGCTACAAAAACAGGAGTGCCCCTATCATGTGTGAGGCCACGTCATCAGATGAGCTAAATAAATTTTATGCTAGTTTTGACCTCAACACAGAGTCAGCTGTAAAGTCTAGAGGACCAGCTGATCAGTCTTCACAGCTGATGTGAGGAAAGTCCTGCTGAAACATGAGTAAAGCTGCTGGGCCTGATATCATCCCTGGCCTTGTACTTAAAACAACCAACCAGCCAGCTGTTAGATGTCTTTACTGACATTTTTCACATATGACAGTCACAGGAGAGTGTTCCCACCTGCTTAAAGACAGCCTCCATCGTTCCTGTGCCTAAAAAGTCTGTTGTTTCTGATCTAAATGACTTACGCCCTGTGGCACTCACCCCCATCCTGATGAAGTGCTGTGAGAAACTGGTTCTCCAGCACATTAAGAACAACATCCCTGCCCGTCTGCACCCTCACCAGTTTGCAGTCAGAGCCAACAGATCCACAGAGGAGGCCATCTCCACTGCCCTTCACTCAGTCTTCACTCACGTTGCAAAAAGCAACTCCTACATCAGAAGTTCACGGATGACACCACCATCATCGGCTGGATTTCCAACAATGATGAGATTTCATTTCAGGAAGAAATCACCCATCTTGCAGAATGGTGCACAGAAAACAACTTACTGCTCAAAACCAAAGTGCTGATGGTTGATTTAAGAAAACAGGAGGCAAAGACACACAACCCTGTCCACATCAGTGGGGCTGAGGTGGAGCAAGTGAGCAGTTTGAAGTTCCTGAGAATCAACAAACCAGAGAACCTGTCATGGACTTCACATGTCTCTGCCCTGGCTGGAAAAGCTCAGAAACGACTGTATTTCTTTAGGAAACTTAAGAAAGCCAAATTCCCATGCCAAGTTCTGATAAAGTTTCACAAAAGAGCGATTTAAAGCATCCTGACTGGAAACATCACAAACTGGCATGGATGTGCATGGCCCAGGACAGGAGGACTCGGCAAATTTCCAAAGTTTCCCAAAAAAAATCCCATAGGTTAATATTTGGCTTAATTGTAAAAATTATATCTCTGCCATTTCTGAACAGATTTGTTTCCAATTTTAAGTATTATTTGGGGTCCATGTCTCTATCAGCAAAGTAAATTTCATCTGCATCTAATCCAGATTGACATCACAACAAGAAAAAACATTGAAGTTTATAATGGGGAATCCCATTCATCTCTCCTTGGCTGCTGTGAAGGATTTGCCCCATTTACTTCATTGTGGGAATTGTAGTTTATTTTATAGATATAGACAAAAGCATTCAGGAAAACAATAAAAACAAAAACATCAGCCAGACGTATAGCATGACCACTGACAAGGGAATAACAGATTATCTGCTCATCATGGATCACATATAGCTTCAAACAGAAAGTTCTAAGTATTACTTTGTGAGACTATAAATCAAACACTCTTGCAGCAATCATAAGACATATATTGTGTGACAAAACTAATTAATCTAACATTCATTATTAAAAGTATAAGTAAAAATAAGTAAAACATGAAAGTAAAAATAAAAGTAAAACATTGAGCACAACATTGATTATGATAAGTAAAAGTAATGACCAAAACAACTGATTAAGACCATCAATCATCAACATTTTCCTTCCACAATGATTATATTTTGATAATTGTTTGAAGCTTTAATTGTAATTGGAATTCAAACTGGATTAGTGGTTCAACCCTAATACATGCACAGATATATGTATATAGGCAGTATGTATGTAGAGGCTATAGAAAGATAAAGGTTTATACAATAAATGTCATAAAAATGTTTACAGAGCTACTAAAATAAAATGTTTCTTTCTGTGCTGGACAATATTATTTTACAAACAGCTCAAACATGTGGCTGCTTGATGGACTTTAAGTCCAGTATTAGCTTCATATTCTTCACTGGCTCATCATCAGCTGATGACTTCAAACTCATTAAACTGGGTTCATGTCTGTGGACAATAAAGTTACACTGAGCTGATGAATTAATGCATGGACTTGATGTCTGTGTTTAACTGCTGGATCGGTGAAATCTGGCAGAAGCAGAAGATTCTCCATCATTTTCATAATTCACTGTGCAGTCATCTCCGTCACACTCCTGTCAGATATAAAACATCCGAGTCAGCATGTGAGGAAGACTGTGGTTCTTCATCTGAACACATCAGTTCACTTCAGTCTGGATCTGTAACTCACTGTGTTTCCAGCAGATGATCCCTGGTTCACTGAAAATCAGACACATAAAGACTTCAGCTCTGCTGAACAGATGATGGTCAAACGTTTGGATAAATGTTGGTTTGATTTTCTCACCTTGAGCTCTGAAGAGGAGAACAGTGATCACAGTCAGCAGGTGGACTTCAAACACACGCAGAGTCAACATGAAGACGTCCAGAGGACGAGCTGAACGATCTATCAAACAGAGAAACAGTTAAATAGTGTTGGAAGCTTGATTTCATTGTTACTGATAAAAAATACTTGTTTCATATGACGAACAGGGGCGGCTGGCCCATAGTGGACGATAGTGCACTGCCCTCCTTAAGCCACGCGAAAAGAGAGAGAAAAGAGGTTATTGTTCCAGTCTAAGTCTTCATATTAAGTCTTCATATTATTGTCTAATCAGCAGCCTGAATATCGCTGCGATGTCACTGTCCAACCAGCAGCCCTGAACCCTTGGGGCGATTTCAGTCAGATTGAGATTTGCCCCAGTCGCTAAGCCTACACCAGAAGCGTCAAAATCACCTGTAGACACTCTGGTCGCTCACATCGCGCCGCTCGATCGCCCCTCGACGACAACAATCATTGAAAATGAATGGCAGCTGGATGCCAGCGACGCTCAGATCGCTTCTGGTGTGAATATACAGTTACATGTTGAGACTCTTTTTTTCAATTTTGGATCTTACAATGCATTTCTACGGGCTCCGGGAGGGCTTGCCCCAACGTGATTTCGTCATACGCACTGAAGTCAGCTCAGACGATACGCACAGCGCACACGCGAGAGATGATAAGTGATACATGTGAGTGATTTATCGGTGGTTAATCAGTATTTTCGGAGTAATACTGTACAAATATTGTAAGTAATAGCATTAGTGTCATTCTGGAGTGTTTCCTTGGTGTTCTTTTGCCGTATATTCGCCGTTCCTTGCGCATGTATACATACACACTAAGACTAAGGATGGGAAGTGAAAGCAAATTCCAGTTGAAAATCGGTAACAACTCCCTCAAAGAACAACAAAAGAGAGCATATGGAGAAATGACAGGGGGTAAGCTTGGGGAGGAAGCAGTGTACTGTGAAGAAAAAGCTCTCCATGGATGTGAGGAGTGCAAACTTGGACTCTGTCTTCATCTTCAGGAGCCTGTGGTCAAAAAAAAAAAAACGCCTGGACATGATCTAATAAAACAAACTGTAACATGGACACTAAATGCTGTAGGAAAACAAAAATATTTTCAGTGTATGTTAATGGGCTAAGTTTTTTTTCTTTGTCATCTAAACAAACATTTTTGCATATTCATTTACATTTTTTTACAAAGAGAAACCTGATGAAAATTCAAATCAATTTTCTTTTCTTGTAATTACACACTGTTTTAAGCATTAATAACATAATAATTACAATTACCTGCCAGAATTGTTTACGTTTATTTCTAATGAACATAGGGTGAAAAAATTTAGTCCGAAGGACATTTCCTGACACATTTTTGACAAAAACAGACCAGGCAGCCTGCTATAATTACAGTAGAATTATTTGGGACCACCCAATAAGTAAGTATTTTACTATAAAACCAAATTTATTGTATTTTAGACATTTAACTTGATATAGCTATACAAAAATACTGCACAGTATGTACATGTTATGACTGGTGTTGCCATCTAGTGGTTGAACAGGAAAACCAAATTAAACAATGCAATGTAACACTAAAGGTAGCTATCTGACTTTTTTTAATTACTAATTTGCCCATTGAACGGGCCATCTTAGCTATCACTACAACTGTTGCCCCCCCTGAGAAATTTTTCAGGAGCCGCCACTGATGATGAAGGAGTACTCTAAAAAGAAGTACTCTCAGTTATTTCTACATATCGGCCAAGATAAGTTCTGAAATATGAGCATATCCATTATCAGCAAAAGGCCAATATCGTGCATCCCCAGTTTCAGTAAATTGAATCTACAGGTGTAAACTGCAGGATCCTTAACTTTTACTCTGAATTCTGAACCTGGAAGTGACACTTATAGAGTCAATTATCCCCCATTAGTGGACAAGTACAGATGCCACAAGTCCTCGTCAGGACCTCTGTAGACTGACCTCTGGATTTAGCTGAATGCTGTCTGGTTAGAGAATGAAAGTATTATCTGTAGAGAAGATTAACTGTTTGCTCTGTCCGAACATAGAATCTTTATTTTAGCTCAAATTTCCATAAATACACTGTAAGTGAATACAGCAATGTTGACACTTTGTAGAGTTAATATAGAATTAACGCTTAACTAGTTAAAAAGACACTCTGCATGGAGGCGTTCATCAAAAGTCACTGTTGAGTTTTACAAAGTGTTGCTTTTTAACTCAAAGAGAATCAAAACTGACACTTGATGAGAGTTAAAGTACTGACTCTCTATAAATATATGTATATATTGATATAAAGACATAGACACATTTAAACATCCCCAATTCCACTTCAGTAGTGTGAGTCTGTTTGATTATTTCTTGGTTTGACTTTTTTTTAACAATGTTGTGGGCTGTCCCACTGAACTGGACTGTCGTCCCATTTATTCTGGACTGATTCTAACAATGCCAGGAGCAGAACATAAACCGAGATTCCCATTCATCATCCATGTCAGGGGCCCAGCCGTCTCTCTTAGTGGGCCTATATAAATAAATGTTTGATAAACGTTGACTCACTGTTGGGAGTTGGAGCTTCATGGGTTGTAGCTGTTGTGGAGATTTCTGCTGTTGTCACTCTTTCAGCTGTCGTTGGCTCGGTTGTTGCTGGTCCTGTTGTCTCACCTAACACAGATGAACATGAGTGATAAAACTGTTAATGAAGAAATACACATATTCCATGTTTATGCTTTAAATTTGTAGAAGAATAAAACATGTTTGCTGTCCTTAATCCCAACTCAAAGCATTGGTGCAGAGAGAGAAATGGAGCGTGAGGTCCTAATAATTCACTGTTGGGCCACATTTGAATAAACAAAAGCTGAGGGACTGAATCAGATATTCATATTTATTCTATTCTATGGACAGAAATATAATCTATTTGATTTTATTATCAATGGTTAAAGATCAGAAAAGATCTAAACATCCACACATCAAACTGATTCTTCAACATTTATGGTCTGTTATATTTCATTTGATATAATTTGGAGACGGTACCATACAAATATTGTAGGTCTGTGATTTTATTGGAGTCAAAGCCTCGGCCTACCACTGTGTGATTCAAGCCTTCACTCACACTGGCCCTGCCTCGACGGGGCTTGAGCACAATTACAGCACCTGTGGTCTATGATAAGACTCACCCTCACAGTGGACAGAGAGACACAGAGACAACTTCACCACCGTGTGGGACATTTAAAGCAGGGCTCTCCACGGGCATATGGAGGAGTCAGCCAGAGGGACACAGTAACCCACCAGGGGGGTCCACGACGTCCATGATAAAAACAAAGAGCTCAAGGTGATGAAGTTACAAAAAATCATGTTTGATGGACGTTGATCCATCATTTGGCGTTGCTCTGTCACCGGTCAGACTGTTAGCACAGTGCCACCACAGGGATGGAATAATAAAAACACAAATATATATTCAGTTCTTTAAACTGATTTCATGTTTTTCCATCCAATTTCTGTTTTTTGTTCTTGTGTTGAAGATTATATTAAATACTACTTTTAGGATGTTTACTTTTATAACCTTGTATTCAAACCATAAGTGAAAGAAACAAAAAGACTGTTCATAATTCATTTTTAAAGTTTGTACATCATTTTTAAAAAATGATTAAAATGTAAAAACATGTACTCTTAGAAGCCAACATATCCATTAGGGCTGAGAATCTCAGCCCTAATGGATATGTCAGATTCACCAAAGAAATCATATTTCTCTGTAGATTTCACTCAGCGTGGTAGAACTTCAGGACCTCATGGTGGCACCTGGCACATAAATGAGAGTACGGCGGATGGAGGTCAAAGGTCCAAAGAGGAAGTGGACAGGGGGACAGAGAGGCAGAGGACGGCGGGGCTCTGGAGCTAACAGCTGACAGAAATATCTGTGCTTGCATGTCTTTTTATTCTGTTTTTCTGGCCTTTAGTCGTCACTGATAGTGTAGAGGACACTGGATAGAGTCAGAAATGGATGAGAGAGCAGGGGCAGAGACACAGGAAATGGGCCCCAGACTGGACTTGAACCTGGGCCGCCTGCACGGAGTCAGAGCCTAAATACACAGTCAGTGCACTGGTGTCACTCAGTGGACCACCAGCTGATGTTTGTATCTAATAAAGTGGCCGTTAGCTGTCCTTCACTTGTCCATCTGGACATGGTCCCAGTGAAAGTGATTGTAAAGGCAGAACCTGCCTCTTTGTCCTTAAAGGGTTAGTTCAGCTTTTTGAAGTGGGGTTGCTGGAGGCCCATGTCTCTGTAAATATGAGTGCCAATAAAGGAACTTGGGAGCTTCGTCCCTGGGGGGAGATATCCAGGGACGGACGGGAGCTGGTACACAGCATTATTACATGGTGTCACTGAAAGCCTCGTAATTAACCCACTTAGAGGTTTAAACTACTCAAAAACTATGTTGGCTCAACAAAACAAGAAAGAAATAGACTCACCTTCAGAAACTCTGAGCCGAAAAACAGCTTCAGTCACATATCTAATGTCAAATATGTACTGTGCACAGTAATAAAGTGAAGAATCCTCCTCTTGGACATTGTTGATGACCAGAGAACAGTCCTCAGTAAGATGCAGTCGATTTTTTTTGGCTCCAATATTTTCCTTGATGTTCCCGTCTGTGATCAGCTCGATCCATCCTTTCCCTGAGAAGAAGGTCCATGTTGTATATCCACAGTAATTTTGAGGTTTTCTTGAGTGTTCACATGGCAAAGTGACGTCTTCTCCATATTTGGCAGTCACAGGTTTTTCTCTGAGTGCTTCTGTAGAAAAAAATAAACACAAGTAATCAGCTGAAACAAAGACCATACCCTCTTTGGCCACTTTATTAGGTACACCTTGCTAGTGCCAGGTTAGATGAGACAAACATACTTTGAACAAAGAGACAGGACAAAACTGAACTCAGTAAACAGGATGTTGACATTACTGTTATTGATAAATCCAGGGGGTTAAATCAGCCCCTTACTTCATCCACATGTGGAACAGTTACACATGATAAAAATGTGGCTCTTTCTTCTTCTTCTCTTTCTTCCACAAGATAACTCCCTGATATCTTATTGAAAACTGACAAAGAGATGTTTTATATCAGACAACATAAAGGTTGTTAGCTTGCCTAATTGAATAACTATAAAAATATGATGTTTGAACATCAGCAGGTCGTCTTGACCATGTCTACATGCATAAATGCATTAAGTTGCTGTCATGTGATTGATAAGCTAGTTGTGTTAATGATCAGTTGAATGGGTGTACCTAATAAAGTGTCTGGTGAGAATAAGTCATTCTCATTCCTCTGGTCATGGCTGTAACACATGAACACATTCAGTTTTCTTAAATGAGTGAAGCTTCTCTCCAGTTTCCTGATTGAATAGAAAGTGTGACAGAAATGTTCTTACCAGTGAACTGAGGCAGAGCTGTGAAGAGGAAAGAAATCTGAATCCACCTGAACTCCTTCATGACTCTCTGTCCTCTTCTCTCAAACTTCATCAGAGTCTAAAGCAGACTTTCTGAAGTCTGGATGAACCTCCTCCCTTTATTCAGAGGTGGTGTCACTTCCTCAAATGTCTTCAGCCAGCGTGCGGTCTCTTTCTCTGTGAATTTCTCCTGATAAACAAAAATGAGAACATTTCTCCTTTTTTCACTTTGAAGATGCAGTTGTTAAAAATGTGGTTTGTTCTCATGTCAGGAGACTCATTTGGATCACAGCCTGATTATTTTCACAGAGGTGTGAGCAGAATGATTCAGACGAGCTGGAAGTCTAATACTTTGGTAACTATAAACTAAAAGATAAGTAGAATCAGAGGCCACTTTATTAGGAACTAGATGGTGGCATAGATTCAACAAGGTGCTGAAACATTCCTCAGAGATTTTGCTCCATGTTGACATGAGAGCATCACACAGTTGCTGCAGATTTGTCAGCTGAACATGAAAATCTTCTGTTCCACCACATCCCAATGGTGCTCTACTGAATTGTCAAGAGGTCGTTGTAAATTTTACAGAAACCTACTGACATTACATTACTTAAATTACATTGAACTTGCTGTTATGTAATTTGTTTTACTGTACCTTTAGCTATTTAAATGGTCATGTATAGCAATATATAGTTTTGTAAAGAAAGAAAATCACATACACATTTTCATTCAATTGATTTCTTTTGTCAAGGATTTGTTTTAAAAATGTGAAACATTTACTAAAA
Source organism: Cetoscarus ocellatus (assembly GCA_037902135.1). Lineage (NCBI taxonomy): Eukaryota > Metazoa > Chordata > Actinopteri > Labriformes > Labridae > Cetoscarus > Cetoscarus ocellatus. The sequence goes on along the minus strand of JBAMNC010001698.1, from coordinate 359,991 downwards.
GATTTTTTCCCCTTTTTTTTCAGGGGAAATTGAATTTTGTTCGTGACTTAATTTTATTAACAATCAACTAATCTTTATTTGCAATGTGCCAAAGAATAACGAATGCAATCTCAAAATACTATCCAATGTAGTACACTTAAGCCATGGTGATCCAATGCTCTTTTCAGTTATTTATGGTGTAGACATTTTACAGTACGTAACTGTAAATATTACGGTAACATTTACAGAAACCAGTATGCTTTCCCTCAATCCATTGCCATTCACAGTTACTGTATTGACCTTTTACAGTCGGCAATTGTAGATATTACAGTAAAATACTGTTAAGTCGGCCCAATTATACAAAAAAAGATCGATACCTAAGGTCTAGTTTGAACTTAAGGAAGCTCAGCACACATCTCTGCTGTCATTGATGGTGGTTTTACTGATCATTTCTGTGTACTCTTTCATGTGGAGGATGTTAATCAACAGGAAATTCATGACAGAACATTCAGGAAACGTTATCTTGCTGCTGAAGTGGCTGCAGATTTTATCCTGTTGAAGAGATACCCTTCCGGATATTTCACCATCTGCCTGTGATTTTATCGTTCACACTTTAACCAGTGAGCTTAAATTAGCTCTTGTCAAAGTTTGACCAGTGAAGCTTTAAAGGGTAAAAACAAAAGTGAAGAAACTTTGGTATCACAGAGAGATGATGGAGAAAGAATAAAGTAAATAATAAAAGCAAGAAAAGATTTATCATTCAGTTAATCCCATTTTAATGAAGCCCATAATCTCAATCACTGGAGTGCAGTGAACTTATTATTGTCTTCAAGACTCCAGTTTGAGATGATCTGAGCTCTGTAACATGGTGGACTGTCCTTCTGGAAGTTTCCATCAGAAGATGGTACACTGTGGTCATGGAGGGATGGACATGGTCAGCAACAATACTCAGGTCAACTGTGGGGTTCAAACCAAGTTCAGTTGTTACGATGAGGCACAAATTTCCTGCATATTTAAGAAACAAACAGCTCACCCACAACTGCAAACCTGTTCTCATCGTTCACTGAAAAGAGTTGTTCAATAGACTCGACTCGTTTGCAAACATCACGTCTCTTCTGCAAACCACTGCGAAAGTAGTTCAACAAAACAAAGCCTCTGTTTACGAGTAGAAGAAGATAATACGATGAGAGTAGAAGATAACGTAACATAACACATAGGACGGTTTAGAGATGCTGAAGAGTTTTTCTGATGACTGTAGGCAGAGGCAGGCTAAAACTACCCATTGACTCCCAGTGTTTGAGCTAAGCTAACTAGTGGTGGGCGAGCTTTGGCTGTCTCATTCTTGTGACTGCATGCAGAGTCGAAACAATGGTGTCTATCTGCTTGTCATGGTCTCAGGAATGAGGTAAGATATAAAAAGAAAGGAAATGATGGCGTATCCCTTTATCTTGTATTGTCCAGTTTTGCTGAGTCACAGTGAGCTGCTGCCTTACCCCCAAATTCCACAGAATGCAAAAGCGCCGTGCAGCGCCGCGGTCTTGCTCCAACCTACAAAACCTGCGCAGCCCTGTAGGGAGGGGGGCTGATCCCCGGAGAGCCACAAGCTCTTGTGCGAATAGCGATGTCACACGTAATAAAACATGTTATAGACTGAGAAAAGAAGTAAACAACACCTCACCTCGCTTCTCTAAGGTCCCTTTGCTGGTCCCAACCATACAGCTTCGTGATTTATTTCACTTCTATCTGCCTATATCCTTAAAGGGGCTGTTAGGTGTCATATATACAATGTTATATATTTCTGTACCTCTACGATTTACTTTTCTTCGTCCGTGGTGTCGTGCTGCCTCTGGGACCCTCTGACCGACTGTTGACCTGATGCTCGTGCCTCCGGTTGTGAAGTAATGACAAACTATTGAGGAAATTTACGTTCAAGAGTCCATGCATTGTGTTTTATTTTGAAAGTTCCAGACACTCCACACGTTAACTTCCTGTCTCGTGCTTTCTCAACGACAGTGAATTTACGAGGTTTTGAAGTGGCCGCGCAGAAAATAGACCTGAAGCGAATCTCGCACTGCGGTGCAATGCAGCGCGGACAGTGGAGGAGTCTGATAGACTAGAGCGGGTTCTAGTGCTCCGCAGTAAGATTCAAGAGCGCGGCGCTGCACGGCACTTTCGCTTTATGTGGAATTTGGGGTCAGTTTCCTGTCCTGTTCTAACCTGACAGGCCCAACGGCCCCCTGACTGACTGTAGGCCAGTTTATAACCTTCACCAGTGTAGATGTAGTGCATGCAACTTAGGGGAACTTTGGCCTGACGTAGCATGGGGCTGCTAATCGTACAAACGTGTTGCCATATAGCGGACATAAGTGCCATTTCACCGAATGGAGCTGCAGCAGGTCTCTGAGGACCCGAGACATCTTTGACCAAAAGGGCCTCAAGTCAGACAAAAGGAGCCCAAGCAGGCAGGCCCCATCCCTCACCAACACAGATGAACACAGCTGTAACTGAGAGAAGCAGAGGTCAACATGGCCTGGCTGAGCTTGATGCAGCTAATTTAAACAATCTACATGGGTTATATTTGCGACCCACAAAAATCCTTTCCTTTCCGTTCTCACCTGCAGACTGAAGCTTGAGGGGAAACACTGCCCTGATGTCATCGATAGTCACCTCACACTTCAGTGAGTTAGATCTGATTAAATTAGAGCTGGCTGTGGTGAGTGAAGCACTGCAGAGACACTGAGACGTCCTCACAGCTTGTGGATGGTCCTTCATGTCTTTACCCTCAAACAGCCCCCTCACGTGAGTCCTGCAGACTCCGAGCACGAACACGGAGCAGACGAAGGTGACAGCATCACCGCTCCTGTCTTCAGTCACTGGTGAGGATGGAGGGAGACAACAGGACTGTGACTGAACCCTGAACGTTAGTGAGGATGATGTACAGTCTTCATCCTCATCAGAGTCACCTTTACTGTGAACTCTAAAATACACCTACTGGCCACTTTATTAGGGACACCTTGCTAGTACCAGTTGGAGCCATTTTTGCCCTCAGAGCTGCTTTTATTCTACATGGCATTGATTCAACAAGATGCTGTAAACATTTTTATATCACACGTTTTTATTTCAATGAGGAAACAAAAGAGGATGAGGAAGTCACTGTTGATCAGACGGCCTTAAGTCTCACCTCCACAGCCTCTGTGTCTGTGAGCAGGTTGATGTGGAAATGTGAAACTGAGTGTGTTAAAATGTTGGACCACCAGGTGCTGCTGTGGACCATGGGGTAAACACAGAGAAGAGAGAGATGTTCTGAGTTTACAGGGACGTGCCCCCAGACCTTTTTTCCTGATATCTCCACCAGTGAAACATTAAATAAACTCCTCTCTTGTTGGACAGAGACTTCTCTTCAGTGAGTTACTACAGTTGAGCGAAAGTTCAGTTAAGATTAGAGATGAACCATAATATTATCAGGGCATCAAAATTTCTGCTAATATTTAAAGCTGATATCTTGGACATACTTTACTAAGCTTAACAAATTTATTAAACAATCACCAAATGTAAGGTTTATGTCACAGCTGCCCTAAAACACCAGAATGTAGAAACTCTCTAAGAGAAATGATACTTTTAATGATTAAACATATTTATAATTGTTATCTATGACTTTTAAAATTCAAAGAGGCAGAAAAAACAGTAAAACACATTGTTATTTCTGAATTAAGATGTCACATTATAGTTATTTCCTTGCTCTCCTGAACATAAAAAGTCGTTTTAGTGGTTGAATGTTCTGCTTGATTAATTTCTGACCTCTCAGAGAAGCTTAGTGAGCGGCTCAGATTTGAGTATAAAAAGGTGAATTCAGTTTAAATTCCTCATTCTTGTTCTAAATGTCTGTCCAAAAACAAAAACATTTTCAGTTTTATCAAGTTTCTCATTTTTATGACAGGTGATCTAATAAATTTAAGCTCTGTTTCACATATATTGGCTGTAATACCCACAACAACTCATTTAAACCTATTTATCCCATTTATTTAATATTTAACAGAACATATAGAATGTATGAATGTAGCAAAATGCTTCACCCTGTTATTGCTGACTGTTGACATTTAAAACAAGTGTCTTTTAGTAGAGACTTTATTTTTATTATTTTGGTGTCCTTTATTATTACACATAACCATTGCTTTTCTGCATATTTGTTAGACTGTTCTGTTTGTTTTACTTCTATATCCACTGTAGTTTTTTCTGTTGCATCTCTTTAATTTGCCTTTTCTAATATTTATGTCACTTTGCAGCTCTGTTCCTGTAATGTTCTGTATTAATAAACCGTGTTTATTTAATTACTTACATCCATTTTGAAAAGATAAGTTTAATCAGACACAAAAATCAAACTTAAGATGGAGGTAAATAAACAACTGCTCCATTGTCCTAAATGATTTGGCTTTAATTTGTTTGTCAAGTTCAATAAAGGGGTGGCACGGTGGTGCAGCAGGTAGTGCGTGTGCCTCACAGCAAGAAGGTTGCTGGTTTGAATCCCATGTCGGTCAGGGCCTCTCCGTGCATGTGAAGCTCTCTCTGGGTATTCTGGCTTCCTCTCACAGACAAAAACATGCTCATTAGGTTGACTGGTGACTCTGAATTGACAAAGAGAAGAATTTTTATTCACACAATGAGAAACAGTCACGTTAAAAAGGTCTAGCTGGTCTAGATCCACCTGCCCGTCCATCACTACAAGGTTTCCTTTCTTTTCTCTTCTGTGTGAGAGCTTTGTTTGAGTTTCTACTGATGTTGATGTGTTTTTATTTATTCATTTTTAACACTGTGTCAGTGTGAATATTGTATTTTGTTACCAAATGTCTGTGATTTCCTGCCACACCCCACTTTCCCTATGGGGTCAAATATACTAACAAACTAACTAACTACCTACCTAACTTACTTACTTACTTACTTATGACCTAACTAACTAACTCTGCTTAAAGATGACAACGTAGCTTTAAAAATTGGGAATAATCTGTAGCTTTATTGCATTTTACATGATTGATTGATTTTCTTTATTTACATGCACACACACAGTGCCAAACCCTCGTGGGTTTATAAGACACCAAAAACAAAGTTGCAGTGGTCCAACAGTTCATGACAGAGTAAAAGAAAGTAACATTTTCTCTTTAAAATTCAGTCTTAAACATCACCTCTGCCTTTTCTCACAGGCTTTGCACATAAAATCTGCCACAAAGGAAATTCCTCCTGAGGCAAACTCATGCTGTTCATGGTCATCAGACCAGAGGAAAAATGCAGTGACTTGAACTTTGTAATACAGGCTTTGGAGCAAGTTTAGTTAAAACAGTAAAATAATAAAAATATAGCATATGTTGCAGTAAGTTGAGGGCCCCTGGCAGCTATGGGCCCCTAAAACTGTCCTAACTAATGTGACAGTTCTAATAATAAGAACAGTTCTTATAACATTGAGTATCCCGGCAAACATTTTTTACAACAACAGATGCAGTTTCGAGGGGCAGGACCACACACCTCAATCACGTTTCTTCCCGTGTCCCTAAATTCAAACGTGACCATTTCCTCTTGTTGTTTCATGTGAATGACGCACGCCTCCCTCCCATCGCTCTTCAATTTCTTCTGTCCTTCTTAGGACCCTAAAACGAGAGGTCGTCATGCCCGGGAGCTGCAGCAGATCCCAAAGAAGTTTCCCATAATCGATGTTGGCAACATGTTCATTGTTTCTAAATTCATCATTCAATCTTTAATGATAATTAATTGTCAGATTCATCTTGTTGACGGTGTGGTCCTTGCCAGTGAAGGTCTGGTTTATGAAAAATATCACTAATCAGCTCTAAGCACCAACACACATACAGAGCCAGAGAAGCTTGCAGTGCAGCTGGATCATCTTATTTAATGCCTGTAATTGGGCATAAAGGGTCCGCATGCTGTTAAAGATTATTCTGGAAATGACTGTGATTTTGATGTTTCCATGACAGATGTTCTCCTGTTTTTATGGCTGACTGGTGGGCATCATGTGAAGAAAGTGTCTGCATGTAGCCCCAGGCTGCCAGTTGCCCATCCCTACTTCACAGTAATACAGCAATGTAACACTCAAACACATCACATAAAACACTCTCAGTTCTGTTATCAATGTGAATAAGCTGAAATAACTTCAGATGTGACCTAACTCTGGACTTCTACTTCTTCTCTTTGTTGATGGTGGAGTAGAGGCTGCTGGGATCAGTGGAGGCTCCAACAGCAGCAGCAGAAGAAGAGGTCTTCACCGTGGAGTATGTCACATGATCATCTTCAGCTTTACCATCACCCTGGAGGATAACAGAGAAATTAGAGATATAACCCATCCTTTTCCTGCTCTGTTTGATCATTACATATACACTAACCAGACACTTCATTAGGTACACCATGCTAGTATCTGCCTCAGTTCTTTCGAGGCACCGATTCAACAAGGTTCTGGAAACATCCCTCAGAGATGTTGCTCCATATCTCCATGAGAGCATCACACAGTTGCTGCAGATTTGTCAGCTGCACGTCCATGATGAGAATCTCCTGAATCTCCTGCTCTATTGGATTGAGATCTGAACTCCCTGTCATGTTCAGGAAATCACTTTGAGCTTTGAGACCTGGAGCGTTATCCTGCTGGAAGTGTCCATCAGAAGATGGTGCACTGTGGTCATTAAAGGATGGACATGGTCAGCAACAACACTCAAGTAGGCTGTGGCCTTCAAATGATGCTCAGTTAGTACAAAGGGCCCAAAGTGAGCCAAGAAAATGTCTCCTGCTCCATCACATCATCACCGGCCTGAACTTCTAACACAAGGCAGGATGGATCCATGCTCTCATGATGTTCACACCAAAGTCTGACCCTACCATCTGAATGTTGCAGTCTTCTGTTGTCCAACTTTGGTGAGCCCTTGTGAAGTGTAGCCTCACTTTCCTGTTCTGAGCTGACAGGAGTGGCACCCAGTGCAGTCCTCTGCTGCTGTCGCCCATCTGCTGCAAGATCTGAGGTGTTGTGGGTTCAGAAATGCTCTCCTGCATACCTTGGTTCTAACAAGAGGTTATCTGAGTCCCTGTTTCCTTTCAATCATCTCAGACAGCTCTGACCGTTCTCCTCTGGCATCAACAAGACATTTTCACCCTGAGATCTGCTGCTCACTGGATATTTTCTCTTTTTCTGACCGTTCTCTGAACTCTAGAGATGGTTGTGTGTGAGAATCTCAGTAGATCAGCAGTTTCTGTAATAATCAGACCAATCATGTGACACCAACAGCCATGCCACCTTCAAAGTCACTAAAACACCTTTTTCTCCGTTCTGATCCTCAGTTTGACCTTCAGTGGATGACCTTCACCATGTCTACCAAGCAATTCAATCAATCAATCAATCTTTATTTGTATAATGCAAGATCTCAACAAGTGTTATCTCAAGCATTTTATAATAGAGCAGGTTGAAGCCAAACTCTTCATGTCATAGATGCACCTATATATGTATATACACAGACATATACCCCCAGAAATGTCTCCATCCAGGCAGAGACAAAGGGACTAAAAATAAGAATTTATGATACAAACCCATGAACGCATAGACCATAAATCTGTCCTCATCTTATTTGTCTCTGCTGAATTTAGATTTATTCAAGGTTGGCCCTTTGAGATGTGGCATCTTGTTTTTAAGAGGGTCCTCGTGTCTAAATGGCTGAACTGAATGAGTGTACCTAATAAAGTGTCCAGAGTTAAATTAACCAAGTAGAGGAGCTTACCTTGGCTTTACTTTGGTTCTTGGTGTAGCTGATGGTAGCGTACGAAACACCCTCCTCAGGATCGTCCTGCACAAAGAGGACAGAGAAACATGAATCCTGCTATTTTTTAATCACAGTTTTTTCTTTTGATTCTTTAACATCTTATTTACATTAAATTAAAAATACTGGTGGTGATCTGATGTCAGACTTCTGCTTTTTCAAACCTCTGTGGTTGTATGTTTTTAGCATCATGGTGTTACTTCCTGTTTCTCCTTCTCTGGTTCACTGAGATCAGTCTATTATTGACCACATTATTCTCAGGAAATGCAGGGAAATGCAGGACTTTTAATGAAGGCAGAGAGGAATATCTGTTTAAATCTGTCATTCTGCTGCTTATGTGTAAAAATCACTTTCAGTTCCTCACTGAAGACACTCAGACCAAACAGGAGAAGATGAATGAAGAAGCTGCATTCATGTAATGAGAGATCAGTTAACGTAGGTTCAGTGTTAAAGAGCAATTTTCAGGTTAAACTCAGTAAACTGAAGATAATCAGTCTTTAAGTCTGAGAGGGTGTCAGTGTACTGAAGACTTCTAGAGTCTGGTTGGTATTGAAAAGCCTTGAACTTTAAGTTTGATTCGTGGCCCCTGAAACAACAACACAGTCAGATTTATGCTCAGTGAAGCTGAAGATGAACTCACAGGACTGTCGCCCATCTGCGTTTTGTTTCCTGTAAAGACACAAAAATACAAGAAGACTTGAGCTCTCAAACAGGGAGGACTGAGCAGACAAACTCTCTGCAAACACAATTTAGGAGTCAACTGTAATTTACGGACAAAATACAGTAAGTTAAATGAAGCCCCTGTTACCCAGCTAAAAGCTTAATTTCATGTTCATACCTTTCCGTCTGATGACTTTCACAACAACCACCACAGTCAGGATAAAAGCCACTGCAGCAACGAGGATGTACAACCAAAGCCAATCTGGAAGAACAATTCAGCATTTTAAGCTTTATATTTATATTTCTGACATTAATCTGAACATCTGAATCATTCAAGGAGAGGAAAGTTTATGCAAATTGTTTTTTAAATGTGTTTACTTTGTCCATTTGAGGCATCTCTCTCTGCAGTCATAGTTGTACTGGATTTTGGAGTTGTTTTGTATCTTGTTGTCGATGGAGTCGATGCTGTTGTTGCTTCAGTTGTTGCTGTGGATATGAACAGAAATGGTAAAGAGACTTTGACTTGTATCCTGCTTTTCTAGTGGAGACACTCTCTTCACTCTGCAGGTCAGCATTTTTAGTTTGTCTGTGTGAGTAACCACAGATGTTCACTTCACTTTAAAGGGACAGTTCAGGATTTTTAAGGGGGTTGTATGAGGTACATGGCTTAGCCTGAACATGAGCCACAGTCACAAAGGTCAGCTCTCTGTGCAGAATGTTATCTTGCTCACAGACAGACAGACAGACAAACACCAGCATGGACATGACCTCCTTGGTGGAGGTAACAACATATCTTCTTTAACTAGAAGAGCTCAGAGGTCACGCACCTACTCCACGACCTTTCTGACATTGTTAACAGAGTTTTTAAAGAAAATGTGGAAAACTGCCCCAACAAATATTTTAAAATCTCCTGGATCCACATCCTGATGTGGATCAGCACCAAATGTCACCTCTTCTTCTTCTTCATCACCAACATTCCCTGAAAATTTCATCAAAATCTATTTTGAACTTTCTGGTTATCTTACCTACAGACAGACAAACGGACAAACAGCAGTGTAAATTGTTTTCTAAATGTGTTTACCTTTTACAATTGAGTCATCTCTCTGTTCAGTCATAGTTGTATCAGATTGTGAAGTTGTGCTGTATCTTGCTGTTGCTGGAAGGTACGTTGTTTCAGTTGTCTTTGCTCGTGTTGTTTTCTTGGTGTTCTCACCTAAAGCAGATGAACACAACTCAACAGTCCTCACTATAAACAGAAATTGTAAATAGACATTGTTTTCTATCCTGCTTTTCTAGTCAAGACACTGTTTTCACTCTGCAGGTTAGCATCTTTGGTTTGGCTGCGTGAGTAACCACAGATATTCACTTCACTTAAAAGCAGAACTAAGCAAGATTCTGGCTTTTCAGCTCTCTAGGGGCCTCTATGGTCGTTGAGTGTAACTGTGCGGTCTTAAAACAGAGTGCCTCACACCAACGTGCATTTGTTGACATACAGAGGGAGGAGAAGCAAGCCGACAGGATGTCCCGAGAGACAAATAAACCATGTGGACTGATAAAGTACAATCTGATCATGTTTCTATTTGAATAAATCATCATGTACTTACAAGTCCAATAGTAGCAGGGCTAAATTAGCATCGGTCAGACATCCTGCCTTGTCTTTCAGCTCATGCCGGCGTGTGAACCCCGGGCCAGTGTTTATCCCTGTCTGGGCACTTAGCTTGTTACTCTCCAGCTTTCTTTTTTTCATCTCCTCCGATAAACATTTATTTTCTTTGGGTTTTTCGTTGCTTCCGCCATGATAACATCACTTCATGTAGCTTTCTTCTTCTTCTTCCTGTTTAACGGTGGGTGGCATCCAGCGTCAGAGGAGCATTACCGCCACCTTCTATGCAGGAGTGTGAGCCAGAGGTCCCTATTTCCAATGGGAAAATAAGTGTATATTTACTTTAAACTAAATTCTGTTCATTAATTCTGTTTTAAAAATTCATAAACTGCTTTATATTCTCCTTTTCCCAACGTTTAACTTTCACCTCGAGGGGGAAGTGACGTATGCCGTAAAGCAGTCAATGCAGTAAAAATGTGTAGTTTTTAAGTGTGGAAGTGTTCCTACCATCCACATCGAAGTTACTTAGTTCCAGTGAAGGTGTACAGACACCCACAGACCTTAACAGAGGTGTCATTCAACCTGTTGTAAAGCGATGTACCATCACAATGATTCTAGAAATATTATATTAGGGTGGAAAAACTACGTAGTGTTGGTATAAAGGGACAATTCAGGATTTTTTAAGGGGGTTGTATGAGGTACATGGCTTAGCCTGAACACGAGCCACAGTCACAAAGGTCAGCTCTCTATCTGTGCAGAACGTCATCTTGCTCACAGACAGACGGACAGACAAACACCTACATGGACATGACCTCCTTGGTGGAGGTAACAACATTTTTTTCTTTAACTAGAAGAGCTCAGAGATCACGCACCTACTCCAAAGCCTTTCTGACATTGTTAATAAAGTTTTTAATGAAAATGTAGAAAACTGTCCCATCACACAAAGTTAACAAATCCTTTAAAATCTCCTGGACCCACATCCTGATGTGGATCAGCACCAAATGAAGTCACCTCTTCTTCTTCTCCATCACCAACATTCCCTGAAAATTACATCAAAATCTATTTTGAACTTTCTGAGTTATCTTGCTCACAGACAGACTGACAGACAAACACCAGCATGGACATGACCTCCTTGGTGGAGGTGACAACAGGACACTGTTGATTTTACATGAACCCATGCAGAGATGATCAGGTGAAGCATCATGGGACATTAGTCCATCATGTTGATCTTACAGCTGATACATTGGCTGTAAATATGGGCATAAGTTTCAATATCTGCCAATACAGATATGGGATCAATAACATGGTTCATCCCTGCTGCTAGCAGGTACGTATCCTGGGTCAGAGTTTGCCTACAGGTGTTCACATTTGACTTCCAGTTTTGTTTGGATGGATCTCACACTTTGCCTGTAAATTGGTGAGCACCAGTTAATAGATGAGACGTTTAGAGATGAGACCTCTGCACTGGAGGCAGAGCCACCTTCTTACTGCAGAGAGACAAGATTCAGGAGAGAAATTCATGCTAACAGTGTTCTATGATAGATCTGATATTAATGAAGACAAAATCATCATCAAGTTTATGAATGTGACTGCGTCAAGACCAGCAGAGAAGACCCTGCAGGTCCTGATAGCCCACCACCCAAATGAAGAAACAAACTCACCTTCAGAAACACTGAGGTTAAAATAAGAATCAGGATACTCTCTAATGCCAGATATTTCCTGTACACAGTCATAAAGTCCAGCATCCTCCTCTTGGACATTGTTGATGACCAGAGAACAGTCCTCAGTGAGACGCAGTCTGTTTTTTTTAGCTCCAACATCGTTATTGGTTTTCCCCTTAGTGATCAGATTGACCCATCCTTCTCCTGGAGATGAGAAGTACCATGTTGTATTTCCACAGTTATCAGGTTTTTCTGAGTGTTTAAATGTCAAAGTGACGTCTTCTCCATATTTGGCAGGAAAAGGTTTCACTGGGCGTGCTTCTGTAGAAAAAAATAAACACAAAAAATCAGCTGAAACAAAGACCATACCCTCTTTGGCCACTTTATTAGGTACACCTGCACACATTCAGTTTTCTTAAATGAGTGAAGCTTCTCTCCAGTTTCCTGATTGAATAGAAAGTGTGACAGAAATGTTCTTACCAGTGAACTGAGGCAGAGCTGTGAGGAGGAAAGAAATCTGAATCCACCTGAACTCCTTCATGACTCTCTGTCCTCTTCTCTCAAACTTCATCAGAGTCTAAAGCAGACTTTCTGAAGTCAGGATGAACCTCCTCCCTTTATTCAGAGGTGGTGTCACTTCCTCAAATGTCTTCAGCCGGCGTGCGGTCTCTTTCTCTGTGAATTTCTCCTGATAAACAAATATGAGAACATTTCACCTTTTTTCACTTTGAAGATGCAGTTGTTAAAAATGTGGTTTGTTCTCATGTCAGGAGACTCATTTGGATCACAGCCTGATTATTTTCACAGAGGTGTGAGCAGAATGATTCAGACGAGCTGGAAGTCTAATACTTTGATAACTATAAACTAAAAGATAACTAGAATCAGAGGCCACTTTATTAGGAACACCTTGTTAGTATCAGATGACAACCTTCAGAACTGCCTTCAGCTGCACATCCATGATGAGAAACTAATTATTTAATTATTTATTTATCAATAAAGGTAACAATGCACATTAACAGGCATTGATATGTAAATGTGTCAGATTATAGCCATGAGCCTTTTTCCATCTGTGGCAGGTTGATTAAAAACATTTTTTCAAGTGTGAACAATCATAAAATAAACAGCACATAAAACAACAGTCACAGGCAGTGGCCAGTTGACAGATACAAAAAAAAACATGGACTCTGCATTCATTTGATTTGGTATTTTTGGGTGAAAAAACTAAAATTCTGACATTAAGTTTAGAGTTCTGAGATCAAAATTCAGAACTCTTAAATTAAAGTAAGAATTATGATGAGAAAAGCAAGAATTCTGAGAATTAGGTCATATTTTATCTGATTATTCTTTCTTTAATCTCAAAATTCTGAAATTTTTCACAGTCATAAAAAAGTTTAATAAAAAAAAGTTTTTGCAGCCCCTTAATCCTCCTCTGTATCATAACAATCAGGGTGCTGAATAGAAAGCTTTGAGGGGCCTGATGTGGCCCCCGGGCCACCAGTTGGTGATCACTGTGCTGAAGTGCTGACATGTTGCCCATCAGAGTAAAAATGATCTTCTATAATTGCACTCTTGCCCATGCCAGTTATCTTGTACAGGTTTGCATAAACAGACATGATTGTGTTCAATACTGCACATGGTGAACATACACAGATGTAATTATCTCTGCAGTATGAAGTCACACACAGAGATGGACTCATACGCACATTAAAAACAGATGTTTGTGCTCTCAGATCTGGTTTGTCCTGGGCCACACCTTCAGGTGAGCCCTGAAAGTGTCAGAGCTGGATTATCTCTGACTGATGGTGGTGAACTGCTCCATAATGTGCTGCCTCTGAACAACAGATCATGTGGCTCTCCTGATTGGGCTTGAAGACCCTGTGGTTACTTTCTGTTTTACGGACTTCTTTGTTGTCATTTCTGCTGACTGCCTCTGATGACAGCGGGACGTCTTTCATTTTAATGTACGCAGAACAGAGTAGAAGGAACTGATGAGAAAAAGACTGATGATATCGATTCTTTGAGGGAGTTGTTATTGATTCTTAAGAATTGGGTTTTGATTCCCATCCCTAGACTTGTCCTTGGAGACTTGAGACTTGGACTTTGGCTCAAAGATTTTAGACTTGAATTGGACTTGAAACACGTGACCCGTGTCCATCTCTGGTATCACTTTGAGGTCCATATAAGGTCCAGTCCCTCTGAGCAGGTGAAACATGGATGTGTTTTGAGGAAGTCAAACGTGTGAAGATTGTGCGTGTAAATTAATGCCTTAAAGTGTCATGTTTTGTTAATATGGTGCTTTTTCATAAACTAGAGATTTTTGACTGTAGATGAGACACAAACAAAAGCTCACTGAAGCTTACTTTGGTCCTGAGTTTCATGTTGACGCCTGCTGCTTGAGGAGATGATGTCTCTGTTGGTCTGAGGTCTGCTGCCCCTCCTTTACTGAGAAGTGAAGGGGAAGTATGTGGTGAGAATGTGAGGACCAGCACCGCTCTGTCAAACTTTAACCACTGAAACTTGTTTTGGTTTGTTAAAATGGTGTCAGCCATGCTACAATCACTTGTTCTTCTTTGTTTAAACCAACACTGATCACCAGAACTGTAACTGTGAGTTTAGAAATAGTGAGGTCTGAAATGCAGGGGTCTGAGCTCAGCGCCCACAGACTGTTTTCTCTTTGTTTCTGATCTAAATGTTTTTAAAGACTAGTTCACAGGTTTGGTAAAGTGCACAACTCCACCTCACACCTTTACGCTGCCTGATGTGTTGAGTCTCTCCTCTCTACAGTAAAAACATGCCCTTGAACTCTTTGACCCAGACTGAGGTGACAAACTAATGCATGCTTTTGTGACCTCTGGGTGGTATTATTGTAATTCTGTGATCAGGCTGTCCTCGTACAGTTATGTTCATAATAATAGCAGTGTGTTTAAAAAAGGTGAGTAAACCTCAAAATTCTTCAAATAAATTTTAACGCACATAAATGCATTGGGGACACTGCACATTCTATTTCAACGTAAGAAAATTGGAAAAAGTAATTGAATTTGATAATATTTTACAGAAAGTCAAGAAATATAATGTTAAAAAAATAGCAGTGTTGACATCTTTATTTACAAACTCAGAAATGTAGTGTATAAACTAAGAATTGCTTGATGATTCGACTTTCCTGAGAATCATAAACTCATATTTAGTTGCATAACCACGGTTTCTGATAGCTGCGTCACATCTGTGGTGCATGGAGCCTAATAACTTCTGGCATCGGTCAACAGGTATTGAAGCCCAGGACAAATGTACTACATTCCACAATTGCTCTGCATTTCTTGGTTTTGCCTCATGAACAGCATTTTTTATGTCAGCCCACAAGTTTTCTATTGGATTAAGGTCCGGGGATTGTGCTGGCCACTCCATTACTTGAATTTACTTTGTCTGGGACCATGATTTTGCTCGCTTGCTGGTGTGTTTGGGGTCATTGTCTTGTTGAAACACCCATTTCAAGGGCATTTCCTCTTCAGCATACAGCAACATGACTTCTTCCAGTATTCTGATGTTCTCAAACTGATCCATGATCCCTGGTGTGCCATAAATAGGACCAACACCATAGTAGGAGAAACATCCCCATATCATGATGCTTGCTCCACCATGCTTCACTGTCTTCACTGTGTACTGTGGCTTGAATTCAGTGTTTTCAGGTCGTCTGACAAACTGTCTATGGCCCTTAGACCCAAAAAGAATAATCTTACTCTCATTACTCCACAAAATATTGCACCATTTCTTTTTAGGCCGGTCAGTGTGTTCTTTGGCAGATTGTAACGGCTTCAGCACGTCTTTTTTTTTTAACAATGGGACTTAGCGGGGGCTTCTTGCTGGTAGCTTGGCTTCACATAGACGTGGTCTGATTGTACTCACAGGCAACCAACCAACTAGAGCTGGTTTAGCGGAATTTGCATGGAGTTCGTATCAGGTGGTTGGGGGGAGTCGGGGTGTGTCATGGGCAGTGTTCAGCAGTGATGTAGCGGAGGAAAAGAAATTGTTCTTGTGGCGAGAGGTTTTAGTCCTGATGGACCACAGCCTCCTGCCTGAGGGGAGGGGCTCGAAAAGTTTGTGTCCAGGGTGAGAGGGGTCGGCCAAGATCTTGCCTGCATGCCTTAGAGTCCTAGAGGTGTGCAGATCCTGGAGAGATGGCAGGTTACATCCAATCACCTTCTCTGCAGAGTGGATGATGCGCTGCAGCCTGCTCTTGTCCCGAGCGGTGGCTGCAGGGTACCAGACGGTGATGGAGGAGGAGAGGATGAACTCTATGATGGCCGTGTAGAAGTGCACCATCATAGTCTTTGGCAGGTTGAATTTCTTCAGCTGCCTCAGGAAGTACATCCTCTGCTGTGCCTTCTTGATTAGGGAGGTGATGTTCAGCTCCCACTTCAGGTCCTGGGAGATGATGCATCCAGGAAGCGGAAAGACTCCACAGTGAGTACTGTGGAGTCAGAGAGTTTGATGGGAGCAGGGGGGGCTGTGTTTCCCCTGAAGTCCACCACCATCTCCACTGTCTTCAGGGCGTTGAGCTCCAGGTTGTTCCTGCTGCACCAGGTCACCAGATGGTCCACCTCCAGTCTGTAAGCAGACTCATCCCCATCAGAGATGAGACTAATGAGGGTGGTGTCGTCTGCAAACTTCAGGAGTTTGACGGACCGGTGACTGGAGGAGCAGCTGTTGGTGTACAGGGAGAACAGCAGTGGGGAAAGAACACAGCCTTGGGGGGAGCCGGTGCTGATGGTCCGGGTTTAGAGACGTGCTTCTCAAGCTTCACGTGCTGCCTCCTGTCAGACAGAAAGTCTGTGATGCATCTGCAGGTGGAGGCAGGCACACTCAGGTGGGAGAGCTTGTCCTGGAGCAGGGCAGGGATGACTGTGTTGAAGGCAGAACTGAAATCCACAAACAGGATCCTGGCGTAGGTCCCTGCTGAGTCCAGATGCTTGAGTCCAGGTCTTCCTCACCTTTCTGGTTTTGGCTGCCACTTTAAAGCATTTGATATCATTTTAGCTGAACAGCCTATCATTTTCTGAACTTCTTTATAGGTTTTCCTCTCTTTTATTAACTCCTTAATCAAAGAACGCTCTTCTTCTGAACAATGTCTTGAACGACCCATTTTACTCTGTTTTTCAAGGACAAATGCACAGCCAGCATATGCAGCGTCAGTTAAATATCTTCATATCTTGATTATAATACCTTGATCCTAAATAAGGGCCCCCTGTTTAACACCAATTTTTTTCACACAATCAATTATCTCACTAATTGAACTCAGCACTGCTATTTTTTTAAACACGCCCCTTTCAGTTAATGATTCAGTTTCACAGAATCAGCAGCATGCACGTCATGCCTGTTGGGTCTGTTGGTTTTCTATACCTTTATTAAACCTTCTAGAAACTTACTTGCAGTGTAGAAGTTGAAATTCTAACAAAAACAGTGATTTATCTTGCTAGTGATGTGGGAATGCTATTATTTTGAACACAACAGTACATCCATAAAGACTCTTCAGCTGCTTCAAAATGCTGCAGCACGTGTCCTGACAAGAACTAAGAGAAGAGATGACATTGCTCCTGTTCCAGCTCCTCTGCATTAGAGGTCAAAGTTCTTCTTCTCACCTACAAAGCTCTTAAAGCTGCAGGCAAAATTTATTTTTGTGTCACTTGTCCAAAAATATATGATTACCCATCAACATCTTATAAATGAAGCCATGTGAGAGATCTTCAGACATCTGTGTCCAGAGCCGGCCCTACCCAATGGAGGCCTTGGCAAGATTTTATATGCATACAAAAGGAAGTGGAGTACGAGTGATGCCATTCTAACTATAATACACTTAGTTTTGAAACATCTTGAGAGTCCCTCTGCATATGCTAAGTTACTCTTCATTGATTTTTGCTCTGCTTATAACTTCTTAAAAAACTGTCGCAGCTGGACGTGAACCCCTTCTTAATTAAGTGGTATCACTCATTCCTATCAAACAGGCCACAGCAGGTCAAACTGAACTCTGCTTTTTCTGATACTGCATTAAAGGATAAGCTTGGTTTTTTGACACCTGGACCTTATTTTTAGGATTAAATACGCTCGTAGACTCACCCAGACAATTTTGGCGGAGCTCGGTGCCGTTTTCGAGCAATTTAGATCCATCCGATGGCGTTTTTTTTCTCATGCCATAGTAGCAGACGGGGCCAGAAATCGAAGCCCCTAAATTAGACATTATCTGCTGCGAAATTGTTGTTTCCTGTTATCCAGCGCTGATATAAAATCATTTAAAACAACAGTGGCAGCAGTGATGGTGCTGTGTTTCGGTCTAAAACCAGACTGGTGTAAACTTAAAACAGAATATTCTAAAAGAAATGATTTAAGCTACTCATTTATTAAAGATTCAAATATCTTAGCAAGGCACGATAGTTTAGAAATAGGTCGATAGTTATTCATCATGGATATTTCACCACCTTTGTGTAGTGGACTGACATAAGCAGTCTTCCAACCCTGGGAACAGTACAAGATAAAATAGACAAATTAAAAATATATGTAACATAGAGCACTACAATAGGGGCTGCAAGTTTTAAAAGGCAGGGATCAAGTTTATCCCCAGTAGAACATTTGGACTCCAAAGTTAACAAGGCATTGAGGACTACATCAGATGAAATAGGTTGCAGAGTAAATTGTGGTCTTGATGTGGCCTGGGTGAAATGATCAATAATAGAGAGAGGGGGTCCAGTGTAGGTTTGTTCAAATAGATTACTAGTTGCATTAAAATGATCATTAAAGACCACACAGATGTCTTTGTGGTCAGTTATTGTGGTGCCATCAGCTAAGGTGAGATGAGATCAAGTGGAGGAAGACTTCAGATGAAGGGAATTTATTGCCTTCCAGAATTTTGGGGGTTAGAGAGGGGATTGGGAACAAGGTTCAAATAAAAATTCATTTTAGCCTTCCTAATTGTGGCAGTACATTTATTTCTTAGGCACATAAAATCATCCTAAGGACTAGCCTAACCAGTACGCCAGGCGAGGGTCCAGGCCTTATTCCTCTCTCTCAGCACAGCTGAGATTTCAGCTGAGAGCCAGGGAGTGTTCCTATTTTTCACTCTGTGTTTTTTGAAGGGTGCATGTTTGTTAACAACAGAGTTAAATGAGTGACAAAAGTGATTAAGAGCCAAGTCCACATCTGGGTTTTCCGTGACATCATGTATGTCACTTCTACAAAGGTCAGACAAAAAAGCTTGCTCATTGACATGTTAAAAATTGCGACTAATTATAAAACGAGGACGATCACTTTTTAACTTTGTATTTCAAATACAAGCAATGGGACAGTGGTCACTAAGACCAAGCTCAAATACACCACAGTCTGTTATTTTTTCAGCTCTGTTTGTGAAAATCAGATCAATCAGTGTTGACTTTGAAGGATCATTTAGGTTTGGCCTTGTGGGAATGTTAATTAGTTGTGAGAAACTAAAATTTTCACATTGGCCTACTTCTTTCAGGCTATCAGAAGCAGAACTCAGCCAATTCAAACTCAAATCACCCAAATTAATGACTTCAGAGTTTATGTATGGAGCTAAAAGATCAGCCAACATATTTAAAGCAGGGACAGAAGCTTATGGAGGTCTGTACACACCAATTACAGTAACAGAATTAATATTTGCAATGTTTACCTTTAAAGCCAAAAACTCAACACATTTGTCAATTGTAACTGATCTAAGAACATAATCTATAAAACATAAAAAAAACAAGAGTAAACTCATCAATAACATGGCAGAGTTATAATTGATTAACTCAACAATAAACCCGGTATAATCATGTTTGGTTGTATTTATAATTGTACACTCTCAGAGACCGTTTCAGACACTTCATCTGTAGTGAGGAATTACCCATAATGCACTGCCATCTCTACTCTGAGACCGAGCTGTAGTTACACATGTACGACAGCAGGGGTCAATGTTGCATTATTTCGTTGGAATTAATCCAGACCTATTTAACCTTGTTACACAGAAATTGAACAGCATAATTTTTACCATTGTCTTTAATTTAATAAATAACATGTCACTTTACTTTTTTGGTTTTATCATTTGTAGTAATATTAATTGGGCATTTCTTTATATTTGAATCAATGTGAGCTTTTCCATTTTAAGAGTTAATATCAAGAAGTAGTTTTACTGAAGGTGATTTTTTTTTCCAATGTTGTGGCGCCCCCTGGAGGCCACGGTACCCTTAGCATCTGCCTATATTGCCTCATGGGCCAGCCGGCTCTGTCTGCACCCCCTCCATGTTCTGAAGTAAGCCTTTCGGAAAATCTAGCAAGGGACACTGACCAATCAGGGCCCAGTTCAGGGACTGTGCTCTGATTGGATCATCTACCAAAGCATATGTGGTTGTTAATCTAAGCTTTAGTTGTTATTTGTGCAGGTAATGTTCATTTTATGAAGGCACGTGTGGTTTGTGGCTCATTTGAGGCCTCAGATAAATCACAGTGGCATCATGCTAATGGAAGCTAAAGGCAAAAACACAGTGGACTGGTTGGGGGGGGGGGGGTAAAAGTGCCTCCACTGCAGTCTCATTACATCCTCCTATAAATATAGACAAAGGGACAAAAATAAGAATATATGACTGCGACGGACTAATGGACGCCCAGACCATAAATCTATCCTCATCATGTTTGTCTCTGCTGAATTGAGATTTTTCGTGGTTTGCCCCTTGAACTGTGGCATCTCATTTTCAAGAGAGTCCTCATGTAAATATGGTTGTAAAGGTATTTATTATGGAGGAATTATCAATCAAAAAAGAGAAAGAAAATAAAATGAAAGGTTGAACTTGTTAATAAGACTTGAAAAATATCAGAACTCTGGGGGAAAAAAAGTCCAAATTCTGAAATTAAATTTAGAATTCTGAGGGGAAAAAAGAAAGAAATCGGAAACGAAAGTAAAAATTATGAGATAAAGCTAGATTTATCTCAGAATTCTAGCTTTAATCTAAAAATTCTGACTTGTTTTCGCAGTCATAAAAAACTTTAGATTAAAAATAATATCCTCTTGGAGGGGCCTGATGTGGCCCCCGGGCGCCCAGTTAGTGATCACAGCTCTACAACAACTATGATTATCCAGAGGGCCACATTTAACCTTTTTCTCCTCCTGAGGGCAGCGTTGTTGCAAATTGTTGGAAACTCTTCATGGGAAAAAAGCTTTTGAATAAACGAAAAAAGTAAATACAGTGACCAGACAAAACAGCATGAGCACTGACAGGTGAAAAACAGATTATCTCCTCATCCTGGAACATATTTATAAATATACATCCACTATCTATGCATCTCCCTTTAGGGGTCATGGGTGTTTTCTTTTCTAGTAATCTTTAAATCTGGATGATCATATTTTGATTCCTGTTAGAAGCTATAAATGTAATTGAAAATGAAACTGGATTAATGGCCCAGCCCTAATATATGCACATATATATGTATATATGCAGTATGTATGTAGAGGCTATAGAAAGACAAAGTTTGATACAATAATTGTCTTAAAATGTTTCCAGAGCTAAAGTAAAACAAAAAAATTCTGTGATGATTAAAGATGATGTAATTTTACAAACAGCTCAAACATGTGGCTGCTTGATGGACTTTAAGTCCAGTATTAGCTTCATATTCTTCACTGGCTCATCGTCAGCTGATGACTTCAAACTCATTAAATTGGGTTCATGTCTGTGGACAATAAAGTTACACTGAGCTGATGAATTAATGCATGGACTTGATGTCTGTGGATTGGTGAAATCTGACAGAAGCAGAAGATTCTCCATCATTTTCATAATTCACTGTGCAGTCATCTCCGTCACACTCCTGTCAGATATAAAACATCCGAGTCAGCATGTGAGGAAGACTGTGGTTCTTCATCTGAACACATCAGTTCACTTCAGTCTGGATCTGTAACTCACTGTGTTTCCAGCAGATGATCCCCGGTTCACTGAAAATCAGACACATAAAGACTTCAGCTCTGCTGAACAGATGATGGTCAAACGTTTGGATAAATGTTGCTTTGATTTTCTCACCTTGAGCTCTGAAGAGGAGAACAGTGATCACAGTCAGCAGGAGGACTTCAAACACACGCAGAGTCAACATGAAGACGTCCAGAGGACGAGCTGAACGATCTATCAAACAGAGAAACAGAGCTGATGAATATGACGTCTGTGGGGAAACAAAGAGGCCCGCTGGAGGAAAAGTCAGATGTGAATGTGTTGAATATGATCGTCTCTCTACGCTGTTTTTGTGGCTTGTTTTCACATCAATCTCCTTAAGTTTTGTGAAGTTGTTGCCCCGTCAGCTGTGATATAAGACCTTAGCTTCTGTGCTGACTCTTTGTGCACAGGAGCAGAGCTGATCTCTGATTGGACAGCAGCAGAGATGCATCCACTAATCCGAGTGAAGACTCCCTTTACAAAGCCTGCTGCTGCCACAGTTCATCAGGTACTCGACAGTCTGCTCTGGACACTGGACAGAGTCAGAAATGAGTGAGAGAGCAGGGGCAGAGACACAGGAAATGGGCCCCAACTGGACTTGAACCTGGGCCACCTGCACGGGGTCAGAGCCTAAATACACCGTCAGTGCACTGGTGTCACTCAGTGGACCACCAGCTGATGTTTGTACCTAATAAAGTGGCCGTTAGCTGTCCTTCACTTGTCCATCTGGACATGGTCCCAGTGAAAGTGATTGTAAAGGCAGAACCTGCCTCTTTGTCCTTAAAGGGTTAGTTCAGCTTTTTGAAGTGGGGTTGCTGGAGGCCCATGTCTCTGTAAATATGAGTGCCAATAAAGGAACTTGGGAGCTTCGTCCCTGGGGGGAGATATCCGGGACGGACGGGAGCTGGTACACAGCATTATTACATGGTGTCACTGAAAGCCTCGTAATTAACCCACTTAGAGGTTTAAACTACTGAAAAACTATGTTGGCTCAACAAAACAATACAGTAACATTCCCTGAACATTTCATCAAAATCTATTTTTTTAAGTGTGTTTACCTTTATTATTTGAGTCATCTCTCTTTGCAGTCAACGTTGTATTGGATTGTGAAGTTGTGCTGTATCTTGTTGTTGTCGATGGAGCTGATGCTGTTGTTTCAGCCGTTGCTTTGAGTTTTGCAGATGTTTTTACTTGTGTTGTTGTCTTGGTGTTCTCACCTAAAGCAGATGAACACAACTCAACAGTCCTCAGTATGAACAGAAATAGTAAAAAGAGTATCCTGCTTTTCTAGTGGAGACGCTCTCTTCACTCTGCAGGTCAGCATCTTTGGTTTGTCTGTGTGAGTAACCACAGATATTCACTTCACTTCACGACAGCATGGACATGACCTCCTTGGTGGAGGTGACAACAGGACACTGTTGATTTTAAATCAACCCATGCAGAGATGATCAGGTGAAGCATCATGGGACATTAGTCCATCACGTTGATATTACAGCTGATACATTGGCTGTAAATATGGGCATAAGTTTCAATATCTGCCAATACAGATATGGGATCAATAACATGGTTCATCCCTGCTGCTAGCAGGTACGTATCCTGGGTCAGAGTTTGCCTACAGGTGTGCACATTTGACTTCCAGCTTTGTTTGGATGGATCTCACACTTTGCCTGTAAATTGGTGAGCACCAGTTAATAGATGAGACGTTTAGAGATGAGACCTCTGCACTGGAGGCAGAGCCACCTTCTTACTGCAGAGAGACAAGATTCAGGAGAGAAATTCATGCTAACAGTGTTCTATGATAGATCTGATATTAATTATTGTCCTGCACAATATTTCTACAAAGCAGAATGCCCATCTCTATGATGAGGTCAATGATGCACCTGAACCGCTGACAACGAGAACTGACAACTTTCTCTCAGAATGAGAGAGTGACTGGACATGAAGTCAGGGATGCCATTGTCAGAAACTATTTTTGAACAAGGATTTTTGGACGTGTCTGTACATACCAAGTTTCCAATTCGAGTTAGAATTTAACAATTTAATACGGTTGTCTGATTTTGACAGCTTTTAAGAGGATTATGTTATTTCTACCTTACTGGTCTTTAGTGTGAAGTAGTCTTTAGTTCCACGTGTATGGTCTGAAAATCAGTTGAAAAAATATCAATAAATAAATTTGTTTCTAATGCATGATTAATGTTATTTATTTGACCAGTATGTATTGGATTTAAATTACATTTTGTTCCTGGAAAACACCCTAAATCCACCAAACTGCTGGGATCGGAGTAATCCTGATTTTGGATCAAAGTTATCCCAATCCTACTAAAAAGTTTTGAACAACACAAACTGATGGTTTGATCCAGATTAAAACAAGGATTGGATGACTTGATCTAATCTTATTTCAGAATCCGATTTTGGCTTTGAAAAACCCATTTTAAAGATTTGATCCAATC
Organism: Cetoscarus ocellatus; assembly: GCA_037902135.1. NCBI lineage: Eukaryota > Metazoa > Chordata > Actinopteri > Labriformes > Labridae > Cetoscarus > Cetoscarus ocellatus. The sequence goes on along the minus strand of JBAMNC010001698.1, from coordinate 335,883 downwards.
CATTATCCCAAATCCAGTCAGATTACCTTTTGAACAACTGGGCCCAGGTGACCCTCCACTCTGAAACTAAGGAAAATAATCAATCAATGAATCAATCAAACATTATTTATTTAGCACTTTTCATACAAAAAATGTAGCATACAGTGCTTTACAATCAGATAAATTAAAATAAGATAATAAAAGGAAGTATGAGCCAAACCCACTCACCCCCACAATCCACTGTAATGATAAAATGCATCATAAATAAAAGACAGTAGTAAAACCGCAACATTATTGTACCCAGTACACACCGAGGAAACGCCATCTTAAAGGTTTAAAATGAGTAAACACTGGAGGTAAGGTCAAAATGTAAAATGAAATATATCATAAAATAAAATAAAAATAATAATAAATTGTACTGAAGTATAAAAAATAATAATAATAATAATAAAAGAGAGCTGTAATAAGAATAAAAACACTGAAAGATAATTCAGGTAAAAGCCAGAATAAAAAGGTAGGTCTTGAGTTTGTTTTTATAAACATTAACATTAGGTGCAGCCCTCAGGTCTTCAGGTAGGCTGGTCCAGACGGGGGCCGTTGTACAAAACCCAAAACCAGTGAAGCTGGCACGTTGTGTAAATCGTAAATAAAAACAGAATACAATGATTTGCAAATCCTTTTCAACTTATATTCAATTGAATACACTGCAAAGACAAGATATTTAATGTTCGAAACTGAGAAACTTTATTTTCTTTTGCAAATAATCATTAACTTAGAATTTAATGGCAGCAACACATTGCAAAAAAGTTGGCACAGGGGCATTTTTACCACTGTGTTACATCGCCTTTCCTTTTAACAACACTCAGTAAACGTTTGGGAACTGAGGAGACCAATTTTTGAAGCTTTTCAGGTGGAATTCTTTCCCATTCTTGCTTGATGTACAGCTTAAGTTGTTCAACAGTCCGGGGTCTCCGTTGTTGTATTTTACGCTTCATAATGCGCCACACATTTTCAGTGGGGGACAGGTCTGGACTACAGGCAGGCCAGTCTAGTACCTGCACTCTTTTACTACGAAGCCACGCTGTTGTAACACGTGCAGAATGTGGCTTGGCATTGTGTGGAAAAGGCCCCACAGTTATTGTTATTATGTTAATGTGTGACGTTCTTGTTTTGTGTTTTTGTGTTGTTGTCCTGCTCATGTGGGAACGTGTCCCCCTGCTGGGCAGAAAGCGTAACTGACAGTGTCTTCAGTTAGCGAGAGAAAGGGGGTGTGTGCACCGGTGAGTCGGCAGAGTGAGAGCAAGTTTACAGTCGAACAGCTGATTAACATCACGGCATGTGGTCTGTGCGTGGATGAAACGTGAGTATCTGTGTGTATATGGATGTTTATATTGCGGGAGCCACAGACTGTTTGTATTGTAACTGAAACAGTAGTTTAGCACTAGCCACATGTTTTCGCCTGTTTAAGCTAGTTGTAGCAGTTAGCTCACCTCCCTCCGGTCGAGTCTATGTCACTACACATGTCATGTTATTGTTATCGGTCCTGATCGTTAGTGATGTTTATAGTAAGTGTTATGTAAATACTACCCTGTGATGTTGTTTATAGGTGGGTTAATGTGTTTTATTCAGGTGAAGTGTGTTTAATGCATATGGAAATTAGCAGCAAATGGAGGCATTTATTTCAGTATTTCTTTATTTGTTTATTACATATTAATAGCTTAATGTCTTTATTCTTTCTGTATTATTTCTTGTTGTTTATAGAAAAACCACATGACCTCATTGCCTGCAAGTCTGGAGAATAAATTCACCAGAACCGAATCACCTGCCTCTTTATTGCCTACTCTGAAGTCAGTGGCCGCAAGTAGTGATCTGGCCGTCACACACGATGTGGACACAGTGATAGCTAACAGAACTAGCCCTACATCTAGAGATCTCCACTACACATTGTCTTGCTGAAATAAGCAGGGGCGTCCATAAAAAAGACGTTGCTTGGATGGCAACATATGTTGCTCCAAAACCTGTATGTACCTTTCAGCATTAATGGTGCCTTCACAGATGTGTAAGTTACCCATGCCTTGGGCACTAATACACCCCCATACCATCACAGATGCTGGCTTTTGAACTTTGCGCCTATAACAGTCCGGCTGGTTCTTTTCCTCTTTGGTCCGGAGGACACGACGACCACACTTTCCAAAAACAATTTGAAATGTGGACTCGTCAGACCACAGAACACTTTTCCACTTTGCATCAGTCCATCTTAGATGAGCTCGGGCCCAGCGAAGCCGGCGGCGTTTCTGGGTGTTGTTGATAAATGGCTTTCGCTTTGCATAGTAGAGTTTTAACTTGCACTTACAGATGTAGCGACGAACTGTAGTTACTGACAGTGGTTTTCTGAAGTGTTCCTGAGCCCATGTGGTGATATCCTTTACACAGTGATGCCGGTTTTTGATGCAGTACCGCCTGAGGGATCGAAGGTCACGGGCATTCAATGTTGGTTTTCGGCCTTGCCGCTTACGTGCAGTAATTTCTCCAGATTCTCTGGACCTTTTGATGACATTACGGACCGTGGATGATGAAATCCCTAAATTCCTTGCAGTAGCTCGTTGAGAAATGTTGTTCTTAAACTGTTGGACAATTTGCTCACGCATTTGTTCACAAAGTGGTGACCCTCGCCCCATCCTTGTTTGTGAATGACTGACCATTTCAGGGAAGCTGCTTTTATACCCAATCATGGCACCCACCTGTTCTCAGTTAGCCTGTTCACCTGTGGGATGTTCCAAATAAGTGTTTGATGAGCATTCCTCAACTTTCTCAGTCTTTTTTGCCACTTGTGCCAGCTTTTTTGAAACATGTTGCAGGCATCAAATTCAAAATGAGCTAATATTTGCAAAAAATAAAGTTTCTCAGGTCAAACATTAAATATCTTGTCTTTGCTGTGTATTCAATTGAATATAGGTTGAAAGGGATTTGCAAATCATTGTATTCTGTTTTTACTTACAATTTACACAACGTGCCAACTTCACTGGTTTTGGGTTTTGTAATAAAAAGATGCCTCACAGTAAGTTTTTGTTCCAACTTTGGGAACTGTTAACAGAGAACTTCCTGAAGACCTGAGGGCTCTACTGGGCTCACAGGGTAAAAGCAACTCAGATAAATAAGAAGGACTAAGACCATCAAGAGCTTTAAAAACCAGGAACAGAATCTTAAAATCTATTCTTAAAGAGACAGGAACACTTCACAACATAATGCCAGCAGATGGGGCCAAACTCCACACACAAACAAAAGGTCACACAAACCAACTAGCAGGGCAAATCCTCAGGGCCGTCACACCACCAAGAGAAGAATGAGAGGAAACACGGCCGTGTGGTGGAGCACGAGAACAGGAACAGAATAAATCTGCACCAGGAGCTGAAACACTCTCAGAGATTCTGCTCCATGTTGACATGATTCTTTTAGAATAGATTTTAAGGTTCTTTTCATTATTTTAAATCTCTTAATAGTCTTGGTTCATCTTATTTATCTGATTTACTTTTACCATATAAGCCCAGAAGAGCCCTCAGGTCTTCAGGTCGTGGTCTTGTAATAGTTCTTAAAATTAATAATCTAAAACATACAGTGAAGCCTCTTTTCAATATCGAGGCCCCTATCTGTGAAACAGTCGACCTGAAGACCTGAGAGCGCCACCTACTGTTCATATTTTTAATAACAAACTCAAGACCTACCTTTTAGTCTGGCTTTTAGTTGATTTGTGTTTAATTCTCTTAATCTGCAATTTGTGTTGTTTTACTCTATTTTAGTTTCAGAGTTACTATATTGTGTTTTATTGCTCCTTTTATATTTATTTTCTTTTATTATTTGGTTTTAAGACCTTACTTATTTTAATCAACTTTTAACACTTTATTACCTTTTTTGTATCTTTTCATGGTTTTATCAGTTTAGTCTTAGCTCCTGTGTTTCCTCGGTCATCTGTGGTAGTGTGAAGAGTCCTCACTTTGTGTCCTTGTGTGGACATTTGTGTGTGTGTGTGGGTGTGTGTGTGTGTGTGTGTTTGTGTTGAATGTGGGTTTTTGTATTTTATGTTTGTTTCTCTTGGCACATATCTGCTTGTGTTCTTGATGTAGGCTACATCACTTTGTGCTACATTTTTGTTGCATGGAAAGTATTTTATAAATAAAGATTGATTGATTGATTGATTGATTGATTGATTGATTGACAGCATCACACAGCTGCTGCTTGTCAGCTGAACATCCATGATGAGAATCTGATGTTCAGCCACATCCCAAAGGTGCTCTAATGGATTGAGATCTGGTGACTGTGGAGGCCACTGGAGTCCAGTGAACTCAGTCTCATGTTGAAGACAGCAGTTTGAGATGATCTGAGCTCTAAGACATGGAGCGTTATCCTGCTGCACTGAAGACATGAGGCGGAGTGGATCAATCCTCGTGTTCTTTACGCCAAATTCTGATTCAACCATCTGAATGTGGAGCAGAAATCCAGTTTGTAGTCAGACCCTCATCAAGCGCTCTGATCAGAGATCAGACTCACCGCAGACACCTCCAGGGGTGCAGCAAGGAGCTGTGGGCCCCAGGACAGGACAGCACAGCGCCCCCCCCCCCCCCCCCCCCCCCCCCCCCCCCCCCCCCCCCCCCCCACAACAGCCCCAACTGAGCCCAAACAATCACTCCAGTCACACCTCTGTCCTTAGAAACTCATCACCCAGAACTCTGTTACACTGACATGTTTGCATGATGTAGCACAAAAAGGGGCAGTGTGATGTCATCAGCAGCCATGTTTTTATTAACATTAACAAACAGTATGAACTGAAAACAATCCAACCAGACTACAAAGAACAAAATGAACAATCCAACATCCTCTCTTCTTATTATTATATAAAACATGTAATTAACGTTCTTCTTCATGCTTTAAAAAAAAACTGCACTCCACTACATGAACTGTATCATAGGAGAGGGTTAACATAGAGGCATGGATATTTGTGTGTGTGTGTGTGGGCGTGTGTGTGTGTTGTGCAGTTTTGTATGGGTCTAAACTACATGTGTACACAGAGCTGTATATGGTAAGACATACAAACAATATTGGCTGTTGCTGTTTCTTTTTTACCTCCACCAAGGGGGTTATGTTTGTAGCTCTGTTTGTTTGTTTGTTTGTTTGTTTGTTCGTTTGTTAGCAAGATTACGTGAAAACTACTGAACAGTTTTTGCTGAAATTTTCAGGAGATGTAATGAGACGTAATGGCCCAACTTAAAAATGTTTAGATTTTTGTGATGAAATTTGCTTGTATGTAAATATTTCCCAAAGTTTTAAAAAAGGTTAACATGGGCAGAATTTTTAAAAATTATATCTCTGCCATTTCTGAACAGATTTGTTTCCAATTTTAAGTATTATTTGGGGTCCATGTCTTTATCAGCAAAGTAAATTTAATCTGGATCTGATCCAGATTGACATCACAACAAGAAAAAACATTAAAGTTTATAATGGGAAATCCCATTCATCTCTCCTTGGCTGCTGTGAAGGATTTGCCCCATTTACCTCATTGTGGGAATTGTAGTTTATTTTATAGATATAGACAAAAGCATTTGGACAACAAAAAAAGCAAAAACATCAGCCAGACGTAACAGCATGACCACTGACAGGCGAATAACACAGATTATCTGCTCATCACGGATCACATATAGCTTCAAACAGAAAGTTCTAACTATTACTTTGAGAGATTATAAATTAAACACTCTTGCAGCAATCATAAGACATATATTGTGTGACATTCCTAACTAAAACTTTCTGTGTGTGAGGATTATATGAGGTAAACTATCTAAGTAAATATATAAGGCACATAAGGTGTATATAAAAACTTCTGGAACCCTTAAGCATATAAGGAAAACTAATTAATCTAACATTCATTATTAAAAGTATAAGTAAAAAATAAGTACAACATGAAAGTAAAAATATGAAAAATAAGCAAACGTTAAAGTCAAAATAAAAGTAAAATATTAAGCGCAACATTGATTATGATAAGTAAAAGTAAAGACCGAAACAACTGATTAAGACCATCAATCATCAACATTTTCCTTCCACAATGATTATATTTTGATAATTGTTTTAAGCTATAATTGGGATTGGAATTGAAACTGGATTAGTGGTTCAACCCTAATACATGCACAGATATATGTATATAGGCAGTATGTATGTAGAGGCTATAGAAAGATAAAGGTTTATACAATAAATGTCATAAAATTGTTTCAGAGCTACTAAAATAAAATATTTCTTTCTGTGATGATAAAAGATGATATTATTTTACAAACAGCTCAAACATATGGCTGCTTGATGGACTTTAAGTCTGGGATTCTCCAACATTTTCATAAATCTCTGTGCAGTCATCTCCGTCACACTCCTGTCAGATATAAAACATCCGAGTCAGCATGTGAGGAAGACTGTGGTTCTTCATCTGAACACATCAGTTCACTTCAGTCTGGATCTGTAACTCACTGTGTTTCCAGCAGATGATCCCCGGTTCACTGAAAATCAGACACATAAAGACTTCAGCTCTGCTGAACAGATGATGGTCAAACGTTTGGATAAATGTTGCTTTGATTTTCTCACCTTGAGCTCTGAAGAGGAGAACAGTGATCACAGTCAGCAGGAGGACTTCAAACACACGCAGAGTCAACATGAAGACGTCCAGAGGACGAGCTGAACGATCTATCAAACAGAGAAACAGTTAAAATTGGATTGGAAGCTTGATTTCATTGTTACTGATAAAAATACATGTTGCATGTGATGAAGGAGAACCCTAAAAATAACTGCTCTCAGTTATTTCTACATTTCGGCCCAGATAAGTTCTGAAGTATCAGCATATCCAATATCAGCAAAAAGCCAATATCGTGCATCCCCAGTTTCAGTAAATTGAATCTACAGGTGTCACTGCAGGATCCTTAACTTTTACTCTGAACTCTAAACCTGGAAGTGACACTTATAGAGTCAGTTATCCCCCATTAGTGGACAAGTACAGATGCCACAAGTCCTCGTCATGACCTCTGTAGACTGACCTCTGGATTTAGCTGGATGCTGTCATAAACATTGATGAGAGTTAAAGTACTCACTCTCTATAAAGAGATTCGAGCAACACTTAGTGGTGTGGACCCCTGAAGAAGTGTTAATAACTCTGGTGGTGTTAATTTATCAAAGAAATATGTATATATGCAGGGCCGCGCACAAGGGGGGACAAGGGGGAAAGTCTCCTGGGACTACTGAGGGGGCCCATGGAGGTCAGCAATGAAATGGTCCAATCTATTGGACAGTGACAATCAAACACACTTTTAACTAAAATAGACAACTTTACTGAATCAATAAAAGTAAATTATGCAATAACTCCAATGACTGTTTGATATAAAGACTTAGATTTAAACATCCCCAATTCCACTTAGTGGTGTGAGTCTGACTGATTATTTTTTAGTTTGATTTTTTTAACAATGTTGTGGGCTGTCCCACTGAACTTGACTGTCGTCCCTTTTATTCTGGACTGATTCGAACAATATCAGCAGCAGAACATAAACCGAGATGCCAGGAAAGAAAAAAGAGAAAAAAAGAGTGAACTGGTGAGAACTTCTGACCCAAACAAAAACCTCCTGAAGCATTTTTTCAGTCAGCTTCAACAGCTGATCTGAGCCACACTCAGGAGCCAAATGAAGTCAGGACAGCAGCACAAATGCAACAGAGGAGAAGCAGCAGGGGGAGTGAGCACAAGAGGAAGAGCATCCACAACAATGTCACCCAAGAGCAGGAGGACAGAGGGGAGCTTATCAGTGAAGGACCAATCAGGCTCATAAAATGAGGGGGCCCATTCTTCATCCATGTCAGGGGCCCAGCCATCTCTCTTAGTGGGCCTGTATGTATATCAATAAATGTTTGATAAACGTTGAGTCACTGTTGGGAGTTGGAGCTTCATGGGTTGTAGCTGTTGTGGTGATTTCTGCTGTTGTCACTCTTTCAGCTGTCGTTGGCTCAGTTGTTGCTGGTCCTGTTTTCTCACCAAACACAGATGAACATGAGCGATAAAACCCTTCATGAAGAAATACACATATTCCATGCTTAGGCTTTAAATCTGTAACACACTGTCATTTAGAGGTTTAAACTACTCAAAAGCTATGTTGGCTCAACGAAACAATACAGTAACATTCACTAAAAATTTCATCAAAATCTATTTTAAACTTTCTGAGTTATCTTGCTCACAGACAGACAAACAGACAAACACCAGCATGGACATGACCTCCTTGGAGGAGGTGACGACAGGACACTGTTGATTTTAAATCAACCCATGCAGAGATGATCAGGTGAAGCATCATGGGACATTAGTCCATCACGTTGATTTTACAGCTGATACATTGGCTGTAAATATGGGCATAAGTTTCAATATCTGCCAATACAGATATGGGATCAATAACATGGTTCATCCCTGCTGCTAGCAGGTACGTATCCTGGGTCAGAGTTTGCCTACAGGTGTGCACATTTGACTTCCAGCTTTGTTTGGATGGATCTCACACTTTGCCTGTAAATTGGTGAGCACCAGTTAATAGATGAGACGTTTAGAGATGAGACCTCTGCACTGGAGGCAGAGCCACCTTCTTACTGCAGAGAGACAAGATTCAGGAGAGAAATTCATGCTAACAGTGTTCTGTGATAGATCTGATATTAATGAAGACAAAATCATCATCAAGTTTATGAATGTGACTGCGTCAAGACCAGCAGAGAAGACCCTGCAGGTCCTGATAGCCCACCACCCAAATGAAGAAACAAACTCACCTTTAGAAACTCTGAGCAGAAAATAAGATTCAGGATAATATCTTCTGTCAGATATGTTCTGTTTACAGTCATAACGTCCAGCATCCTCCTCTTGGACATTGTTGATGACCAGAGAACAGTCCTCAGTAAGACGCAGTCTGTTTTTTTTAGCTCCAACATCTTCGATTTTTCCCAGTCTGATCAGCTTGACCCATCCTTTTCCTAAAGCTGCTAAGTTCCATGTTGTATATCCACAGTTATTTTGAGGTTTTCTTGAGTTTTCACATGTCAAAGTGACGTCTTCTCCATATTTGGCAGTGAGAGGTTTTGCTGTGAGAGCTTCTGTAGAAAAAAATAAACACAAAAAATCAGTTGAAACAAAGACCATACCCTCTTTGGCCACTTTATTAGGTACACCTGCACACATTCAGTTTTCTTAAATGAGTGAACCTTCTCTCCAGTTTCCTGATTGAATAGAAAGTGTGACAGAAATGTTCTTACCAGTGAACTGAGGCAGAGCTGTGAGGAGGAAAGAAATCTGAATCCATCTGAACTCCTTCATGACTCTCTGTCCTCTTCTCTCAAACTTCATCAGAGACTGAAGCAGACTTTCTGAAGACAGGATGAACCTCCTCCCTTTCTTCAGAGGTGGTGTCACTTCCTCAAATGTCTTCAGCCAGCCCGACGTGGCTCTGGGCTGCTAATCGTTGTCCAAACTTATTGTGACATCAGTCAACAAATGCCATATAAAGTGGACGTATGTACCATTTCACTGAGTCTGACTGCAGCAGGAGGATGAAAGACAGCTCTTATCAAAAACTGTGACTGAGGGAAGTGAAGGGAAGCAGAGGTCAACATGGCCTGACTGAGCTTGATGCAGCTAATTTAAACAATCTGCATGGGTTATATTTACTACCCACAAAAATCCTTTCCACAGTGTACGGTGTGATATAATTATAATGTTTAGGTCAGAAAAAGACCTCCCCTTCAGTTATCAGGAGCTAAAAGACAACAGCAGACCTCAGACCAACAAAGACATCATGTTTTCTTACAGTTCGTTGGAGCTTTTTATGGTTTAGTTTGTTTCTCATTTAAAGCCAAACATCTCAATTTTATGAAAAGGCTCCATCTCAGCACACTAAGTGACCTCTGACCCTGTAAGTGACACCTGTAGAGTCAATCATCCTACCTGTCCCCCATCTTTGGACATGAACTCACAGATGCCACAAGCCCACTTCATGAAAACTGTTTTTTTAAACATGTGCTCTGACCAAACATGGTATCGTTAGTTCAGCTGGTTTTTCCTGTAAATATACTGTAAATAGATACAACAATGTTTACACTCTGCAGTATAGAGAACACACTCACTGACTCTCCACAGACCCCCAAAATGATGCCCCTCTTTAATTTCTGATCCCAGCTTTGATCAAATATGCACGCCAACTTCAACAGAGCTGTTATTGTTGGTGATTTTAACATGGACGATCGATCAGGTCTAGTTTGAACTTATGGACGCTGAGCACACATCACTGCTGTCATACATGCTGGTTTTACTGATCATTTCTGTGAACTTTTTAATGTGGAGGATTTTAATCAACAGGAAATTCATGACAGAACATTGTTGCTGCTGAAGTGGCTGCAGATTTTAGATTCTCCTCCGGATGTTTCACCCTCTACCTGTGATTTCATCATTCACACTTTAACCAGTAAGCTAAAGTTAGTTCTTGACAAAGTTTCACTAGTGAAGCTTTAAAGGGTAAAAACAAAAGTAAAGAAACTTTCACATTGCCGAAAGATGATGGAGAAAGAATAAAGTCATTAATAAAAGCAAGAAAAGATTATTTTCAAAGTTAATATCTGATAATCATTACAACCTCAAAAATGATTTCTCAAAAATGGATTAATTATTCAATTAATACCATTTTAATCAATCCCATAATCTCAGTCACTGGAGTGCAGTGAACTCAGTGTCGTGTTCAAGACTCCAGTTTGAGATGATCTGAGATGATTTGAGCTCGTGGATAAGATGAAGTAACGATGAAACTGATTGTTCAATAAAATAACCCTGAACACTAGTGAAGGATGATGTATCGTTGAGAGTTAAAGTACTCACTCTCTATCTATCGTTAAATCTTATATGGCTGTCATGAACTAAATTCACCCAGAGATTTCAACAATTTACCTCCAAAAAATACCCCAAAACTTCCATTGATAGCATAGATTGTTAGGCTATAAACTAGGCTTTACTCAATGAAGATTTTGGGGCTGATCACTGATTAGTGAGTTTAAAAAACGATCTCTGATCCGATCACAAGAGGGAGCAATATGTCTATTTAAATAATTAAGTTGATCCAATATAGCCGATCAGATCGATGGAAAGCCTGCTATAAACCTGGCCCAACATACGATCACCAACTGGTCAATAATTAACCACTTCTTTCTCAACAGAGATGAATGTACATACACTGAAGACATGTTTGCCACAGTTTGACCTGATTTACACGCCGTCCACTGAAAACAGCTCTGAGACCCACTTATGGGCCCTCCACCCACAGGTTGAAAACTGCTGCACAACTAGATTGTATTTGGAGCTTGATCCTTCAAAGACTTTTCTTATATCACTGAGAATAAGTGATCCAGGATGCCTCAGGATGAATTTATCATTTAGAAAACAGTGAAAACAAGAGCTGGACTGATGAAGAATGTTGAGTTTTGTTTCATTTTGATCCCTCGCTGTCCTCTGCGATGCTTGCCTATATGCATCTTTACGCTCAACGGCAGATGGAGGAGCGCGCACACAGACGCTGTGCAATTTAGGCCGTATTTAGATCAAATGTTCACATGTTGGCTGCACTGCAAAATGACATCACTGACAGACAACAACGGTAACAGCCACACTTAAAATGGAAAATATCAGGCCTGTACTCCACAGAGCGGATCGTGGCTGCATCAGACAGCAGAGAATGTGTCCCCTTGCACAAAATGGGGCCCCCCATGGATCGTGGGGCCCGACGTACAGCGCGTGTACTGTTAACTCTAACATACACCTACTGGACACTTTATTAGGTACACCTTGCTAGTACCAGTTGGAGCCATTTTTGCCCTCAGAGCTGCTTTAATTACCTCCACCAAGGAGATTAGGTTTTTAGAATCTTCAGGGAATGTCTGGATTGGGATAAGGAACAAATGATTAGATTTTGGAAGCGATCCGGATCTCCATCTGGATCCAGGAATTTTTTAAAGGATTCTTTAACATTGAGAGATAGGGCCATTTTTGACATTTCTGCATATAACTCCACAAATAATGGTCAGGGCACTTGGGAAAAAAATACAGGACAAGTTTCTAACATGCTCTACAGTATATCAAAGACTGATCCGGATAAAGGAATAATTCCGGATACTATGATCCAGAATATAAACAAATAGGGGACCTTTGGAATTTTCATCATAGGAGGAGAACAAATGAAGCTATAAACACACAACAAACACCATTACATAGCCAAGAAACTGTGGAATCTGGAATATGCCAACGGATTTGCTGTATCTTCAAAAGCTGTGGAACTAAAGCCAGAAGAAAACCGCCATTACGGAAAATGCAATTTTCATGAATAACTGCTGCAGTAATGTTGATATCATTATGAATTCAGTTGCCAATGGTATGTTTTCATGGTCAAGGAATCTAAAAATGTAGTCAAAATAAATGTGGGACTAATATTTATGGTGCAAATGACAAATAGGGGGAACTGTGGCGCTTGGCGGAGGTCTGCACTCTCCCAGTGCTTTCTAGTTCTACATGGCTCTGATTCAACAAGATGCTGGAAACATTTTTATATCACACGTTTTTATTTTAATGAGGAAATAAAAGAGGATGAGGAAGTCACTGCTGATCAGACGACCTTCAGTCTCACCTCCACAGCCTCTGTGTCTGTGAGCAGGTTGATGTGGAAATGTGAAACTGAGTGTGTTAAAATGTTGGACCACCAGGTGCTGCTGTGGACCATGGGGCAAACACAGAGAAGAGAGAGATGTTCTGAGTTTACAGGGACGTGCCCCCAGACCTTTTTTCCTGATCTCTCCACCAGTGAAGCATTAAATAAACTCCTCCCTTGTTGCACACATGTTGCAGACATGTTCGTATGTTATACTGATGGCACATTACATAGCCATAAAACAGATGAACTAGACAGACTACTCAAGATAGTTTGTAGTTCAGCATCCACAAGAACTGTGTTGATTTAATGTTGGACTATGAAGAACATACATAATTAAATAAATAAATCCTAAGTGGTCTGGGGGCCTTACCCGAGAAAATGTTTGATTAAGAAGATGCCATTTCCTGTATTCAAGTGCATTCAGGCATGAAAATGGGTGAAGGGTGTAAAAGGTTAGAGGGATAGGGGGCATGTTCCCCCAGAAGAAAATTGGAATATTTCATATTTAAAAGCATCAATCTGATGCATTTTGACATAAATTCAAGCAGAATTACAGGACAATATGAATGTATAATAATGTATACATGGTCCCATTATGCTGTATAAGATACTGATAACTTCTCTTATGAAATGTGTTAATTAATTTCCCACTGGAGGCTTGTGTAGATATCTACGTTATATCTCCTGCTGTGTTAGCTAACTTTTTTCATTAATGACCTGATGCCTCTTTCAGCAGGCTTTAATTCTCCTGGTGATATATTACCTTTAGCTGATATTAAACTATCGTTAGCTATATTCCACTTGGATCGGCGAGGCGTCTTAAGCTTCCAAATGCTTCTCAAACCAATCAGGCAGCAGTATCCCCCCACCTTCACAGAGAAAACACTGCTGATGTGAGGCCCTTCACGCTAATATTTCCATGCTCTTGCGCTTGTAGAATGAATGTTTTCGTCCAATTCAAGGCTTACTTCAGGCGGGTGCACATGTTTGCAGTTCACTGATAATCTCTGGTATACCTCCATGTCCATGTCGATTGCCCCCATCCCCCCAAAAAAACTTTCCATCAGATCTACACCATAGGTCACCTATTTTATTTTCAAACCGGCAAATTTCACTGAAAAGTGAGGGATTTTTATGTCTGGCATTTTAACACCCTATTAGCACCAGGAAATCAAAACTGGCTCTGCGGGACAGTTCTGGCTCAATATAGGTCAAAAGGGCCCAACATAAGTCACTGAAACTGTAATGTTCCATCGTATTTCTTAGTCCTAACAGTCTTCTGGAGTTTAGTGTGTTTTTTCCACTTAAGAAGGCAGTTTAGTGTGTTTTGCCAACCAAGAGGGCACAGAAGGAACTTTTGCACACATTTAAGCTCCCAAGAGGACACTTTAGAGAGCATTTTGCCACCCAAGAGGACACAGAAGGCACTTTAGAGTGTGTTTTGCCTTCTAAGAGGGCACTTTGGAGTGCCTTTTTGGCTCTTAAGGGTACTGTAGCACGTGTTTTGACTCCCAAGAGGGAATTTTAGAGTGCATTTTTCCTCCCAAGAGGGAAACTTTAACACACGATTTGCCCTCCAAGAGGGCACTTTAGCACGCGTTTTTCAACAGTTGGGCCACGAGGGGGGGGCGATCTCCCCTCCTGCCGCCCCCTTGTACGCACCCCTGCATAGAGGCCATTTACAGAGTTTAAAAAATTTATTAAACAATCACCAAATGTAAGGTTTATGCCACAGCTGCCCTAAAACACCAGAATGTAGAAGCTCTTTAAGAGAAATTATACTTTTAATTATTAAACATATTTATAATTATTGTCTCTGACTTTTCAAATAAAATAAAAACAGAAAAAACAGTAAAGCACATTGTTATTTCTGAATTAAGATGTCAAATTATAGTTATTTCCTTGCACTCCAGAACATAAAAAGTCGTTTTAGTGGTTGAATGTTCTGCTTGATTAATTTCTGACCTCTCAGAGAAGCTTAGTGAGCGGCTCAGATTTGAGTATAAAAAGGTGAATTCAGTTTAAATTCCTCATTCTTGTTCTAAATGTCTGTCCAAAAATAAAAACATTTTCAGTTTAAACAAGTTTTCTCATTTTTATGACAGGTGATCTAATAAATTTAAGCTCTGTATCACATATACTGGCTGTAATACCCACAACAACTTATTTAAACCTATTTATCCCATTTTTTTAATATTTAACAGAACATACAGAATGTATGAATGTAGCAAAATGCTTCACCCTGTTATTGCTGACTGTTGACATTTAAAAAAAAATAGTGTCTTTTAGGAGAGACTTTATTTTTATTATTTTGGTGTCTTTATTATTACACATAACCATTGCTTTTCTGCATATTTGTTAGAATGTTCTGTTTGTTTTACTTCTATATCCACTGTAGTTTTTTCTGTTGCATCTCTTTAATTTGCCTTTTCTAATATTTATGTCACTTTGCAGCTCTGCTCCTGTAATGTTCTGTATTAATAAACCGTGTTTATTTAATTAATTTCATCCATTTTGAAAAGATAAGTTTAATCAGACACAAAAATCAAACTTAAGATGGAGGTAAATAAACAACTTCTCCATTGTCCTAAATGATTGGGCTTTAATTTGTTTGTCAAGTTCAATAAAGGGGCGGCGTGGTGGTGCAGCAGGTAGTGCGTGTGCCTCACAGCAAGAAGGTTGCTGGTTTGAATCCCATGTCGGTCAGGGCCTCTCCGTGCATGTGAAGCTCTCACTGGGTACTCTGGCTTCCTCTCTCAGACAAAAACATGCTCATTAGGTTGACTGGTGACTTTGAATTGCAAAAAATATAAATATATTCAAACAATGAGAACTAGTCACGTTAAAAAGGTCTAGCTGATCTAGATCCACCCGCCTGTCCATCACTACGAGGTTTCCTTTCTTTTCTCTTCTGTGTGAGAGCTTTGTTTGAGTTTCTACTGATGTTGATGTGTTTTTATTTATTCATTTTTAACACTGTGTCGGTGTGAATATTGTATTTTGTTGCCAAATGTCTGTGATTCCTGCCACACCCCACTTTCCCTATGGGGGCAAATATACTAACTAACTAACTAACTAACTTACGACCTAACTGACTAATTAACTAACTTCTCTGTTTAAAGGTGACAGTGTAGCTTTAAAATTGGGAATAATCTGTAGCTTTATTGCATTTTACATGATTGATTGATTTTCTTTATTTACATGCACACACACAGTGCCAAACCCTCGTGGGTTTATAAGACACCAAAAACAAAGTTGCAGTGGTCCAACAGTTCATGACAGAGTAAAAGAAAGTAACATTTTCTCTTTAAAATTCAGTCTTAAACATCACCTCTGTCTTTTCTCACAGGCTTTGCAAATAAAATCTGCCACAAAGGAAATTCCTCCTCCGAAGCAAACTCAGGCTGTTCATGGTCATCAGACCAGAGGAAAAATGCAGTGAGTTGAACTTTGTAATACAGGCTTTGGAGCATGTTTAGATAAAACAGTTATATAAGAAAATATAGAATATGTTTCAGTAAGTTGAGGGCCCCTGGCAGCTATGGGCCCCCAAAAGCTATGTTAACTAATGTGACAATTCAGTTCAATCTGAGGAGCTTTAAATGATTGTGATTTTGATGTTTCCATGACAGATGTTCTCCTGTTTTTATGGCTGACTGGTGGGCATCATGTGAAGAAAGTGTCTGCATGTAGCCCCAGGCTGCCAGTTGTCCATCCCTACTTCACAGTAATACAGCAATGTAACACTCAAACACATCACATAAAACACTCTCAGTTCTGTTATCAATGTGAATAAGCTGAAATAACTTCAGATGTGACCTAACTCTGGACTTCTACTTCTTCTCTTTGTTGACGGTGGAGTAGAGGCTGCTGGGATCAGTGGAGGCTCCAACAGCAGCAGCAGAAGAAGAGGTCTTCACCGTGGAGTACGTCACATGATCATCTTCAGCTTTACCATCACCCTGGAGGATAACAGAGGAATTAGAGATATAACCCATCCTTTTCCTGCTCTGTTTGATCATTACATATACACTAACCAGACACTTCATTAGGTACACCATGCTAGTATCTGCCTCAGTTCTTCGAGGCACCGATTCAACAAGGTTCTGGAAACATCCCTCAGAGATGTTGCTCCATATCTCCATGAGAGCATCACACAGTTGCTGCAGATTTGTCAGCTGCACGTCCATGATGAGAATCTCCTGAATCTCCTGCTCTATTGGATTGAGATCTGAACTCACTGTCATGTTCAGGAAATCACTTTGAGCTTTGAGACCTGGAGCGTTATCCTGCTGGAAGTGTCCATCAGAAGATGGTGCACTGTGGTCATTAAAGGATGGACATGGTCAGCAACAACACTCAAGCAGGCTGTGGCCTACAAATGATGCTCAGTTAGTACAAAGGGCCCAAAGTGAACCAAGAAAATGTCTCCTGCTCCATCACATCATCACCGGCCTGAACTTCTAACACAAGGCAGGATGGATCCATGCTCTCATGATGTTCACACCAAAGTCTGACCCTACCATCTGAATGTTGCAGTCTTCTGTTGTCCAACTTTGGTGAGCCCTTGTGAAGTGTAGCCTCACTTTCCTGTTCTGAGCTGACAGGAGTGGCACCCAGTGCAGTCCTCTGCTGCTGTCGCCCATCTGCTGCAAGATCTGAGGTGTTGTGGGTTCAGAAATGCTCTCCTGCATACCTTGGTTCTAACAAGAGGTTATTTGAGTCCCTGTTTCCTTTCAATCATCTCAGACAGTTCTGACCGTTCTCCTCTGGCATCAACAAGACATTTTCACCCTGAGATCTGCTGCTCACTGGATATTTTCTCTTTTTCTGACCGTTCTCTGAACTCTAGAGATGGTTGTGTGTGAGAATCTCAGTAGATCAGCAGTTTCTGCAATAATCAGACCAATCATGTGACACCAACAGCCATGCCACCTTCAAAGTCACTAAAACACCTTTTTCTCTGTCCTGATCCTCAGTTTGACCTTCAGTGGATGACCTTGACCATGTCTACCAAGCAATTCAATCAGTCAATCTTTATTTGTATCATGCCAGTTCTTAACAAGTGTTATCTCAAGCATTTTATAATAGAGCAGGCTGAAGCCAAACTCTTCATGTCATAGATGCACCTATATATGTATAGACACAGACATATACCCCCAGAAATGTCTCCATCCAGGCAGAGACAAAGGGACTAAAAATAAGAATTTATGATACAAACCCATGACTGCACAGACCATCAATCTGTCCTCATCATATTTGTCGTTGCTGAATTTAGATTTATTCGAGGTTGGCCCTTTGAGATGTGGCATCTTGTTTTTAAGAGGGTCCTCGTGTCTAAATGGCTGAACTGAATGAGTGTACCTAATAAAGTGTCCAGAGTTAAATTAACCAATCAGACGAGCTTACCTTGGCTTTACTTTGGTTCTTGGTGTAGCTGATGGTAGCGTACGAAACACCCTCCTCAGGATCGTCCTGCACAAAGAGGACAGAGAAACATGAATCCTGCTATTTTTTAATCACAGTTTTTTCTTTTGGTTCTTCAACATCTTATTTACATTAAATTAAAAATGCTGGTGGTGATCTGATGTCAGACTTCTGCTTTGTCAAACCTCTGTATGTTTTTAGCATCATGGTGTTACTTCCTGTTTCTTCCTCTCTGGTTCACTGAGATCAGTCTGTTATTGACCACATTATTCTCAGGAAATGCAGAACTTTTAATGAAGGCAGAGAGGAATATCTGTTTAAATCTGTCATTCTGCTGCTTATGTGTAAAAATCACTTTCAGTTCCTCACTGAAGACCCTCAGACCAAACAGGAGTAGAAAAATGAAGAAGCTGCATTCATGTAATGAGAGATCAGTTAATGTAGGTTCAGTGTTAAAGAGCAATTTTCTGGTTAAACTCAGTAAACTGAAGATAATCAGTCTTTAAGTCTGAGAGGGTGTCAGTCTGCTGAAGACTTCTAGAGTCTGGTAGGTATTGAAAAGCCTTAAACTTTAAGTTTGATTCGTGGCCCCTGAAACAACAACACAGTCAGATTTATGCTCAGTGAAGCTGAAGATGAACTCACAGGACTGTCGCCCATCTGCGTTTTGTTTCCTGTAAAGACACAAAAATACAAGAAGACTTGAGCTCTCAAACAGGGAGGACTGAGCAGACAAACTCTCTGCAAACACAATTTAGGAGTCAACTGTAATTTACAGACAAAATACAGTGAGTTAAATGAAGCCCCTGTTACCCATAAGCTTAATTTCATGTTCATACCTTTCCGTCTGATGACTTTCACAACAACCACCACAGTCAGGATAAAAGCCACTGCAGCAACAAGGATGTACAACCAAAGCCAATCTGGAAGAACAATTCAGCATTTTAAACTTTTATTTATATTTCTGACATTAATCATGCAAGGAGAGGGAGGATTTAAGTAACATGTTTTCTTAATGTGTTTACTTTGTCCATTTGAGGCATCTGTCTCTGCAGTCGTATTTGTAGTGGATTGTGAAGTTGTGCTGTATCTTGTTGTTGATAAAGTTGATGCTGTTGTTTTAGTCGTTGTTGGTTTTGCAGATGTTTTTGCTCGTGTTGTTGTCTTGATGTCCTCACCTAAAGCAGATGAACACAACTCAACAGTCCTCAGTATGAACAGAAATAGTAATCAGACTTTGTTTTCTATCCTGCTTTTCTAGTGGAGACACTCTCTTCACTCTGCAGGTCAGCATCTTTGGTTTGTCTGTGTGAGTAACCAGAGATATTCACTTCACTTTAAAGGGACAGTTCAGGATTGTTTCAAGGGGTTGTATGAGGTACATGACTTAGCCTGAACATGAGCCACAGTCACAAAGCTCAGCTTTCTATCTGTGCAGAATGTTATCTTGCTCACAGACAGACAGACAAACACCAGTATGGACATGACCTCCTTGGTGGAGGTAACAACATTTTTCCTTTAACTAGAAGAGCTCAGGGAGTGTGCACCTACTCCACGACCTTTCTGACATTGTTAACAGAGTTTTTATTGAAAATGTGGAAAAATGCCCCATCACACAAAGTTAACAAACCCCTTAAATTCTCCTGGACCCACATCCTGATGTGGATCAGCACCAAATGAAGTCACCTCTTCTTTTTATCCATCACCAACATTCCCTGAAAATTTCATCAAAATCTATTTTGAACTTTCTGAGTTATCTTGCTCACAAACAGACAGACAGACAAACACCAGCATGGACATGACCTCCTTGGAGGAGGTGACAACAGGACACTGTTGATTTTAAATGAACCCATGTAGAGATGATCAGGTGAAGCATCATGGGACATTAGTCCATCATGTTGATATTACAGCTGATACATTGGCTGTAAATATGGGCATAAGTTTCAATATCTGCCAATACAGATATGGGATCAATAACATGGTTCATCCCTGCTGCTAGCAGGTACGTATCCTGGGTCAGAGTTTGCCTACAGGTGTGCACATTTGACTTCCAGCTTTGTTTGGATGGATCTCACACTTTGCCTGTAAATTGGTGAGCACCAGTTAATAGATGAGACGTTTAGAGATGAGACCTCTGCACTGGAGGCAGAGCCACCTTCTTACTGCAGAGAGACAAGATTCAGGAGAGAAATTCATGCTAACAGTGTTCTATGATAGATCTGATATTAATGAAGACAAAATCATCATCAAGTTTATGAATGTGACTGCGTCAAGACCAGCAGAGAAGACCCTGCAGGTCCTGATAGCCCACCACCCAAATGAAGAAACAAACTCACCTTCAGAAACTCTGAGGTTAAAATGAGTTTCAGGCTTAAATCCTCCGTCAGATGTGACCTGTAGACAGTCATAAGATCCAGCATCCTCCTCTTGGACATTGTTGATGACCAGAGAACAGTCCTCAGTAAGACGCAGTCTGTTTTTTTTAGCTCCAACATTTTCACTGACGTTCCCGTCTGTGATCAGCTCAACTGCTCCTTTTCCTGAAGCTGCAAAGTCCCATGTTGTATATCCACAGTAATTTTGAGGTTTTCTTGAGTTTTCACATGGCAAAGTGATGTCTCCTCCATATTTGGCAGTGAGAGGTTTTTCTTTGAGTGCTTCTGTAGAAAAAAATAAACAGAAATAATCAGCTGAAACAAAGACCATACCCTCTTCGGCCACTTTATTAGGTACACCTTCTAGTGCCAGGTTAGATGAGACAAACATACTTTGAACAAAGAGACAGGACAAAACTGAACTCAGTAAACAGGATGTCGACATTACTGTTATTGATAAATCCAGGGGGTTAAATCAGCCCCTTACTTCATCCACATGTGGAACAGTTACACATGATAAAAATGTGGCTCTTTCTTCTTCTTCTCTTTCTTCCACAAGATAACTCCCTGATATCTTATTGAAAACTGACAAAGAGATGTTTTATAGCAGAGAACATAAAGGTTGTTAGCTTGCCTAATTGAATAACTATGAAAATATGATGTTTGAACATCAGCAGGTTGTCTTGACCATGTCTACATGCATAAATGCATTAAGTTGGTGTTATGTGATTGATAAGCTAGTTGTGTTAATGATCAGTTGGATGGGTGTACCTAATAAGGTGTCTGGTGAGAATAAGTCATTCTCATTCCTCTGGTCATGGCTGTAACACATGAACACATTCAGTTTTCTTAAATGAGTGAAGCTTCTCTCCAGTTTCCTGATTGAATAGAAAGTGTGACAGAAATGTTCTTACCAGTGAACTGAGGCAGAGCTGTGAGGAGGAAAGAAATCTGAATCCACCTGAACTCCTTCATGACTCTCTGTCCTCTTCTCTCAAACTTCATCAGAGTCTAAAGCAGACTTTCTGAAGACAGGATCAACCTCCTCCCTTTATTCAGAGGCGGTGTCACTTCCTCAAATGTCTTCAGCCAGCGTGCGGTCTCTTTCTCTGTGAATTTCTCCTGATCAACAAAAATGAGAACATTTCTCCTTTTTTCACTTTGAAGATGCAGTTGTTAAAAATGTGGTTTGTTCTCATGTCAGGAGACTCATTTGGATCACAGCCTGATTATTTTCACAGAGATGTGAGCAGAATGATTCAGACGAGCTGGAAGTCTAATACTTTGATAACTATAAACTAAAAGATAACTATAATCAGAGGCCACTTTATTAGGAACACCTTGTTAGTACAGGTGAGAACCTTCAGAACTGCCTTCAGCTGCACATCCATGATGAGAAACTAATTATTTAATTATTTATTTACTAATAAAGGTGACAATGCACATTAACAGGCATTGATATGTAAATGTGCCAGATTATAGCCTTGAGCTTTTGTCCATCTGTGGTCTGTGGCAGGTTGATTAAATACATTTTTTCAAGTGTGAACAATCATAAAATAAACAGCACATAAAACAACAGTCACAGGCAGTGGCCAGTTGACAGATACACAAAACAACATGGACTCTGCATTCATTTGATTTGGTATTTTTGGGTGAAAAAACTAAAATTCTGACATTAAGTTTCGAATTCTGAGATCAAAAATTCAGAACTCTTAAATTAAAGTAAGAATTATGATGAGAAAAGCGAGAATTCTGAGAATTAGGTCATATTTTATCTGATTATTCTTTCTTTAATCTCAAAATTCTGAAGTTTTTCACAGTCATAAAAAAAGTTTAAAAAAAAAAAAAAAGTCTTTGCAGCGCCCTAATACTGGATAGAAAGCTTTGAGGGGCCTGATGTGGCCCCCGGGCCACCAGTTGGTGATCACTGTGCTAAAGTGCTGACATGTTGCCCATCAGAGTAAAAATGATCTTCTATAATTGCACTCTTGCCCATGCCAGTTATCTTGCACAGGTTTGCATAAACAGACATGATTGTGCACAATTCTGCACATGGTGAACATACACAGATGTAATTATCTCTGCAGTATGAAGTCACACACAGAGATGGACTCATACGCACATTAAAAACAGATGTTTGTGCTCTCAGATCTGGTTTGTCCTGGGCCACACCTTCAGGTGAGCCCTGAAAGTGTCAGAGCTGGATTATCTCTGACTGATGGTGGTGAACTGCTCCATAATGTGCTGCCTCTGAACAACAGAACATGTGGCTCTCCTGATTGGGCTTGAAGACCCTGTGGTTACTTTCTGTGTAACGGACTTCTTTGTTGTCATTTCTGCTGACTGCCTCTGATGACAGCGGGACGTCTTTCATTTTAATGTACGCAGAACAGAGTAGAAGGAACTGATGAGAAAAAGACTGATGATGTCGATTCTTTAAGGGAGTTGTTATTGATTCTTAAGAAGTGTTTTTTGATTCCCATCCCTCTCTTGCCCTTGGAGACTTGGAGACTTGAATTGGACTTGAAACACGTGACCCGTGTCCATCTCTGGTATCACTTTGAGGTCCATATAAGGTCCAGTCCCTCTGAGCAGATGAAACATGGATGTGTTTTGAGGAAGGAAGTCAAATGTGTGAAGACTGTGCGTGTAGATAACTGTCTTACAGTGTCATGTTTTCTGACACTGAAGCTTCCTTTGGTCTTGAGTTTCATGTTGACACCTGCTGTTTGAGGAGATGATGTCTCTGATGGTCTGAGGTCTGCTGCCCCTCATTTACTGAGAAGTGAAGGGGAAGTATGTGGTGAGAATGTGAGGACCAGCACCGCTCTGTCAGACTGTTGTAATCAAAATACTGCAGCACGTGTCCTGACTAGAGCTAAGAGAAGAGATGACATTTGAGGTCAAAGTTCTTCTTCTCACCTACAAAGCTCTTAAAGCTGCAGGATGAAATTTATTTTTGTGTCAAGGGTCCAAAAATATATGATTACCCTTCAGCGTCTTAAAAATTGAATCCGTATGAGAGATCTTCAGACATCTGTGCCCCTCCTTGATCTGAAAAAGTTAGAAAAATTTAGCAAGAGACACCCACTTTAGGCCCAGTTCAGGGACTGTGCTCTTACTGGATCCTCTACTAAGGGCATATGTGCTTGTTAATCTAAATGAACTTTAGTTGTTGTTTGTGCAGGTAATGTTAATTTGATGAAGGGATGTGTGGTTTATGGCTCTTCTGGGACCTTAAATACATCACACTGGCATCATGCTAATGGCAGCTGAAGACACAAACACAGTGGATTGGTTTTGCACTTATTGGCATATGATTTGGGGTCCTGAATTAAGAAAACAGTTGTAAAAATTAAAGATTAATAATAATGAAATAATTCGAAAAAAAAAAAAATAATAGTTGGTAACACAGAAGATCAGAAGAGCCAAAAACTAATCCATAACAAGCGTTATGTCACATTTTGGAACCCAAAAATAAACTAACACAAAACAAGGATAAGGACCCAAGAGCAGATTAAACACAAAAAAAGGCTTCATTTAAAACAAAAAGGGATCCTAAGTCAAAAACTACTTCTTAACAAAAAGTCCAAAATACAAAAACAAAATGTTTTACAATGTAAAAATTAAACAACTAAAAAACACTGAAGGTAAAACTCAAAAAGGCAACCCACATCACTCTGAAAAAAATGTTCAACAAAACACAGAAACTACTTACAAAATAGAAGAAACGCTGGAGTAAACACAAAGACCCTGATGACATCCACATGGAGTGAGAAAAGAAAGACGAATGACCCAAGACAGACGAAATGGAGCACAGAGACTAAATACACAGGGGAAACATCAAGCACAGGTGAGACAGTCACACAGGTGGAGGGAATCACAATCAGAGGCACACAGAAGGGTGGGCAGGAAAACACCTCAAGAACACAAGGATTTCAAAATAAAACAGAAAACACACGACAAGACACAAAACATGAACACAAAATGGGTAACTTAACTAAGATCAAGAACAGAGTCATGACAGTAAAAAAGGAAACGCAAGAGGTCGAAACAAGGGGAAAACATAAGTAAAACAGAACAAGCCATATCATAACACAGTCATCTTTAGACTCTTTACAATAGAGCAGGCTGAAGCCAAACAATTTTATCGATGAACACACACACACACACACACACACATAAATACATGTATTTGTGTTTTTATTTATTGAAGTAAGTAAGTGGATAAGAACTTTTCCGTATTTCAATAATAAAAGCTAATCTTGTTAAAGTCTTTGTTTACATGGAGTTTTGGTAAAAAAAAATAAAATAAAACAAAAAAAAGTCAGTTTGTACTAAAATGAGCTCCTGGCTGAGTGCTCTCTAAATCAGCTGGACTGCTTGTTCTGGAGGAAAAAACTGTCCCCTTTAGTGGAGAATTTACATAACCCACTTCATCAGATTCTGTTGGGAACTTCTTCAGTTATCTTGCTCACAGACGGACAGATGGACAAACAAACAGACAAACCGACAAACACCTGCAAAAGTTAAACCTCCCTGGTGGAGGACAAAAAAGGCAGATCAGGTCAAAAATCTGTCTTAAAATCATCATCACATGTGAAGCTAGCCTTTGTGCTAATTTAGCTCATGCAGATGTTTGATAAACGTTGACTTGCTGTTGGTAAATTTGGTTGGAGCTTCATGGGTTGTAGCTGTTGTGGTGATTTCTGCTGTTGTCACTCTTTCAGCTGTCGTTGGCTCGGTTGTTGCTGGTCCTGTTTTCTCACCTAACACAGATGAACATGAGTGATAAAACCCTTTAATAGAAGAACCTTTTTTAAAAGGAACCCCGACTGTTAAGACAAATAGTCATACATATGCTTTAATGTTCATCTAATACTAGAATGTGTTGTTAAAAAAGCACAAAGAATTGTTATTTCTTTAAAAATAGCAATTTATAACACATATTCTAACCTACGGACGCAGCCATTGTTTTACTAGCGCAATGCATGCTGGGTTGATGACGTTATAGGGCTGCACTGTGCTGAGCCGCTACGTTTACTCACTGGCTATCAAGAGCGAGAATACCATAATAATGCCACATTGTGCTACTTTTGGGTGCAATTTTCAGTCAAAGGGAAACAAGGGGAGTGATGTAAATCTACACAAGAGACAAGAAGAGAAGAAAGGAGTGGGAAATCACTTGTGGGCGTACACAACATCTGAAGGACCCGCGGCTATGTTCTCGCCACTTCCCTCCAGATGCATTTGATGCGTTTAGCCCAGCCAGGTGCTTCTAGATACATAGACTAAAGCAAAGCCACACAAACAGACAAAACGTCCTCGGGAAACGAGGGAAGTCCACTGGAGGAAACGCCATAGGCAGGAGACGCTGGATGTGCTCCTGCGAGGATGTCAACAACTCACTCCTGCAGATGAATCAGTCAACACAGCAGTCCGTAAGTCTACAGACTCGTCGTCAGCTTCCTCTGTGATCATGGTCATGCTCGATGGTTCGCCATCAGCTACATCTGCAGGAGCGAGCTGTTGACATCCTTGCAGAAGAACACCAAGCATCTCCTGCCTATGGCATTTCCTCAAGCATGTCTTCATGCTTGGCACTGTGCAACCCATACGGGTCAACAACCCATCATGCATTGCGCTCATAAAACAATGGCTGCGTCTGTAGGTTAGGAAAATTGCAATTTTTAAAGAAATAAATTTCTTCATGCTTTTTTAACAACACATTCTAGTATTAGATAAACATTAAAGCATATTTATGACTATTTGTCTTCACAGTCAGGGTTCCTTTTAAAACAGAATAGGAAGTGAATAAATGAATGCGTAATCTGTCATATCCACTATGGACCAATCAGAGGTTTGCAGACATCCCTCAATTTCAGGCCCCTCCAGAAAGATGGCTGGGCCCCCTCACTTTTTATAATTAACAGTAATTGGATAATTTACTTTATTGATGCAATAATATTGCTATTTTAGTTAAAATGTGTTTTTATTGTCATCACTCCAGTACAGTGGACCATGTCATTGTGGACCTCCATGGGCCCCCCTCAGCAGCAGGGCCCCTTTATCCCCCCTCAGGAGAGGCCTTGCTCACTGTCGGCAACACTGTCAGGCTTTAACCTGCAGCCTCTTTGTCCTTCTATGGTCATAATAAGCCTGGCCATTTTCTGACTAACAGCAGTTGTCCCAGCTTGAAGATTTGTAAGATGGATCTGCCTGATGACAGACATTAAAAACAGCAGCGGCCCGCAGGGAGACCTGCTCTGAGTTATGACCACAGAACACTTCAGTAAAGTTTGAAACATTATTCAGAGCAGGGAAAGTTAAAATACTAAAACTTACCAAAAAGATGAGGATGATATCTTGTGTCAGATATTTCCTGTAGACAACGATAAAGTCCAGCATCCTC
The DNA here is from genome assembly GCA_037902135.1 of Cetoscarus ocellatus. NCBI lineage: Eukaryota > Metazoa > Chordata > Actinopteri > Labriformes > Labridae > Cetoscarus > Cetoscarus ocellatus. The sequence continues at coordinate 308,965 of JBAMNC010001698.1, read as the reverse complement.
CTGGTGGACTTTGTTGATGACCAGAGAACAGTCCTCAGTCAGACTCAGTCTGTCGTCTTGGCTCCAAGATCTGCACTGATGGTCCCCGTATGACCAGCTCTACTGTTGTGGATCCTGAATCCACAAAGATCCATGTCCTATATTCACAGGAAGAGGAGCTTTTCTTGAATCTTCACAAAGTCAAAGTGACGTTGTCTCCATAATCAGCCATGAGTGTTTTTTCTTTGGCTGCTTCTGTTAAAAAAGTAAAAAAAAGTGAAAATGAAGCTGAAAAAATCAACACATTCACAGTTAGACTGAGAATTTGACAATATCATTAAACCCTTAATATGCCTTAAAGAATAGTTTTCTAAATTTAGTCTGAGTATGAGTGAACTGGCCACTTTATTAGGTACACATTGCTTGTGTTGTTTCTGACCCCTTTGTCCCTTCAAAACTGTCTCATTTCTTCATGACACAGATTCAACATTCAAACACTTTATTTGTCCCACAGGGAGACTCAGTTTTGCAGTCTGCCAGACCACACTAGAGTGCCTGGAGAGAGAGAGTGGCGACAACGACGTTTACTGCAATGGTTCATTTTTTTCACTGCAATGGCGGAACATGGAGCCCCTCAAAAGTTCCCGGAAGTTAGCACAAGCTAACTGCCGCTCAATGCATTTCAATGGAGAGCATGTACGGAGCAACACTTGTTCCAGGTAAAACGTTTAAAAAATGACATTTTCATATCAGTAGGGCATCGGAATTAAATTGACACGAATAATTAATTACGTTAGCGTATTTTGCCTGTCTAGATTATAGGATTTAGAGAATGTTAATAGGTAAAAGTTTAGGCTAGCACACTGGATAATGATAACAACCCGTGCAACAGGCGGATAACTGTAAATTTTGCTCTGCAACTATAACTTAATCCAGCCCTGTCGATTTATAGTCGCAAGATTAATGTGTAGGGGTTGTGACTGCAGCTGTTATCAGCTGTTTTTGTGGAGTGGAAGAGAGCAGAACATAATTGACAGAACACAAACCAAGTTTATCTGCATAGTTATATTTTTCATACATATTTATCATGTGTGTCATGTAACTACTTCTATTCTTGACATTATTCCCTTAGTGTATATTATTATTATTATATAATTAATTACCTGACTTCGGCTGTAAGTTACTAAGGGTCCAAATGCTGTAACCATGAATAGAGCAGCACTTACCCACTCTCATGACATGTTACCTTGACAACAAAATGTTGTTGACGCCGGTCTCTGACTGGTAATTTACAGTTTACTTTCAACAGTACAGGGTGTGTGAGGGGGACGGACTCAAAACAAAATGTTCTTGGATCAGATCTGATCAAATCAGCAATAATCACAAACTACACATGTAAATGCAGACAGTGAACTTTTTCTTTTCTTTTTTTTTTTTTGCTCACGTCCATTAACAATAAAGAGACTTGCAGAGCTCTGACTACGTTTGTTTATTACTCCACAGCCCCCCCCCCCCCCCCCCCCTTTTTTTTAAACACTTACTGATGGCATCTGATGGTATTTGTCTTCACGACACTCTAAACTGTGGGTAATGACACAAACAGCTTGTCATGCTGATCTGTTTGACTTCTGTAAATAAAGTTTTTAAGGAATTCATTGTGGTCTTCAGTTCATTGGGAAAAAGTGACTGTGTGATTTACTATGCATCCCTCAGAGTAAGTTTGGGATAAGCAGGAATAGTTGGACAGTGATAGAACTCAGTTTATTTGTAATTAACTAAAATATTAGAACACAGTTATCAGTATGCTGTTGGATGTCCAGACCTTTTGTGTAGTGAACTGACAAATAATTGGTTGTCACCTGTTAGTGTGCCTCACTCAAGTCTGAAAGTTTAGAAAAAAAGAGGAAATATCAGTTTATTGCTTCCAACAAATACACGTTTATTAAAGTTATAACAGGTCAAAGCAATTAACACAAGCATATATATTTAAAAGGAAGAAGAGGTAAGAAACAATGATAAAATTCCATTTATTTGCAATGAATTCATATATCAGAACACAGTTATCATTATGCTGTTTTAAGTCCAGACATATTGTGTAGTTAACTGACAAATAATTGGTTGTCACCTGTTGGTGTGCCTCACTCAAGTCTGAAAGTTTAGAAGAAAGAGAGGAAATATCAGTTTATTGCTGACAACAAATGCACGGGTTTAATAAAGAGAGAACAAGTCAAAGCAATTAATACAATTTAAAAGGAACAAGAGATAAGAAACAGTGATAGAATTCAATTTATTTGCAATGAATTCATATATTAGAACACAGTTATTGTGCTGTTGTGAGTCAGATTTATTGTGTAGTAGCCATTTGGGAAATCACTGTCATCCGTCAGTCTGCCTCACTCGTCTTTAAAAATCAACAGAAATATTACGATTTTATTGCTCTCAACGAATATACAGGTTTAGTAAACTCGGCAGAGTTCAAAGCAATTAACATAAACAGAAAAAAAATTACAAAGCAAAGCATTTATTTGACATTATTTACAGATTATCGTGGTTTTCCTGTTACTTTTGTATTGCCCGCCAACCACTTCCGGGAACTTTTTGAGGCTACATGGACCACGTGATCGGCCAGCTTTTTGAACTTCCGTTGTCGCCACTCTCTCTCTCCAGGCACTCTAGACCACACATCCATTTCAGCACACAAAGAAGAAGAAAACACACTGAACAGCATGTGGCTGAGGGCGCTCATGGCACGCTGGCGCCCTCCTGTGGCTCTTTAGAAATGAAGCACAGATTTGAAGACCAGGAAACATTTTCCAACCTTCTGCTGTCCTGTTTTGGTGAGCCCGTGTGAATTGTAGCCTCAGTTTCCTGTTCTTATCTAACAGGAGTGGCACTCAGTGAGGTCCTCTGCTGCTGTAGCCCCTCTGCACCAAGATTTGACCTGTTTTGTGTTCAGAAATCATCTTCTGCACACCTCGGTTGCAGCCTGTTGTTTTTTGAGTTACTGTTGCTTCACTATCATCTTCCACCGCCACTGCAATTCTCGGAGAACTGATGCTCACTGGATATTTTCTCTTTCTGGGACCACACCTTGTAAACCCTGGAGATGATGGTGCATGAAAATCCCAGCAGATGAGCAGTCTCTGAAATACCCACCTGCTTGTCTGGCCTTTTTCAAAGTCACTTAAACCGCCTTCCTCCTCCGTTCTCATGCTCTGGTTGAACTTCAGCTGGTCCTCGTGACTATGCCTAATGCATTGAGTTGCTGCCATGCGATTGTCTAATTATGTATTTGTCTAAATGAGCAGGTGTACCTAATAAAGTGGCCTTTGTGTGTGAATATTCTCACAGTAAACTGGAGCAGTGCAGTGAGAAGTAAAGCCATGTGAATCCAGCAGAGCTCCATCCTGACTCTGTCCTCCTGCTCTCACGCTCAAACTGTCCCAACATCAGCGAGCGGCTGAATCCACTTCCCCTTTTTATGACCACGTGGCCTCCTCACTTTGACCCTAAAACACTTTTCACACTTTTATTTCTCTGTTTGTAGACAGACCCTCATCAAGCGCTCTGATAAGAGATCAGACTCACCGCAGACACCTCCAGGGGTGCAGCAAGGAGCTGTGGGCCCCAGGACAGGACAGCATAACGGGTCCCCCCCCCCCCAACAGCCCCAACTAATATAGAGGCATGGATATTTGTCAATCAATCAATCATGTATAAAAGTGTATTTATACATGTTTTTATTCATCTAATCTTGAAAATAGGCATAATTAGATATGTTCTTTGGCTCTATGTAAGGGAAATCAACTCTTAATAACATTCGACTATTAAAAGCAATTACCTTTAAAAAAACAAAAACCATATCATGAAGAAGATGATGTGTGAAAATTCTAGCTACCACTTTGTGAGATTATACATTAAACACTCTTGTAGCAATCATTAGGCATATATTGTGTGACATTTCTGACTAAAACATTCTGTGTGTGAGGATTATATGAGGCAAGCCATCTAAGTAAATATATAAGGCACATAAGGTGTAAAATAAAACCTTTAGGAACCATTAAGTATATAAGGCAAATAATCCAACATTCAAGTAAAAATAAAAAAACAAGCAAAAAAATGAAGTAAAAAAAGTGAAACATTGAGCACACCATTGATTATAATAAGTAAAAGTAAAGACCAAAACAATTTATTTAGACCATTAATCATCAACATTTTCCTTTGACATGATCATATTTTGATAACCATTTGAAGCTTTAATTGTAATTGAAACTGAATCTGGATTAATGGCCCAACCCTAATACACGAACAGATACATATATGTATATAGGCAGTATGTATGTACAGGCTATTAAAAGACAAAGGTTGATACAATCAATGTCTCCAGAAGGAGATGTCTGCTTCAAACTTTTACAAGAGGAAGTAAGTAAAATACCTTCCCAGCGGGCACCGTGACATCAGTTTGATGTTGAAGATTGGTCAAGATTTTGACTACCATTATAAATAGCCTACAGAAGCTTTGACCTCCTTATGGTTGTAAAAAGATCCAACTAAAGGATCCATCTCACATCCAATTACTGCATTATACATTGTTAATCAATATATTTGACATCAAAACAACATTGCTGCACAAAACTTGATATCAAATTGACACTGACTTGATGTCTGAAAACCATCAAAGTCACAGTGCCGGATCTTTTCATCTGTGCATTTTATTGTATTTTTTTTTTTACAAAAGTTTTACATGGAAATATGTGAAAATAACATCAATTAAATCATTATTTGACATATATCAAACTGATGTCAAAGGATTGATGTCATGTTGATTTACCTTTTTTGACCAAATTATAATGACAATTTGACGTCAGTGTTTGATGTCATATTGATGTTGAATTGGCATCAGGTGCCCACTGGGTTAATTTACAGATATTTGCAAAAATATTTTCAACATGCATCTTTAAAGGGTCTTCTTCTGATGTATAATGAAAACTATGTGCCTTCATGCATCTTCTCTGCATCTCATAAAAAAACACAGTCATACCATTATGCCAAGTTTTATTCTAGGCTACGTTTTAGGTGTTTATTTTGTAATTCTTTTTGTTTGTCCACACAGCATAAAGCCATCAGGTTTTGGATCTCATAGACCAGGGATCGGCAATTAAGTTTGGTCCTGGACCAAATTTTTCAAAGTCATTTTAAGGCCTGAGCATAATCAGAGGTTAATATAGAGAGATGATAATTAAAAAAAAAAACTTCCATTGTTTCCCTCAAATAAAAACATATTTGGTTTTGCCTCTACAAGCATTAAAAAATGTTTAAAGGTGAGAGAGAGAGAGAGCACTGGGGCGATTAACACTTGGGGCTCTAATTTCCTGGCGCAACTCAGGGTGGTGCAGGGTGGCACAGCCTGGCTGCACACGGCAGTGGTAATTTCGTCCGGCGCACCGCCGTGTGCAGCCAATTTGGCAAATTGGTAGACCGGCTGCGCCGAGATGGGTGTGACGGCGCACCAGGGGGAGGTTTCGAAAGATTCAGCTTGGCGCAGTGACAATTTCGTGCCAAAACACTGCGCGGACGGTGCGCTGAAAGCTCACCAGCTCCAACCTGGTCTATTCTCTGCAAAGGCGAGGCAGTACCCCGGGCAGTGGTAATTTGGCTGACAGGCGCACAGTGCGCACACGTCACCAAAACCTCACAGGCAGGTGTCCAGAGTGTCAGGCACATTTCAATGCAATAAACAATCACAGCAACCACTATTTAATGTAATTGTCTGAACCAGCACATACATTTGTATCTATATTAATTGTCCCGTCACATCTGATGTCAGATCAGAGACGTTTGTCATAACTAACAAGGTCACATCTCTCAGCCAACCACAAACAGCCACATCATCTCATACGGAGTATCCGGCTTCTCTCATCTCATGAAATTAAATGGAAAAGAAAAAGAGAGAGACGCTCGCTGAATAAATGTAAGTCACTCAGTGTCTTAAGGATTTACCTGTGATTGCCCATATTTCTCTGTTTTCATCTTTATTCTTAACGTAATCTAAAAAGATGGAGTACATTATTGCAAGGAGGATGAGGAGGAGATATATTTTCACCAAAAGTTCTGCTATTTGGCGATGACAGACCAGGAATGCAGGTGGATCACAAGCATGATGGATGGATTAGCCTGCTGCTGTGTTTAAATGTAATTATCACTTAATTTTGTACTCCTATTCATGACACAGGAACAGATTACATCTGTCTAGCAAGGTGGTCCACACGGTGACGCGCATCGTGTCCTCCGTTGGCAGCCCCTGTGCTCTCCCAGCTGCTTTAAAAGTGACAGCGGCTCTGACCGTCTTCTCCACCAATGTGAAATTGTCACTGCGACTCGCCTGCAGCGCATTTAAAGGCGAGGAGAGCTGTCATTTGATTGGTGAAGATTACACTCAGCTATGTTAAACCCACTTACGCCTACTCTCCTCCCTCTGTGCCATTTGCGCAGGTGGGAGAACCGGAGGCGTGGGTGCGCCTCGCTCCGCCAGTCTGTGCCGTGCACGATACTTGCAAAATGCCCTGGACACACCCCGTTGGCACGGCGCAGGGCAGGTGCGCCCTGCCTGCGCCTGATCTATGAAATTAGAGCCCTTGGTGTCTCCAATACACGCAGAAAAAGAGACAAAATAACATGAATCATATATCTTTACACTGTTTGTATTCTGATATCTGATAAATTTAGTTTATTAACACTGCACTAACATCTTAAATGGGATTTATCAGTTAGAAAGAGAACTGTTTTCAGGACACAGAAAGTCATATTTTTTTATTACCTCCACCAGGTAGGTTATGTTTTTGCCGGCATTGGTTTGTTTGTCTGTTTGTTTGTTTGTGTTCAAAATAACTTGAAAAGTTATAGACGGATTTGGGTGAAATTTTCAGGAAATGTGTGGAATGGGATAAGGAAGAAATTATTAGATTTTGAGACTGATCTGGATCACCATCCGGATCCAGCAATTTTTTAAAGGATTCTTTAACATTGTGAGACAGGACCATTTTTGGCTGCTTGGCGGAGGTCTGCGCTCTCCAAATGCTTTTCTAGTTACTTTATACTTCTCATCTGTGTGCATTTGTGCACTACCAAATGTTTCTATGAGACAGAGTCAGTCAGTGAACAGTCTGCTTCTGTCTGATCTGCTCTCAGATAAACTAAGAAACATCAGAACAGATGACAAAATAAGTTTTGTCTCATTTCTTCGACTGTTTTGTGAGCTATGGCTCACTCCATGCGTTATGGCTCTGTGCCATTTTATTTCTCTTCTGCAGAAATCTCTCATCGTCGGGGGAGATGTCCTCGCTGATGTTTCGTTTGAGTAAAGTCCTGCCTGTTTGCAAACTTCTCCAGCATTGTGCAGCACATTTTTGGTTTCTTCGTGTTTTTGCCCCTCATAATGTCGGCCTTGAAACTCTCTCACCACTCTCAGCACTTTGGTTAATCACATATGCGCTGATCGGACTCGTAACTTAAAAAATTATCCTGAACCTGCAGAAATAAAAGTCTCTGTCTCACTCAGTGACTTCACTCTGGTGTGGATCCTGCAGCAGGAGGAGGTGTCCACTGTCTACAGCGATGCTGTGCCTGAGTCGTTTAAGTTCGTCTGTCACAGATCATCAAAGTTTTGTTTGTTATAGAAGAATGAGTCAATACATATACTTATTTTCCAGGTCATCTCTAGGGCCAGAAGTTTTTACCGCCCCAGAGTATACACTGTATGTACTGTTAAACCTGTTGTACAGTTTTTGAGGTACAGAAAATACCAGCAAGGTGTTTTTGTTTTCGTTGAATAATACGGTAGGCTTATCTTATGGCCATGATGCTGCAGGACAGTACATGTTATTTCAGTCCCAGCTGCTGCCACAATGTGAATTTATTTGATTCTTGTAAATAATCCTCGGGTCTTATTCTGTAAGTTCAATCACTCTTAGCTCTGGAGTTATTTAACCGTTTTATAAGACTGTGAAATACAGTAATCTGTTGTCATTGTTGGTTCCTTTCAGTATGCATTTCCATGGTATCTTTATGTATTTAATAAAATTTTGGAAACAGTTTTAACCATTCCTTGTTATAATATGTTACATTTGTTAGTTATATCCTGACTATTAATATGTGTAAACAGATCAAGCTGAAGAAATTGTGTAGATTTCGACTATACCGTTTCCCACTGGTAACAATTGTTGCGGAGTATATAACCTACATTTTCACGAACATAACCCACATTAAATGAAAAAATCATACGTAATATGTAAGGGACTTCTAAGGCATGAAATGCATAAAATTATTTTGCAGGGAAAAATTTAAACGGGTTAAAGATGATATTATTTTAAAAAACAGCTCAAATTGGGTTCATGTCTGTGGACAATAAAGTTACACTGAGCTGATGAATTAATGCATGGACTTGATGTCTGTGTTTAACTGCTGGATCGGTGAAATCTGACAGAAGCAGAAGATTCTCCATCATTTTCATCATTCACTGTGCAGTCATCTCCGTCACACTCCTGTCAGATATAAAACATCCGAGTCAGCATGTGAGGAAGACTGTGGTTCTTCATCTGAACACATCAGTTCACTTCAGTCTGGATCTGTAACTCACTGTGTTTCCAGCAGATGATCCCCGGTTCACTGAAAATCAGACACATAAAGACTTCAGCTCTGCTGAACAGATGATGGTCAAACGTTTGGATAAATGTTGCTTTGATTTTCTCACCTTGAGCTCTGAAGAGGAGAACAGTGATCACAGTCAGCAGGAGGACTAAAAACACACGCAGAGCCAACATGACAACGTCCAGAGGACGAGCTGAACAATCTATCAAATAGTGAAACTGTTAAAATAGTGTATGAACCTTGATTTTATTGTTACTCTTAAAAATACATTTTGCATATGATGAAGGTGTCCTCTAAAAAGAATTTCTATCAGCTTTTTCTACATGTTGGCCAAGATAAGTTCTGAAATATCAGCATATCCGAAATCTGCAAAAATCCAATATCCTGCATCCCTAGTTTCAGTAAATTAAATCTACATGTGTCACTGCAGGATCCTTAGCCTTTACTCTGAATTCTAAACATGGACATGACACTTATTGGGCCTGATCTACTGAGATCCCAAATAATGAGTGCTAAATTGCGTGTGTAAACTAACAACTTGCACGTGCTATCAGTGGGCATGTTGCTGGTGATCTGCCATGACTGCATGTGCAATTGATAACAGGCGCAAAAGTGGTGCAGATCACCCAATTTAAATGAGGATTTTGCGTGTGCTACCGGCTGTCACCATGGAGAGGTTGGGAGAGCAGATTGGCCTCAAACAAAAAGTGAAGTTTGAAGCCACGGAGTTGGAGGCAAATGAACACACTGATGAACTCCAGCAGAGACGTCTCAGCTTTGCCAGATGAGACACGATTTGGGAGGCCATCTGTGAAAAGCACACAGCTCAAAACTGGCAATGCTGGATAGACGATATGTCTCCGCACACCAGATCATCCCTCTTTTTCCAGTCCTTCATAATGACATATTTTTCTGTCATTCACCAGAAAATTCTGTCAATGACAGAAAATATTTGGTTAATGCTGTTTATGACAGTCCAGACATGTTAACACGTAAAGGGAAGATTCTCTCTCTCCGTCATCAGCCTCTGTGTGTAACACTGTGCCAGTTTGCAGCTGCCTTTCAAACATGCTAAATATAGACGCAAAAACACAGGGTTTCATAAATCACATTGTGGGTGCTAGATGTTGACATTTGCATCTCCTCCCCCTAGTATTTTGCGTGTTCTGATAATCTGCATGCATTCTGCATATTCATGAAGAAAACACTCTAAATGGCTTGTGCGTCCTATTTTGCTCATTTGACAGAAGCAGTCCCCAGTGAACCCGATTAGTAGATCAGCTTCAAGCTTGCACATGTTTTTAAACATGCAAACCTTGAGTAGATCAGGCCCGTGGAGTCAATCATCTGCAAACAGTGGACAAATGCCAACAGTTGCCACAAGTCCAAGTCATGAACTCTGCAGGCTGACCTCTGGATTTAGCTGAATGCTGTCTGGTAAGAGAATGAAAGGGGAAAGCCTTCTGGGGCCGCTGAGGAGGTCAGCAATGAAATGGTCCACTATATTGGAGTGATGACGATCAAAACACATTTTTAACTGAAAAAGGCAACATTACTGAATCAATTAAAGTCAGTTATCCAATAACTCCAATTACAGTGTGATATCAAGACTTAGACAGTTTTACACATCCCCAATTCCACTTCAGTGGTCGAGTCTGATTATTTCTTGGTTTGATTGTTTTTTAACAATGTTGTGGGCTGTCCCACTGAACTTGGCAGTCCTCCCATTTATTCTGGACTGATTTTACTAATGCCAGGACCTGAACATGAGAAAAGAAAAAAAAGAGTGAACTGGTGAGAACTTCTGACCCAAACAAAAACCTCCTGAAGCATTTTTTCAGTCAGCTTCAACAGCTGAGCCACGCTCAGGAGCCAAATGAAGTCAGGACAGCAGCACAAATGCAACAGAGGAGAAGCAGCAGGAGCAGTGAGCACAAGAGGAAGAGCATCCACAACAATGTCACCTCATAAGGCTCATAAAATGAGGGGGCCCATTCTTCATCCATGTCAGGGGCCCAGCCATCTCTCTTAGCGGGTCTGTATGTATATCAATAAATGTTTGATAAACGTTGACTCACTGTTGGGAGTTGGAGCTTCATGGGTTGTAGCTGTTGCGGTGATTTCTGCTGTTGTCACTCTTTCAGCTGTCGTTGGCTCGGTTGTTGCTGGTCCTGTTTTCTCACCAAACACAGATGAACATGAGTGATAAAACCCTTCATAAAGAAATACACATATTCCATATTTAGGCTTTAAATTTGTAACACACGGTCACTTAGTGGAGGTGACAACAGGTCACTGTTGATTTTAAATGAACCCATGCAGAGATGACCAGGTGAAGCATCATGGGACATTAGTCCATCATGTTGATATTACAGCTGATACATTGGCTGTAAATATGGGCATAAGTTTCAATATCTGCCAATACAGATATGGGATCAATAACATGGTTCAGCCCTGCTGCTAGCAGGTACGTATCCTGGGTCAGAGTTTGCCTACAGGTGTGCACATTTGACTTCCAGCTTTGTTTGGATGGATCTCACACTTTGCCTGTAAATTGGTGAGCACCAGTTAATAGATGAGACGTTTAGAGATGAGACCTCTGCACTGGAGGCAGAGCCACCTTCTTACTGCAGAGAGACAAGATTCAGGAGAGAAATTCATGCTAACAGTGTTCTATGATAGATCTGATATTAATGAAGACAAAACCATCATCAAGTTTATGAATGTGACTGCATCAAGACCAGCAGAGAAGACCCTGCAGGTCCTGATAGCCCACCACCCAAATGAAGAAACAAACTGACCTTTAGAAACTCTGAGCTGAAAATAAGAGTCAGGAAGATATCTAATGCCAGATATGTACTGCAGACAGACATAACGTCCAGCATCCTCCTCTTGGACATTGTTGATGACCAGAGAACAGTCCTCAGTGAAGACGCAGTCTGTTTATTTTAGCTCCAACATCTTCACTGATGTTCCCGTCTGTGATCAGCTCAACTGCTCCTTTTCCTGAAGCTGCAAAGGTCCATGTTGTATATTCACAGTCATTTTGAGGTTTTCTTGAGTTTTCACATGGCAAAGTGACGTCTTCTCCATATTTGGCAGTCAGAGATTTTACTGTGACTGCTCCTGTAGAAAAAATAAACACAAATAATCAGCTGAAACAAAGACCATACCCTCTTCGGCCACTTTATTAGGTACACCTTGCTAGTGCCAGGTTAGATGAGACAAACATACTTTGAACAAAGAGACAGGACAAAACTGAACTCAGTAAACAGGATGTTGACATTACTTGTTATTGATAAATCCAGGGGGTTAAATCAGCCCCTTACTTCATCCACATGTGGAACAGTTACACATGATAAAAATGTGGCTCTTTCTTCTTCTTCTCTTTCTTCCACAAGATAACTCCCTGATATCTTATTGAAAACTGACAAAGAGATGTTTTCTATCAGACAACATAAAGGTTGTTAGCTTGCCTAATTTAATAACTATGAAAATATGATGTTTGAACATCAGCAGGTTGTCTTGACTGTGTCTACATGCATAAATGCATTAAGTTGCTGTCATGTGATTGATAAGCTAGTTGTGTTAATGATCAGTTGAATGGGTGTACCTAATAAAGTGTCTGGTGAGAATAAGTCATTCTCATTCCTCTGGTCATGGCTGTAACACATGAACACATTCAGTTTTCTTAAATGAGTGAAGCTTCTCTCCAGTTTCCTGATTGAATAGAAAGTGTGACAGAAATGTTCTTACCAGTGAACTGAGGCAGAGCTGTGAAGAGGAAAGAAATCTGAATCCACCTGAACTCCTTCATGACTCTCTGTCCTCTTCTCTCAAACTTCATCAGAGTCTAAAGCAGACTTTCTGAAGTCAGGATCAACCTCCTCCCTTTATTCAGAGATGATGTCACTTCCTCAAATGTCTTCAGCCAGCGTGCGGTCTCTTTCTCTGTGAATTTCTCCTGATGAACAAAAATGAGAACATTTCTCCTTTTTTCACTTTGAAGATGCAGTTGTTAAAAATGTGGTTTGTTCTCATGTCAGGAGACTCATTTGGATCACAGCCTGATTATTTTCACAGAGGTGTGAGCAGAATGATTCAGACGAGCTGGAAGTCTAATACTTTGATAACTATAAACTAAAAGATAACTAGAATCAGAGGCCACTTTATTAGGAACTAGATGTTGGCATAGATTCAACAAGGTGCTGAAACATTCCTCAGAGATTTTGCTCCATGTTGACATGAGAGCATCACACAGTTGCTGCAGATTTGTTGGCTGAACATGAAAATCTTCTGTTCCACCACATCCCAAAGGTGCTCTATTGGATTGAGATCTGGTGACTGTGGAGGCCACTGGAGAACAGTGAACTTGTTTAAGAAACCAGTCTGGGATGATCTGAGCTTTGAGACCTGGTGGTTTTTCCTGTTACACTGTTGTTATGATGATTTATTGTGCTGGTCAAGTCAACGTTTCCTGGCGGCCCCCTGACTGACTGTAGGCGGATTTTTAACTATACCAGCGTAGATGTAGTGCATGGGTAGTGCACACAACTTAGGGGAAGTTTGGTCCGACGTGGCTCTTGGCTGCTAATCATTGTACAAACTTGTTTTGACATCAGTCAACAAATGCCATATAAAGTGGACGTATGTACCATTTCACTGAGTCTGACTGCAGCAGGAGGACGAAAGACAGCTCTTATCAAAAACTGTGACTGAGGGAAGTGAGGGGAAGCAGAGGTCAACATGGCCTGACTGAGCTTGATGCAGCTAATTTAAACAATCTGCATGGGTTATATTTACTACCCACAAAAATCCTTTCCACAGTGTACGGTGTGATATAATTATAATGTTTAGGTCAGAAAAAGACCTCCCCTTCAGTTATCAGGAGCTAAAAGACAACAGCAGACCTCAGACCAACAAAGACATCATGTTTTCTAACAGTTAAACTCCAGACTTCAGGGAGCTTTTGATGATTTAGTTTGCTTCTCATTTAAAGCCAAACATCTATATTTTATAAATAGGCTCCATCTCAGCACACTAAGTGACCTCTGACCCTGTAAGTGACACCTGTAGAGTCAATCATCCCACCTGTCCCCCATCTTTGGACAAGAACTAACAGATGCCACAAGCCCACTTCATGAAAACTGTTTTTTAAACATGTGTGCTCTGACCAAACATGGTGGGCTCTAATTTCGTAGACCAGGCGCAGGTGCGCCACGCCTCCGCCCCTCCAACTAGGTGTGTCCAGGGAATTTTGCAAGTTTCCTGCATGGCGCAGTCCGGCGCAGCGAGACGCACCCAAGCCTCCATCCCTCCCACCGGTGCAAGTGGCAACGAGGGAGGAGAGAAGGCGTGAGTGGGTTTAACACAACTGAGTCTTCACCAATCAAATGAACGCCTCTCCTCGCCTTTTGAATGAGCTGCAGGCGAGGCGCAGTGACAGTTTCACCTCATCATGGACCTCCAGGAGGCCAAACTTCTCCCAGGAGGAAACTGCTGTGCTCCGAGAGGTCCTAGCTCGCAGTACCAGAATATATGCTAATGCAAACAGACCTCCACGGGCTGATGATGTAAAAACAGCCTGGGAGGAAGTTACTAAAATTGTCAATCAACTTTGCCCACATACTCTGAGAACCGCTGCCCAATGTAAAAAAACGGTTCAATGATGTAAGGAGAAGGGGATCAAAGAAGGCACAGAGTGGCCCCTCCACCAGCCTCACTGTGAGCTCAGTGGAGGAGATCGCATCCTCCACACTCTCTGTGATAAGTATTGAGGGCTTTGGGGGGATAGAAGTTAGGACTACGGGTAAGGCAAAAATATTTTTTTACTAATGAAGACACTCACATTTAGTAACATATATTTAAACCCCACATAATAAAGATAAGTGCTGTGGACAGATCACAACATGAATAAATTGTGTAATGACAATGAAATCAGAAGCACCTGTGCTGAAATGACGCATTTTCATTGTTTGCATGTGAAATTAACTTGTTTTACCCGATTGAATCATGATTGTTTGGGCATATAACTCCTGATTACACAAAACCAAAGATGTGAATACATTTGATTCACTGTTTATTGGCCGAACCGACAGCAGTCTGGCTGATCGCCGCCACCGTGGACACTGTGTGCTGGAAAGACCCGGTGGCCAAGAAGGTCAGAGCCACTTTTACAGCAACTGGGAGAGCGCAGGGGCCACCGGGCGGCACATCCGAGGGCACGCTGCGCGTCACCGTGTGGATCACCTCGCGGGACAGATGTAATCTGTTCCTGTGTCATGAATAGGAGTACAAAATTAAGTGATAATTACATTTAAACACAGCAGCAGGCTAATCCATTCATCAGGCTTGTGATCCACCTGCATTCCTGGTCTGTCATCGCCAAATAGCAGAACCTTTGGTGAAATACTCTCACGATATCTCCTCCTCATCCTCCTTTCAATAATGTACTCCATCTTTTTAGATTACGTTAAGAATAAAGATGAAAACAGAGAAATATGGGCAATCACAGGTAAATCCTTAAGACACTGAGTGACTTACATTTATTCAGCGAGCGTCTCTCTCTTTTGTCTTTTCTTTTGAATTTCATGAGATGACAGAAGCCGGATACTCCGTATTGGATGATGTGGTTGTTTGTGGTTGGCTGAGAGATGTGAACTCGTTAGTTTGCGTCACTCTTCCAGCTGCCGTCAGGTTGAGTTTCCATTATGACAAACGTCTCTGATCTGACATCAGATGTGACGGGACAATTAATATAGATACAAATGTATGTGCTGGTTCAGACGGTTACATTAAATAGTGGTTGATGGGATTGTTTATTGCATTGAAATGTGCCTGACACTCTGGATACCTGCCTCTGAGGTTTTGGTGACTTGTGCACACCGTGCGCCTGTCAGCCAAATTACTACTGCACCGGGCGCGCTTTGCCTGCGCTGAGAATAGACCAGGTTGGAGCTGGCGAGCTTTCAGCGCACCTTCCGCGCAGTGTTTTGGCACAAAAGTTGTCACTGCGCCAAGCTGAATCTGTCGACACCTCCCCCTGGTGCACCGTCACACTCATCTCGGCGCAGCCGGTCTACCAAAGGGCTGCGCACGGTGATGCCCCGGACGAAATTACCACCCTGCACTGCGCCAGGAGATTAGGGCCGGTATCTTTATTTCAGCTAGTTTTTCCCGTAAATATACAGTAAATAGATACAACAATGTTTACACTCTGCAGTATAGAGAACACACTCACTAACTCTCCACAGACCCCCAAAATGATGCCCCTCTTTTATCTCTCATCCCAACTTTGATCAAATATGCATGCCAACTTCAACAGAGCTGTTATTGTTGGTGATTTTAACATGGACGATCGATCAGGTCTAGTTTGAACTTATGGACGCTGAGCACACATCACTGCTGTCATACATGCTGGTTTTACTGATCATTTCTGTGAACTTTTTAATGTGGAGGATTTTAATCAACAGGAAATTCATGACAGAACATTGTTGCTGCTGAAGTGGCTGCAGATTTTAGATTCTCCTCCGGATGTTTCACCCTCTACCTGTGATTTCATCATTCACACTTTAACCAGTAAGCTTAAATTAGTTCTTGACAAAGTTTCCCTAGTGAAGTGTTTAACGGGTAAAAACCAAGTCAAGAAACTTTCATATCGCAGAAAGATGATGGAGAAAGAATAAAGTAATTAATAAAAGCAAGAGCAAATTATTATCAGATTTAATAACTGATGATCATTACAACCTCAAAATTGTTTTCCCGAAAATGGATTAATTATCCAATTAATACCATTTTAATCAATCCCATAATCTCAGTCACTGGATTGCAGTGAACTCAGTGTCGTGTTCAAGACTCCAGTTTGAGATGATCTGAGATGATTTGAGCTCGTGGATAAGATGAAGTAAAGATGAAACTGATGGTTCAATAAAATAATTAAAACTCGATAAAGATCTACAAACAAATAAATCTGTTGAAATGTGATGATTTTTATTGATATAATTTTGCATGGATGTCTGCCTATGACAAAACAAAATGTTTTTATTTATGTTTTAATATGATACATTTTTTTTAATTACACAAAAGTCCAGTTAATCCCATAATTCCCATCATTTCAATGGAAAGTTTCACATGTTGAATATTTCCAAAATTTCCCTGGATGGAGGATGGAGGGAGACAACAGGACTGTGATTGAACCCTGAACGCTAGTGAAGGATGATGTACAGTCTTCATCCTCATCAGAGTCACCTTTACTGTGAACTCTAAAATACACCTACTGGCCACTTTATTAGGGACACCCTGCTAGTACCAGTTGGAGCCATTTTTTCCCTCAGAGCTGCTTTAATTCTACATGGCTCTGATTCAGCAAGATGGTGGAAACATTTTTATATCACACATGTTTTTATTTCAATGAGGAAACAAAAGAGGATGAGGAAGTCACTGTTGATCAGACGACCTTCAGTCTCACCTCCACAGCCTCTGTGTCTGTGAGCAGGTTGATGTGGAAATGTGAAACTGAGTTTGTTAAAATGTTGGACCACCAGGTGCTGCTGTGGACCATGGGGTAAACACAGAGAAGAGAGAGATGTTCTGAGTTTACAGGGACGTGCCCCCAGACCTTTTTCCTGATATCTCCACCAGTGAAACATTAAATAAACTCCTCCCTTGTTGGACAGAGACTTCTCTCCGGTGAGTTACTACAGTTGAGCTAAAGTTCAGTTGAGATTAGAGATGAACCATAATATTATCAGGGCATCAAAATTTCTGCAGATATTTACAGCTGATACAGAGCTAAACAAATTTATTAAACAATCACCAAATGTAAGGTTTATGCCACAGCTGCCCTAAAACACCAGAATGTAGAAGCTCTTCAAAAGAAATGATACTTTTAATGATTAAACATATTTATAATTGTTATCTTTGACTTTCAAATTAAAAAACAGAAAAAATAGTAAAGCACTTCCTTTCTTAATTAAGATGTCAAATTACCGTTATTTCCTTGCACTCCAGAACATAAAAAGTCATTTTAGTGGTTGAATGTTCTGCTTGATTAATTTCTGACCTCTCAGAGAAGCTTAGTGAGCGGCTCAGATTTGAGTATAAAAAGGTGAATTCAGTTTAAATTCCTCATTCTTGTTCTAAATGTCTGTCCAAAAACAAAAAACATTTTCAGTTTAAACAAGTTTTCTCATTTTTATGACAGGTGATCTAATAAATTTAAGCTCTGTTTCACATATATTGGCTGTAATACCCACAACAACTCATTTAAACCTATTTATCCCATTTATTTAATATTTAACAGAACATACAGAATGTATGAATGTAGCAAAATGCTTCATTGCTGACTGTTGACATTTAAAACAAGTGTCTTTTAGTAGAGATTTTATTATTGTTGTTTTTGTGTCTTTATTATTACACATAACCAATGCTTTTCTGCATATTTGTTGGACTGTTCTGTTTGTTTTACTTCTATATCCACTGTAGTTTTTTCTGTTGCATCGCTTTAATTTGCCTTTTCTAATATTTATGTCACTTTGCAGCTCTGCTCCTGTAATGTTCTGTATTAATAAACCTTGTTTATTTAATTACTTACATCCATTTTAAAAAGATAAGTTTAATCAGACACAAAAATCAAACTAAAGATGGAGGTAAATAAACAACTGCTCCATTGTCCTAAATGATTTGGCTTTAATCTGTTTGTCAAGTTCAATAAAGGGGCGGCGTGGTGGTGCAGCAGGTAGTGCGTGTGCCTGACAGCAGGAAGGTTGCTGGTTTGAATCCCATGTCGGTCAGGGCCTCTCCGTGCATGTGTAAGCTCTCTCTGGGTACTCTGGCTTCCTCTCACAGACAAAAACATGAGTGTTGATTGGTGACTCTGAATTGCAAAAACAAAATAAAATAAATAAATTTATTCACACAATAAGAAACAGTCACGTTAAAAAGGTCTAGCTAATCTAGATCCACCTGCCAGTCCATCACTACGAGGTTTCCTTTCTTTTCTCTTCTGTGTAAGAGCTTTGTTTGAGTTTCTACTGATGTTGATGTGTTTTTATTTATTCATTTTTAACACTGTGTCGGTGTGAATATTGTATTTTGTTACCAAATGTCTGTGATTTCTGCCGCACCCCACTTTCCCTATGGGGGCAAATACACTAACAAACTAACTAACTTACTAACTTACTAACTAACTAACTAAAGCCTGGCTCACACTACAGGATTTAAAAAATCTTATAAGATTCTGAAATCGGGTTGTATCACACACATAAAGAGAATCTTGACAGATTATCTTCTCTTAAATCTTAAGCACACTACAGGATTTCATCAAGATTATCGGACCAGAGAGACGCTCAACGTGATCCTACGTCATCTCACCAAGAAGATGACGTAGGATCACGTTGAGACAAAATATGGAGACTAGTGCAGCAGTTAAACAAACAAATCATTATTCCTTCTTGCTTATTAATGTTAACTAGAAAAATGCGCTTGTATAACTGATGTATACAAGCAATATCACATGAGAGCGAGAGCTGTTGTCCTGGATATCAGCGCTGGGCAGCTGCGGCACTCTGCCACATTATTATCTCACCTGGAATATTTAATGCGGGTGCAATTTCTCTCCAACGCTTGTCCTTTTCACATCGGTTGTGATAATCTCTGCATGAAACGTTGTACAAACATTTGTGGTCTTGCCACAGGTTGACAAGACTGTCCTCCATCCCTGCTGTCCATCTCACGCTCTTTGTGCTCGCCATTCTTGCCTCTGATAACTCCTGTCTCGCGGTCATTTCCGGTCATCGTAGGTGGCTCTCTCTGATTGGCTACTGTCATCCTCAGCGAATACGATTTTTGTAATCATCCAGATAAATATCAAACATGTTTGAAAATTATCGGGGCAGCTCCGATGAGTCTGTGAGACGATCGTGGGGCTTAAGATTGATCTGTAACTCGCTCACACAAGAGGATAATCTTGGTCGAACGTCGGGGCCGATTTTGGTCCCCGACCAGATTTCTTCCCCGATTGTCTGAATCTGGGTTAAATCGGGCTGAGAATCCTGTAGTGTGAGCCAGGCTTAACTAACTTCTCTGTTTAAAGGTGACAGTGTAGCTTTAAAATTGGGAATAATCTGTAGCTTTATTGCATTTTACATGATTGATTGATTTTCTTTATTTACATGCACACACACAGTGCCAAACCCTCGTGGGTTTATAAGACACCAAAAACAAAGTTGCAGTGGTCCAACAGTTCATGACAGAGTAAAAGAAAGTTGCATTTTCTCTTTAAAATTCAGGGCCCTTATTTCCTGGCACAGCTCAGGGTGGTGCAGGGTGGTGGAGCCTGCACCCTGTACAGTGGTAATTTCGTCCGAAGCACCACCGTGCACAGCCAATTTGGCAATTTGGTAGACCGGCTGCGCTGAGATGGGTGTGACGGCGCACCATGGGGAGGTGTCGACAGATTCAGCTTGACGTAGTGACAATTTTGTGCCAAAAAACTGCCCGGAAGGTGCACTGAAAGCTTGTCAGCTCCAGCCTGGTCCATTCTCGGCACAGGCACAGGGCAGGTGCGCCGTGCCTGCGCCTTGTCTACAAAATTCGAGCCCTCAGTCTTAAACATTGCCTCTGCCTTTACCCCCAGCTTTGCACATAAAATCTGCCACAAAGGAAATTCCTCCTCTAGATCAAACTCATGCTGTTCATGGTCATCAGACCAGAGGAAAAATGCAGTGACTTGAACTTTGTAATACAGGCTTTTGAGCATGTTTAGCTAAAACAGTTTAGTAAGAAAATTTAGCATGTGTTTCAGTAAGTTGAGGACCCCTGGCAGCTCTGGGCCCCTAAAACTGTCCTAACTGATGTGACAGTTCAGTTCAGTCTGAAGAGCTTTACAGGCATGAATGTTAAAGGGCATCACTGCCAAAGCATTTCTGAATATTCAACAAAAGAAAGTGATTAACAGCAATGATATATTTCAGTAGTTTAAAGACAGTGAAGGTTAAATAATGTGACTGATTTAATGTGAATGTTGTTACTCTTTGTCAAATAGTTTCTTTTTTCTTTTAAATTTAAATCAGATTTATAAAAGAGAAATGATCTATAAACCACTCTTTGCCAAAGACTGCGGATTAAAAAGTACAATGAATTTATTTCAGCTTATTTAAATCAGAGATCAAAATTAAGAATATAAAATGTATTATTGAGAAAAGCCTCTTCCTTGTTGACCTCGGCTGTTTCCCTTTGAATTGATCTGATTCATAACAGTTCACTGGTAAGAACAGCTTCATATTCAGCGTGGACTATGACCTTTTGTTGACCTCTTTCTCTCTGAATATAAATAACTCTTGTGACTATATTGGAGGTCAGACAGTCGAGATGATCATTGTCTCATTTACTCTTTGTTCTGTTTCATAACTTTCAGAACACAAAGAAAGAGCCAAACATGGATGCACTGTAAATGTTAATAAACTCCAAATAAAACTCATTAACTCTAATAAAATAACTACATACATGCAGACTAAAATATGCTTTTACACAATTTATCATACTTGTGAAAAAAGAAAACATTTTATTATTTGATAAACTACACTATTGATGAATAAAGATGGACATTTTAGTACATTTGTGCATTCTGCCATTATTACAGCCAATAGATGGGGTATATATGGCTGATATGTGCGGACAAATTATGGCAAGACAAAAATTTATATGTGCTGATACTGATACAACTTTTCAGGCAGTTTTCTGCAATATTGTTTTAATAATATTGTGCATCCCTACTAACATTTTTTTTTTACCACAA
Organism: Cetoscarus ocellatus; assembly: GCA_037902135.1. NCBI lineage: Eukaryota > Metazoa > Chordata > Actinopteri > Labriformes > Labridae > Cetoscarus > Cetoscarus ocellatus. Next base: position 287,544 of record JBAMNC010001698.1, on the reverse strand, counting down.
GGGATGCTTATAGCACAGTTTCGAGGGGCAGGACCACACACCTCAATCATGTCTCTTCCCGTGTCCCTAAATTCAAACGTGACCATTTCCTCTTGTTGTTTCATGAGAATGACGCACGCCTCCCTCCCATCCCTCTTCTACTTCTTCTGTCCTTCTTAGGACCCTAAAACAAGAGGTCGTCGTGCCCGGGAGCTGCAGCAGATCCCAATGACGTTTCTCATAATCGATGTTGGAAACATGTTCATTGTTTCTAAATTCATCATTCAATCTTTAATGATAATTAATTGTCAGATTCATCTTGTTGACGGTGTGGTCCTTGCCAGTGAAGGTCTGGTTAAAGATTTTTCTGGAAATAACTGTGATTTTGGTGTTTCCATGACAGATGTTCTGTTTTTATGGCTGACTGGTGGGCATCATGTGAAGACAGTGTCTGCATGTAGCCCCAGGCTGCCAGTTGTCCATCCCTACTTCACAGTAATACAGCAATGTAACACTCAAACACATCACATAAAACACTCTCAGTTCTGTTATCAATGTGAATAAGCTGAAATAACTTCAGATGTGACCTAACTCTGGACTTCTACTTCTTCTCTTCGTTGACGGTGGAGTAGAGGCTGTTGGGATCAGTGGAGGCTCCAACAGCAGCAGCAGAAGAAGAGGTCTTCACCGTGGAGTACGTCACATGATCATCTTCAGCTTTACCATCACCCTGGAGGATAACAGAGGAATTAGAGATATAACCCATCCTTTTCCTGCTCTGTTTGATCATTACATATACACTAACCAGACACTTCATTAGGTACACCATGCTAGTATCTGCCTCAGTTCTTCGAGGCACCGATTCAACAAGGTTCTGGAAACATCCCTCAGAGATGTTGCTCCATATCTCCATGAGAGCATCACACAGTTGCTGCAGATTTGTCAGCTGCACGTCCATGATGAGAATCTCCTGAATCTCCTGCTCTATTGGATTGAGATCTGAACTCACTGTCATGTTCAGGAAATCACTTTGAGCTTTGAGACCTGGAGCGTTATCCTGCTGGAAGTGTCCATCAGAAGATGGTGCACTGTGGTCATTAAAGGATGGACATGGTCAGCAACAACACTCAAGCAGGCTGTGGCCTTCAAATGATGCTCAGTTAGTACAAAGGGCCCAAAGTGAGCCAAGAAAATGTCTCCTGCTCCATCACATCATCACCGGCCTGAACTTCTAACACAAGGCAGGATGGATCCATGCTCTCATGATGTTCACACCAAAGTCTGACCCTACCATCTGAATGTTGCAGTCTTCTGTTGTCCAACTTTGGTGAGCCCTTGTGAAGTGTAGCCTCACTTTCCTGTTCTGAGCTGACAGGAGTGGCACCCAGTGCAGTCCTCTGCTGCTGTCGCCCATCTGCTGCAAGATCTGAGGTGTTGTGGGTTCAGAAATGCTCTCCTGCATACCTTGGTTCTAACAAGAGGTTATCTGAGTCCCTGTTTCCTTTCAATCATCTCAGACAGCTCTGACCGTTCTCCTCTGGCATCAACAAGACATTTTCACCCTGAGATCTGCTGCTCACTGGATATTTTCTCTTTTTCTGACCGTTCTCTGAACTCTAGAGATGGTTGTGTGTGAGAATCTCAGTAGATCAGCAGTTTCTGTAATAATCAGACCAATCATGTGACACCAACAGCCATGCCACCTTCAAAGTCACTAAAACACCTTTTTCTCCGTTCTGATCCTCAGTTTGACCTTCAGTGGATGACCTTGACCATGTCTACCAAGCAATTCAATCTATTAATCTTTATTTGTATAATGCCAGTTCTTAACAAATGTTATCTAAAGGCATTTTATAATAGAGCACGTTGAAGCCAAACTCTTCATGTCATAGATGCACCTATATATGTATATACACAGACATATACCCCCAGAAATGTCTCCATCCAGGCAGAGACAACGGGACTAAAAATAAGAATTTATGATACAAATCCATGACTGCACAGACCATCAATCTGTCCTCATCATATTTGTCGTTGCTGAATTTAGATTTATTCGAGGTTGGCCCTTTGAGATGTGGCATCTTGTTTTTAAGAGGGTCCTCGTGTCTAAATGGCTGAACTGAATAAGTGTACCTAATAAAGTGTCCAGAGTTAAATTAATCAAGTAGAGGAGCTTACCTTGGCTTTACTTTGGTTCTTGGTGTAGCTGATGGTAGTGTACAAAACACCCTCCTCAGGATCGTCCTGCACAAAGAGGACGGAGAAACATGAATCCTGCTATTTTTTAATCAGTTTTTTCTTTTGGTTCTTTAACATCTTATTTACATTAAATTAAAAATGCTGGTGGTGATCTGATGTCAGACTTCTGCTTTGTCAAACCTCTGTATGTTTTTAGCATCATGGTGTTACTTCCTGTTTCTTCCTCTCTGGTTCACTGAGATCAGTCTGTTATTGACCACATTATTCTCAGGAAATGCAGAACTTTTAATGAGCACAGAGAGGAATATCTGTTTAAATCTGTCATTCTGCTGCTTATGTGTAAAAATCATATCAGGAGTAGATAAATGAAGAAGCTGCATTCATGTAATGAGAGATCAGTTAATGTAGGTTCAGTGTTAAAGAGCAATTTTCAGGTTAAACTCAGTAAACTGAAGATAATCAGTCTTTAAGTCTGAGAGGGTGTCAGTGTACTGAAGACTTCTAGAGTCTGGTAGGTAGTGAAAAGCCTTGAACTTTAAGTTTGATTCGTGGCCCCTGAAACAACAACACAGTCAGATTTATGCTCAGTGAAGCTGAAGATGAACTCACAGGGCTGTCGCCCGTCTGCGTTTTGTTTCCTGTAAAGACACAAAAATACAAGAAGACTTGAGCTCTCAAACAGGGAGGACTGAGCAGACAAACTCTCTGCAAACACAATTTAGGAGTCAACTGTAATTTACAGACAAAATACAGTGAGTTAAATGAAGCCCCTGTTACCCAGCTAAAAGCTTAATTTCATGTTCATACCTTTCCGTCTGATGACTTTCACAACAACCACCACAGTCAGGATAAAAGCCATTGCAGCAACGAGGATGTACAACCAAAGCCAATCTGGAAGAACAATTCAGCATTTTAAGCTTTTATATATATTTCTGGGGAACATGAGAAGTGCCTCCATGTGAGGAAGAAGGCGCAATTGTGGAGCGCGTCGCTGAATCCGCCAGCCAAGCAGATAGGCGTCATCAAAATGCAGCAGCTCGGCTTTTAACTGGTTTTAGTAGACGGCATCACATCACTCCAATTTTAGCCTCCCTCCACTGGCTTCCTGTCAGTTTTAGAATTGATTCGAAGATTTTATTGATTAATTTTAAAGCACTCATGGGACTTGCTTCAAGCTATATTTCAGAGCTACTGATTACATATGAGCCAGCTCGCAGCCTCAGATCCTCTGGCGAAGGTCTCCTGGTTGTTCCAACGTCAAGGCTCAAAACTAAAGGTGATGGAGCTTTCTCCATCAGAGCTCCTCGACTTTGACCTGCCAGAGGAGATAAGGCGTGTAGAGTCTGTTGCCTCTTTTAAGTCACCTTTAAAAACTCACTTTTACAGACTTGCTTTTATGTGATGTCATCTTTCATCTTTTATCTTATTCTATCTTATTTCGGCTTTACTGTCTTTTAGCTCTTTCTGTCAGTATTGCTCTTATCTTTTTACCTCCCACTACTTCTAAGTCCCTCTTCTTTTATTTACATCTTCTATGTTATGTTAACATATTAATGCAGTTACTTACTTTTAATTCAGATTTTATCTAATCAATGATTCACCTTTGTTACACTTTTAATCTTTTCTTAGATAACCCTTTAGGTTTTTTAATCGTTTTATCTCTTGCTCATGTCTGTTGTTCTATTTTATCATTGCTATTATTACTATTATTATTTAATTATTATTATTTTATCATCATTATAATATCATCTTTTTATATTTGCTGTCCTGTTTTTTGCTTTCAACCCCCTTTTATTGCCTTTTCTTTCTTTTTCTTTCAGATTTTATGTTTTTAGCTTTTATTCAGTCCTCATGGTCTCATTTCATGTTGTATGGTTCTTGTAATGTCTAGGTCCTAAAGACATATGGAAAGGGCCTTTGAGTCAGAGGCCCGAAGTCACTTGATACCAGAACCACCAGTTGCTCTCCTCTTAGCTTTTTTTGCTACTGTCTTTTATGCCTTCTGTGTCTTTTTGTAAGAGTGCCTTGATTTGAACTGAGCTTTTTGTTTTTGTTTCCTTGTGCTGTAGTTTTGTGCCTTGTTTGTCTGTATGTTCTTGACTGTTTGTCAGAGCACTTTGTAAACCTCTGTTTTTAAAAGTGCTATATAAATAAAGTTATAACTATTATTCTAATCAACACATATCGGAGCTGACTGTCCGGTGTTTCCTGGAAGGTTGCACGTACCCACAAACCACGAGGAGGGTGCAACACTAAACTTCTCACCAGTATGAAAGGTAGTGGCAAACTAGCATACTTAATTTTGCCTCGTACAACCATGATGAAACAAAGACACAGAAATCCACATAATGACGAGGTATCGTTATGTTGTGGGTTGTGATCTGTGAAAAAAGCATGATCGCTGAAGCCTGCAAAAGGCATGGCAGCTTTGATGATGATGATATATTTCTGGCATCAAATGAAGTCACCTCTTCTTATTTTCCATCACCAACATTCCCTGAAAATTTCATCAAAATCTATTTTGAACTTTCTGAGTTATCTTACTCACAAACAGACAAACAGTCAAAAACCAGCATGGACATGACCTCCTTGGTGGAGGTGACAACAGGACACTGTTGATTTTAAATGAAGCCATGCAGAGATGATCAGGTGAAGCATCATGGGACATTAGTCCATCATGTTGATATTACAGATGATACATTGGCTGTAAATATGGCCATAAGTTTCAATATCTGCCAATACAGATATGGGATCAATAACATGGTTCATCCCTGCTGCTAGCAGGTACGTATCCTGGGTCAGAGTTTGCCTACAGGTGTGCACATTTGACTTCCAGCTTTGTTTGGATGGATCTCACACTTTGCCTGTAAATTTTTGAGCACCAGTTAATAGATGAGACGTTTAGAGATGAGACCTCTGCACTGGAGGCAGAGCCACCTTCTTACTGCAGAGAGACAAGATTCAGGAGAGAAATTCATGCTAACAGTGTTCTATGATAGAGCTGATATTAATGAAGACAAAACCATCATCAAGTTTATGAATGTGACTGCGTCAAGACCAGCAGAGAAGACCCTGCAGGTCCTGATAGCCCACCACCCAAATGAAGAAACAAACTCACCTTTAGAAACACTGAGCTGAAAATTAGATTCGGGAACATAGACTCCCTTAGGTGTGTACTGTAGACAGTCATAACGTCCAGCATCCTCCTCTTGGATGTTGTTGATGACCAGAGAACAGTCCTCAGTAAGACGCAGTCTGTTTTTTTTAGCTCCAACATCTTCTTTGATTTTCCCCTCTGTGATCAGCTTGACCCATCCTGTTCCTGAAGAGTAGATGTACCAAGCTGTATATCCACAGTTATTTTGAGGTTTTCTTGAGTTTTCACATGGCAAAGTGACGTCTTCTCCATATTTGGCAGTCAGAGGTTTTTCTGTGTATGCTTCTATTGAAAAACAATAAACACAAGAAATAAGCTGAAGCAAAAACCACACCCTCTTTGGCCACTTTATTAGGTACACCTTGCTATATACTTTGAACAAAGAGACAGGACAAAACTGAACTCAGTAAACAGGATGTTGACATTATTGATAAATCCAGGGGGTTAAATCAGCCCCTGACTTCGTCCACATGTGGAACAGTTACACATGATAAAAATGTGGCTCTTTTTTCTTCTTCTCTTTGTTCCACATGTTTGAACATCAGCAGGTCATCTTGACCGGGTCTACATGCATAAATGCATTAATTTGCTGTCATGTGATTGATAAGCTAGTTGTGTTAATGATCAGTTGAATGGGTGTACCTAATAAAGTGTCTGGTGAGAATAAGTCATTCTCATTCCTCTGGTCATGGCTGTAACACATGAACACATTCAGTTTTCTTAAATGAGTGAAGCTTCTCTCCAGTTTCCTGATTGAATAGAAAGTGTGACAGAAATGTTCTTACCAGTGAACTGAGGCAGAGCTGTGAGGAGGAAAGAAATCTGAATCCACCTGAACTCCTTCATGACTCTCTGTCCTCTTCTCTCAAACTTCATCAGAGTCTAAAGCAGACTTTCTGAAGTCTGGATCAACCTCCTCCCTTTATTCAGAGGTGTTGTCACTTCCTCGAATGTCTTCAGCCAGCGTGCGGTCTCTTTCTCTGTGAATTTCTCCTGATCAACAAAAATGAGAACATTTCTCCTTTTTTCACTTTGAAGATGCAGTTGTTAAAAATGTGGTTTGTTCTCATGTCAGGAGACTCATTTGGATCACAGCCTGATTATTTTCACAGAGGTGTGAGCAGAATGATTCAGACGAGCTGGAAGTCTAATACTTTAATAACTATAAACTAAAAGATAACTATAATCAGAGGCCACTTTATTAGGAACACCTTGTTAGTACAGGTGAGAACCTTCAGAACTGCCTTCACTCTTCATGGCATTGATTCAACAAGGTGCTGCTGCTGCACATCCATTATGAGAAAGTGTTATTCATTTACTATTTTATTTAAATAGGGGACAGTGCACATTAATGAACGCTGGCATGTAAATGTAAATGTAAATGTACCAGATTGTAGCCATGAACTTTTTTCCATCTGTGGTCTGTGACAGGTTGATTAAATACATTTGTTCAAGTGTGAACAATCATAAAATAAACACAGAACATTAAACAACAGTCACGGGCAGTGGCCTGATGACAGATACACAAAACAACATGGACCCTGCATTCATTTGATGTAGTAATTTTTTTTTTTTTTTTTTTTTGGGGGGGGGGGGGGTTATTCTTTCTTAAATCTCAAAATTCTGAAATTTTTCACAGTCATAATAAAAGTTTAATTAAAAAAAAGTCTTTGCAGCGCCTAATACTCCTCTGTATCATAATAATCAAGGTGCCGGATAGAAAACTTTGAGGGGCCTGTTGTGGCCCCCGGGCCACCAGTTGGTGATCACTGTGCTAAAGTGCTGACATGTTGCACATCAGAGTAAAAATGCTCTTCTATAGTTGCACACTTGCCCATGCCTGTTGTCTTGCACAGGTTTACATAAACAGACATGATTGTGCACAATACTGCACATGGTGAACATACATAGATGTAATTATCTCTGCAGTATGAAGTCACACACAGAGATGGACTCATACGCACATTAAAAACAGATGTTTGTGGTCCCAGATCTGAACTGGCGAGGAACTGATGAGAAAAAGACTGATGATATCGATTCTTTGAGGGAGTTGTTATCGATTCTTAGGAACTGGTTTTTGATTCCCATCCATAGACTTGCCCTTGAAGACTTGAGACTTTGGCTCAAAGATTTTAGACTTGAATGGGTCTTAAAACACGTGACCCGTGTTCATCTCTGGTATCACTTTGAGGTCCATATAAGGTCCAGGCCCTCTGAGCAGGTGAAACATGGATGTGTTTTCAGGAAGGAAGTCAAACGTGTGAAGACTGTACGTGTAGATCAATGTCTTAAAGTGTCATGTTTTGAGACATTGATGTTCTTTTGGTCTTGAGTTTCATGTTGGCGCCTGCTGTTTGAGGAGATGATGTCTCTGTTGGTCTGAGGTCTGCTGCCCCTCATTTACTGAGACGTGAAGGGGAAATATGTGGTGAGAATGTGAGAACCAGTTCTGTCAAACTGTTGTAACCACTTAAATGTGTTTTTGTTTGTAAGAATGGTGTTCTTCTTTATTTAAATCAACACTGATCACCAAAACTGAAACTGTGAGTTTAGAAATAGCGAGGTCTGAAATGCAGGGGTCTGAGCCCAGCGCCCACAGACTGTTCTCTCTTTGTTTCTGATCTAAATGTTTTTAAAGACGAGTTCACACGTTTGGTAAAGTGCACAACTCCACCTCACACCTTTACGCTGCCTGATGTGTTGAGTCTCTCCTCTCTACAGTAAAAACATGCCCTTGAACTCTTTGACCCAGACTGAGGTGACAAACTAACGCATGCTTTTGTGACCTCTGGGTGGTATTATTGTAATTCTGTGATCAGGCTGTCCTCGTACGTCCATAAAGACTCTTCAGCTGCTTCAAAATGCTGCAGCACGTATCCTGACTAGAACTAAGAGAAGAGATGACATTGCTCCTGTTCCTGCTCCTCTGCATGAGGGGTCAAAGTTCTTCTTCTCACCTACAAAGCTCTTAAAGCTGCAGGAGGAAATTTATTTTTGTGTCAGTTGCCCAAAAATATATGATTACCCGTCAGCATCTTATAACTGAAGCCACATGAGAGATCTTTAGACATCTGTGCCCAGAGTCGGCCCTACCCAATGTGGCGGCCTTGGCAAGATTTTATATGGCGCTCCCCTCCATCTGCGATTTATGTTCGCCTATGTGACCCACGTGTGATCAGCTGGAGGAAGAGGACAATGACAGTTAAAGTTGGACAAGACCACAGATCTGTCCATTTATTGAATAATCAGATCACAAATAAGTTACTCGGCTGAGGTCTCTCTCCGGGCAGTCCACCTGACGCAGGAAGTGTAGCATCAGATCCTTTTAGGGGGGCTGAGACATCACGCTATACAATAGTCTGTATCTCAAGCTGGTCTTCTGATTCTTGACCTCGCCTAGTTCAGACTCCCTGGTGACTGCATACTCATATCAGCCGTCAGCCACAAAGGCAGACATTCAGCTCAGACAGAAACGACCTTGAGAAAAGCCACAGGTAGCAAAACACATCGCTAAATATGGACATGTGTTATTCTGTCACCTGTGAATGTGAGCTTGTTTTAATTAACCAGAGCATGTGTGTGTGTCTCACGCTGGAGCCATCCTGACTCCCTCAAAACCACTGATATCACACACACACGACCCTGCATTCATGAAGATGCATTAGCAGATGTTTTAACCTTAGCTTTTGAAATATTTACAGTAAAGTGGATATTTTTTAAACTCATATCAATGGCAGAGTGTAAAAAAAATAAATAAAGAGTGTCTGTCATTTTAACTCTTTTTAACAGAATCAGATAAAGACTTTTAAATTATATTATCTTGACTGTTTTTAAGAACAATATGAAATTATGGAAGATTTTTTTTAACTTGGCATTTATTATGAAATATTGACATTGCAGAAGTACAAACTACATGCAAAGAATAAACCTTTGTTTTTTATAAACCACAATATTCTCAGTAAATGCTCAGAACAACATGCCTGCATGTGTAACAAGACAAACAAGAGGAGAATGGTGATTCTCAAGGTAACCGCACACACACCAGTCTGAAAGATGCATGATGCTAATGTTAGCCGCTAGCTAGCAAGCTTTTATAAGCTATAAAATATACAAAAACGAAGAGTTAACTTATCAATAACATGGTAGAGTTATAGTTGAGTCACTCAACAATAAACCTGGTATAATCATGTTTGGTTGTATTTATAATTGTACACTCTCAGAGACCGTTTTAGACACTTCATCTGTAGTAATACCTCCTGTGCTGTGAGGAATTACCCATGATACACTGCCATCTCTACTCTGAGACCAAGTTGTAGTTACACATGTAAGACAGCTTTTCCATTTTAAGAGTTAATAGCAATAAGTAGTTTTATTGAAGGTGAATTTTTTTCTGATGTTGTGGCGCCCCCTGGAGGCCACGTTACCCTTAGCATTTACCTATATTGCCTCATGGGTCAGCCGGCTCTGTCTGCACCCCCTCCTTGTTCTGAAGTAAGCCTTTAGGAAAATCTAGCAAGGGACACTGACTTTCAGCCAATCAGGGCCCAGTTCAGGGACTGTGCTCTGATTGGATCATCTACTAAAGTATATGTGGTTGTTAATCTAAGCTTTAGTTGTTGTTTATGTAGGTAATGTTGATTTTATGAAGGGACGTGTGGTTTGTGGCTCGTTGAAGGCCTCAGATAAATCACAGTGGCATCATGCTAATGGAAGCTAAAGGCAAAAACACAATGGACTGGTTGGGGGGGGTAGGGTAAAAGTGCCTCCACTGCCGTCTCATTACATCCTCCTATAAATATAGACAAAGGGACGAAAATAAGAATATATGACTGCGACGGACTAATGGACGCCCAGACCATATATCTGTCCTCATCATGTTTGTCTCTGCTGAATTTAGACTTTTCGTGGTTTGCCCCTTAAACTGTGGCTTCTCATTTTCAAGAGAGTCCTCATGTCTGTATGGTTGTAAAGGTATTTATTATGGAGGAATTATCAATCAAAAAAGAGAAAGAAAATAAAATGAAAGGTTGAACTTGTTAATAAGACTTGAAAAATATCAGAACTCTGGGGGAAAAAAAGTCCTAATTCTGAAATTAAATTTAGAATTCTGAGGGGAAAAAAGAAAGAAATCGGAAATGAAAGTAAGAATTCTGAGATAAAGTCAAACGTTATCTCAGAATTCTGACTTTATTCTCAAAATTCTGACTTGTTTTCGCAGTCATAAAAAACTTTAGATTAAAAATAATATCCTCTTGGAGGGGCCTGATGTGGCCCCCGGGCGCCCAGTTAGTGATCACTGCTCTACAACAACTATGATTATCCAGAGGGCCACATTTAACCTTTTTCTCCTCCTGAGGGCAGCGTTGTTGCAAATTGTTGGAAACTCTTCATGGGAAAAAAGCTTTTGAATTAAAGAAAAAAGTAAATACAGTGACCAGACAAAACAGCATGAGCACTGACAGGTGAAAAACAGATTATCTCCTCATCCTGGAACATATTTATAAATATACATCCACTATCTATGCATCTCCCTTTAGGGGTCATGGGTGTTTTCTTTTCTAGTAATCTTTAAATCTGGATGATCATATTTTGATTCCTGTTAGAAGCTATAAATGTAATTGAAAATGAAACTGGATTAATGGCCCAGCCCTAATATATGCACATATATATATGTACATGCAGTATGTATGTAGAGGCTATAGAAAGACAAAGGTTGATACAATAATTGTCTTAAAATGTTTCCAGAGCTAAAGTAAAACAAAAAAAAATTCTGTGATGATTACAGACGATATTATTTTACGAACAGCTCAAACATGTGGCTGCTTGATGGACTTTAAGTCCAGTATTAGCTTCATATTCTTCACTGGCTCATCATCAGCTGCTGACTTCAAACTCATTAAATTGGGTTCATGTCTGTGGACAATAAAGTTACACTGAGCTGATGAATTAATGCATGGACTTGATGTCTGTGTTTAACTGCTGGATCGGTGAAATCTGACAGAAGCAGAAGATTCTCCATCATTTTCATCATTCACTGTGCAGTCATCTCTGTCACACTCCTGTCAGATATAAAACATCCGAGTCAGCATGTGAGGAAGACTGTGGTTCTTCATCTGAACACATCAGTTCACTTCAGTCTGGATCTGTAACTCACTGTGTTTCCAGCAGATGATCCCCGGTTCACTGAAAATCAGACACATAAAGACTTCAGCTCTGCTGAACAGATGATGGTCAAACGTTTGGATAAATGTTGCTTTGATTTTCTCACCTTGAGCTCTGAAGAGGAGAACAGTGATCACAGTCAGCAGGAGGACTTCAAACACACGCAGAGTCAACATGAAGACGTCCAGAGGACGAGCTGAACGATCTATCAAACAGAGAAACAGAGCTGATGAATATGACGACTCTGAGCCCTCTGGGGAAACAAAGAGGCCCGCTGGAGGAAGAGTTAGTTAGTTACAATATCAACACTGACACAGAGTTAAAAATAAAGAATAAAAACACATCAGCATCACTAAATCCTCCATCAGTGCTCTCACACCAAAGAGGAAAAGAAAGGAAACGTGCAGTGATGGACAGACGGGTGGGTCTAGACCAGCTGGACCGATTGTTCATGACTGTTTTCTTTTTGTTTGTTTGATCAGTTTTTGGTGAACAGAGGAGCACAGTAACACTGATGAAGTTGTGAATAAGTTAAATATGGTAATGACCCTACACAGACAGAGAGAGAATACAGCTGGATCAGGGGGATCTGCATATGAAAACAAGAGAGTTTCTGAACATCAGTGAGCAGCCATCAAAAATACACATATGAACCTGAGTTAAGGCAGAACATGAGCTCTTTCATCGTCTGTCCCAGTGACTGAAACATGACATTAAATATGGCCCAGAGAGAAAGAGTCAGAGAGCTGAACGTCTGAAAACCATGTTTCAGTAAATCCAATCTACAGGTGCTCCTGAACTTTTCACTCTGAACTACGGACAAGAACCAACACAGGCCACAAGTCCACGTCATGAACGCTCAAACAGAGTTGATGACTATGACGTCTGTGGGGAAACAAAGAGGCCCGCTGGAGGAAAAGTCAGATGTGAATGTGTTGAATATGATCGTCTCTCTACGCTGTTTTTGTGGCTTGTTTTCACATAAATCTCCTTAAGGTTTGTGAAGTTGTCGCCCCGTCAGCTGTGATATAAGACCTTATCTTCTGTGCTGACTCTTTGTGCACAAGAGCAGAGCTGATCTCTGATTGGACAGCAGCAGAGATGCGTCCACCAATCCGAGTGAAGACTCCCTTTACAAAGCCTGCTGCTACCACAGTTCATCAGGTACTCCACAGTCTGCTCTGGACACTGGGACACTGGACAGAGTCAGACATGAGTGAGAGAGCAGGGGCAGAGACACAGGAAATGGGCCCCAGACTGGACTTGAACCTGGGCCGCCAGCACGGAGTCAGAGCCTAAATACACGGTCAGTGCACTGGTGTCACTCAGTGGACCACCAGCTGATGTTTGGGCCTAATAAAGTGGCCGTTAGCTGTCCTTCACTTGTCCATCTGGACATGGTCCCAGTGAAAGTGATTGTAAAGGCAGAACCTGCCTCTTTGTCCTTCAAGGGTTAGTTCAGCTTTTTGAAGTGGGGTTGCTGGAGGCCCATGTCTCTGTAAATATGAGTGCCAATAAAGGAACTTGGGAGCTTCGTCCCTGGGGGGAGATATCCGGGACGGACGGGAGCTGGTACACAGCATTATTACATGGTACCACTGAAAGCCTCATAATTAACCCACTTAGAGGTTTAAACTACTCAAGTTCTAATATACAATTGGGTGCAACTTAGACACATCATCAGTGATGTATCCTGGGTTCATTGGGTGTTTCGGGTCTCACAACATCAGACACCCTCACCCAGGTGACCCAGCCGGGGTTGATGAGTCCCCGGCTTGTGTCTAAGTAGCTGTTATGGTCCATGGATCTCCCCTCTTGATCCACAGCCATCTGGACGCCTTCTCTGCTGCCTCTGTGCCTCTTTGTTTTTGATGGCTCTTCTGTTTTGCAGTCCCTTCACTCCCAGCATCTTGAGTGCCCTGACAACAGACTGGCCCACGAATCCTCTGCACCCGACCTCAATGGGGTTGCATCGGGTCCTCCATCCCCTGCTCCGGCACTCGCCTGCCAGCTCCTCGTACTTAGCCCTCCCTCGGTCGACTTTCAGCTGCCAGTCCCGAGCTGATGCCAGCAGCCCTCCTGCTTGGCTCTGGCTTTTCTGTGGCTTCTCTCCGGCTCTAACAAAGGTGATGGACTGCCTTGATGGTTGCTGGTGCCTCCTGGTGGAGATCCCTGTGCTGATGACCTCTGCGATAACCCGCAGCACTTAGTCATGGCACCAGCGGTAGCGCCCTTCTCCTAGTGCCTTTGGGCAGCAGCTCAAGATGTGCTCCAGCGATCCACTTCTCTGGCAGAGAGGGCACTGTGGATTCTCGGCCAAGCCCCAGCGGGAGAGGTTGGACGGGCTTGGGAGGACATCGTACACCGATTCGATCAGAAACTTGATTGTGGCTCAGATCGCCATAGCTCTGTCCACGTTATCTTCCGGTCAGCTGCCTCCTCCCATCGGGTCCACGCCCCCTGTTGCCGCATCCCTGCTGTCCTACTACAGCGGGCTTCCTCCACCCCGGCTCGGATCTCCTGCTGGATCAGCTGACGCCTCTCCTTTCCCTAGGCCTTGATGTAGTGAGGTCTTGGGTTGCTCCCGAAGCCTGCGCAACCGGAAGCCACTGATCCCACCAGCTTCCTGTGTCGCAGGCAGGACTCAGCCTGGTCTACTGCCTCGTGAGCCTTCCACTTCCTGCCGGTTCTTACTTCTATGCCGGCCGAGGAGACTTTGATGTCACTGGAGTCCCTATACAGCAGCATCTCTCTTGCTCGGGTAACCATAAACTCCTCCGTCACACTACTGAAGGGCAGTTTCAGTTTGTTGTTCCTCCCGTACAAAGCGATGCTGCTGAGACTTCGCAGTAAGCCCAACCACTTCCGCAGGAAACAGCTGACCTTCCTCTCGAAGCCCTCAACGGTAGTCATTGGCACATTGTAGACCAGCAGAGGCCAGAGGAGTCGTGGCAAGATGCCATGTTGGTAAATCCAGGCTTTGAACTTGTTGCTTGGAGTGCTGCGGTGTCCTTCAAGGTGCAGTCAAAGATCTTGCCCAGGCTCTTGACTGGCTCCTCTCCCACAGATGGAATCTGGGTGCCTCCAAGTGAGACGCAAACTCAAAAACTATGTTGGCTCAACAAAGCAAGACAGTCACCTTCCCTGAACATTTCATCAAAATCTATTTTGAACTTCTTGACTTATCTTGCTTACAGACAGACAAACAGACAAATGATAGGGTAAATTGCTTTTTAAGTCTGTTTACCTTTCACATTTGAGTCATCTCTCTTTGCAGTCAAAGTTGTATTGGATTGTGAAGTTGTGCTGTATCTTGTTGGAGGTGATGCTGTTGTTTCAGCCATTGCTTTGGGTTTTGCAGATGTTTTTACTTGTGTTGTTGTCTTGGTGTTCTCACCTAAAGCAGATGAACACAACTCAACAGTCCTCAGAATAAACAGAAATAGTAAAAAGACTTTGGCTTGTATCCTGCTTTTCTAGTGGAGACACTCTCTTCACACTCTGCAGGTCAGCATCTTTGGTTTGGCTGTGTGAGTAACCACAGATATTCACTTCACCTCACGACAGCATGGACATGACCTCCTTGTTGGAGGTGACAACAGGACACTGTTGATTTTAAATGAACCCATGCAGAGATGATCAGGTGAAGCATCATGGGACATTAGTCCATCAAGTTGATATTACAGCTGATACATTGGCTGTAAATATGGGCATAAGTTTCAATATCTGCCAATACAGATATGGGATCAATAACATGGTTCATCCCTGCTGCTAGCAGGTACGTATCCTGGGTCAGAGTTTGCCTACAGGTGTGCACATTTGACTTCCAGCTTTGTTTGGATGGATCTCACACTTTGCCTGTAAATTGGTGAGCACCAGTTAATAGATGAGACGTTTAGAGATGAGACCTCTGCACTGGAGGCAGAGCCACCTTCTTACTGCAGAGAGACAAGATTCAGGAGAGAAATTCATGCTAATAGTGTTCTATGATAGATCTGATATTAATGAAGACAAAATCATCATCAAGTTTATACATGTGACTGCGTCAAGACCAGCAGAGAAGACCCTGCAGGTCCTGATAGCCCACCACCCAAATGAAGATACAAACTCACCTTCAGAAACACTGAGCTGAAAATAAGAATCAGGAAGATATCCTCTGCCAGATATGTGCTGTTCACAGTCATAAGATCCAGCATCCTCCTCTTGGACATTGTTGATGACCAGAGAACAGTCCTCAGTGAGACGCAGTCTGTTTTTTTTAGCTCCAAAACCTTTGATGTTCCCTTCTGTGATCAGCCCAACTCTGGATTCTGAAGAGTAGAAGGTCCATGTTGTATATCCACAGTTATTTTGAGGTTTTCTTGAGTTTTCACATGGCAAAGTGATGTCTCCTCCATATTTGGCAGTCAGAGGTTTTACTGTGTATGCTTCTGTAGAAAAACATAAACACAAATAATCAGCTGAAACAAAGACCATACCCTCTTCGGCCACTTTATTAGGTACACCTTGCTAGTGCCAGGTTAGATGAGACAAACATACTTTGAACAAAGAGACAGGACAAAACTGAACTCAGTAAACAGGATGTTGACATTACTGTTATTGATAAATCCAGGGGGTTAAATCAGCCCCTTACTTCATCCACGTGTGGAACAGTTACACATGATAAAAATGTGGCTCCTTCTTCTTCTTCTCTTTGTTCCACAAGATAACTCCCTGATATCTTATTGAAAACTGACAAAGAGATGTTTTATATCAGACAACATGAAGGTTGTTAGCTTGCCTAATTTAATAACTATAAAAATATGATGTTTGAACATCAGCAGGTTGTCTTGACTGTGTCTACATGCATAAATGCATTAAGTTGCTGTCATGTGATTGATAAGCTTGTTGTGTTAGTGATCAGTTGAATGGGTGTACCTAATAAAGTGTCTGGTGAGAATAAGTCATTCTCATTCCTCTGGTCATGGCTGTAACACATGAACACATTCAGTTTTCTTAAATGAGTGAAGCTTCTCTCCAGTTTCCTGATTGAATAGAAAGTGTGACAGAAATGTTCTTACCAGTGAACTGAGGCAGAGCTGTGAGGAGGAAAGAAATCTGAATCCACCTGAACTCCTTCATGACTCTCTGTCCTCTTCTCTCAAACTTCATCAGAGTCTAAAGCAGACTTTCTGAAGTCAGGATGAACCTCCTCCTTTTTTCAGAGATGGTGTCACTTCCTCAAATGTCTTCAGCCAGCGTGCGGTCTCTTTCTCTGTGAATTTCTCCTGATCAACAAAAATGAGAACATTTCTCCTTTTTTCACTTTGAAGATGCAGTTGTTAAAAATGTGGTTTGTTCTCATGTCAGGAGACTCATTTGGATCACAGCCTGATTATTTTCACAGAGGTGTGAGCAGAATGATTCAGACGAGCTGGAAGTCTAATACTTTGATAACTATAAACTAAAAGATAACTATAATCAGAGGCCACTTTATTAGGAACACCTTGTGAGTACAGCTGCACATTCATGATGAGAAACTATTAATTTATTTATTTTTTTATTTTTTATTTAATTAAAATAGGGGATAGTGCACTAATGAACGCTGACATGTAAATGTGTAATTAGATGTAGTATTTTTTGGAGAAAAAAATAAAGTTGTGAGATTAAATTTAGAATTTAGAGATTAAAAAGTCAGAACTCTGAAATGAATGGAAGAATTATGGGGAGAAAAGCAAGAATTCTGAGAATTAGGTCATATTTTATCTGATTATTCTTTCTTTAATCTCAGAATTCTTAAGTATTTCACAGTCATAAAAAAAGTTTAAAAAAAATAATAAAAACAAAAAGTCTTTGCAGCGCCCTAATCCTCCTCTGTATCATAATAATCAGGGTGCTGGATAGAAAGCTTTGAGGGGCCTGATGTGGCCCCCGGACTCATACGCACATTAAAAACAGATGTTTGTGGTCTCAGATAGTGATGGGGATTGAAAACCATTTCCAGTTGAGAATCGTTAACAGCTCCGTCAAAGTACTGATATCATGAGTCTTTTTGCCAATCAATTTCCTTATCAGTTCCCTCCACTGACAGGGTTCAGATGCAGTCAGAATTGTGGCTTAATTTTTTACAAAAGGCACCTACTGCACAACCTTAAGTGAGTGGAAACACCAGCAACTTGCAGAAGCAGTTATCTACGCTGTGATGTGTGTTTGACATTGTTGCCACTGAAAATCTACGGGCCAATATTTGCTCACACGAAAAATCTGCAGGAATCAATAAGGGCATCGTTAAAGTATTGGATCAATTAGCAGGATCGTTAATAGCATTGGTATTGATAAAATCTTATCAATTCCCATCCCTAGTCTCAGATCTGGTTTGTCCTGGGCCACACCTTCAGGTGAGCCCTGAAAGTGTCAGAGCTGGATTATCTCTGACTGATGGTGGTGAACTGCTCCATAATGTGCTGCCTCTGAACAACAGATCATGTGGCTCTCCTGATTGGGCTTGAAGACCCTGTGGTTACTTTCTGTTTAACGGACTTCTTCGTTGTCATTTCTGCTGACTGCCTCTGATGACAGCGGGACGTCTTCCATTTTAATGTACGCAGAACAGAGTAGAAGGAACTGATGAGAAAAAGACTGATGATATCGATTCTTTGAGGGAGTTGTTATTGATTCTTAAGAATTGGTTTTTGATTCCTATCCCTAGACTTGCCCTTGGAGACTTAAGACTTGAATTGGACTTGAAACAAGTGACCTGTGGCCATCTCTGGTATCACTTTGAGGTCCATATCAGGTCCAGTCACTCTGAGCAGATGAAACATGGATGTGTTTTGAGGAATGAAGTCCAGTGTCATGTGTTGTGATGTTGATATGGTGCTTTTTCATAAACTAGAGATGTTTGACTGTAAATGAGTAACAAACAAAAGCTCACTGAAGCTTCCTTTGGTCTTGAGTTTCATGCTCACGCCTGCTGTTTGAGGAGATGATGTCTCTGTTGGTCTGAGGTCAGTTTCTGTGAAGTGAAGGGGAAGTATGTGGTAAGAAAGTGTGAATCACACCCGCAGCACAGCTCTGCCAAACTGTTGGTTTGTGAAAATGTTGTTTTTCTTCGTTTAAACCAACACTGACCACCAGAACTGTAACCTGTAACCTAACTGAAGCCATGTAAAGATCTTTAGACATCTTTGTCCAGAGCCGGCACTACTCACCAGCCTGAAGTTATCCCACCGGTGCTGTGAGGAATTCACTTTATAATATATAAAAGTGTGACTGTTACAAGACATAGTGACATCTTGTGATCATACAGTGGATATTTTTTAAACTCATATCACTGACAGAGTGTAAAAAATAAAGATAAAACAACAGCTTATAACTGAGCCACATGAGAGATCTTCAGACATCTGTGCCCCTCCTTGTTCTGAGAAAAGTTAGAAAAATCTAGCAAGGGACACCCACTTTAGGCCAATCAGGGTCCAGTTCCAGATGCACAGGGTGCTCTTATTGGATCATCTACTAAAGTATATGTGTTAATCTAAATGAGCTTTAGTTGTTGTTTGTGCAGGTAATGTTAATTTTATGAAGGGCCTCAAATACATCACAATGGCATAATGCTATTGGCAGCTGAAACACAAACACAGTGGACTGGCTGTGCATAAGAGAACGAGCGTGGCTATGAACACGATGATGGAGAGGGGTTAGGGGTCATCAACTGCATCTGAACAAGGCACAGTTTTTTTATTAGCATATGCTGTGAGAGCCGGATTTAAGAAAACAGTAATAATAATTAATAAACAATAAAGAAATATTAATGAATAAATATAATAAGTTGTCAGTCCCTATCACCAGTCCTGAAGCAGCCATTGACCCAAAACATTTTCTCATTTTGGTAACACAGAACACTATAAGAGCAAAAATAAATAAATAAGTCAACCGTTATTTGTACAGAAGCAATTCATAACAGTCTCAAGACACTTTTCAGAAGAGCAGACTGAAGCCATGCTCTTTATTTTATACTTCATTATTTATACACACATATATACATTTACAAACACACATATGTATATGTATATGTACACATATAGATACAGTGCTGTGAGAAAGTGTTTGCCCCCTTCCTGATTCCTGGTTTTTTTGCATGGTTGTCACGCTGAAATGTTTCAGATCATCACACAAATTTTAGTATTGGACAAAGATAACCTGAGTAAATAAATAAATGCAGTTTTTAAATGACAATTTTATTTATTAAGGAAAAAAGCTTTCCAAATCTACATGACCCTATGTGAGGAAGTCATTGCCCCCCCTCGTTAAATCATGAGTTAACTGTGATGAACCACATTTTTGTGAAAGCTGAGTTCAATTTCACTGACCACACGCAGACCTGATTTCTGCCAGACCTGTTTAATTAAGAAACCACTTAAATAGAACCTGTCTGACAAAGTGAAGTAGGCTGCAAGACCTTGAAAAGAAACACATCATGCCATGAACCAAAGAAATTCAAGAACAAATGAGAAACAAGGTGATTTAAATCTATCAGTCTGTTAGAAAGCCATTTCTAAGGCTTTAGGACTCCAGCGAACCACGGTCAGAGCCATTATCCACAAATGAAGAAAACTGGGATCAGTGGCGAACCTTCCCAGGAGTGGTCGGCCTACCAAAATTACACCAAGAGCACAACGAGGAGGTCAAAAAGAACCCAGAATAACATCTAAAGAACTGCAGGCCTCACCGGCCTCAGTTAAGGTCAGAGTTCATGACTCAACAATAAGAAAGAGACTGAGAAAAAATGGCATCATGGGAGAGCTCCAAGGCAAAAACGTGGCCGAGTCAAAGTCCAGACTTAAATCCAATTAAGATGCTGTGGTGCGACCTTGAACAGGCAGTTTGTGGTCACAATTCTGCACAGAAGAGTGTGCCAAAATTCCTCCACAGCGATGTGAAAGATTCATCACCAGTTATTACAAATGCTTGATTGCAGTTATTGCTGCCAAGGGTGACACAACCAGTTATTAGGTCCATGGGGCAATTACTTTTTCACATAGAGTCATGTAGGTTTGGAGAGCTTTTTTCCCTTAATACATAAAATCATCATTTAAAAACTACATTTTGAATTTACTCAAGTTATCTTTGTCTAATGTTAAAATTTGTGTGATGATCTGAAACATTTAAGTGTGACAAATATGCGAAAAAAAAAAGAAATCAGGAAGGGGTCAAATACTTTCTCATAGCACAGATATATATGTATATTTTATTGAAAAAAAAATTAAAAAATAATTTTATATATATATATATATATATATATATATATATATATATATATATATATATATATATATATATATATATATATATATATATATATAATTAAATTTATTTTTTTTTTATTTTTTTTTCAAGCTGGATGATCATTTTTTGGTAACTGTTGGAAGCTGTAATTGTAACTGAAATTGAAACTGGATTAATGTCCCAGCTCTAAAATATGCACATATATATGTGTATACGCAGTAATTATGTAGAGGCTATTGAAAGACAACGGTTGATACAAACAGTTTCCAGAACTAAAGCCAAAATAAAACATTTCTTTCTGTGACGATTAAAGATGATATTATTTTACAAACAGCTCAAACATGTGGCTGCTTGATGGACTTTAAGTCCAGTATTAGCTTCATATTCTTCACTGGCTCATCATCAGCTGCTGACTTCAAACTCATTAAATTGGGTTCATGTCTGTGGACAATAAAGTTACACTGAGCTGATGAATTAATGCATGGACTTGATGTCTGTGTTTAACTGCTGGATCGGTGAAATCTGGCAGAAGCAGAAGATTCTCCAACATTTTCATAAATCTCTGTGCAGTCATCTCCGTCACACTCCTGTCAGATATAAAACATCCGAGTCAGCATGTGAGGAAGACTGTGGTTCTTCATCTGAACACATCAGTTCACTTCAGTCTGGATCTGTAACTCACTGTGTTTCCAGCAGATGATCCCTGGTTCACTGAAAATCAGACACATAAAGACTTCAGCTCTGCTGAACAGATGATGGTCAAACGTTTGGATAAATGTTGCTTTGATTTTCTCACCTTGAGCTCTGAAGAGGAGAACAGTGATCACAGTCAGCAGGAGGACTTCAAACACATGCAGAGTCAACATGAAGACGTCCAGAGGACGAGCTGAACGATCTATCAAACAGAGAAACAGAGCTGATGAATATGACGACTCTGAGCCCTCTGGAGAAACAAAGAGGCTGTTTTCTTCTGTTTCATTGTTTAGAGTTTGTGATTATTTTCATTTGGTTTATTGGATTTCTGTTATTTAGTTTAATTAGTTCTCAAACTTAGTTGAAGCTTTTATTTTTTTCTTTAGTTTAATTTAGTATCAATTTGCACTTTCTGTTGCCTAATTTTGTGCTTTGACAACCTTTAATTTCTAATTGATAAATAATTTTAATTTAACCCCAAACTTTAGGTTTAACGTTGCTTCTCTTTCCCTCTAAAAAGAGGCAGATCATGACGTTATTGGAGGCTCATCCAGGATCAGAGACCTGTGAAAAGAGTCAGAGAACTTTGACTTATTTCCTTCAATGAAAAGTTAATGTTTTTAAAGTCATTTTTACATGGAGTTTTGGTTAAAAAAAAAAAATGTAAGAGTGAAATAAAATGAGCTCCTGGCTGAGTACTTTCTGGATCAACTGGACTGCTGTAGCACAGATGTTCTGGAGGAAAAAACTGTCCCCTTTAGTGGAGAATTTACAAAACCCTCTCGGCTATAACACAAATCCTTCTGCTTCCTTGTGCCATGACCAACATTTCCTGAAGACTTCATCAGATTCTGTTGAGAACTTCTACAGTTATCTTGCTCACAGACAGACAGATGGACAAACAATCAGACAAACACCAGCAAAAGTTAACCCTCCCTGGTGGAGGAAAAAAAAGTATATCAGGTCAAAAATCTGTCTTAAAATCATCATCACATGTGAAGCTAGCCTTTGTGCTAATTTAGCTCACGCAGATGTTTGATAAACGTTGACTCACTGTTGGGAGTTGGAGCTTCATGGGTTGTAGCTGTTGTGGTGATTTCTGTTGTTGTCACTCTTTCAGCTGTCGTTGGCTCTGTTGTTGCTGGTCCCGTTGTCTCACCTAACACAGATGAACATGAGTGATAAAACCCTAAAGGAACTAGTTAAGTTAGGGTCGTACTTTTTTTTTTCTTCGCTGTACCGAGGCAATGGCGATCAGCAGCAGTGTACCGGTAACTGATGTGACTGGCCTCCTGACCTTGATTTTCTTTTTCAAAAGCACATACAAATGTGAAAAGAGCAACTAACATGCAGCGGCACTGGCAACATCTTGATCATTGAATTTTTAAAGCCCTAGTATGTAAGATTCCAGCGATCAGCTCTCTAGTGGCCTCTGTGGACACTGAGAGTAACTGCACTGTCGTAAAAGAGAGCGCCTCAAACCAACGTGCATTTGTTGACATACAGAGGGCGGAGAAGCGAGCCGACAGGACATCCCGAGAGACAAATAAACCATGTGGACTGATAAGGTACAGTCTGATCATGTTTCTTTTTAACAAATCACTTTTCAAGCGTCAGCTGTCAGTTGGTAGATCAGCGTTTGCATGCGTGTTCTGTAACTTTGACCGTAGCTCGTAGGCTGTGCCTAATAAATTACACAGAACAGGCGGCTATTTAAAATATCATGCTACATCCAGCGTTTATTTGGGACCCGGCTGTTATTTGGTATTTACGTTTTTTTCATATTTATTCTGCTCTATGGACAGAAATATGATCTATTTGATTTTATTACCAGTGGTTAAAGATCAGAAAAGATCTAAACATCCACACATCAAACTGATTCTTCAACATTTATGGTCTGTTATATTTCATTTGATAGAATTTGGAGACGGTACCATAAAAATATTGTAGGTCTGTGATTTTATTGGAGTCAAAGCCTCGGCCTACCACTGTGTGATTCAAGCCTTCACTCACACTGGCCCTGCCTCAACAGGGCTTGAGCACAATTACAGCACCTGTGGTCTATGATAAGACTCACCCTCACAGTGGACGGAGAGACACAGAGACAACTTCACCACCGTGTGGGACATTTAAAGCAGGGCTCTCCACGGGCATATGGAGGAGTCAGCCAGAGGGACACAGCAACCCACCAGGGGGTCCATGACGTCCATGATAAAAACAAAGAGCTCAAGGTGATGAAGTTACAAAAAATCATGTTTGATGGACGTTGATCCATCATTTGGCGTTGCTCTGTCACCGGTCAGACTGTTAGCACAGTGCCACCACAGGGCCACCACAGGGATGGAATAATAAAAACACAAATATATATTCAGTTCTTTAAACTGATTTCATGTTTTTCCATCCAATTTCTGTTTTTGTTCTTGTGTTGAAGATTAGATTAGAAACTATTTTAAGATGTTTACTTTAAAACCTTCTATTCAAACCATAAGTGAAAGAAACAAAAAGACTGTTCATAATTCCTTTTTAAAGTTGGTTCATATTTACTAAAAATGTATGAAAATGTAAGAATATGTACTCTGAGAAGCCAACATATCCATTAGGTCTGGGACAAAATCTCAAAATGTTGATATGTCATCGTCCTGGCACGTGCAAACCAAATATCAAATGTTATCTCCAAATATTGACATTTTTACCAGGACATTTTGTCATTTACTGGTAAATCGTATTTCTCTGTTGATTTGACTCAGCGTGGTAGAACTTCAGGTCAGAGATGGACGAGAGGGCAGAGGCAGAGACACAGGAAATGGGCCCCAGACTGGACTTGAACCTGGGCCGCCTGCACAGGGTCAGAGCCTAAATACACGGTCAGTGCACTGGTGTCACTCAGTGGACCACCAGCTGATGTTTGTACCTAATAAAGTGGCCGTTAGCTGTCCTTCACTTGTCCATCTGGACATGGTCCCAGTGAAAGTGATTGTAAAGGCAGAACCTGCCTCTTTGTCCTTCAAGGGTTAGTTCAGCTTTTTGAAGTGGGGTTGCTGGAGGCCCATGTCTCTGTAAATATGAGTGCCAATAAAGGAACTTGGGAGCTTCGTCCCTGGGGGGAGATATCCGGGACGGACGGGAGCTGGTACACAGCACTATTACATGGTGCCACTGAAAGCCTCGTAATTAACCCACTTAGAGGTTTAAACTACTGAAAAACTATGTTGGCTCAACAAAACAATACAGAAACATTCCCTGAAAATTTCATCAAAATCTATTTTGAACTTTCTGAGTTATCTTGCTCACAGACAGACAAACAGACAAACACCAGCATGGACATGACCTCCTTGGTGGAGGTGACAACAGGACACTGTTGATTTTAAATGAACCCATGCAGAGATGATCAGGTGAAGCATCATGGGACATTAGTCCATCATGTTGATATTACAGCTGATACATTGGCTGTAAATATGGGCATAAGTTTCAATATCTGCCAATACAGATATGGGATCAATAACATGGTTCATCCCTGCTGCTAGCAGGTACGTATCCTGGGTCAGAGTTTGCCTACAGGTGTGCACATTTGACTTCCAGCTTTGTTTGGATGGATCTCACACTTTGCCTGTAAATTGGTGAGCACCAGTTAATAGATGAGACGTTTAGAGATGAGACCTCTGCACTGGAGGCAGAGCCACCTTCTTACTGCAGAGAGACAAGATTCAGGAGAGAAATTCATGCTAACAGTGTTCTATGATAGATCTGATATTAATGAAGACAAAACCATCATCAAGTTTATGAATGTGACTGTGTCAAGACCAGCAGAGAAGACCCTGCAGGTCCTGATAGCCCACCACCCAAATGAAGAAACAAACTCACCTTTAGAAACTCTGAGCCAAAAATAAGAGTCAGGACCATAAACTCCCTTAGATGTGTACTGTAGACAGTCATAACGTCCAGCATCCTCCTCTTGGATGTTGTTGATGACCAGAGAACAGTCCTCAGTGAGACGCAGTCTGTTTATTTTAGCTCCAAAACCTTTGATGTTCCCTTCTGTGATCAGCTCGACTGGTCCTTTTCCTGAATCTGCAAAGTCCCATGTTGTATATCCACAGTAATTTTGAGGTTTTCCTGAGTTTTCACATGGCAAAGTGATGTCTTCTCCATGTTTTGCAGTCACAGGTTTTTCTGTGTATGCTTCTGTTGAAAAACATAAACACAAATAATTGGCTGCAACAAAGACCATACCCTCTTTGGCCACTTTATTAGGTACACCTTGCTAGTGCCAGGTTAGATGAGATAAACATACTTTGAACAAAGAGACAGGACAAAACTGAACTCAGTAAACAGGATGTTGACATTACTGTTATTGATAAATCCAGGGGGTTAAATCAGCCCCTTACTTCATCCACATGTGGAACAGTTACACATGATAAAAATGTGGCTCTTTCTTCTTCTCTTGCTTTGTCTTGTCCTTTCTTTACTTAATTCAGTGAAAGTTCCTCCATCATGTGCGGTGACTGAAGGCTGTGTTTGTTTTGTTGAATGTTTCACGTGAACGTCAGACTTTGCACTGGCGGGAGTGGATGACAGGCGCAATAAGCAGGCAACTGGAGAAGAATCAGGAAAACTGTCACGTTCATGGATTTAATGCACACATTTAATGGTCGAGTATATCTGAGTCATCAGGAGTAAGTCCAAGTAACATCAGGAGTCACTGGTGTTCAAGTCTAAGTCGAGTCAAATTTGAGACGTCATCAAAACTGGCTCGAGTCCAAACTTCTGCTTGTTCATAACGTGCTTACTGTTGCCTTTCTATCATCTCAAACACTCTGCCCATTCCCGTCTGACCACGAGAACTGCTGCTCACTGGATATTTTCCCCTTTTTAGACCATTCACTGTAAATCCTTGAGATGGTTGTGCATGAAAATCCCAGCAGATCAGTAGTTTCTTACATCTGTCACCAACAACCACGTCATGTTCACAGTCTCTTCAATCATCTGTCTTCTCTTTTCTGATGCTCAGTTTATTTATTTGTTTATTTTATTATTTTACACTTGATAGAAACAAAGTGCACATAAAAAATTTAAAAGGGAAGTGTGTTGGAGTGGTAGAAGACTGCAAATTGCTTATACAAACCACACCCACGAGACAAAGGAAGGTAAATACTGAACCACAAAAAATAAATATCAAACATCAGAAATGAAAAGCAACAATTCCATACAAGGAAAAAAAATAAGTACCAGAATAGAACAAGGAAAGTGCTTACAAACTACATTTGAATGATATTTTTGGGGGATGTGGTAACAGCTCCTGTTTATGTTCATGTTGAGGTCATCAAAAAGTTCTTTAGTATATTTTTGTATACGGGAAATGTCACAGAGGAGGGGTTCAAATACATGTGTTTGTTCAACAAGATACCTCCTTGATATAACTTCAGCAGGTTGTCTTGACCATGTCTATATGAATTAAGTTGCTGTCATGTGATTGATAAGCTAGTTGTGTTAATGATCAGCTGAATGGGTGTACCTAATAAAGTGTCTGGTGAGAATAAGTCATTCTCATTCCTCTGGTCATGGCTGTAACACATGAACACATTCAGTTTTCTTAAATGAGTGAAGCTTCTCTCCAGTTTCCTGATTGAATAGAAAGTGTGACAGAAATGTTCTTACCAGTGAACTGAGGCAGAGCTGTGAGGAGGAAAGAAATCTGAATCCACCTGAACTCCTTCATGACTCTCTGTCCTCTTCTCTCAAACTTCATCAGAGTCTAAAGCAGACTTTCTGAAGTCAGGATCAACCTCCTCCCTTTTTTCAGAGGTGGTGTCACTTCCTCAAATGTCTTCAGCCAGCGTGCGGTCATTTTTTCGGTTAATTTCTCCTGATCAACAAAAATGAGAACATTTCTCCTTTTTTCACTTTGAAGATGCAGTTGTTAAAAATGTGGTTTGTTCTCATGTCAGGAGACTCATTTTGATCACAGCCTGATTATTTTCACAGAGGTGTGAGCGCCCTCTTAAAACACTTGGGTTGTTTCTTCAACCCAATTCCTGGGCTATATGTGTTGGGTTATATTTCTATAATGGGTTATTTTTCTGAGAGTAACCCATCAATTAGGTCAGAAAGTTGGGTTAGATTGATTGATTGAATACTTCATCCACAGTTTGCACAAAAAGCACAGGGGTAGAGTTTCATACAAAAGGATGCTGGTATAAAATGATAAACCCAAGCACTATGTTACTTGTTTCCATTGGAGTCCTGTGTAATAAATTGATCTCTATCAATTATATGAATATATTTTATAACATGAGCTAATATCACACCCTATCACACACTAAAAACAGCTGGGTTATTTCATCTACTCAACCACAGGGTTATGAAATGTTTTACCCATTATGGGTTATTTATATTGGATTTGGGTTATTTTTGTGCAACTCATATTCTGAGTAAAAATCCATCAACCGAACATACCTGGTTGACTCTGCACCTGGGTTGTTTGTGCTTCAAACGTCAGCAGACATGGTCCACCATGAATCCACACACCGTGCCAGATTTAAACAGGGTTTCCAGTCAGTTTCTATGCATCGACTGCCCACACATATTACCACCAGAAGGGTATTTTACAAAACCTAGATTGGGGATCAAGCCAGGATTTTCTTGGTATGGTCGTATTTTAAAATTGCTCTTCATAACGAGTTAGCTTTTGCAGCTTTAGCTACAGCTATTGTCGCATCTGCTCAAGACACAGTCAGCGTTGACTGATTTGACCCAGCATTTGGGTAGAGTATATAGAAATTCTGTTGTATAAATGCCATATAAAAGTCTCTGAGGGCAAGACCATCTCCAGTTCAAGTCTCTAAGGGGCAGTCCCAAGTCTACACAGAAGAATCTGCTTTGACAAACTAACACTGCCAGAGTTCATGAACACTCCTTAAATGCCTCTATGGGTCAACACCACAAAGTGTTGTTTTCACTCCTTTTGGAGAGTCAGAACTCCTAAACTGTGGTATTATTTTTTGATGGGAGTTCTTGTAGGCGGCGAAAATACCCTCTGTACTTGGTACATTACTACCCTGTTTGCGGCTATATCTGCATAACAGACTCTTACAGACTGTGGCTTACTGAGGGAGGGGAAAGAACTTTTTACTGCATCCGGTAGCGCAAAAAGGGGGTACGCACTATATGCGGTGCATAGGGGCGCCGCGCTAGAAGGGGCGCCAAAGTGATGGGGAAGAAATTGTTTTAAATCTGAATTTACTGTAATGAACGGCAGTTTGTGCATGTGTCATTAGTATGATCAAGAAAAGGCACGTCAGGGGCGCCTGTGTTGGGTCTGCATACCCCTCAAAAAATAGGTAGTTGCACCACTGACTGCATCTAATGTACTTAGGGGCCATATGGAGCTCATACAACCGTAATAGATACAACAATGTTTACACTCTGCAGTATAGAGAACACACTCACTGACTCTCCACAGACCCCCAAAATGATGCCCCTCTTTAATTTCTGATCCCGGCTTTGATCAAAATTGCACCCAAACTTCAACAGAGCTATTATTGTTGGTGATTTCAACATGGACGATCGATCAGATCTAGTTTGAACTTATGGACGCTCAGCACACATCTCTGCTGTTATAGATGCTGGTTTTACTGATCATTTCTGTGAACTTTTTAATGTGGAGGATTTTAATCAACAGGAAATACATGACAGAACATTCAGGAAACGTTATGCTGCCGAAGTGGCTGCAGATTATGTCGTCTGTTTATGAGATTCTCCTCCGGATATTTCACCCTCTACCTGTGATTTCCTCATTCACACTTTAACCAGTGAGCTTAAATTAGTTCTTGACAAAGTGTCACCAGTGAAGCTGAAAAGGGTAAATCAAAAGTAAAGCAACTTTCCTATCGCAGAGAGATAATGGAGAAGAATAAAGTAAATGATAAAAGCAAAAAAAGATAATTTTTGAAAAATAATAACTGATAATCATAACGATCTTAAAATTGTTTTCCCAAAAGTGGATTAATTATTCAATTAATCCTATTTCAATTAACCCTATAGTCTCAGTCACTGGAGTGCAGTGAACTCAGTGTCGTGTTGAAGACTCCAGTTTGAGATGATCTGAGATGATTTGAGCTTTTGGATAAGATGATGTAAAGATGAAACTGATTGTTCAATAAAATAATTAAAACTCAAAGTTCTACAAACAAATAAATGTGATTTTTTTACTGGTATAAATTTGCATGGATGTCTGCCTATGACAAAACTAAATGTTAATTACGGCAAAGTCCAGTTAATCCCATAATTCCCATCATTTCAATGGAAAGTTTCACATGTTGAATATTTCCAAATTTCCCTGGATGGAGGATGGAGGGAGACAACAGGACTGTGATTGAACCCTGAACGTTAGTGAAGGATGTTGTACAGTCTTCATCTTTATCAGAATCACCTTCACTGTTCACTCTAAAATACACCTACCGGCCACTTTATTAGGTACACCCTGCTAGTACCAGTTGGAGCCATTTTTGCCCTCAGAGCTGCTTTAATTCTACATGGCATTGATTCAACGAGATGCTGGAAACATTTTTATATCACACATGTTTTTATTTCAGTGAGGAAACAAAAGAGGATGAGGAAGTCACTGCTGATCAGACGGCCTTCAGTCTCACCTCCACAGCCTCTGTGTCTGTGAGCAGGTTGATGTGGAAATGTGAAACTGAGTTTGTTAAAATGTTGGACCACCAGGTGCTGCTGTGGACCATGGGGTAAACACAGAGAAGAGAGAGATGTTCTGAATTTACAGGGACGTGCCCCCAGACCTTTTCTCCTGATATCTCCACCAGTGAAACATTAAATAAACTCCTCCCTTGTTGGACAGAGACTTCTCTCCGATGAGTTACTACAGTTGAGCTGAAGTTCAGTTGAGATTAGAGATGAGCCATAATATTATCAGGACATCAAAATTTCTGCAGATATTTTCAGCTGATATTTTGGACATACATAGAAGCCATTTACAGATCTTAACAAATGTATTAGACAATCACCAAATGTAAGGTTTATGCCACAGCTGCCCTAACACACCAGAATGTAGAAGCTCTTTAAGAGAAATGATACTTTTAATGATTAAACATATTTATAATTGTTATCTCTGACTTTTCAAATTCAAAAACATGCTCATTGTTTCTAAATTCATCATTCAAACTTTAATAATATTAAATGTCAGATTCATCTTGTTGACGGTGTGGTCCTTGCCAGTGAAGGTCTGGTTTATGAAAAATATCACTAATCAGCTCTAAGCACCAACACACATACAGAGCCAGAGAAGCTTGCAGTGCAGCTGGATCACCTTATTAAATGCCTGTAATTGGGCATAAAGGGTCCACTTGCTGTTAAAGATTATTCTGGAAATGATTGTGATTTTGATGTTTCCATGACAGATGTTCTCCTGTTTTTATGGCTGACTGGTGGGCATCATGTGAAGAAAGTGTCTGCATGTAGCCCCAGGCTGCCAGTTGCCCATCCCTACTTCACAGTAATACAGCAATGTAACACTCAAACACATCACATAAAACACTCTCAGTTCTGTTATCAATGTGAATAAGCTGAAATAACTTCAGATGTGACCTAACTCTGGACTTCTACTTCTTCTCTTTGTTGACGGTGGAGTAGAGGCTGCTGGGATCAGTGGAGGCTCCAACAGCAGCAGCAGAAGAAGAGGTCTTCACCGTGGAGTACGTCACATGATCATCTTCAGCTTTACCATCACCCTGGAGGATAACAGAGGAATTAGAGATATAACCCATCCTTTTCCTGCTCTGTTTGATCATTACATATACACTAACCAGACACTTCATTAGGTACACCATGCTAGTATCTGCCTCAGTTCTTTGAGGCTCTGATCGATTTTCCTTCTTTTCTCAGCTTCAAAATGGCTTGCTTTTCTCCCATAAACAGCTCTCTGATCTGCATGTTGGTTTATCCTCTTGAACATGAAATGCTGTCTTTAGACTAGTCATGCAGAGCTATTTAATGATTGAACAGTCAACCTAAAAGTCAACTCCTGGGAAACAGGAAACAATCGTCTGTCACACGTTTCAATAGTTTTGCTCACTTGAAAAATGGGTGGGTTCAAAAAAAAATGGAGTGTCCTGCATTGTTTCACACATCTAAATTTAAATACCAGGAAATAAAAGCTGAAGTTCAGAATTCTTGTCTCATATTCATCTTTTGATCTTAAACCCAAATGTCTTCAGTGCACAACAGAAACAAAAGAATTGGCCTCGCTGTTCCAGTACTGTTGAAGGGGACTGTACACCCTCAGAAATGTCTCCATCCAGGCAAAGACAAAGGGACTAAACATAAGAAATTATGATAGCTACTAATCCACGGATGCCCAGACCTTAAATCTGTCCTCATCATATTTGTCTCTGCTGAATTTAGATTCAGCAGAGAGAAGGTTGGACTCTTGACATGTGGGATCTCACTTTTAAGAGGGTCCTCGTGTCTATCTGGTTGAATTGAATGACTGTACCTAATAAAATGTCCAGAGTTAAATGAACCAATCAGAGGAGCTTACCTTTGCTTTACTTTGGTTCTTGGTGTAGCTGATGGAAGTGAACGAAACACCCTCCTCCTGTACAAAGAGGACAGAGAAACATGAAGCCTGCTATTTTTTTAATCACAGTTTGTTCTTTTGGTTCTTCAACATCTTATTTACATTAAATTAAAAATGTTGGTGGTGATCTGACGTCAGACTTCTGCTCTTTCAAACCTCTGTGGTTGTATGTTTTTAGCAACATCATGTTACTTCCTGTTTCTTCCTCTCTGGTTCACTGAGATCAGTCTGTTATCGACCACAATATTCTCAGGAAATGCAGAACTTTTAATGAAGGCAGAGAGGAATATCTGTTTAAATCTGTCATTCTGCTGCTTATGTGTAAAAATCACTTTCAGTTCCTCACTGAAGACACTCAGACCAAACAAGAGTAGATAAATGAAGAAGCTGCATTCATGTAATGAGAGATCAGTTAATGTAGGTTCAGTGTTAAAGAGCAATTTTCAGGTTAAACTCAGTAAACTGAAGATAATCAGTCTTTAAGTCTGAGAGGGTGTCAGTGTGCTGAAGACTTCTAGAGTCTGGTAGGTATTGAAAAGCCTTGAACTTTAAGTTTGATTCGTGGCCCCTGAAACAACAACACAGATTTATGCTCAGTGAAGCTGAAGATGAACTCACAGGACTGTCGCCCGTCTGCGTTTTGTTTCCTGTAAAGACACAAAAATACAAGAAGACTTGAGCTCTCAAACAGGGAGGACTGAGCAGACAAACTCTCTGCAAACACAATTTAGGATTCAACTGTAATTTACAGAGAAAATACAGTGAGTTAAATGAAGCCCCTGTTACCCAGCTAAAAGCTTAATTTCATGTTCATACCTTTCTGTCTGATGACTTTCACAACAACCACCACAGTCAGGATAAAAGCCACTGCAGCAACGAGGATGTACAACCAAAGCCAATCTGGAAGAACAATTCAGCATTTTAAGCTTTATATTTATATTTCTGACATTAATCTGAACATCTGAATCATTCAAGGAGAGGACAGTTTATGTAAAAAAAAAATTCTCAGAATGTTTACCATTTACATTTGAGTCATCTCTCTCTTCAGTCATATTTGTAGTGGATTGTGAAGTTGTGTTGTATCTTGTTGTTGTTGATAAAGTTGATGCCGTTGATTTAGTCGTTGTGGGTTTTGCAGATGTTTTTGCTCGTGTTGTTGTCTTGGTGTCCTCACCTAAAGCAGATGAACACAACTCAAAAGTCCTCAGTATCAATAGAAATAGTAATCAGACTTTGGCTTGTATCCTATTTTTCTAGTGGAGACACTCTCTTCACTTTGCAGGTCAGCATCTTTGGTTTGTCTGTGTGAGTAACCACAGATATTCACTTCACTTCACTTCACGACAGCATGGACATGACCTCCTTGGTGGAGGTGACAACAGGACACTGTTGATTTTAAATGAAGCCATGCAGAGATGATCAGGTGAAGCATCATGGGACATTAGTCCATCACGTTGATATTACAGATGATACATTGGCTGTAATGAGACGTTTAGAGATGAGACCTCTGCACTGGAGGCAGAGCCACCTTCTTACTGCAGAGAGACAAGATTCAGGAGAGAAATTCATGCTAACAGTGTTCTATGATAGATCTGATATTAATGAAGACAGAATCATCATCAAGTTTATGAATGTGACTGTGTCAAGACCAGCAGAGAAGACCCTGCAGGTCCTGATAGCCTACCACCCAAATGAAGAAACAAACTCACCTTTAGAAACACTGAGCTGAAAATAAGAATCAGGCAGATGGACTTCCTCAGATACGTCCTGTAGACAGTAATAACGTCTAGCATCCTCCTCTTGGACATTGTTGATGACCAGGGAACAGTCCTCAGTAAGACGCAGTCTGTTTTTTTCTGGCTCCAATTTTTGGATTGATGTTCCCCCATTTGATCAGCTCAACTAATTTTGATGTGAAGTACCATGTTGTATATCCACAGTGATTTTGAGGTTTTCTTGAGTTTTCACATGGCAAAGTGACGTTTTCTCCATGTTTGGCAGTCAGAGGTTTTTCTGTGGCTGCTTCTGTAGAAAAAAAATAAACACAAATTTTCAGCTGACACAAAGACCATACCCTCTTTGGCCACTTTATTAGGTACACCTTGCTAGTGCCAGGTTAGATGAGATAAACATACTTTGAACAAAGAGACAGGACAAAACTGAACTCAGTAAACAGGATGTTGACATTACTGTTATTGATAAATCCAGGGGGTTAAATCAGCCCCTTACTTCATCCACATGTGGAACAGTTACACATGATAAAAATGTGGCTCTTTCTTCTTCTCTTGCTTTGTCTTGTCCTTTCTTTACTTAAATCAGTGAAAGTTCCTCCATCATGTGCGGTGACTGAAGTCAGTGTTTGTTCTGTTGAATGTTTTATGTGAACGTCAGATTTTGCACTGGTGGGAGTGGATGACGCACGGCAAACAGGTGACTGGAGAAGAATCAGGAAAACTGTCTCGTTCATGGATTTAATGCACACATTTAATGGTCGAGTATATCTGAGTCATCAGGAGTAAGTCCAAGTGACATCAGGAGTCACTGGTGTTCAAGTCTAAGTTCTTCTGTTTGTTCATAATGTGCTTTCTGTTGCCTTTCTATCATCTCAAACACTCTGCCCATTCCCCTCTGACCACGAGAACTGCAGCTCACTGGATATTTCTCCTTTTTAGACCATTCTCTGTAAATCCTTGAGATGGTTGTGCATGAAAATCCCAGCAGATCAGTAGTTTCTTACATCTGCCACCAACAACCACGTCATGTTCACAGTCTCTTCAATCATCTTTCTTCTCTTTTCTGATACTCAGTTTGAACATCAGCAGGTTTTCTTGACTGTGTCTACATGAATAAATGCATTAAGTTGCTGTCATGTGATTGATAAGCTTGTTGTGATAATGATCAGTTGAATGGGTGTACCTAATAAAGTGTCTGGTGAGAATAAGTCATTCTCATTCCTCTGGTCATGGCTGTAACACATGAACACATTCAGTTTTCTTAAATGAGTGAAGCTTCTCTCCAGTTTCCTGATTGAATAGAAAGTGTGACAGAAATGTTCTTACCAGTGAACTGAGGCAGAGCTGTGAGGAGGAAAGAAATCTGAATCCACCTGAACTCCTTCATGACTCTCTGTCCTCTTCTCTCAAACTTCATCAGAGTCTAAAGCAGACTTTCTGAAGTCTGGATCAACCTCCTCCCTTTATTGGACTGAAGCTGCTTGGCGGAGGTCTGCGCTCTCTGAGTGCTTTTCTAGTTTGATGTAGTTTTTTTGGGGGGAGGAACTAAAATTGTGAGATTAAATTTAGAATTCAGAGGTTAAAAAGTCAGAACTCTGAAATTAATGTAAGAATTATGAGGAGAAAATCAAGAATTCTGAGAATTAGGTCGTATTTTATCAGATTATTCCTTCTTTAATCTCAGAATTCTGACTTTAATGCCAAAATTCTGAAATTTTTCAGTCGCGCCTTAGTCCTCCTCTATATCATTATAATCAGAGGGTGCCAGATAGAAAGGTTTGAGGGGCCTGATGTGGCCCCCGGGCCACCAGTTGGTGATCACTGTGCTTAAGTGCTGACATGTTGTACGTCAGAGTAAAAATGCTCTTCTATAATTGCACTCTTGCCCATGCCAGTTATCTTGTACAGGTTTGCATAAACAGACATGATTGTGCTCAATACTACACATGGTGAACATACATAGATGTAATTATCTCTGCAGTATGAAGTCACACACAGAGATGGACTCATACGCACATTAAAAACAGATGTTTGTGCTCTCAGATCTGGTTTGTCCTGGGCCACACCTTCAGGTGAGCCCTGAAAGTGTCAGAGCTGGATTATCTCTGACTGATGGTGGTGAACTGCTCCATAATGTGCTGCCTCTGAACAACAGATCATGTGGCTCTCCTGATTGGGCTTGAAGACCCTGTGGTTACTTTCTGTGTAACGGACTTCTTTGTTGTCATTTCTGCTGACTGCCTCTGATGACAGCGGGACGTCTTTCATTTTAATGTACGCAGAACAGAGTAGAAGGAACTGATGAGAAAAAGACTGATGATATCAATTCTTTGAGGGAGTTGTTATTGATTCTTAAGAATTGGTTTTTGATTCCTATCCCTAGACTTGCCCTTGGAGACTTAAGACTTGAATTGGACTTGAAACAAGTGACCTGTGGCCATCTCTGGTATCACTTTGAGGTCCATATAAGGTCCAGTCACTCTGAGCAGATGAAACATGGATGTGTTTTGAGGAATGAAGTCCAGTGTAGACAGTAATAACGTCTGTCATGTCATGTGTCATGTGTCATGTGTTGTGATGTTGATATGGTGCTTTTTCATAAACTAGAGATGTTTGACTGTAAATGAGTAACAAACAAAGGCTCACTGAAGCTTCCTTTGGCCTTGAGTTTCATGCTGATGCCTGCTGTTTGAGGAGATGATGTCTCTGTTGGTCTGAGGTCATTTACTGTGAAGTGAAGGGGAAGTATTTGGTAAGAAAATGTGAATCACATCCGCAGCACAGCTCTGCCAAACTGTTGTAACCACCTCAATGTGTTTTGCTTTGTTAAAATCGTGTCAGACAACAATGCTACAATCACTTGTTCTTTGTTTAAAGCAACACTGATCACCAGAACTGTAACCATGAGTTTAGTAATACTGAGGTCTGAAATGCAGGGGTCTGAGCTCAGTGTCCACAGACTGCTCTCTCTCTCTGTGTTCCTGATCTAAATGTTTTTAAAGACTAGTTAACGCGTTTGGTATAGTGCACAACTCCACCTCACACCTTTATGTTACCTGATGTGTTGAGTCTCTCCTTTCTCCCTCTCTACAGAAAAAACATGCCGTTGAACAGTGGCGGCCAGTATATGAGGGTGCTGTGGGCGGAGCCCCGCCTGAGCCGCGTGAGTCTGCATGAGCCAATAGAGATGTCTGCTGTCTACCTGAAAATTATTATCAAAATAAGGAAATCATGCTATTATATTAATCATTCCATTAAATGTGTATCTCAGTCCATTAGCGATCTCTCCTCCCAGCCTCGGGTCGGAATCAGAGTGTCTGTTGTCTCACGCATGCTCAGATCACAGTTAAAGGGCACCACGGTCCAGTGCCCAAGCTTGGACCGTGGACCTTTGACCATGCTCAGATCACAGTTTTGCTTTAAAAAGTTAGCTTATCCTAGCCAAATAAAAAAAATCCTTAAGGGGTGCTAGAGACCAGTGCCCAAGCGTTCCTAATTTACATAACGTCAGAAATTTCATAACCAGATTGGTCACAAACAGTCGCACAGCTACAATGGGTCTGACGTGGCTGGCTGAGGAGAACATAACAGGAGAAGCTGCAGGTGAAAGAGGTCGGACCTGATCAGCCGAACATCAGAACTAATCAGCCGTCCAAAGACAGTGGGCGACAGTACACTCGGTTTTACACTTCTGGGTTTTTTAAACAGGTTAAATGACCTCCTCCACAATGTATTGAGAACGCAAAACAGAGGGATTACTTTACGCGTGTGTCTGCATGAGAATGAGGGCCTACTGGCTCGTTCCTCTTTTTCCAGTTCATCATAAAGACCGACAGCCTCCAAATCATTCTTTTTTATTCTTCAGAAAAATTCAAACAATGATGGAAAATATTTGGTTAATGCTGTTTATGAAAGTCCAAACAATATATTGCTTTTGTATTTTATTATTAAGTCATATATATTGAAACGCTGACTCATAGCCATCTCCATTTTATATTAAATTGGTGCATTCATGTTTTTTAGGTTTGTGACACCATCTTAGGCCATGCAAAAGACTTTGCAGGGTAATAAATTTGACAATCGCTATTTCAGGCTTTAAAAAGTCTTAAGTCTGTCCATATTTTGTAAACCGGGGCTTAAAGCTGCCGTAGGCAACATTGTTTTAGTATAATTGAGTAAAAATTTTATAATATTCTCCAAGCATAATGTAAGTCAAGTGGTCTAGACAAGAAATAGGTTTCTGCACCTCACCATGGCTCTGTGTTCAGCCTCTAAGGAATCAGTTTAGGGACAATGTGCATCAACCAATCAAAGGTCAGCTCAGACCACTGCGTTCCTATTGGCTGCTCTACTGCATATGCGCGCCCCTGTGCTGCAGGCAGAAGGAGAGAGCAAGCGGCAATGGTGGACAGTGCACCAGGTAAAATAGCTATTCCAGCATTGGCTACAACTGTTTACATGGCTAAACAAAACAAAAAAGAAGGACAGAATTAGAAAAGAAAGAATATCAAAGAGAGGTTGACCAAAAAAGGGACAAAAGCCGCGTTAATATCGGCAGAGCATTCCAGAAATGGAGAGAACTGCAGGGATAGCCTAGGGCTGAAGTTGGATTCGGAGTTGGCCACTCTTCTCTTGGACAGGTAAGCTGCTAAATGAATAACCTTGAAATATTTGTTGTAATGTGTCGCGGTGATAGTTGTGTTGTGTAGTTATATTTCATGAAAGCAGATGACAAATGGCTACCAGTAAGTTGACTGCTGGTAATAGTTTAGCCGTCTGCTAACCATTAGTAAAGAGTAGGGTTGAAGCTTGACTTGGACATTACTTAAAATTGTGCTAAGTGGACCGGTGAATTCCAGCAGCAGCTCGATAGCGACTCTGTCGAAAAAAATGCTGTGTGCGCATGCTCGTCTGGTAGGAAGGTCTCAGGGCAGAGACGAACAAAACCTAACTCAGATGAGACTCAAAAATCAACCGTTTTCTGGCTCAAAAATTTGCCGCTTCCTTTGTTTCCCCCTCTTTTCTTTAATTTAATTACTTGTTAAACCAACACTACGTAGTTTTTCCACCCTAATATAACTTTTCTAGAATCATTGTGATGGTACATCACCTTACGACAGGTTCAGTGACACCTCTGTCATAGTCTGACGGGGTCTGTGTCACCTTCACTGGCACTATGTAACTTCGATGTGGATGGTGGGAACACTTCCACACTAAAAAACTACAAACTAAAAAACATGATCAGACTGTACTTTATCAGTCCACATGGTTTATTTGTCTTTTGGGACGTCCTGTCGGATCGCTTCTCCTCCCTCTGTATGTCAACAAATGCATGTTGGTGTGAGGCGCTCTGTTTTTGTAACCGTGCAGTTACACTCAACGACCATAGAGGCCCCTAGAGAGCTAAAAAGCCAGAATCTTACTTAGTGCTGCTTTAAACTAACTGTGATCAGGCTGTCCTCGTACGTCCATAAAGACTCTTCATCTGCTTCAAAATGTTGCAGCAGCATGTGGCCTGACTAGAACTAAGAGAATCAACAATCAATCAATCAATCTTTATGTGTGTAGCGCTGATTCATAACAAGTGTTATCTCAAGACACTTTACAATAGAGCACAAAGCTCTTCATATTATGAATACACATATGCATAGATACATATATACATATAAAAATACACATATACATATATATACAAATATATACATCCAACACCCAACATGAATCCATATAGCCAATCATGAATCCCTCCATCATGGCGGCAAGAAAAAAACCTTCTGTTAAGCAGCAGGAAATCTTGAATGTGGACCCCAGTCTCATGATGAACAGCAAATCCACACCATGCTGTGTTGGGTGTGTGGGCAAAGGGAGGGAGGTAAGTGGAGACAAGTGGACTAAAGTAAGAACTAAAGTTAGCAACAGATCAGTGGACCAATCATAGACCTGTCGTCGTCAAATTTGTTTCTGCTGGAAACAAATTTATTAGAGGTTAGCCTCTTGAGATGCTACAACTTGCTTTCAGGAGGGTCCTCATGTCTGTGTGGTTGTGGTGATAATTTTATAGAAGTATAATCAATAAAAGTCTTACTGAAAATAAGAATTTATGGTAGTGATGAACTCATGGGTGCCCAGACCACAAGTGCATCCCTACCATATTTGTCTCCGTTAAGTATAGATGTATTAATGGTAGACCTCTTGAGATGTGACACCTCATTTTCAAGAGGGATCTCATGCCCATGTGGTGCTGGAGATAGTTACTATAGATGTATCAACCATGGATAGGATAGAAAGATCATACTAATGTCTACATTAACTGCTATAATGATTATGAACTGGAATGAGATGGCCAAATATGTGTTATGTCTGGAATTGTAGTTATTGAGGCTTCGACAGAGCCCAGTGTGCCAGATCCCCCTGGCAGTCTAAGCCTATTGCATCTTAACTATGTGTCTAAACTATGGACTATGAACTGGTCCCTAACTGAAAGCTTTATCAAAGAGGAATGTTTTAAGTCTAGCCTTAAAGGTACAGAGGGTGTCTGCCTCCTGAACCGTGGTCGGTAAATGGTTCCAGAGAAGAGGAGCCTGATAACTGAAGGCTCTGCCTCCCATACTACTTCTACAAACTGATGAAACCACAAGCAGGCCTGCAATTTGGGAGTGTAATGTTCTAGAGGGGCTGTACAGCACTACAAGCTCTTTGAGGTAAACTGGTGCCTGTCCACTGAGAGCTTTGTAGGTGAGAAGAAGAATCTTGAATTCTATTCTATATTTAATGGGAAGCCAATGCAGAGAGGCTAATACAGGAGTAATGTGGTCTCTTCTAGTTCTAGTCAGTACACGAGCTGCAGCAGAGATGACATTGCTCCTGTTCCAGCTCCTCTGCATTAGAGGTCAAAGTTCTTCTTCTCACCTACAAAGCTCTTAAAGCTGCAGGAGGTTATTTATTTTTGTGTCACTGGTCCAAAAATATATGAATACCCATCAACATCTTATAACTGAAGCCATGTGAGAGATCTTTAGACATCCGTGCCCAGAGCCGGCCCTATGTGGCGGCCTTGGCAAGATTTTATATGGCGTTCCCCTCCATCTGCGATTTATATTCACTTATGTGACCCACATGTAATCACGAATCATTGACTGGAGCCGCTCAGGTTGGATGTAACAGTCTTTTATTGAATCTGCCAGCTTGCATGTGTAACAAGACAAATGAGAGCACTCACCAGCCGAAGTGATTCCACCGGTGCTGTGAGGAATTCACTTTATAATATATAAAAGTGTGACTGTTACAAGACATAGTAACATCTTGTGATCATACAGTGGATATTTTTTAAACTCATCACTGACAGAGTGTAAAAAATAAAGATAAAACAACAGCTTATAACTGAGCCACATGAGAGATCTTCAGACATCTGTGCCCTCCTTGTTCTGAGAAAAGTTAGAAAAATCTAGCAAGGGACACCCACTTTAGGCCAATCAGGGTCCGGTTCCAGATGCACAGGGTGCTCTTATTGGATCATCTACTAAAGTATATGTGTTAATCTAAATGAGCTTTAGTTGTTGTTTGTGCAGGTAATGTTAATTTTATGAAGGGCCTCAAATACATCACAATGGCATAATGCTACTGGCAGCTGAAACACAAACACAGTGGATTGGTTGTGCACAAGAGAACAAGCGTGGCTATGAACACGATGATGGGGAGGGGTCAGGGGTCATCAACTGCATCTGAACAAGGCACAGTTTTTTTATTGGCATATGCTGTGAGAGCCAGATTTAAGAAAACAGTAATAATAATTAAAAAACAACAATAAAGAAATATTTATGAATAAATATAATAAGTTGTCAGTCCCTATCACCAGTCCTGAAGCAGCCATCAATAAACTGTCCTTAAAACAACACATTTGACCCAAAACATTTTCTCATTTTGGTAACACAGAACACTATAAGAGCAAAAATAAATAAATAAGTCAACCGTTATTTGTACAGAAGCAATTCATAACAGTCTCAAGACACTTTTAAGAAGAGCAGGCAGAAGCCATGCTCTTTATTTTATAGATACACACAAATATATACATTTACACACACACACATAGGTATATGTATATAATGTATATGTATTGCAGGTATTGCTGCCAAGGGTGACACAACCAGTTATTAGGTTCAGGGGGGGATTACTTTTTCACGTAGGGTCATGTAGGTTTGAAGAGCTTTTCCCTTAATAAATAAAATCATCATTTAAAAACTGCACTTTGAATTTACTCGGGTTATCTTTGTCTAATGTTAAAATTTGTGTGATGATCTGACACATTTAAGTGTGATGACAAATATGCAAAAAAAAGAAATCAAGAAGGGATCAAATACTTTTTCACAGCACTGAATATATATATATATATATATATATATATATATATATATATATATATATATATATATATATACTTTTTTTTTTTTAATGTGGATGATCATTTTTTGACAACTGTTGTAAGCTGTAATTGTAACTGAAATTGAAACTGGATTAATGTCCCAGCCCTAAAATATGCACATATATATGTATAGATGCAGTATGTATGTAGAGACTATTGAAAGACAACGGTTGATACAATTAATATCATAAAAATATTTCCAGAGCTCAAGTCAAAAATAAAATATTTCTTTCTGTGATGATTAAAGACGATATAATTTTACAAACAGCTCAAACATGTGGCTGCTTGATGGACTTTAAGTCCAGTATTAGCTTCATATTCTTCACTGGCTCATCGTCAGCTGATGACTTCAAACTCATTAAACTGGGTTCATGTCTGTGGACAATAAAGTTACACTGAGCTGATGAATTAATGCATGGACTTGATGTCTTTGTTTAACCACTGGATCGGTGAAATCTGGCAGAAGCAGAAGATTCTCCATCATTTTCATAATTCACTGTGCAGTCATCTCCGTCACACTCCTGTCAGATATAAAACATCCGAGTCAGCATGTGAGGAAGACTGTGGTTCTTCATCTGAACACATCAGTTCACTTCAGTCTGGATCTATAACTCACTGTGTTTTCAGCAGATGATCCCCAGTTCACTGAAAATCAGACACATAAAGACTTCAGCTCTGCTGAACAGATGATGGTCAAACGTTTGGATAAATGTTGCTTTGATTTTCTCACCTTGAGCTCTGAAGAGGAGAACAGTGATCACAGTCAGCAGGAGGACTAAAAACACACGCAGAGTCAACATGAAGACGTCCAGAGGACGAGCTGAACGATCTATCAAACAGAGAAACAGAGCTGATGAATATGACGACTCTGAGCCCTCTGGGGAAACAAAGAGGCCCGCTGGAGGAGAAGTCAGTTGTGAACGTGTTGAATATGATCGTCTCTCTACGCTGT
The DNA here is from genome assembly GCA_037902135.1 of Cetoscarus ocellatus. NCBI lineage: Eukaryota > Metazoa > Chordata > Actinopteri > Labriformes > Labridae > Cetoscarus > Cetoscarus ocellatus. Next base: position 244,392 of record JBAMNC010001698.1, on the reverse strand, counting down.
TTTTGTGGCTTGTTTTTTGTTACATTCGCTGTTCCACGCTTAATGTTGCATCAGCGACACAGACAACTCCTGTGACATTAATAACAAATGTCTTTTATTTCAGCTCACTATAGAGTGACAATCCATGTCCACTGAATACATTAGTTCCACCTTATCCAACAGTATTCACAGAACTTTTAGGTTTTGTGAAGTTGTCGCCCCATCAGCTGTGATAAATAACCTTAGCTTCTGTGCTGACTCTTTGTGCACAGGAGCAGATCTGATCTCTGATTGGACAGCAGCAGAGATGCGTCCACCAATCAGAGTGAAGACTCCCTTTAAAAAGCCTGCTGCTGCCACAGTTCGACAGTCTGCTCTGCTTTGTGTTGTGTAGCTTTGTTATTGTTGGACTGAAACTTGATTTAAAGCAGCACTGCAGATCTTTTGAGCCTTCAACTACTCTCTCCAAAGTCTGTTCAGTGGAGCTCGGCGCTGTAACAGAGAGCATGCCCCCGCCCCCTTCCCCCCACAGCGCTTCTCTGCTCTGTTTAGGGCTATGTAACTTTTGCTCCCATGACGGGGACACATATCGCAAGATGCTGCAAGAAGTGCAAACTGCTTTACGGCACTACGCGAGATTTGGCTTCCAGCTAAAGAAGCCAGTGTTTTGCATGTAGTAGTAGCAGCCATGGCATCCGCAAAGCGTGTGAGGAGGACTCTTTCCCCAGATTCAAGGACCAAAAGGACTATCGGACAACGCAAGGAACAAAACTAGAATTAACACTGGAGCCCACTTTGCTCGGTGGCGAGAGCGTCAGGAGATGGAAAATTACAAGATGGACGCCGAGCTTGCAAAGTTACTGCTGGAGAGGTAAGTTATGTTTTCGTTGGGTTTTCCCCCGTTCAACACTTGGTTTCAGTCGGTGGTTGCTCCGTCGCATTGCATGCTTTGTGTAACTTGGCGGACGTTGTTTTGTCAGTAAATGCTACCAGCGGTTATTTGCCGGCGAGTTTCTCAGATTACTGGAGATATTCATGGCACCGTGACGCTTGGTCATTCACTATTTCACTATTTCTTCCATGTCTTCGGATGTCCTGTCGACTCGCTTCTCCCGGCTCTGTATGTCAACAAATGCACGTTGCTGTGAGGCGCTGTGTTACGACAGTGCAATTACACCCAACGACCAGAGCGGCCCCTCGAGAGCAGACAAACCTGAATCTTACATAGTGGGGCTTAAATGTCTGAAGATCGTTAAGACACAGGAGAGGTTACTCATGTCAGTGCTTGTGGTATCTCTAACCGCTCAGTCCCCTTAATTCAGAGTTAACACTGTGCTGTTTTCTTCTTTTTCATTGTTTAGAGTTTGTGATTATTTTCATTTGGTTTATTGGTTTAATGTTATTTAGTTTAATTAGTTCTTAAACTTAGTTAAAGCTTTTATGTTTTGTCTTTAGTTTAATTTAGTATCAATTTGCACTTTCTGTTGCCTCGTTGTGTACTTTGACACCCTTTAATTTCTATTTGATAAATAATTTTAATTTAATCCCAAACTTCTGGTTTAATGTTGCTTCTCTTTCCCTCTAAAAAGAGGCAGATCATGACATTTTTGGAGGCTCGTCCAGGATCAGAGACCCGTGAAAAGAGCCCAAGAACTTTGACTTATTTCATTAAATGAAAAGTTAATGTTTTTAAAGTCATTTTTAATGGAGTTTTGGTAAAAAAAAAAAAAAAAGGCAGTATGAACTAAAATGAGCTCCTGGCTGAGTGCTCTCTATATCAACAAGACTGCTGTAGCACAGATGTTCTGGAGGAAAAAACTGTCCCCTTTAGTGAAGAATTTACAAAACCCTCTTGGCTGTAACACAAATCCTTCTGCTTCCTTGTGCCATGACCAACACTTCCTGAAAACGTCATCAGATTCTGTTGAGAACTTCTTCAGTTATCTTGCTCAAAGACAGACAGATGGACAAACAATCAGACAAACACCAGCAAAAGTTAACCCTCCCTGGTGGAGGAAAAAAAGGCATATCAGGTCAAAAATCTGTCTTAAAATCATCATCACATGTGAAGCTAGCCCTTGTGCTAATTTAGCTCATGCAGATGTTTGATAAACGTTGACTCACTGTTGGGAGTTGGAGCTTCATGGGCTGTTGTGGTGATTTCTGTTGTTGTCACTCTTTCAGCTGTCGTTGGCTCTGTTGTTGCTGGTCCTGTTGTCTCACCTAACACACATGAACATGAGTGATAAAACCCTTAAGGAACTAGTTAAGTTAAGGTCGTACTTTTTTTTTCCTTCGCTGTACCGAGGCAATGGCGATCAGCAGCAGTGTACCGGTAACTGATGTGACTGGCCTCCTGACCTTGATTTTCTTTTTCAAAAGCACATACAAATGTGAAAAGGGCAACTAACATGCAGCGGCAGTGGCAACATCTTGATCATTGAATTTTTAAAGCCCTAGTATGTAAGATTCCAGCGATCAGCTCTCTAGTGGCCTCTGTGGACGTTGAGAGTAACTGCACTGTCGTAAAAGAGAGCGCCTCAAACCAACGTGCATTTGTTGACATACAGAGGGCGGAGAAGCGAGCCGACAGGACATCCCGAGAGACAAATAAACCATGTGGACTGATAAGGTACAGTCTGATCATGTTTCTTTTTAACAAATCACTTTTCAAGCGTCAGCTGTCAGTTGGTAGCTCAGCGTTTGCATGCGTGTTCTGTAACTTTGACCGTAGCTCGTAGGCTGCGCCGAATAAATTACACAGAACAGGCGGCTATTTAAAATATCATGCTACATCCAGCATTTATTTGGGACCCGGCTGTTATTTGGTATTTACGTTTTTTTCATATTTATTCTATTCTATGGACAGAAATATGATCTATTTGATTTTATTACCAGTGGTTAAAGATCAGAAAAGATCTAAACATCCACACATCAAACTGATTCTTCAACATTTATGGTCTGTTAAATTTCATTTGATATAATTTGTAGACGGTACCATACAAATATTGTAGGTCTGTGATTTTATTGGAGTCAAAGCCTCGGCCTACCACTGTGTGATTCAAGCCTTCACTCACACTGGCCCTGCCTCAACAGGGCTTGAGCACAATTACAGCACCTGTGGTCTATGATAAGACTCACCCTCACAGTGGACGGAGAGACACAGAGACAACTTCACCACCGTGTGGGACATTTAAAGCAGGGCTCTCCACGGGCATATGGAGGAGTCAGCCAGAGGGACACAGTAACCCACCAGGGGGGTCCACGACATCCATGATAAAAACAAAGAGCTCAAGGTGATGAAGCTACAAAAAATCATGTTTGATGGACGTTGATCCATCATTTGGCTTTGCTCTGTCACCGGTCAGACTGTTAACACAGTGCCACCACAGGGCCACCACAGGGATGGAATAATAAAAACACAAATATATATTCAGTTCTTTAAACTGATTTCATGTTTTTCCATCCAATTTCTGTTTTTTGTTCTTGTGTTCAAGATTATATTAAAACTATTTTTAAGATGTTTACTTTTATAACCTTGTATTCAAACCACAAATGAAAGAAACAAATAGATTCTTCTTAATTTCTTTTTAAAGTTGGTTCATATTTACTAAAAATGTATGAAAATGTAAGAATATGTACTCTGAGAAGCCAACATATCCATTAGGTCTGGGACAAAATCTCAAAATGTTGATATGTCATCGTCCTGGCACGTGCAAACCAAATATCAAATGTTATCTCCAAATATTGACATTTTTACCAAGACATTTTGTCATTTACTGGTAAATCATATTTCTCTGTTGATTTGACTCAGCGTGGTAGAACTTCAGGTCAGAGATGGACGAGAGGGCAGAGGCAGAGACACAGGAAATGGGCCCCAGACTGGACTTGAACCTGGGCCGCCTGCACGGGGTCAGAGCCTAAATACACCGTCAGTGCACTGGTGTCACTCAGTGGACCACCAGCTGATGTTTGTACCTAATAAAGTGGCCGTTTGCTGTCCTTCACTTGTCCATCTGGACATGGTCCCAGTGAAAGTGATTGTAAAGGCAGAACCTGCCTCTTTGTCCTTCAAGGGTTAGTTCAGCTTTTTGAAGTGGGGTTGCTGGAGGCCCATGTCTCTGTAAATATGAGTGCCAATAAAGGAACTTGGGAGCTTCGTCCCTGGGGGGAGATATCCGGGACGGACAGGAGCTGGTACACAGCATTATTACATGGTGCCACTGAAAGCCTCGTAATTACCCCACTTAGAGGTTTAAACTACTCAAAAACTATGTTGGCTCAACAAAACAATACAGAAACATTCCCTGAACATTTCATCAAAATCTATTTTGAACTTTCTGAGTTATCTTGCTCACAGACAGACAAACGGACAAACACCAGCATGGACATGACCTCCTTGGTGGAGGTGACAACACTTTTCTTTAACTAGAAGAGATCAGTGAGCGTGCACTTACTCCAAAACCTTTCTGACATTGTTAATAGAGTTTTTATTGAAAATGTGGAAAACTTTCCCATCACACAAAGTCAACAAATCCTTTAAAATCTCCTGGACCCACATCCTGATGTGGATCAGCACCAAAAGAAGTCACCTCTTCTTCTTCTCCATCACCAACATTCCCTGAAAATTTCATCAAAATCTATGTTGAACTTTCTGAGTTATCTTGCTCACAGACAGACAGACAGACAAACACCAGCATGGACATGACCTCCTTGGTGGAGGTGACAACAGGACACTGTTGATTTTAAATGAAGCCATGCAGAGATGATCAGGTGAAGCATCATGGGACATTAGTCCATCACGTTGATATTACAGCTGATACATTGGCTGTAAATATGGGCATAAGTTTCAATATCTGCCAATACAGATATGGGATCAATAACATGGTTCATCCCTGCTGCTAGCAGGTACGTATCCTGGGTCAGAGTTTGCCTACAGGTGTTCACATTTGACTTCCAGCTTTGTTTGGATGGATCTCACACTTTGCCTGTAAATTGGTGAGCACCAGTTAATAGATGAGACGTTTAGAGATGAGACCTCTGCACTGGAGGCAGAGCCACCTTCTTACTGCAGAGAGACAAGATTCAGGAGAGAAATTCATGCTAACAGTGTTCTATGATAGATCTGATATTAATGAAGACAAAATCATCATCAAGTTTATGAATGTGACTGCGTCAAGACCAGCAGAGAAGACCCTGCAGGTCCTGATAGCCCACCACCCAAATGAAGAAACAAACTCACCTTTAGAAACTCTGAGCTGAAAGCAAGATTCAGGATAATATCCTCTGCTAGACATGTCCTGGTCACAGTAATAACGTCCAGCATCCTCCTCTTGGACATTGTTGATGACCAGAGAACAGTCCTCAGTGAGACGCAGTCTGTTTTTGTTAGCTCCAACATCTTCATTGATGTTCCCTTTTGTTGTCAGCTGGACCCATTTGTCTCCTGAAGGGTAGAAGTCCCATGTTGTATATCCACAATTATTTTGAGGTTTTCTTGAGTTTTCACATGTCAAAGTGACGTTTTCTCCATGTTTTGCAGTCAGAGGTTTTACTGTGTCTGCTTCTGTAGAAATAAATAAACAAAATAATCAGCTGAAACAAAGACCATACCCTCTTCGGCCACTTTATTAGGTACACCTTGCTAGTGCCAGGTTAGATGAGACAAACATACTTTGAACAAAGAGACAGGACAAAACTGAACTCAGTAAACAGGATGTTGACATTACTGTTATTGATAAATCCAGGGGGTTAAATCAGCCCCTTACTTCATCCACATGTGGAACAGTTACACATGATAAAAATGTGGCTCTTTCTTCTTCTTCTCTTGCTTTGTCTTGTCCTTTCTTTACCTAAATCAGTGAAAGTTCCTCCATCATGTGCTGTGACTGAAGGCAGTGTTTGTTTTGTTGAATGTTTTATGTGAACGTCAGACTTTGCAGGAGTGGATGACACGTGTGGCAAACAGGTGACTGGAGAAGAATCAGGAAAACTGTCCCGTGCATGGATTTAATGCACACATTTAAAGGTCGAGTATATCTGAGTCATCAGGCGCAAGTCCAAGTGACATCAAGAGTCACTGGTGTTCAAGTCGAAGTCGAGTCAAATTTGAGACGTCGTCAAAACTGTGTCCAAACCTCTGCTTGTTCATAACGTGCTTTCTGTTGCCTTTCTATCATCTCAAACACTCTGCCCATTCCCCTCTGACCATGAGAACTGCAGCTCACTGGATATTTTCTCCTTTTTAGACCATTCTTTGTAAATCCTTGAGATGATTGTGCATGAAAATCCCAGCAGATCAGTAGTTTCATCTGTCACCAACAACCACGTCATGTTCACAGTCTCTTCAATCATCTTTCTTTTCTTTTCTGATACTCAGTTTGAACATCAGCAGGTTGTCTTGACCATGTCTACATGCATAAATGCATTAAGTTGCTGTTATGTGATTGATAAGCTAGTTGTGTTAATGATCAGTTGAATGGGTGTACCTAATGAAGTGTCTGGTGAGAATAAGTCATTATCATTCAACTGGTCATGGCTGTAACACACTGATAGGGAAAATGTTCAATTGTCGCCCTCGTGTCTTGGTTTGTAAACTGTCTCCGATGTAAATCTAGTGCCTTGGAATGTAAATTGTCTGAAGCCTGGTAACTACACCACCGCTGGTCCTTTTCCTAACCTAGACCTCCTTACACCTGAAGCTCAGACTGACCCCACCCATCCTTGTAACCCTTGATCAAATAACTTTGTATGCATACTGGCAAAGGAAACAGCGTCTCTCTTCTGTTGTTTTACCATGCCTTAATACACTCAGACGTCTGTCTTCTGTCTGCTATTGACTTATCATGTCTGGTCACAATGCACCCCTCTTTTTCCTTTTGGTGTATCCCATTGTTTCCTACTGTGCTTAAACCCTGCTCCTTCCTCAGTCATGGTCAGCTCACAGACACAGACCTGCACTCTGTCAGTTCACCAGCTTGCCGGCGTGCTTCAATAAACTCACCTCACCACAGCAAACCCTAAACTGGACTCTAAGAATTTTTCTTCAACAACATGAACACATTCAGCTTTCTTAAATGAGTGAAGCTTCTCTCCAGTTTCCTGATTGAATAGAAAGTGTGACAGAAATGTTCTTACCAGTGAACTGAGGCAGAGCTGTAAGGAGGAAAGAAATCTGAATCCACCTGAACTCCTTCATGACTCTCTGTCCTCTTCTCTCAAACTTCATCAGAGTCTAAAGCAGACTTTCTGAAGACAGGATGAACCTCCTCCCTTTTATCAGAGGTGGTGTCACTTCCTCAAATGTCTTCAGCCAGCGTGCGGTCTCTTTCTCTGTGAATTTCTCCTGATCAACAAAAATGAGAACATTTCTCCTTTTTTCACTTTGAAGATGCAGTTGTTAAAAATGTGGTTTGTTCTCATGTCAGGAGACTCATTTGGATCACAGCCTGATTATTTTCACAGAGGTGTGAGCAGAATGATTCAGACGAGCTGGAAGTCTAATACTTTGATAACTATAAGCTAAAAGATAACTATAATCAGAGGCCACTTTATTAGGAACACCTTGTCAGTTCAGGTGAGAACCTTCAGAACTGCCGTCACTCTTCATGGCATTGATTCAACAAGGTGCTGCTGCTGCACATGTTGACATCAGAGCATCACACAGTTGCTGCAGATCTGCCAGCTGCACATCCATGATGAGAAACTATCTATCTATCTATTTATTTATTTATTTATTTATTCAATTATTATTTTGTTAAAATAGGGGACAGTGCACATTAATGAACGTTGGCATGTAAATGTTCCAGATTGTAGCCATGAGCATTTTTCCGTCTGTGGTCTGTGACAGGTTGATTAAATACATTTGTTCAAGTGTGAACAATCTTAAAATAAACACAGTACATAAAACAACAGTCACAGGCAGTGACCGGAAGACAGATACACAAAATAACATGGACTCTGCATTCATTTGATGTCGTATTTTTGGGGATAAACTCAAATTGTGAGATTAAATTTGGAATTCAGAGGTAAAAAAGTCAGAACTCTGAAATTAAAGTAAGAATTACCAGGAGAAAAGCAAGAATTCTGAGAATTAGGTCATATTTTATCAGATTATTCTTTCCTTAATCTCAAAATTCTGAAATTTTTCACAGTCATGAAAAAGTTTAATAAAAAAAAGTCTTTGCAGCGCCTTAATACTCCTCTGAATCAGAGGGCTGCTAAAGTGCTGACATGTTGCACATCAGAGTAAAAATGCTCTTCTATAATTGCACTCTTGCCCATGCCAGTTATCTTGTACAGGTTTGCATAAACAGACGTGATTGTGCTCAATACTACACATGGTGAACATACACAGATGTAATTATCTCTGCAGTATGAAGTCACACACAGAGATGGACTCATACGCACATTAAAAACAGATGTTTGTGCTCTCAGATCTGGTTTGTCCTGGGCCACACCTTCAGGTGAGCCCTGAAAGTGTCAGAGCTGGATTATCTCTGACTGATGGTGGTGAACTGCTCCATAATGTGCTGCCTCTGAACAACAGAACATGTGGCTCTCCTGATTGGGCTTGAAGACCCTGTGGTTACTTTCTGTGTAACGGACTTCTTTGTTGTCATTTCTGCTGACTGCCTCTGATGACAGCGGGACGTCTTTCATTTTAGTGTACGCAGAACAAAGTAGAAGGAACTGATGAGAAAGAGACTGATGATATCGATTCTTTGAGGGAGTTTTTATTGATTCTTAAGAATTGGGTTTTGATTCCCATCCCTAGACTTGCCCTTGGAGACTTGAGACTTGGACTTTGGCTCGGAGATTTTAGACTTGAATAGGACTTGAAACACCTGACCCGTGTCCATCTCTGGTATCACTTTGAGGTCCATATAAGGTCCAGTCCCTCTGAGCAGATGAAACATGGATGTGTTTTGAGGAAGTCAAACGTATGCGTGTTGATAAATGTCTTAGTGTCATGTTTTGTGACGTTGATGTGGTGCTTTTCAATAAACTAGAGATGTTTGACTGTAAATGAGAGCAAAAGCTGACTGAAGCTTCCTTTGATCTTGAGTTTCATGCTGACGCCTGCAGTCTGAGGAGATGATGTCTCTGTTGGTCCGTCATTTACTGTGAAGTGAAGGGGAAGTATTTGGTGAGTATGAGGTAACCACACCAGCAGCACAGCTCTGTCAAACTGTTGTAACCACATAAATGTGTTTTGGTTTGTCAGATTGGAGTTTTTCTATGTTTCAACCAACACTGATCACCAGGGGCCTCATTTATAAAACATTGCATAGGATCCATACTAAAGTGAACGTGCGCCCAAAAGCTGAAAATGGCGTGCGCCAAACAATAATCTGCACATGCGCACACCTGCAAGGCCTTTATAAGTCTCAGTCCACCTGGAAAGTTGTGCAGGTGGATTTACTTCACATCCCGCCCACTACACACCCACATGTTACTACATGGTCAATGCAAAGTACCTCATGAATGTTTTTGCAGCACCAGCCTGCAGTCTGTTCCCGACACTGCTGTGCGTCCGTGGGGGCAGCGATACGCCCTGGCTGCGTAAAGTCTGCCAAAACCGAAGAAGACGAAGAAGCTGTGCGTCAGGATGAATGAGTCGTGTGTTGACCCCGGCCACCGTGCCACTAAATTTGTCAAAACCATGTTCGAAGGACAAATAATTTCTACACTGATTGAATGCACATTTTTTAGGTTCACATAAACAAATTTGTTTTCACTGCAGTCATTTGCGCCTATTACATTTGGGAAACCAGACATTGCCTAAATTGCCTTTTCATGTTGCCTGTTCACCCACAGTGAAAGGAACCCTGATGTATCGACTGGTCATGTTTATAATGCCATCAAAAACGGCTGGCATTATTGTGCTGAGGGATGGCTGCGATATCCCAGACCTAAGAACAGAATTTAACTGTATTATCATACCCAAAATGGGCTTTAGACAGAAAATGTGACATTATATATTGTTAATCATATCAAACACAAACCTGTAATTCTGTGATCAGGCTGTCCTCGTACGTCCATAAAGACTCTTCAGCTGCTTCAAAATGCTGCAGCACGTGTCCTGACTAGAACTAAGAGAAGAGATGACATTGCTCCTGTTCCCGCTCCTCTGCATGAGGGGTCAAAGTTCTTCTTCTCACCTACAAAGCTCTTAAAGCTACAGGAGGAAATTTATTTTTGTCAGTGGTTCAGAAATGTATGATTACCCATCAACATCTTATAACTGAAGCCACATGAGAGATTACATCCTCCATCTTTAACGGTCAGGCAGCAACATTTCTTACAGAGTTTTGGAACAATATTGTTAGTTATCAGTCCCTATCACCAGTCCTGAAGCAACCACGTGGTTTTCATTAAAAGTTCTTGACATTAATCATCAATAAGCTGTCCTTATAACAACACATTTTCACATTTTGCTAACACAGAAGATCAGAAGAGCAAAAAAAAATCAATAAATAAATCTTTGTTAGTATAGAACCAATTCACAGCAAGTGTCAGACATACTCTTATTGCACACACACACACCCCTATTTATATATATATATATATATATATATATATATATATATATATATATATATATATATATATATATATATATATATATATATGTATATATATATATATATATATATATGTATATATATATATATATATATATTATATATATATATATATGTATATATGTATATATATATATATATATATATATATATATATATATATATATATATATATATATATATATATATATATATATATATACACATATATATATATATATATATATATATATATATATATATATATATATATATATATATATATATATATATATATATATATATATACACATATATATATATATATATATATATATATATATATATATATATATATATATATATACATATATATATATATAAGCACACATATAGACAAAGGGACTAAAAATAGATTTACACGAGGTTTGCCCCTTGAAATGTGGTATCTCGTTTTGAAGAGAGTCCTCATGTCTATATGGTTGTTAAACTGTTAATTATGGAGTTATTATCAATAACACTGAAAAGAAAGAAAATAAAATTAAAGGTTGAACTTGTTTACAAGACTGTGAAAAAAGTCAGAACTCTGAAAATGTCTAAATTCTGAGATTAAATTTAGAATTCAGAGAAAAAAGTAAGAATTTTGAAGTAAAGTAAGAATTATAAAAATTAAGTCAAACTTTATCTTAGGATTCTGACATAATTCTGGTGACCACTGGTCCAAAGTATTTCCAGAGGACACAACATGAAACGTTAACATTTATCCCCACAAATGGAGACCATCAGCCCACACTGAGGAGGACCCACCCCCCTGGTCCCAGAGCCGCTTACTGCTGCGGCCTTCAGGGTCCGCCTGTAATCCTCCAGGTCCAGGTGATGCACACCAGTCACAACATTTCACTGATTCAGTCTGGTGTTCAAAAATACTTTGATTAAGAGCAAACAAAGTGTAACTGATGTTTAGGTGGAATTAACGTTTGTGAGAGGTCAAGAATTAATTTGGGAATAAATCCAGGAGATTGGATAATTTTTTAAATATGTATATATGTACAGGGAACAATAGTAAAGGGCGTGTATGTTTTGATTCATTAACCCTCTGGTGTCACTATAAAACATACATTTTTCAATTTAGGACAAAAATGTCCACCCCCAGAAAGATCCATAAGATATCGTATTATATATACTATACACATATACATTTTGAGTGTTTTTTTTATTTTTTGTCAATTTCAGTCCTAATCAGAAGTATTAAATTAAACTATTAAATGAAATAAAACATTTTTAAAAGTTTAACCTTCTAACTGCCAGGTTTACACCAATGTGTCACTCTCATTTTCACACTAAAAATGCAAACTTTAAATTATTTTCTTCATGATAAACATCTTTGTTTTGATATATAGAAGATGATCAAGATCTCCTGCCTGCCTAACAGAGTTTTTTCTTTCCACTGTAACTTTTGCTAAATGTTGCAAAGGCTATTCATGGAAAATACCTGTTAGGTCTGAACTGATAAAATAATTCTACTGCTACTACTTCAAATATACCATTCCTACTGCTAATAAAAACAGAATTAGTAATATTAATAACAATATCAAAAGAGTGTGACTTTGACCTACTCTTATGCAGAGTGTCTTGAGGTGACAATCATTGTGATTTGGTGCTGTACAAATAAAGAGTGGATAATTAACTGATTCATTAAAAATGTATTTATATGGATGAATCATTTTTGCATGGTTGAATTAAAAATTTGAAGACAGTTAAAGCCAAAATGCCAGTACTTCCAAAACTGCCAAAAATCAGTCAATTTTTTTTTTACCCACATTTTGAGTTAAATCTTTTGTTCAGCTTCAATTACAATAAACAAAAAACAACCAAACGTTTAAGAAATTTCAGGATCAACTTATCATTTGTATGATTATTTTAAATAATAATTATTTAAAATAAAATCTTGGATTTGTCATGAAATTATGTAAAAATTGCAAATATTTGACACATTCAGCCATTATATTAAAAAAAAAGTCTCCCAACATTTATCCTGTTGAAAAAAGCAGTGTTTTGAACGTCTCTTAAGAAGAACAGTATTTTATATTTGGACCTTTTGATCAGAGCTTTAGATGATTACGGTATACAACTTGAAAAGTTGTAAATAACTTTTTTGTGTAGTATTTTCATAGCAGTTTTGAAAGTGGACACTTTTGTCCTTAAAGGCCTCAGTGCATAATACACACTATTTTAGACCCATTATGTTAATTGAATTAACATTTTTCAGAATTTAAAAAGAGAGATAGGATACTTTCTTAAAAAATCATACTAAAAGCAGCAAAATCTTTGAAATACTTGAGGATTGTTGAGAGTACAAACATCTGCCAAGGCATTTCTGACTATGTTAACTAAACTGTTTATGTAAATGTAGAAAACTGTCCTTTGTAACGACGTCTACAAATCCTTTTAAAAAAAATCCTAATCCATATTTGGATTTGGATCAACACCAAAATCCAACGGCTTCTTCCTTTGTCATGACCAAAATTATCTGAAAATAGCAACAGAATCTGTTGGAAACTTTTTAAATGATCTTGAAATTTTCACCACAACCACACAGACATGAGGACCCTCCTCTAATAAATTTGTTTGCAGCAGAAACAAATTTGACGACGACAGGTCTATGATTGGTCCATTGATCTGTCACTAGCTTTAGTTCTTACTTTAGTCCGCTTGTCTCCACTTACCTCCCTCCCTTTGCCCACACACCCAACACAGCATCGTGTGGATTTGCTGTTCATCATGAGACTGGGGTCCACATTCAAGATTTCCTGCTGCTTAACAGAAGGTTTTTTCTTGCCGCCATGATGGAGGGATTCATGATTGGCTATATGGATTCATGTTGGGTGTTGGATGTATATATTTGTATATATATGTATATGTGTATTTTTATATGTATATATGTATCTATGCATATATGTGTATCCATAATATGAAGAGCTTTGTGCTCTATTGTAAAGTGTCTTGAGATAACACTTGTTATGAATTGGCGCTATACAAATAAAGATTGATTGATTGATTGATTGATCTTGTTAATAGATGGACAGATAGACAAACTAACAAACAGACAAAAAATGGCAGATGTTGCAGGTGGAGTGTTTTATTTAAAATACAATCTTGAATGTGTCAGAAATTCGCATCATTGCAAGTATTTTACACATTCAACTTCTGTCTTAAAAAGCTGAAAAAGTGGTAGGAAGCCGAAGTGCCCGGAGAGAACCCATGAATGCACAGGGAGAACTTACTGGCACAAGGTTTGAACCAGCACCTTCTTTCGTGTGCCACCGAACCACCTTGATTAAAACATGTGACCTAAAAGCACTGAAGGGTGATTAGATTTTGGAAGTGGACATTTCTGACGATAATGGCCTTAACACATACTAAACACATTTGTTTTAAAACAATTAGGTCAATTAGTTTTCTGTTTAATTTCTAAAGAAAGACACGGTACTTTCTTACAAAAAAAACACACCATGTGTATTTTGTTACACTTTTTAAGATAACCTTTTAGGCTTTTTTATCAGTTTACCTCCTGCTCATGTCTGTTTCTCTGTTTTATCACTGCTTTTATTATTATTATTATTATTTCATTATAATTTTTAATATCGCCTTTTAATTTTTGTTGTCCTGTTTTCTGCTTTCTCCCCCTTTTTCTTACTGATTTTCTATTTTTAGTTTTTATTTCAGTCCTCATGGTCTCGTGTGGTTCTTGTGTTGTCTGGGTTCTTGTGACATATGAAAAGGGCCACTTGACACCAGAAGCGCCGGTTGCTCTCCTCAGCTTTTCTTGCTAGTGTCTATTATACCTTTTATGTTTTTCTGTAAGAGTGCCTTGATATAAACTGAGCTTTTTGTTTTTATTTCCTTTTGTGCTGAAGCTCTTGTGCTTTGCTGCCTGTATGTTCTTGACTGTTTGTCAAAGCACTTTGTAAACCCCTGTTTTTTAAAAGTGCTATACAAATAAAGTTATTACTATTTTTATTATTATTATTATTAAGACAGTCAAACTCTTTGACAAATTAAGAGAAAAAGACTCCTGCTGGACAAAACAGTCCATGATGATACCAGCTGATTAAAGGATCTTTTCACTGCAGGCAGCAGCTCTGTCTCATCTACCGTCTTTGTGTTTTAGTGTTTTCTTCACTCATTTGTCTCCTGCTGTGTGTGTTGGATTTATATTCAGTGCACTTACAGCTCAAGATGATTCACAACAGAGAAGCACTCAGAGAAAATTCAATCTTTCCAGGCTTCAGTTACGACATCATTAGGTGTAATCTGTCCGAGTTAAAGGCCTCACTGCTTGATGCTTTACTGAGGACCTGTGGCATGCTGAACCTACGGCAAAAAATTGTACTCATTTTTTTTATAGAACTTACTTTGCTATGACTGCATCTCTAAATATCTTTTATTAGGCATTAAAATATAATACATAGCATTTTTTAAAAAATATATGGTAAATGTTATATATTTGTACTTTGAAAACTGGGAAACATTCAGTCTTTTATTGCATTAAAAGAAGCTTAAATTGACTTTAGTTTTGTGTCATGTTCATCAAATCATGATTTTTTAATTGTGTTTGAATTAAAATACATCAATGTTGGTACCATTTTTTTAAAGCTTTAAACTTGATATTTAACCTTGATAGTAAACCTTGTTGGTTCCAAGCAGCTTCAGCTCTTATGGGGACACTTCCTCACAGTTTTTGAAGGCACTCTGCAGGTATAGGTTGCTCCAAACATCTTGGAGAATTAACCACAGGTCTTGTGTGGGTGTAGTCTGGCTTGGATCTTTCTGTCTTTTTGTGTAATCCCAGATAGATCAGGGCTTTGGGGAAGATAATCTGGGCCCAATCAGACGCCCCCATGGTGGATAAATTTCTGCTTGTATGTCTCAGCATTGAGGACACTATTAATCCTGGCCAAAACAACCCCATTTGCAGAAATGCTGTTCCAAACTTGCAAGAAACTCCCAGCATGCTTTACCATCGCCTGTAGACACTTGTTATTGTACCACTCTCCAGGACCTTCAGTGGATAAACTGCTTCATCCTAGAGCCAGATTTAAAGAGTTTTGGTTTATTAGTCCAGCGCACATGATGACATTATCTGCACCCCATCCCACTTCCACTTTTGCACAAAACAAAGCTCAGTTGTTTGGCCTTGTTTCCATGATAAAATTATGGCTGTAAGGCCACAACTTCTCCATGAAGAACACTCCTGGCCAGACTTATCTGAACCGCATGGGTCCCTCTGGTTTCTGCCAGTCCTGAGCTGATGGCCCTGCTTCCAGTTTCACAGGGAAGTAAGCATGGTGTATTTTTAGTTTACACATTAAAACCCTTTTATGCATAGTGGTCACTACAGAGGACAGCTATTCAAAGGCTGTTCTCTTGTACATGCATGAGTTTTCTTGTTATACTGTAGTTTCATATCAGCCAACAAAGTAGCCACCTGTGTGTCATTCAACACTGCCACCTGTTGGCCAGTCAGGGTAAGTGCATTTTATTTAGGCTAAACCAAGACCTTAGGAGTTAGAGAGTGCTCGTGTTATGGGTAGTGGTTTTTTGTTTTTTTGTCTTTGTGTTTTCTCTTTCTCCTCCTCCTCCTCCTCCTCTCTCCTCTCCTCTACTCCTCTCACTCTGCTGCAGGCTGAGGAGTCACCCTCAGATTGCCGAATGGACTACACCTGTGGCTGCAGCAAGGAGCTGGGATAAAAGGGGGAGAGCAGGGAGCATTTCTTTCTCTGCAGCAGACAGTGACACTGGTTTTCATGGGGAAAGCACCAGCATCTTCAGTGGAAGACAGACTTTTTCTTTTCTAGGTTGACCCTCAAGTTTTGTGGAAACTCTCTTTAGTTTGTTTGTCTTTAGTTGACTTTGTTAAATAAATTTCCACTTATTTTTGGATGATTCCTTCCTCTCTCTTCATTTCCTGGTATTTTTCTTTAATTGTTATTTCCCCTTCCTCCCCTATTTTTGGGGAATGTAACAGCTGGCATTAAGTAAAATCTAAGTATTTATATGATTAAAATTCTAAGTATTTACTTTCTATTGGAGAAATTTGTAATTGATCATCTGTCCTCTAAATTGGACGTCACACATTCTGCATCAGATTAGCAACATAAAAAACTATTTTTATTTAATTCTTTACCATTTTGTATGATTAGTTTATGAAATACATATTTCTTTGGTTCAAAAGTTAAGTGCATAGTGTCGAGCTGAGTTGACTTGATGGGAACCCCATGAAATTTAGGTCCACAAAATAAATAAGATAAGATAAGATATGATTTTTTTATTAGTCCCACAGGGGGAAATTCAAAATTTTCAGGAGCTGCACAATACAAAGAAGAAATATAAGAAAGATATTTACAAATGAGAAATAAAATAGAAAAAAAAAATCTAAGTGGTATTAACAGTGGTTATGTACATGTTTGATCTTTTACAGGTGGAAAATTAGAGATATTATAATTATAAATACGGCTGCAGAAAGGAAGGACCTGCGATACCTATATATATACTGATGGAAATAAATAAACAAGTAAATCGTTTTTTTATGCCTAAAGATGAATAAGAACACACAGGAAAAAAATTTTGACTAAGGTTTTCATAATTCTTGCATGAAAGGATTAATATCTTGTCATTGTAGTGTATTCAACTGACTAATAGGTCAAAAAGGATTTAAATATCATCCTGTTTTAATTTACGTTTTAACAAAACGTCATTCATTGGAATTGGGATTTATACAAGTACAACAAAATTTAACGTATCACTAGTTTTATGGAGCAGAAGATGTTTTAAAAAGGTTTGATAATTGTTTGTGTAGAAGTCTTGAAAATTCCAGGAGACAGTCTCTAACATTGGTATGTCCGACGGTCCGTGAACGCCGCAGCAGATGCGGTCTTATTTGTTGTCTCCAGCAGGAGGGCGTTCCGCTGAAGAAGAGACTAACAGTGTGCTGAAATATGCCGGCGTACGAGCTTATTGGTCCATTTTTACATGCTGTCAAAGCTTAGCGTTTGTCTCACAGAGTCCTACTAACACCCAGGACCGGGCCTTCCTTCATGTTAGCCTTCCTGGAGGCTTCAGTGCCGGGGGAGAGGCGACAGAGGAGGCCGGGGCTGAAGACATGGAGGCTCCCCGTCCTTCAGAGGGACTGAGCTGTAGGACGGTAGGCTCTCCGTCTTTTCTTCCTCCTTCAAGAAACAATGAAAGGTGGACAGGGGAGGTAATGCTGTCCCCGCCTTCTTCGCTAGCACTAGTTTTGCTTTAGCTGCAGTTTTTCGGAGGTCTGCTGCTGCTTCTGCACCGTCGTCCACAGAGAAATGTGATCTTTTATCCACACGGACTCAGGCATGATGGTGGTTTGAGCCTCTCCTTCAGTCCTGGAGTGGCTGTCTGCAAGAGTCCATTGGACCTGTGGGGAAAAACACAACACCCATCACTGAATCTGATCTGTTAGGCATGCACAGTCCTCTTTCGGTTCAGTTTATAAGCATAAAACCACAGAGCAGAGGCCACAAACGTGACACATGAGGGACAATTGCTCCCAAATACTGATCAGAAAAGCATGATGGAGAGATGACCACTGTAGTTTTAACGCTGCTGCAGGATCCTCTGCTCCTGTGCTCCCAGAACTTGTTACATGTGTGCAAAATATGTGATTCTACATTCAGAAATAAATAAATAAGCATCTGCAGGTGCTTAAATATTAAAGACCTCTTCAGTGCTGCAGAGAAATGCCAACTTTTGAGGGAATCAGTGTTCACATCCTTCAAGAAATTCAAGAAATGTTGCTGATATATCATCAGAACTCACATGATTATGCAGAAAAGCTAAGGATGCTCAGGTTACATTTTTGCTGGTATCTGTTGTGCCAATATTTTCAGATGATTCTGCAATTAGAAAAAATATACACACCTTTTCAATGTATAGTGCAGCATTAAAATCAAACAAATCTCAAATTTTCAGTACAAAATTCTGTTTTTGATGATTAAACCTAGAAATGAAACAGAAATCGCACAAACAAGTGTCACTCTTAAGAGCCCATATTATGCTGTTTGCTAGGACTGAACGATTTTAGGAGATCTAATTGTGATTTTTCTGGCAGATATTGCGATTTCAATTTGATTCACAATTTTCTTCAAATCAAGCTTCAGTGCAATATTCACCATGTTTACAATATAGACAACAGTAAGGAAATCAGTGATCTAAAGCACATAACACATTATTCATCATCTCATATTGATGATAAATAATCTGTTTTCATTATTTAAGGGATACTCCAACTTCCACTCCTAAACAGTGAAATTGTTGACCTGCTTACCAGCACTTCCGTAAATGTAGGTTGCCTACAAATGTCTTGAATAGTATGTGTAAAATAACTTACACAACAGATCCTGGGTCAGTCAGAAGTGCTGCAAAAAACTAAAATTGTGATTTCGATCTGAAAACAGCCCAACTGTTTGCAGTATTACACCTTTGTGTATTTTAAGTCTTCCCCTGTGTGTTAAAGCAGTGGTTTTCAATTTATTAGTCTGTAAATAACCATTTTATCCACAGATACTAAATCATGATCATTAAATAAATATTCTTTATTAACTGTAATACTTGCAGTCTTAGTTGTTTAAAATTAGGCTTGCAAAAAAAATCGAAGAGACCCAAAAGTAATTATTTCCTCTTTTCATTAATGAAGCTACAACAGTTTTAGCTGTATGATGGAAAAACACTGCACAAACTGATGGAGTAGACTGAAGACTCAGAGATGAGATGTTGTTGTTGTTGTTGTTGTTATAATAACTTACAGTTTTACAAATGGACAGAGAGATCAATCTAATATTTAAATAATATCTGTCATGATTATAATCCGGAGAGGAATGATGTTGATTAAGATAGCAAATGACACAACAGTGGGTTTAACTGGTCTGAAAGTAATATCAGTGTTGGAAGAAAAAGTTGATCATTAAATTGGCAGATGTGAACATTTCTGCTGAAAGAATCATAGGCTCAGTTACAGTCTGTGTTGATCAAACTGTTTCTGCTGTGTCTGCCTGTATGTTCATATCTATGCAGATGATGGTGATGATGTTCTTAATGTTACCAAAACCGAATTATAAATAAACCTTGGTATAAATAATTTACATTTGAGCAGCACATTGAATGTTTAATAGGCCAACTTTGGCAGAAACTTTTGTTCTGCACCAACTAACAGTATTTCCATTGTCTCACAGTAGATGGTGGTCTTTACAGAGCATGACAATTTCAATGCAAAGTTTTTAATTTTGTTAAAATGTCAGATTTCTGGGATTGAATTCAGAAATGTGAGCTTAAAGTCAGCTTATTTAGTAAAAAATCATAGGTTTGAAAAAATAAGCTGAAGAAAATGTAAGAGTTTTTCCTCAGGATTCTGACTCAAATTTCAAAATTCTGACTTAAAATTGAGAATTCCTACTTAAAATTCTTACATTAATCAGAGCTGGGCAACGTATCGATTTAACCAATTAATTCAAATGATTATTTGTAGAAGATTAGAAAATTAAAAATCTTTTTTTCCTTGACTTACTGTTACTCCATTAATACGCTGTTGTACTGTTTAAAAATATAAATACTGAAAGTTTGCAGTGTTTTCATGATGGTCAGTCCAGTCAGGATTCGCACAAGTGCATATTAAGGACTGCATTTGTTTAAGTTTTAGATTTTGAAAATAGTTCAGTTTTCAATGTTTATGTAAACAAGCCTGCCTACTTTCAAACCACAGAAATAACATTTGATGACTAAATTACAGCATGCACTTGAATTATAAGAGGTAGACTCAATTTAGTTTTGAAATATATGCATGGGGGCAAAATTATGCAGTTTCCTGTCACTAAGAGTTTTTTCTTTTCGAGGGGAAAAGTGTTTAAATCATGAATTGAGTTTTATGACAAAAAGTCTGGGATTTTATTTTTAGGCCATATCTCCCAGCCCTAGGTTAATCTCAGAATTCTGACCTATTTCTTTATTTCCTCCTTTAATTTCAGAATTCTGACTTTAATCTCAGAATGTTTACTGTTTTTTAATCTTAGAATTCAGGCTTTAAAAAGTCAGGATAAAGTCAGAATTATAAAATCAGACCCTCCACAGTTTTGACTTAAATCTCTGACTCCTGACCGTGATCCCAGAATTCTAGCTTTCATCTCAGAATTTTTACTTTAATCTTAGAATTCAGGCTATAAAAAGTCAGGATTAAGTCAGAATAATAAAATTAGACTTTTCAGAATTTTGACTTAAATCTAGGAATCCTGACTGTGATCCTAGAATTCTGACTTTAATCTCAGAGTTTTTACTTTGATCTTAGAATTCAGGCTTTAAAAAGTCAGGATTAAGTCAGAATATTAAAATTCGACTTTTCAGAAGAATGTGATCCCAGAATTCAGACTTTTTTCACAGACCTGAATCAGTATTTCCTCTTCCATATGTAACAAATTTCAAGCATTTTGAAAGTACAAAAAATAAGATGTGAAACCAAACTGTGATGTCTTTTCTCTCCCTAACAACATGTGTTCTTATTTTCTCTCTTGGGTTTTTTAGTGCTGATTTTACAGTGTTGCCTCTTGTTTTATGAACCCTGCTCACATTGGAGGGGATATGTCTCCTCTGTATGTGCCTCGGAAGAGAAAATCTGTCCAGTCTCAACCTAAAAGTGGACCACTATGTCCAGGTAAAGGAAATATACTGATTTGATGATACTGATCAGGTTATAGCTGTCACTGTGTATTACCTCTCCTTGTGTATGTGGCTCCTTTAAATCATGTTAAACTTCTCCTCTTTGTCAGGTGTACAGCGGATACCAGAAAGAACCTTTGAGTTTAATTCCTCAGATTATCCCAAGGTAACTATGGTCTAGTAACACTTATTAAAACTTCATCCAGATGCATTATAAGTTTTGTTTTAAGTTCATTTCTGTCCTCGTCTGACTGATGAGTCTTAGCTAATGTCTCCCCATAATTTCTTGCTTTCTGATACATAGTTACATAATTTCCTCTCAGTTCTGTGTTGTGTCTTTCAGGGTGATGAGTCTGAAGATCAAGATGATGTAAAAATGAAACGAACACACGGCAAAAAAAGGTATAAGTCTCTTTCACCTGTTGATTTGGAGCACTATAGATCTGTGTGAACCAAGATATGGCTGACACTTTTTAGTTAAAGTAATATCTGAATATGCCAGAGGTTGGAAAAAAACACTTTTAAACAAATACTGCCAATTGATAATGCAAAAAAAAAAAACATTTAGTAAAGCTTTGTTTAATGTCCTTGAAGCTGGCTGGGTGTTCCAGTACTAAAGAGTGACCGTGTTAAGTGGTGACTTTTAGTAGAATAACTCTGTTTGTTGGACTTAGAACAGATACTGAAGACAGGATGTTTTATAATGAGTCTTTTTTAGTTTGAAGGAACCATCAAAGCTGTATCTGATGTGTTATTCTGAGCTTGCAATTATGAGGATATTTATTTTTAAACATCTGTTGAAATGATGTAAACAACAAATTAATTAGATTAGATTAGATTAGATTAGATTGGATAGAACTTAATTTATCCCTTGGGAAGACTCCTTCAGGCTCCAGTAGCTGGAAGTCAGCAGTAAATGTGGTTACTTTTCACACCATTACACCAGGCATTATATTGGTCCTTTACACACAAAAAAGCATGCAGATAACTGATATGCCGATATTTTTAAAATAATTATCACTGAAACCGATGCCGATATTTCTGGTCAAGAGCACAAGCTCTGGACTTTACAAAAATGGACTTGTTTCTTCAGTGTTACAGCATATTTTTGTGAGGAACAGATGTAAAACAAGAAAAACAGCATTTAACTCTTGCAAAAATGAAACCCTTGATTTTTAAAAGTCCCCATGCAGTTATGAAAAGGTGCATCAATGTTGTACATTTGTGTAATTTTCTGATATTCCAGCCGACATGTGTGGCTGATATATCGGCTGTGCATATCTGCAAAAATTTCAATATCGGCCGATACTGGTACTTAACTTGTTAGGCTGATATCTGTTGATATTCATATCCAACCTATAATATCGAGTATCCCTAGTTGTAGAGGTAGTTATTATGGAGACATGGTTAAGAAGTGCTAAAAAGTATGCTCAGATAGGTTTGTGTACCTTGACTTTCTGTTGGATAGTTGCCGAGCTTCTCTAGAAAATCTAGCAGGACTGCTACTGCTAACAGCTACAAACTCTATAAAAAGATGTCCGCCCGCTGTAACTTAGTCTGTTATGTTGGATGGTTGACACACTGAACTTTTTAAAAGCCTCAAGAGCTCCTCTCACATTGTTCAGCTTGTTAGTGTAGAGAGTTTGACCCCTGGTGACAAACACTTTGTATAACTGAACATGTGCAGCGGGTCTAGAACTCAGTGACGTAAACTGAGCATAAGCTCTCTGACCGCCTGACACCGGCCATATATATATACCTCACGGCTGTATACAAACATGAACACGCTCAAAAGTCTACCTCCATGTTTTGATGAGGATCTCTTCCAAAGGTACGAGGAGCTCCAGAGTGTTCCCATGGCAGCAGTGGACTACGCCACCACCAGCTGCTCCGTGATGTCCCCAGGTAGTCTGTCAAACGGGGCAGACCCAGGCACCATGGTCCAGCCCACGACCAGGCTCACTCCCAGAGCGGTGTCAAAGGAAGTCTGGCCTCAAGGCCCTGAGGTGAGCAGAGACCAGACCCCCCCTCAGGACCAGAGCTGGAGCTCCAGCAGAGACAGAGGCCCTGAGGCCTGGGATCCAGGAAGAGACCAGGACCAGGTGTGGAGTTCAGGCAGAGAGCATGTGGGACACTCAAGTCAAGACCAAACATGGATCCCAGCCAGGGACAGGGCTCACTCTGGACCAGAGCAGGACTGGATGACGGGCAGGGACCGAGGACCAGAGCAGGGCTGGGGGACCAGCAGAGACAGGGGACCAGATCAGACCTGGAGCACAGAACGGGATCCAGGGAGAGAACAGGGCTCATCAGGACCAGAGCAGGCATGGGCGGGAGGCCAAAACCAAGAGCAAGACTGGAACAGAGACAGAGGGCATGTCTGGAGACCAGGTGAGTACCAGTGACAGCCCCCTAACTATTAACCTTCTTACTGTAGATGCTGCACCTACACAAGACCCCGCTGTGCTGTACCTTGTTAAGGAACAGTGGTCCCTTCTAGGGATGCACGATATTGGATTTTTGCTGATATCCGATATGCTGATATTTTTAATTCATTATCATTATTAATTGATATTTCTGGTCAAGAGCACAAGCTCTGGACTTAACAAAAATGTGACAGTGTGACAGTATATTTTTGCGAGGAACAGATGTAAAACAAGAAAAACAGCTTTTAACTCTTGCAAAAATGAAACCCTTGACTTTCAAATGTCCCCAAACAGTGATGAGAAGGTGCATCAATATTATACATTTGTGTAATTTGAGAACATTTCAGCCGATATATAGCCGACATATCGGCTGGAAATATCTGCAAAAATTTCAATATTGGCCGATACCATTACTTAACTTTTTAGGCTGATATCAGACACAGACACTGGAGGATTTGCAGCTTACATCATTATGTGTAATATCAGGACACAATTTTGACCAGTTCTGTCCCAAATCTACCATAATCACACCCTTTCTCATCATTTCTACTGACTATCTCAGATTAATTGATTTGAAGGCATGCAGAATAAAGAAGAAGGATTTGGTAAGAGCATTGTTAAGCATACAAACAAATGGTATTGATGGGTTTGGTGTTCACTTCCCATCCTCAGCGCAGTTTGCACAATGTTACTGGTTTGATTCAAGCAAGGATGGAAACACCAGCAACTTGCAAAAGCATTTTGTCTGTGTTGCAAGCCAAAGTTTGGATTTAATCAGTACTACTATTAATTGAAGCGCTTAGATTAGAGAACGATTATTTTATGCTATACTGGAACAAATTGGTGGTGTTACTGATGGTCGTCGAAATGGTCTTCCTGCAGTATTTACACTTTACTTCTTTCGGCTCGATGTCCTCTGCACAGAATCCAAAATGTGCCCAAACAACGGAGACAGTTTTTTTCTTGGCTACAAGGTCCTCTGATAGATTGCTGCTTGTCTCCTCCATGTTGGCAGCGCGTCCTTCGCTCTTGGCGAAAGTGGACGCAGACTGCATGGAGGGGGCATGATCACATGACTTACAGGGAAAATAATCACAATAATCGACATGAGTAAAATTACTTCGATTAGTGGGTCTAAATGTCGGTTTTGATTATTTTTCGATTAATTGCCCAGCCCTACATGCTACTTTATTTTCCACAATGAATTGGCATGTCTTGCAAATGCTGTATTTCTGATCTTTCTCAAAGACAGCGTGACTTAACTTTTTTTAATATGTTTTTTTAAAGACTTGAACATGAAGAAAGTCCACAGAGGTGAGCTGGACCGAAGTCAGCCTGCCAATAACTTCACTCAGTCCCCAGAGGGCAGAAACTCTTGTAAGTTTGTCTCAGTCTTCCATGAAGGTGTTAGGAGTGATACAAACAACATGAACTAAATTCAGCAACTTCCCTGTCATAGTAGTGCCATAGTCTGATGACGCACCCTACACATGGGCAATATTATTGTTTTGTCAGCAGGTCTTTATGCTGCATTCACATATTAATGTACAGTAGTGGGGCGGCACGGTGGCAAGAAGGTTGCTGGTTCGATCCCCGGGTCGGGCATTGTCCCTCCGTGTGGAGCCTGCATGCTCTCCCTGTGCATGAGTGGATCCTCAAGGCACTCCAGCTTTCTCCCACATGTATATCAAGAGATATCAAGATTTTCTCTAGGAATGCACAATATTATCGGTTTGATATCGGTATTGGCCGATATTTAAACTTTTTTCAGATATTTACAGCCAATATATCAGCCACACATATTGGCTGGAATATCAGTAAATTACACAAATGTACAATATTGATGCACCTTCTCATCACTGCATGGGTACATTTTAAAATCAAGGGTTTCAGAGCCTGTGCTCTTGACCAGAAATATCAGTATCAGCTATAATTAATTAAAAATATCTGCATATAGGATATCGGCAAAAACCTAATATTGTGCATCCCTAATTTTCTCTTCTATCACCTTGTTGAGAGTCTGTCTTAAGAGATGTGTTTGAGAGAGATTCTGAATAACTGCATGAAAGAAACGCTCACAATCGGGCAATCTGGAGTCACCAACCAACATGATGAGCATGTTTTTGGACTGTAGGAGGAAGCCAGGGTGCCTGGAGAGAACCCATGCATGTATGGAGTTTACATGCAAACTCCACAGAGAAAGCCCTGACTGACACAGGGATTTGAACCAGCAACCCTCTTCCTCTGAGGCTCATGCATCTCCTGCACCTTCGTGCCGCCCAGACATTCTTAATACATTTCTATTTTCTTTACTACTGCATTGTGGCTGCTTGTTTTTTTACAAGACTGCCACATGAAAAGCTTTAAATAATGTTGAAATATGTCTCAAACTAGATCAACTCTAACCCTTGGATGTGAAATTTCCTGGTTTAGACGCAGCCAGTGGTTGTAGTGGGGCCTCAACAGCTCCACCGGTTGAGGACCAGAAACCCCCCATCATGATCTCCTCCAAAAAGGAGCCTCCTACCTACCCTCCAGGTGAGTCAGGCTGAGGATCAACAGCTTGAATGACTTCTCCAGCTCACCCTCTGCTGTGTACCCAACGCTGATCCAAGTGGCAGCTGGACTGGTTCAGCTTCTTGGAGACGTTTCTCCAAGTGTTTAAACCAGTCCAATTGTCATTAAAACTGATAGACAGTTTTAATGTAATGAAGAAAAGTGCAGAGTTTGCATTTTTTTTCTTATCATTTTCACTTCACCATTAAGTGAACTTAAACTCCCATCACTTAGCTTGATTCACAAATGTATGGAAACTGATGAGACCAAGGGACACGTGAAATAACATCATTTAATAATGATTCCTAGGAAGTCAAGAGGAACGTTGGCAGCTCCAGATTGTGGCCAAAGGTCGAGTCACCTGTCCAAAATGTAAAAGTGTGAGCAGGAAGACTGTGGAGGGGCTGAAGAAACACATGGAGAACTGCAGACTGGTGAGTATTCAGTTCTTGTACTTTAATTTAATACTGGCTGCAAAGCATGAAGCATGTTATAGACTACATTTTCAGACAAAGCCCTCACTTGTACAGTTAAGGTACAGTTATTTAGAAAATGCAGTAAAATATTTGTACGTTGAAATTGTAAAACACTTGTTTCATTGATTTAAAAATAGTTTAATAGACTTTAAGTCTGTGTACTTTGGCTAAATTAACTTGCATTCTATGTCAAACTATGCATAATAACTTTTGTTTTTCTCGTAATATATGAATATTCTTACACTATTCTTATGACTAATTTATATTTGCATATTTTGTTAATCAAACATTACTTTTTCCTCATCAAAAGTTTCTGAAAATGTGTTACAATGTGGCCCTCAGGCTGGGAAAAACAGTTTTTGTGGCCCTCTTGTTAATTAAAGTTGCCCGCCCCGTTTTACAGACTGCACGCTGTGGAATTCGTGCAGCAAGTTTCATGTTTATGACTTTTTTCTGTCTTGTGCAGCAACCGTTCACCTGTCAGCACTGTGGGAAACAACTCAAATCTTCAACAGGGATGAAGTATCACATCATGGCTGACCACAGCCATCTGGTAAGAGTATAAGTCTTATTTTTTGTGTTAAATGTTCACTTTAAGTTATTACTGATGCAGAAGTTTCAGAAAAGGTTTTGTGATTGCTGTGGTGTATTTTCTGTAATATCATGAGCAGTAGGTTGGCTCCTTGAGTTAATGACAAATATTTTATTTGATTTATTTCTTTGCCGAATGTTTTTTAAGTTTTTCTTGTTTGTAAAACATAATTCAGCCATGGTGTTTGATGACGACTGTTCTGTTTTTGTTGGTTTGTAGCCTTCAGCTGATGATGCAAAGGACCTGGACGATCGTGTTATCAAGGACAAACTTCGTAAAATCCTAAAGAGACTTGGCAAACTAAAATGCTCTAAAGAGGTAAAGCTTAGCCATCTTAAGATTTGAATGACTAAACAATACAAGGAAACATAACATTATGGATTCAAGGTAAAACTCTCTTGTTTTGTAACATCAGGGCTGCAACGCTGCTTTTACCAGCATCATGGGCTACGTTTACCACATGAAGAAATGTGGGAAAGAGGAGTCTGAGCTGGAGAAAATGCTGCTAAACTGTTCACACTGTGGAAAAACGTACAGATCGAAGGCTGGTCTGGAGTATCACCTGAAATCTGAGCACGCTCCTGTGAGTCAATGGATTGGTTAAAAGTCAGAATAGAGAAACAGCTTAGCTTAAACTTTTATTAAAACAAAGTAATTTAAATTGCCTTTCATTAGGACAATATATGTTTAATGGTTTTACTGAAGTCTGAAACAATACTATCTTAAATTTAATGCTCAGTCATTTCCCTTCCAGACGCCTCTGAAGACAGAGGATGATGATGCTCTGAATGCTCAGAGGGAGTCTAACCCAGAGAGGACGGCCAGCGGCAGAGTTCAGCGAGCATCGGCTCAGGTGGCAAACTTTCACCTGGCAGAAATCGCCAACAATGAGCTGCCCAAAGACTGGCCCAAGAGGAAGTTTCAGTCCGACCTGGTGCCTGATGATAAAAAGGCATGTTAAGATTCAGCTTTAATAAGCTTTCAGCTTTCTGGATGTATGAATGTGTTTTTGTTAATTTTCCAGCATTAATTCTAACATCATAAAACATTTTTACAAGCTTTTCAGAATGAAAGTTGAATAAAAATAATTCAAATGTTTTCAGTGCTTTGAAATCCCAAAAGTCACACAAAGAAGTGACCTTCTCCTGTTCCCTCTGGTCTTCACAGTTAAAATATTCCCGACCTGGCCTGCCGGCCTTCAGCCAGGAGGTGCTGAGAAAGTGGAAGAATGAAGTGAAGCTGCAGAGGAAAGTCCACTGTCCCAACCAGGTAGGAGAAATCACTACACCAAAGCTTTGTCCACATGTAGACAGGTGTCTTTAAAAACAGAGGTCTTCCTCCTCCATTTTCGAAAACAGTCCTGTCCACTCACGTGATGTTTTTAAAAACATCCCCGTCCTCACAAAAATTCATGAGTCTGTGATATGCAGCATTTTCTTTTGTTTTGTTTTTTTGCAGTTTTCATACAAAGCAGTATTATTGCCAAAACTACCAAAAGCCTGACTGATGTTTAACTTCTGGCTATTGAGTAAATATTTCCTTGTTTATATTTCAGTTTGAGACAGATCTGATCATCTTTATTAAATCCTGTTATGAAAAAGTTTCATGGATACTCATGTCAGTTTTAACATCTGTTGTAACCGTGACATCCACAGACACAAACGGCCATGGGTCACCATTCAACATGGTCACTAGGGCTGGGTATTTCCAGCAACCTCACGATACGACACACATCCCGACACAGAGGCCACGATACGATATGTACCCTGAGACACGTAAATTGTGAACATTGACTACGCTTTTAGCAGAATTCCCGGCAAGTTTTGTTTTTTATTACAAGAAAAAAAAGGATGACTTTTGAATTATTCTACAACTTAAGAAACTTAAATTCAGGTCCACGAAGATTGTAGACCTAAGTTAAAATGTGGAACATGTGCTTCATCATGTAGCTTTGCTTCTACTTTGAACTGTGTCATTGTTAACATTACCCAAAGAGTATTGACAACAACTGTCAAACACTGAGGCCGTATCGATTCTGTAGAATCTGTACCGATACACGTATCCCCAACGAGTGTGTGATAATATTTTGAGCACAGGCCTAATGGTCACCTGTGATACTATAATACAAGTCCATTCAAAACATTGTCATGTTTTTAAAGCAGCAGCATGTAGAGACAGGTAACAATTTACACACAATCTCACATCAAAGGCGGTTTAGAGTCACAAATCAATCTAATGAGCTTGTTTTTAGTCCGTGGGAGGAAAGGGAGAAAACCCATGCATGCACATGGAGAACATGCAAACTCCACACAGCAAAGCCCTGACCAACTTGGGGAGTTGAACCAGCAACCCTCTTGCCAGCAGGCACAAGTACTAACCTGCTGCATTTGTTCTGACAACAGAGCCATTTGTTCAGGGGCTGATTGATACTTCTTGGTTTTTGGTTTAATTAACTGTGTTAGCTTCTCCCTCCGTAGGGCTGTGGCTGTACCTACACCAGTGTGTCTGGGCTAAAGGCTCACCTAGGACTCTGCACACGGGTATGTAAGCTTTTTAAGCATATTTGAACTAAAGTGTGCAGTATATTGATTGTCCACAAGGTTGTAATTAAAGGACTAAGGTTTACCGTGCATTAAAAAGGTAAATTTCTGTTAATCCTGTCACCTATTAATATTTGATCTTATAGCAAGAAGCTCATGTGATTTGCTTTTTGCATTAAACAACATTTCTTCTCATTTTTGTTATTTTGGCTGAGCTGTGTGCCCAATAAACAACTGTCCTCTGCACTGACCTTTATGCATCCAAAAACTCAGTGACACATGATGGAGGATTTTCCAGACACTGTTTGCAGTATTATCATCTTTTCTTTGTTTCAGGGTGACTTTCAGGCTGGAAAATACAGATGTCTGATCTGCAACAAGGAGTTTAACTCTGAAAGTGGAGTCAAATATCACATCAACTCTGTACACTCACAGGTAACAATAAAGTCCACTGTAAGTCCTCTGAAATAAACTTTGTTTTCAGTTCTTTTAGTCAAAGATATTCATCAAGTCTGTGCTGAATTACTGCTGAGATCAGCAGGATAAAAGCTAATCAGCTAGGCTAGACAGGCTGCACATTGCAACACAACACTAGTTTAGTCGGTAAATAAAATCAAGCAATAAATGAGTCATTTCATGGTTAATGTAGATATCCTACTTTAGGATACTTTATTGAATTGCTCAGTGAGATCTATACTTCATGCTTTGTTGAGCTAACATTCAACCAGTTGTTAAAACAAAACACAAAACATCAGTTGGTATCAGTATCAACCTATTTCACAGACAGATGATCGAGGGAAATTCCCTCGTATGAAGAAAATCCCTATCTCCACTCATGATAACATTTTTTTAATATCGCCACTATTTTTTGCCAAATCTCTCTTCATTTATATGCAACTTTATTTCCAACAAATTCTTCACAATGAAAGAGAATCCTGTATATATGTTGTCAGGGACATCAGCCTGCATTTACCAGACCCTGAACAAAAAACATGCACTGCTGAAGGCCTTCTATCTCACTTAGACTTGTCTTGTACTTTCTGTTTTTAAGACTTATTTTTTTATTCATATTTTCACAAGATTACAATAAATCAAACTTTTGAACTCACAGCAGTTGGTGTCAGCTAACAATAGACCATGACCTCAGCCCATTTTTTCCATTTTTCATAACATGAAAACTGTTGCAGTCTTAAAGTGTATGTAAATCTCTCCATATCATGGATTTTTATCAACAATGACCAATCAATTTCTCTGTATGGGGGATCCTCCTTAAGCAACTTTTTTGTGATAGCTTTCTTTGATGCCGACAGAAGTATTCCAGTTAGGTACCTGTCTCTGCTATGTATGTTTTCAGGTGTGAAGTTTCCAAGATATAACACCTTGAAAGTCTTGGGAAGTTCATAACGTAAAATACTTTTGATTCCTTCCCACACATCATTACAAAGCTCCATTATCTTTTAAGTTTAAGTTTTAATGTCATGAAAAATCTGACTGTATTTTTCCAGCTCCTTTTCCAACTCCTTCGATATTCTAGAATTTGTAGTTCTACGCTGGCTCCTACACGTTATACCACTCTTCCTTGGATATTTCTCTGTCAAGTCCCTTTATCCACTTGTCTCTTATGTACAAAGTTGATGTTCGGTTTTTCACCATGCATTGGTACAGTGTTGAGATCAGTCTTTTGACTGTGTCTCCATGTGGTTAGATAATTCAGTTCACTTGGGAGATGTAGTCTTACTTCTTTGTTATTCTAATCTCTGACTTGTAGATTTGTCTTTCACTCCTCCTCTCTGAACAGGACTGGTTTGTGACCAACAAAAAAGCCTCCAAGAAGTTTGAGAAGTTCCTCAAAAGTCAGCCCAAGGAGTTTGTCCATCACACAGAGAAGCAGAACATGGATCAGTACCACCACAACCACCATCAGCATCACCATCAGCATCATCACCAACATCAACACCATCATCATCATCATCAGCCGCCGCCGCATCAGCTCCAGCACCAACCTCAACACATGCAGCACCCTCTGCAGCCTCTGCACCACCTCCAGCACCAAACACAGTTCCTCCACCCAGAGCACCAGAACCTCCCTTCTCCTGTGGACACTCAGCTCCAGCAGCCCGTGCTCCAGTACACCCCTTTGGAGCCCCCACCTCCAGGAGGGCCCCTGTGGGTCGACATGGCCCGCAGAGACGAGGTGCCGGGGTTGGAGCAGGCGCCGATCGACATGGAGGTGGATGAAAAACCCATAGTGCTCAACAGTGTGATGGTGGAGGAGAAAAGGAGGGAGAAGGAAGAGGGGAGGAGGGCTGACGGGAAGCAGAAGGATTGCTTTTCTTTTGGTGGGGGCACTGGTGGGGAATCAGAGGTGGAGCAGCAGGACAGGCAGAGACACATCGACCAGTGGAGTCTGAAAAGACCGAGCATCATGGATCCGCTCCCTGATGCTGAAAAACGACAAAGGAACACTTAAAACAGCCTAAAATGACACTTCACTTAAAATGAACAGTTCAGGATTTTTGAGGTGGGGCTGTGTGAGGTACACCGGCCCTAACATCAGCCACCATGACAGAGATCAGCTCTGCATCTGTACAGAAATAGTTGTCACAGAAGATCGAGCTACTACAGCTACACATGAAGCCACCATTTTTGCATTATTTTAGATAGATAGATAGACGGACAGACAGACTTTATTGATCCTAGGCTGGCTTATGTGTTTAAATAACACACAATCACGATTTACTTTGTAGATGGACTTTCATTTGGCTCTTTTTTTGTAAACCTGTGAATCTGGTCTGCAACCAGAAGGGAGGCTCTGCCTAATGAGAGCTGCAGGCTGCCCCTGGTATCCTCTGATCCTGACACATGCTAAAGTGAATTTTTTTTTGTAATTTTAGGCTTTTAATTTTGATGACGTGCTCATGATTTACTCACCTGTATCAACAGGTCACATGCGTTTCTCCAGTCCTCTAGTTCCCAAAGCAGTTTCCTCCATTTTTCATTCAGACCTGTTGATTCTCCATTCATAAAGGGTTTTTCCTGTGTGTACTTAGAAAGTGCTAAAACAAAGCAGCTTGGTCATGAAAAAGAAAGTTGTCAAGAAATTGGTTACAGCATTTGGCACCCTGCACTGTTTTTGTGGCTTGTTTTCATCTAAAACTCTTAAAATTATGCAGAGATTATGGCCCCTTTTGCAAAATATAGCTTAAGCTTCCATGCCAGTTATCTCTGCACAAGTTCAGAGCTGGTCTCTGTCACTGTGGCTCATGCTTAGATTAATGCTGCATAGCTTACGCAACCCCACTTCAAAAATCCTGAACTATCCCTTTAACCTACATGCATCATGAGGGATTTAAACACAGATAAAGGATGAAACCACCAAGTTTTTCTCACTTAGTCGTGAAGAAAACAAACCTGTGAGTCTTTTCTCCATAGGACAAACTCTTAGGAAGGCAGCTGGAGCTACAACTTATAACTTCTGAAAGTTTAATGAAGCATTTATACAACAATAGAAACCTTAAAAGGAACCTCAAAGGCATCAGCGTGGATATGAAACTGTGTAGACTTTCTCTGTCTTGAAATGGTTGTTCTTGTTAAGCCTTGAGAAATGTACTTTGTAGTAAACTGTTCATGTGTGTTTATCTGTGACAGATTCTTTTCACCAACTGAAAATGTGTCTCATTCTGTTATACTGTTTGATAATCTTTTTTGTCTTTCTTGTTTGCCTAAAAGGGAAAATCTAACTCTAACCTTAAGAGAGGATGCTACAGTGTAGTATTTTGTTAGACATGTTTAGTCCCTCTCTCTCTCTTAAAAGACATTGTGCCTCTGAAGTATGATCTGTTAAACTTTGTACTTTACTCACAGCCTTTTCTGGTAAAATTGGATAGATCAATGATTAGTTCCCTCTGGTTTGGTCCCCCTTTTCTCTGAATGGTTTTGACTAAATCTAGTTTCATAACATTGGACACGTTTTGGTGCCTGTTCTCCATCTGGTAGATTCTTTTACCCAGATTTTCTGGCATTTTCCTGCAACATGGCAGGATTTTTGCAGTGGTCTATTGCCGCCTCAGATGCTACAAAATTCAAGTTGTTTTCCACTTTCACATTACACTGATAGGCTCACAGCAGTTGTCAAAAGTTGAGCTGTGACCTGGACAGACTTCCATGGCTGGCGAGGGTTCAGATCCGGGCTGGCCTTTTCCCATGTGTCTACCCTCAGTCTCTCATTTCCTTTCAAATTCTAGCCACTGACTTTCACTCCATCAATTGAAAGCCTCAAAATGTAAAGGCTGGAAATATACTTCACTGAAAACAAACAGATTTAAGTGAAAGTATTTGTACAATTTCAGGACCAAAAAATCTCACTAGACTTATTCTAATCCACAGTTTCCTGACATGTCTGGATTAAGATCTCATTTGAAGATATAAAAACTAAAAATAAGGCATGAGCTGCTTGTAATAATAAGTAAAATATTCTGCCAATAAGACAAGACAAATTTAACTTGCGCAGATATTAAACCTTAAATTAAGACCCTCACTGAGTCAAACTTTCCTTGTTTCATTGTTTTATTTTCTCTTCATTACAAGCAAGTCAATGCCTTACTTTTGCCTTTCATTCCTTAAAGTAAGATATTTATCTCAACTGGTTAAGTGAATGTGGATTAGAATAAGTGTTTTGGATATTTTTGACTTGAAAATAGACAAACACACTTGCCTAGATCTGAGTTTTTGCAGTGCTGAAGTTTGTTCTTGTGTGCGCATCTGCATCCATCGGCGTCTTGAGCATTTTTGTTTATATACTTGCCTGTGTGCAACAAATGTTACTGGAGGATACCACTGGAGGGCGTGAAAGACCTGCCTACTACCTGTTGTGTTAGAAGTAAATTGCAAACATGGTGGTTATTCTGAAAGTAAAAAATATAAACATCAAAATCAATATGATCATCAGACATTTGTAAGCAGCTGATGACCAGTAGTCAGATCTCACCGCGGTCTTCTCTCCATTTCTATATTTTCTTCCATGCGCTGTTGTAACTGTCTTAGTGTTATGGTCTTATGAGTGACAATGTTAACTGATGACTTTTAGATGACAGTGCTTGTAGATGTAGTAGTTAAAGCAACGCCGAAAACAGAGGGTGTACCCTCCAATGCTTCATTGTGAAGTTTAATCATTTATTAATACTAATCCGTAGTTTACATGCTAGAAAATTTAGCCAAGGAAACTAAACTAACACAAACACACACACACAGATAAAGTTGGCCATGGTGTAAACACAAGTCAAAGTCCAAGTCACCAATTTCCAGCCACTAACTGAAGAATTTCACTAAACAAATGTTTCCATTTCCAGACCTTAAAAAGAGAATTAATCAGTTAGAGAAACAAACATGCTTGTCTTAACTGGTGATTATTGTGGACTTGATTTATCAGTTTGTCTTAAAGCCTTTCTGTAGTTGTCATTCCTGCTGCTGCATTGATGCTGTCACGTCTCTGCTGCCTTTATGCTGATCCCTCTGGTCATACATGGACTGGATCGGTGCAGTGGACACGTGGCAGCCATCATGCACTCATGCCTGCATGGTTAACAGCAAGTATATCTCCAGCCTAAGGATGCACGACATTGGATTTTACTGATAGACCGATATTTCTGAACCCATGACTGCAGATACAGTTCCCAATACTAATAACCAAAATCCATTTTTAATTATCATTTTAACCATCAGAACTGAATCACTGTCATGGCTGACAAAGTGGAGGAGTGACATTGCACTTAGATCAGTAAAAACGAACAGACCAAGCATTTAACATGAAGGATATATATGTTTCTTTTCTTTGATTATTCAGAGATGTCTTTGCCTGTGTTAACGGATATTTATCTGGTAGCATGTAGCCTAATGTTTATGTACTCTGCATTTTGTATGTAAAACCATTCTGTATGGTTATGGATGATCGTCCGTCATTTGTTTGTGATGTTTTAACACTATTTTTGTACTTTACTTCCACGTCCTAGCATTTATGAATGTATTTTTGTAAGTTCTCCCTGTGTTGTGCACTTCCACTCTCTTAAAGAGGATAATCATTATATTATTGCTTTTATTTGAAATGATGGACTTCATTCCCCCTTTGTCTGTCTAACCAGTCCCTGAAAAGTTAAGTCTGAATTATTTACTGCATCTGTTTCCGTCTGAAGTGCTAAACCACTCAAGGCCCTCCATTAGATGCCTTCAAGGGGAGAATTCTGTTCTTAGTAGAAAAACCTCTCAGTGCATGGGAAGTATATCAAAAAGTAGAATTTAATTTGATTGAAATAGACAGTTCTCATCAGTACGCAATTTAGTTTGGGGTGAAATGTGTTTTTGATCACAAGCTGCAAACATTTTTGGATTAATAAGTTGATCAAGGGAAAACAACCATCAAATCCAATCTTAGCTCTCAAAACTAGCAAACTAGCCTAGAACCAAGCAAAGAGTTTATGGAGGAGTGGACCTTAAAGAGGTTATATTTAACCTGGGATAGCCCATATTCCACTTTTTGAGTAACAGTCCTGGCAAAAACACATGTAGGTGGAGGCTGTCTGACTATTACGTGATAAACTCCAGGAAATCAAAAACAGCATTATGAGAGGCTGTGAACAGAGTTTAGTAAAAGGTGTCATGTTCTTCTTCCAGCGCCCCTTCTGACTACATTAAAAGCAAAGAAAATTGATTTTGCAGGACATCGGGGACCTTAAACTCAGGATCATTCATGGCACAGGCAGCAGTTTGTCTTCACTCTTGAAATACTTCCCATGTCCACTAATGCTCGTGACCAAATCTCATTGACCATGCATGCACTTTGAATTGTTTAAAAACATCTGTAAGCATTTAAAAGCTTAGCAAGTGTTACATGAAACAGCCGTCATCCCGTTGTTGTCACTTACTTTACATTGTGAACATTTTTTATGGATTTTACATGTTTCCACAGTCATGCACCTTGTCTTCCTGTTGTTATCTTACTGTAGCATTTCTGCATATTAATACTGGAGCACAAATAATTAAGCAAAAACAGATGAAACAGAAGGCCTCTGATGCTTTTACTTTATTAATTAGTGCTAATAATAGACAAGTCCTGCCTACTAAAGGCCCTGGGTGCAAAATCATGTCATTGTGTTATTGAATATTATCAGTTGTTGGCCCTGGAAAACCACAAGGGACACTTGTGACTCTTTTTAAACATACTCAGAGTTTTAAAAGCCAGAAACATGTTAAATCTTTGAGTTGTAGGAAAAATGCTTTGTCCAGGGCCATTTTACTAGGTATGATGCTTAAAATTGACATTTAAATGCTGAATACAAAAGCTGTATTGTTAAGGTAAAAAAAATTCTGCAAGATGAATGAAGAATGTCTAGTGCACTTAAACATCACTATAAAGCTAAGAACACACAGGTCATATAACTAACTCACACCAGATTTCAATAAAGTTTCATTTAAAGGTGAAAGTACATTTAGAAGTTTCTTAATTTCCATTTGTGGGATATCATTTCTAATCAAGGGGAATAGACATTGTTGCAGCCAAATCTGTGCATTTAATATGTTGTTTTTTAGGAGTAAAGTGCTGCTATTTCATAGTACCAGCAGTGTTATAACCACAGATAATAAAAAGTTAAATTAATGGACCTCTTTGGCTTTGTGTCTTCAATTTCAGAAGAGTTCAGTCCATTACTTGTAAGACTTATTTTTAGCAACATCCCTGGTCAAATGTGTGGAGTGTGATTGTGGAGTCAGCCAGCCTGCCCAGCCTCCTATCGGCCTGCTGCCAACCCAGCAGACAGCAGCATCGGACAGAAGGCTGGAGACCACAGACTGATGGAGCATGCAGCATCTGACTGTGGACGTCCAAAGAGCTGAGCCTCTTCAGGAAGAATATGGTACTGTGACTGCCGCTGCCTTTGGAGTGTGTGTGTATGAAGGCGGGGAAGGACAAAGATCGTCGGGCTGATTTGGAGCAGAAGAGCCTCAGCAGCCGATCATCCCGTCAACCAACGGCCCTCCTCCTGTATGAGAAGCCCAAGGAGCTGCAGAGGGAGGCCTTTTCAGCAGAGCCTGAGACTTTGTTAGAGAAGATTGTGTTATCTGTAATATTCAGAGGTCTTGTCAAGAAAAGGGCGGTGGTTTAACTGTTCTTTGTTTGATATCTTTGTTTAACTTTAGGCTGGTTTAACTTACTTGTGTACGGGTCTAAATAGTTTTATTTTGTAGCCTGCCATTAAGTTTAAAAGCCTTTTAGTTTCTAGTTGTTTTTTTTCTTGTTTGCCCTTTTCTCGACCTCATTTTGTAAATTTATTTCCTTGCATTTATTAATAAATAACTTTCATTTAAAACCTTTTAAATCTGGTTTTTATGTTGCTTCCCTTTTCTCCGAGCTGAGCTGGATCGTAACATACCATAAAGTCTACAGTTACCTACTGTAAAAATCTACACAGTAAATTACTGTAAATGGAAATA
Organism: Cetoscarus ocellatus; assembly: GCA_037902135.1. NCBI lineage: Eukaryota > Metazoa > Chordata > Actinopteri > Labriformes > Labridae > Cetoscarus > Cetoscarus ocellatus. The sequence goes on along the minus strand of JBAMNC010001698.1, from coordinate 206,040 downwards.
ATTGTGGGAAAACACACTGATTTCTGTAAAATTAACAGCATTTTACTATAAAATCTACAGTTACCTACTGTAACATGTCTATACAGAAAATCACTATTTTATTGGATAAAAATAAAAATAAAATACAGCAAGTTCTCTGTGATTAAAAAAGCATTAAAAAGCAGCAATATAAGATACAGCAATGAGTAAATGAAATACAGTAAGGATGTTGTTTTTAAAATACAGTAATTCTGTAAATTGACACAAAATAATTATACCTTGAATAAAAATACAATAGGTAAACAATAATAGAAAATACAGAATAATGCTGTAAAATTAATTAAAATAGAGTAATGCTACTGTAAAGAAATTTCCAGTAACTTACTGGCATCTTGTTGCCAGTAAATTAGAAATTGTTAAGATTGAATAAATGTGCTGTAATATTTTATTTTGTAAATGTGATGACATTCCTGCCACACTAACAGTGATGCTGTTGGATTTGGTAACAAGAGTTTGAAGTCTGTGGCGCCGTCTGGTGGTGTGAACATGCAGCACAGTTTCCAAAGAGAGTCAGAGACTTTCTGTTGTGACATGGCCAACAGGGCCAGCGTTGGCCTATTGGATTGAGATCTGGTGAACCACTGATCCAAGGCAGGATGGATCCATGCTTTATGAAACCATCTGAATGTGGAGCAGAAATCCAGACCAGGAGACATTTTTACAATCTTCTATTGTCCTGATATAAATAAATCCATAAAATATTAAGCATTTATTTTTTTGATTATAGTGCTTTATATAGCAACATTATTATTATTATTATTATTTTTTTTTAACAAACACATTTCTTCTTTTTTGTAAAATTATTTTATTAATTTGTCTATATTCAACTTTTATTTTCCTTTTCTGTTTTGGATTCATTTTTTGATTAATATTGCTTTATATAGCAACATTACGTATTTTTTTATTGTATTTATTCATCTTCATATTTCCACTTTCATTTGCTTTTCCTTTTATACATTTATTTTTGTAATTTGGCACTCTCACTACTCCATACTCCTGTGTATGTTTGCACCGACTTTGATTTAAAATAAAAAAAATAATAAAAAGTTAAGAGCCTTGAGGACCAACAAACAAAACATAACATATCTAATTCAAGAGACAGAACCCTGAAATACACTTTGTACTATAAATGAATTAAAATTAACATTAATGTGCACATTTCTTTCTCATTATGATCTTAACAGGGACATAGACTCAGAGAAGCTTCACTGCTTCATCATGACATCTAAAAAGTTTGAAGATTCTCTTTTGAGCCTCTGAAACTGAAAGTCTTTAAACTTATTTCTACACAATCACACTTTTCATCACCATCAGGCTGCTTTTTGAAGGAGAAGGGAGAGAAAAGCGCACCAAGCGTTCATGAAACAGGAAGATATCTGACTGTTCTGCTGTTCTTTGCAGTGAGGGCGCTGGACTAGAAGACTTATCACACACAATGATGTCCACCTGCGCAGGTAAACCTCCGCCAGTCCCCCCCCCATGATTTCCAACAGGTGTGGCGCGTAATCCTGATCACGTGGTGAAGTGGTCAAATGTTTGTTTCAAACATTTCTCCACGCATTCAGAGAGGAGGTCGAACCCAAGTGTTCTCTACACACTTTTCCATCCAAGTCTTCGAGGTTTAAGAGTTTGCAGCCCAAACTGCTCTGAAATGAAGAGAAACTTCTGGAAGTTTGGGAGAATGTGGCTCTAAAGCAGCTGAGAGTCAACACCTGAGCACAGGTAAGAGCTTCACTCGGCTTTGTCCACGGTTTCATGTCTCAAAGCCTTAAAAAGCATTTTGTTCCACTTTGTTCAGTTTGTTGTAGAGCAGCTAAATTCAGGTTTATTGGGACCAAATTATTTTTTTTTCGAGTTTCACTTACCTCTGCCAAGGAGGTTATGTTTTTGCCTGCGTTAGTTTGTTTGTTTGTGTTCAAAATAACTTAAAAGTTATGGACGGATTTGGATGAAATTTTCAGGAAATGTGTGAAATGGGATTTTTTTTTAAAGTATTCTTTAACATTGTGAGATAGGACCGTTTTCGCCATTTGTGCGTTTAACTCCACAAGAAAATGGTCAGGGCTCTTGGTATAAAATATGCAGGACAAGTACCAAACATGTTCTCCAAGATCTCAAAGTCTGAGAGTCTGTTGGGGGTGGACTGAAGCTGCTTGGCGGAGGTCTGCGCTCTCTGAGTGCTTTTCTAGTTGGACATGAATTTAAAGAAAATGCAGCAGATGATTCAGCTTTAAAAAATGAATATGGTTCACATTATGTTTTAATTTTGTTAATGAGAATCATTCACTTTGAAACTTTCATAAGCAGTTAATGCTAGTGATTGGTTGATTAGCAGTTTAATCACTGAATGTTGCTCTTTATTTCTGCCTTTTATTCTTTAATCAAGTTTTAATTAAGCTTAAAGCAGAAAATCTATTTGAGTTAACGCTGAAATATTGTGACTGTAATAGCTGAAAATGCACTGCCTGGGGAGTTTAACCAACATCCAGGTTATATCTCACAATTTAAGAATGAAAAGTCTGCGCCACTAATTTTGGGATTTATAGAGAATATCAGTCATATTTCTGTCCGAGGCTGACTTCTTTATCACTCTGGAAAAGGTTTTGAAAGTGGAGATGAAAGTGGATCCATTTAATGCTATGTTTGGAGTTCTATTTGGAAAAACCCTAAATTAACTCTGCAATTAGAAATAGGATGTAATGCCCTCTTAAATCAGAAAAGAGTAGTCTAACTGTAAAGTTCTGTTCAAACAAATTCTGTAGAAAATGGGACTTTAAACATAATTTTGAATGTATTCATTTTATTGAAATGTTTTATTTTCATTTCATTTGTCCAAGATACACTTCATTCATTCACTTATTTTATTATTTTTCATTGTTTTTTCAGTATTCTTCAATTCATCAATTCAAATGCTATAATTTTATTTTTACTTGTCCTTTTATGATTTTTTTTTTTGTTCAATGGGTTGTCAATGCTTGACGATTTACAATTTTATATGTTACTGACTTACCTGGCACAGAGACACTGTTGATTTCATGTTAAGAGAAAAAGGAAAAGAGGGGGAGAATGTTCATTCATACAAATGGATTTTTTTGTGATTTAATTTGGTTAAAAGTGAATAAAAGCCATTCACCAACATAGGAGGTGCTAATACAAATTATAAAAAGGGAGATAATAGGGTTTCTGCTGTAAGGTTGATCATTTCCAACATGTTGCTGATGTCGGGCACAAACTAATTTCCTATTTTATTTTTATTCATTTTAACCTCCAACACTTTGTTTGCTTGTTTGTGAGCAGAGTAACTCAGAAACTAATCAACAAATATTTTTATCATTTTCAGGGGGTGCTGGTCACTGCATGAGAATTTTATTTTTCTCGATCTTCACTGCCAGTTCGTGTCAGTGACGTGTGCAGTGACATTCAGAGAGACACTCGGACCCTGGACTGTGGATCATGAGGCTGAACATGAGGACAGCGCTGGAGTCGCTGCTCTGCTCCAAACAGAAAGGTGAGAGTGAAACTGTTTCCGTGCAGGAAACATTCATTACTGTTTTATTTCTAGATTGGTTAAAATGCTGTGTGCAGAATTTAAATGTAGGAGCAAAATCCCCCCAAAATGGCCCCATGAGTATATGAAGGTTTGTTTGGACAGTGCATATTCATGAGCCTAGTACCAATGTAAATATGCTGGATTTAGCACAATGTAGTCCAAACCAAAGACAAACAGTTCACCAGTGTTCAGCAAAAGTCAGATGTTATTGCAGAAAACTTTCAAGCTTAAACTCAACACGTGTAGATCAGGAAACAACTTTAATAGACCAACTCATTTTGGCATTTTATCCAAGTTTTATTTCACTTTCATGATTATTGTTCATACCCATAAACATGAAACTTGTTTTCTTTTAGACAACAAATGTAAATGTTTACTGCATGAGTATTAATTTTTCTCCAGTATCATTCAGGTTAAATTAGAACTGTATCTATCCGACCAAAAACATGTTGCTGTGCTGCACACATAAGATTTAAGTATTAGAAAGCATTTCATATTTTAGAAACATTCCTCTTAAAGACTTTAGGTATAACTAATGGATGTAAATTCAGTATTTTACATGATGGCCGGCTGAAGTTGGTGTTAAAGCAGAGATGTGTTCACTCTCTAAAAACAGCCTCTAAGGTCGTCTCAGATCCTTTAGCGCAGGGGTGTCAAACTGATCCAGTAAAGGGCCGCTGTGGCTGCAGGTTTTCATTCCAACCAAGCAAGAACACACCTGATCCAACAAATCAACTGTAAAGACAATCCAGTAGATAGAATAATTTGCATCAGCTGTGTTCTTGCTTGGTTGGAATGAAAACCTGCAGCCACAGTGGCCCTTTACTGGATCAGTCAGACACTTGTGATTTAGCGTCTTTGAAGGATTTCAAGCTTTGTGTCAGAGAGGAAGTTTTCAGAAATGTTTTATTGAAAGCAGAGCTGTGGTGAAAAACCCTGACCCGTGTTATCTTCTTGATTTTTCAGGCTGTAAAGGAAGGATCCCAGGAGAGACAGAGAGAGAGAGAGAGAGAGAGAAGTCCATGTTGATCAAAGGTAGGACGAGTCTCCTTACTGCCTCCAGCTGAAGGTCCAGCTGCCCCCAGAGCTGGTGACCTGCAGCCCTGATCCTGTGCCTGCGTGCCATTGAGCAGGAACAGGGCTGCACAGCAAGAGGGGAAACTGCTGGACCTACAGAGGGGGTTACAGCTTTTGCTGCTTTTCACCACAGCTCTCTGGCTGCTTCTCTGTTTACGCCGCAGCTCTCTGGCTGCTTTTCGCGCAGCTCTCTTGCTGCTTTTCGCGCAGCTCTCTTGCTGCTTTCTCTGTTTACGCCGCAGCTCTCTTGCTGCTTTCTCTGTTTACGCCGCAGCTCTCTTGCTGCTTTCTCTGTTTACGCCGCAGCTCTCTTGCTGCTTCAGCTGTTTTCGCACAGCTCTCTGGCTGCTTTCTGTTTTTGCCGCAGCTCTCTGGCTGCTTTTCGCGCAGCTCTCTTGCTGCTTCTCTGTTTATGCCGCAGCTCTCTTGCTGCTTTCTCTGTTTACGCCGCAGCTCTCTTGCTGCTTCAGCTGTTTTCGCACAGCTCTCTTGCTGCTTTTTGCTGTTTTCGCTGCAGCCGTGTTGCTGCTTTTCTATGGCTGCTTTCCTGTCTGACATTTTCTTTCCTCTGCTCCTGGTGTCTCCAGCTGAGTTGCTGGTGTTTGGATCTGTTGTCTTTTGCAGTGGTTGACAGTTTAGGCTGGACTTTGACTGCACTCAACACAACTTTAACCCTGATACCATAGTTTGACAAACTCCTGTGTACTTATGAAACGAAGGCCAAACTTAAAAATGAATTTCATAAAACGAGGAGCGTTGCATTTTAAAAGTTCGCGACTACTAAAACGCATAAACAAAGCACAAACTTATGTGGTGCGTCGTTCCGTTCAGTTTCCAATTGAATTTGTCTCTGCTGCCCGGATCCCTGAAGACCTCTTTCCAGCAAAGTCCAACACTTGGAACAGTCCAGCAACTACACCAACGGTATGAGTATATTACACAATGTCACTGATTTATGTTGTCAATATAAACTTTTACAGCATTGATAACATTTTAGTGAGACTTAAGTTAATGACCTTAAGTAGTCAAGTATTCACACCCTGCTAGAAAGTTCCTCATAGTGGGACTTTCATGATTTTAGGATACAGGTGGATCAATTTTAATCCATCACTCCAGTGTAAACACTGTTTGAGGATGGATGACAGAGAGCAAGTGCTTTCTGTCCCAAAAACAGATTATTTAAGAGTTAGATAAGGGAGAGCAACTGCTTTCCAGCCACGTGCACTTTAATAACTGAAAGTTCAACTTCAGTCTGAACAGTATCTGTCATGTTTTTGATTTGCTGAAACATATCGATCCACCTATTCCATCTGGGGATAGAAAACATATTTACCCTGAATTTAAAAGTTTCATGCGTTTCCATTTCAGGTTAAGAAAACTGAGTCAAAATAACAAATGCTGTCAAATCCAAACCAAGTGAAGAAATAAAACGGGTAAGTCAAAGTTATTTTCATAGTATTCTTGTTCTGTTTCCACCATGATCAGAACAGCCATGATTAAGAGTCTTCTTTGTTTTCCAGGTGTTTGTTCTGAAGGAAAATCACCACCCGATCATTTTGAAGATGTCGGAGGGCTGTGACCTCCATCCTGCTGATCACTGAGGCGACAAGACAATCCTGCAGCTGTCTTCTGTCCGTCTGTCTATATGTTGGTCTGTCTTCTGTCCGTCTGTCTATATGTTGGTCTGTCTTCTGTCCGTCTGTCTATATGTTGGTCTGTCTTCTGTCCGTCTGTCTATATGTTGGTCTGTCCTCTGTCCGTCTGTCTATATGTTGGTCTGCCCTCTGTCCGTCTGTCTATATGTTGGTCTGCCCTCTGTCCGTCTGTCTATATGTTGGTCTGCCCTCTGTCCGTCTGTCTATATGTTGGTCTGTCTTCTGTCCGTCTGTCTATATGTTGGTCTATCTTCTGTCCGTCTGTCTATATGTTGGTCTGCCCTCTGTCCGTCTGTCTATATGTTGGTCTGCCCTCTGTCCGTCTGTCTATATGTTGGTCTGTCTTCTGTCCGTCTGTCTTGTCTTATATGTTGCTCTGTCTGTCTGCTACTCAGCAGCTCAGACACAAACTAATCGAAGGGCCCAGGTTCCCTGCTGGCTGACCTAATGTCAGTGGTCAGGCAGAAGGTTCCTCCGGCCTACAGGTCAGCACGCACGCACACACACACACACACACATACATACACGTATACACATGCATAGAGATAAATATATATATTTAGTGTGTGTAATAGCAAGACTTTGATTTTCCTTTTACAAAATTGTCAAAACAGCTGCTGTATCAAGGCCTGAGTCCTTTTCTGTAATTGGTGAATAACAAGGACCAAAGTCTACCAAACATTAACACTGGATAGAAATAAAACTACAACACTTTCCAAACAATGCCTTACAACAACCTAGTTTCAAATATGCTTTTAACCTTTAAGTTTCTGTGGCTGTTTAAAAATGAATTACGTGCATAAACAAAGTTCGTTATTTCTCATCATAAAAGCACAAAAGCAAGGTTCAAAGAAAACTTCATGACAGCAGCAAATCTAAATTCATTTGTAAATATAATTTGTAAGTATTACAGCCACATTTTAATGTTGGTTCCGGAGGGCGAGGTGATCGTGCTTGTAAATCAAGCATAAGTGAGTCTTGAGTCAGACCTGGACTCTTACCTGTGGTCCTGGTGGGCTCAGTTTCTCACAGAGTAAAGGGTCTTTGCTCCCTGACAGACTGGCCTGTGGTGGTCCAGTCAGTCAGCAGCTTAGACACAAACAGATCCATCTGTAAATGTGAGCTCATCGAAGGGTTAATGTCGGTGTTCAGGTGGACCGTTACATTTTTACATTAGAAAAAACCATGACCTGCAAAGAATAACAGCAATGAAATGGCAGCAAAAAGTAGTTTTTACTGTATTACTTTGATATTCAGACATGTTTGTATGTTGAAGTGAGTGTAGAGTCAGACCAGGACTCTGACCCATGGTCCTGGTGGGCTCAGTTCTCACAGAGTAAAGGGTCTTTGCTGTCTGGTCTGTGGTGGTCCAGTCCTTCAGCAGCTCAGACTCAAACAGATCCATTTGGACCTGGATCGCCGTCGAGGGACCGGTTGGCCGGTCTTCAGTGTTCAGGCAGACGTTCCTCTGGCTTTGGGTCCACCTCCACCCTTCAGCAGGAGCAGCGTTAGTGGTGAGTAGGTGTTTTGTTTGTTTTTGTTTTTTTTTTTTTAAATTCTCTTTCTGGATAATCTGGTTAATTTTTATCTGTCTCTCCACAGTGCCGGAACTGTTGGGGATGAACTGCTGGACTTGCTGATGAAACGTGAGTTTTCTCTTTTTCAGGTCTCCAAGACAATGCTTTAAAAATAAAGGTGACTTAATTATTTCAAGAGTGCCTTGAATCTTTTAAATATTTAATGGGGATGTGGAAAAATGAACAACTTCCAAAATTATTTCTATTAAAGGCATCACAACAAAAAACCAAGAGAAACAAAGTACAACTGTTCTAATACAGAAGTAAATCTCAAATGGTTCTTTAAAACAAACTTTACTGAAATAGAGCAAAACTTAAACAGGATTAGTAATGTCATGAGGGGTGCCAATAATGAACAAACCAAAAGCCTCTAACCACACATTTTAAACTCTTTTCAGTGACAAAAACATAAGTCAAAAGTTTGAATGCTTCTCTAACCAGAATTCTTTTTTACACATCCAACAAAACAGCAAAACTGTATTTCCCAAATTTCTTGATTGTGACCCACCATTGAAGCCCCTGAGCTGCTGTTAAGGTGTCAACACCATTTTTTTCAGTTATTTAAAACAGAATATCAAACTAACACTTAACATCAACCATAACATCAAATTATTTTCACAACATGGTCATTATGGAAAAATATAAGTGTTAAACAGTCCAAAATGAACCCTTAGTGCATGCTTTTCATTGATAATTAACGGTCATTAATTTTGGCAAGATTGTGTATTTTTATTTGCTTTTACTTCCAGCTCAGCTCCTAAAGTAAATCTAAAATGCACTGTGTGCAAACAATTTGTTACACTTGTACTATTTAGTTACAAAAAGAGCCACTAAAACAAATTTAAACTGTTTGATCTTCCTTCCATTTTTGCCTTTTTTCTGCTCTCCACCAGGTGGCTCCATTTTAATATAAAATTGAGTGAAACATGAGTAAACAATGTGTTTCTAAATCACAAACCCCAGGCTGTAATGATTCAGCACAAAAAAAATCTACTTTGCATGTGGTATAGATAAGTCATTTTACTGTTGATGTAAAAACGTGATGGCATGACAAATGGCATTAAAGGGTCAAAATACTCATTCATTTCTGTGTATGATTAGGACTGATTGGAAGAATCAGGCAAAAACTAAAACATCAATATAATTTTAAAAACTAATGGAAAGCACTTTTTGTGCAGTGAGTATTTGACAGGTAAATGTTGCTGCCAAACGGTGACGTATCCCATTTATCTGATCAAAACAAGTTTGCATGTAGCATGTTAATTTATTTTCCATGTAAAAACATCAATTAGAAAACCTAGCATACACAGGGTTAAAATACTTAAATATCAACAGATATTTAATATAAATAAGAACTGATTGGAGAAAAAATCAAGCCAAAGGTTTGAAATATTAACACTTTTTTTTTTTTTAAATAGCTTTTTATGTAAAGTGCATTTTATGCGCTGAATATAACTTATTAGAACGGGCCCCGAGGGTTTATTGTAATCTCACCAGAGTCTTAGCGAATGGCTAACATGCATCTGTCTCTGAATAGGTAAACAATTATATTATATATATATATATATATATAATATATATATATATATATATAATATATATATATATATATAATATATATATATATATATATATATATATATATAATATATATATATATATAATATATATTATATATATATATATTATATATATAATATATATTATATATATTTTATATATATATATATATATATTATATATATATATAATATATATTATATACATAACAGGTGATACAATAGAGTATTAAGGGTTAATTTTAATCAAAATAGAAATTCAACACCAAAAACTGTCACTGTGTAACAAAGTTCACAAAGGTGCTTCCAAATGTCATTAAAATGGCTTAATTTAAGGGAAAACCACAAAAGGTCAAAGGGGAAGAATAAGAGGTAACGCTTGCTCTGGTTTGTGGTGTGATTATCTCGGGTAAAAACCAGGTGACAGTTGAGCCTAAACTGGGTCTTGATCAGGGTGAGGTGGAAAACATAGTGATCTGGAAAATGGTAATTATAGATTTTAAAGTTGATCACATATCTGTAGTAGATGGTATAAAATACTATTGATCTGATTTACTTAATAGTTCACCACTTTTCAGAAATGTCTTAGTTTTCAGCTTCATGGTCATGTGACTGTTTTAAAATCAACCTCACTGAATGTTTTCACCTCACTCTGAAGACCCTGTGTAGACTTAAACTGGTTGACTTCTGATTTTTAAGTTTGTTTTTTTTCCTCTGGGGGGGAAAAAAAGATTTGATCTGCAAACTAACTTTACAAAACCACTCTACGCCAACAACTAAAGATTTGATTACAGAAGAGCTGAAGTTAAAATGTTTAAGCAAACAGAATATCCAAATGACAGCAACAGAAGAAAATGGTTACAACAAAATTGGTCTAAGTGGGTTTTTGAGACGATGAGGTTTTACCAAGAGTTTACAAAATAGCTGTTTATTTTAAAACAATAAGTCCAGATGATATTTTTACCAATGGACTGGGATAATTGTTCATCCAAGGGGTTCAATAAAATGGTCTGAATGCAGTCATAAATCCAGACCAAATGATTCAGATCACTTCCTAAACCTGACCCTGCCGACCGGCCTCCTGCGAGTGCTCACCTGGACGCTTCCTCTGCCTGCCGCTCGACCTCTGACCTTCAGCAGTTTATTGACCAAGTCATCAGAGGATGATCCTGCAGCAGCTCACTGGACTCATCACAGGTCAGTCCAACAGCAGGTGTGCCAAATACAGGTAGGTGGTTTCTTTCAGGTTCAACCATGAGTGCAAACAGTCAACGCCAAACACAACCACAGAACAACAAAACCTGTTTATGTTCAAGAAATCAAATTTCCAAAAGTGTGAGCAAATGCCTGACAAGTTAAAATGGTGCTTCAGTTAAAATCACAAGCATGAGGTTCTGAGATGAAAGCAAAAGGACAACAAAAACAAAAATCATCGGCTAAAAATCCTCAAATGCTCTGGTTCATGTTTTTTTTTTTTTTTTTAACAATTGAACAATTACCAACAGCAAAGACAACATAAAACCATTAAGATGAAAGATTTACTTCCAACAAACTAAAAACAAATGAAGTCATTCAGCAGCTCAAACATATTGAGTCAAACTTTATTTGTACAGCACTTTTTCTTACAGAGTTTAGTAGCACAAAGTGCTTTCCATAAAAATAAAGACATAAACTAAAATCAATGAAAAGTATAAAATTAAATATAATGAAAAAAGCACCCCCACCCTCTCAATCCACATACAAAGACATGAAGAGATTCTCACAGAAAACAGAATCAGAGGACTTAGGAAATGCCATCTTGAATTAAAAATGAGGAAACTATAATAAATACAATCAGCTAAAAGCCAGACTAAAAAGGTCTTGAGTTTGCTCTTAAAAATATGAACAGTAGGTGTTCCCCTCAGGTCTTCAAATGCTCAATGTGAAAATGGCACAAGCTTTTTAGGACACCTGCAGGTGTTTAGGCAGATGATTCCTCTGGCCTTCATTTGTTCTTTCAGGTGAAAATAAACAATCAAATGGGATAAATATTAACCTCAAAGTAAGGATGTGTAGGTCCTATAATATAATGCAGACATGAGCATATCCACTTTTTAGGAAATGGTCTACTAGTGAATGAATTATTGTACTGTCTTGATTACATATTTTCTGATCTTAAATTTGGTTGAACAGTATAAAACTCACCAACATGGAGGATGAACAATTGTTCTGACAAAAAATGAATCATAATAAAAGGAAGTTTGTGCCTCAACACTGGCCCTATAAATATAATTAAATGGCTCCAAATGTTTTAACACAAACATGTTAAATCTGTTGAGGATCTGCACTACCCTGGTGAACATTCTCAGAGATGATTGCCTGATATTTGTTTGCCAATTTAAAGATTTCCTCTATTTTCATGACTCCTGTCACAAGAAGCAGCTGACTCGCCACAGACTCATGCTGATGGTGATATTTCAGGAGTTGTGACTAACAGTGTTAATTTTGACCACACTTTTTAGTTTAAAGTCTTTTGCCTACAATATCTTTTAGTTTTAGTCATAATTTAGTCCTCACCTGCACCTGTTGCTTTTTAGTTTTAGTTGACAAAATTAGCACTGGAAAAATAAAGAACTACTGTTTAATCAGTTGTTTTCTTCAATTAATCAAAATGTGTTCTTTTATATTAGGCATTGCTTCATCCATAAACCAGTGTTTACTCTCTACACCCACACTCCTTCAGTTGATGGACCTCACCCCCTCTTGTTCTGACCATATTGGGCCCTTTTGGGGGACTCGTGTGTTATCCTTTCATGGAACCCGCAGCTCCTGGAGACGCCCCTGGGCACAGGCAGTAATATCTCCCAGCAAGACTAGATCTGCCATCTTTACACTTACATGGATGTAAACCATGCCCTGTAATCAGGGCACCAATTAAAGAGTTAATTTGGGGAACAGATGTGCAGTTTCTTTAACCAAAAAAACAATATTTGAAAAAACTGAACCCTTGGGTCTCTATGTGGCTTTTTTCTGCCACAAAGGGGTGATATTTAGAACGAACTGACCATAACTTTCACTCTATTTAAGAGAGTGAAAAAAATTTTTGGTGAGAAAACTTAATTCTACATAAATTTTGAAAATGTGATTTCAAAAATGTTAAACGGTCAAAAATACACTGTGGGCAAATTTACTACCCTTTCGTCCTGTCTCAGCCGTTCAAAAGCCACAAACTTTAGCTGCTGTAAAAACATATCAGATAATTATTTTTTCAAACTTTTTCACCAAATCTCTTCATCGAGCTCAAAACTATTTTTTTAATTACAGATTTTGACCCTTTCTAAATGATAAATTCATCCGGAGCTATCCTGGATCACTTATTCTCTATAATATAAAAACAATCTTTGAAGGATCAAGCTCCAAATACAATCTACTAGTGCAGCGGTTCTCAACCTGTGGGTGGAGGCCCATAAGTGGGTCTCGGAGCTGTGTTCAGTGGACGGTGTATAAATCAGATGATTTATTTATTTTTTTTTTTTGGTTGGGTGGGGCAGGGGGATCTCAGATTATCTTGTCCCGGGCCCAGCTAAGACTGTCAGCTGGCCCGCTCCACGGACCAGAGCCATAATATTGAAACAATGGTTCATCGAATGTTTTAGTTCTAACCCTGGGGACCATTAAAAGACCACTAGACTGAGGGCTCTACTGGGTTCATAGGGTAAAAGCAAACTGGATAAATAAGAAGGAGCTAGACCATCAAGGGATTTAAAAAGTAATGAAAGAACTTTGAAATCAATTTTAGAAGATACAGATGAAACCTAATATATTTAACCCTTTGACTGGCATTGTAACCAGACAGTTGACTTTTTGCCGCTATACCACTGTAAAAATCTAAAAGCCCATATTTGTCTGTTTTTCCTTATTCAGGTCTCCAAATAGTTTTGGACACCAATATGTATCCACTGGTACTGCTGCTGTACATGAATATAATTGTTTGAAAACCAGAAAAAATCAGAAGTGAATCGTTGCTGCATAGCTCCTCAGAAATCTAACAGTAAGAGCATACATAGGAGTAAGAAAACATATTTTACACATTTTATATATTTGCAGATCCTCCAGCAATCATAATTAGGTTTAAGGAAATAAATTATGTCTTCATACGCAAAAAAAAAAAAATCTGAAGAAATGAAATAAATCCATTCCATACCAGGATAACCCTTAACGGGCAAGCCAACCAGTTGGTTGATCTAAATATCTGCTTCCCGATTAGGTAATCTGAAAAATAAAAGCTGAAATGTTGCTAAATGAAGAGGTAGGAACACAATTTTACCAACAAATAATTTGTTGCAAATTTATTTCTTGGTTTGGAAGTTAAAGGGTTAATAATAACTATTTTCCATTTTTTTCGTTTTATTTTATTTTGGTTAGATGAAATACTTTTGTGATGAAGCCCTACACCTTCCATGCCGAATAAAGGTCTTTGAATTTAATTTTTTTCCTTAAAATGAATGGTTGTCTTTATGTCAACCCTGAGATTGGCTGGCAACCAGTCCAGGTTTGCACCCCATACCTCGTTCAGTGTCAGCTGGATTTGGTTTGACTCCAAAACATGATAAGTGCCACAGACCATGGATAGTCACTGTCCTACACTAGTGTCTGTCTGCATTTTTTGGCTTATTTTAAACAAAAAAAATGACCAAAAAGGGTGCCTAAGTCTTCTATTTTTGTTGCAGTGGTAACAAATATCTGTACCTTTACTAGAATCACATTAAAGCTAATATTATCTGGTATTGTATACGACAGGTCTATGATTGGTCCATTGATCTGTCACTAGCTTTAGTTCTTACTTTAGTCCACTTGTCTCCACTTACCTCCCTCCCTTTGCCCACACACCCAACACAGCATCGTGTGGATTTGTGTTCATCGTGAGACTGGGGTCCACATTCAAGATTTCCTGCTGCTTAACAGAAGGTTTTTTCTTGCCGCCATGATGGAGGGATTCATGATTGGCTATATGGATTCATGTTGGGTGTTGGATGTATATATTTGTATATATATGTATATGTGTATTTTATACATGTATATATGTATCTATGCATATATGTGTATCCATAATATGAAGAGCTTTGTGCTCTATTGTAAAGTGTCTTGAGATAACACTTGTTATGAATTGGTGCTATACAAATAAAGATTGATTGATTGATATTGTAATAACAGTTAGTTGTGTTATAACAGGGAGTTTCCAAGTTTTATTAAAATATATCACCTACAAATTAATCAAAAACTTAACTAGAAAAGCACTCAGAGAGCACAGACCTCCACCAAGCAGCTTCAGTCCACCCCCTAACAGACTCTCAGACTTTGATATCTTGTAGAACATGTTTGATAACTTGTCCTGCATATTTGTTATTTACCAAGTGCCCTGACCATTTTTGTGGGGTTATATGCACAAATGGCGAAATGGTCCTGTCTCGCAATGTTAAAGAATCCTTTAAAAATTTCCTGGATCTGGATGGTGATCCGGATCAGTCCCAAAATCTAATCATTTGTTCCTTATCCCAATCCACACCTTTCCTGAAAATTTCATCCAAATCCGTCCATAACTTTTGAAGTTATTTTGAACACAAACAAACCAACGCCGGCAAAAACATAACCTCCTTGGCGGAGGTAGTTACAGTTTGAGCTGCTGGTTTCATGATTACTGCTCAGGGATTGAACGGCGCAGTTCCGTCTTGTCCCGGTGGGGGGCAGTGTGGGCCTCCACGCTTGTACAGTAACATGGCGGTCTGATGTAAGCAGAGTGTGACTTTCAGTAACCTGAATCAGCTCCACCAAAACGGGTGGCGCTCCTATCTCACCGCTGAGTGATCAACACAGTCTGGATTTATTGCTCGGAAATCTCTATGGAATTACAGCGACCGACCGCAGAGTTCATCCAGGTGGCGGAGATTGGGATTCGATCCCCGCCGGCTGGATTCTAGCTTCCCGGGCTCGGTGCGCGGAAAATCAGCCTTCGCCACCGAGCAGGAACCTCTCACAGCTACCGAGGTGAGCTTTTATCGACAGTTGTGTGAATTTCCTTTACTGGTGTGAGTTACCGGCCTGGTTTAAGAGAACCAAAGCGACTCACCGTCAGTGTGCAAAGGTCCCAACGGCTACTTTAGCCTGTTAGCGCAAGCTAGCTGTGACGGTTAGCTTATAGCGTGGCTAAAGAAGATGTGAGTCACTGCAAACAAACCACTCAATAAAGTGTGTTTGTCTAACTTAGACCCAAATGTTTCATCAGAAATATCAGCCGAATCAATGAGTGGTTTAATAAGAGTAGGAAAAGCAAGTCTCAGTGTCTTTATAACTCATGTACGCCTCTCAAAGCGGAAGAGAGCATTAAACAGCCATAACACTGGACGGGGTTTGGTGTCATAGAGCAGTGTGCCGTGATGACTTTACGCTGAATGTGTGTGTGGTAGTTGGGACAGATGCTGAGGACTGAAAGTGTAGTAACGAAAGCCCTTTTCAGCTGTTTTAAATTATTGTTTCAGTTGTATTAATCCGGACATGTCGATATCAAAACTGATCAAGAGGCATTTGTTGTTCCTAGGGGACCACTGGTGATGTAGATCAGATGAGATTAGATTAGATTAGATAGAACTTTATTTCAAGTCTGAATACAACTGTCCCTGAAGGGAGCTGAGCATCTCTTAACCCTTGGGTACTGTATTAAAACACATCCTTCAGTCCTGTTTTGGCTTTTTAAAACCACAACTTTAACTGCTGTAAAAACATAAAAGATAAATATTATTTTTTTCATGTTTTTACTCAGATCTCTTCATCAATCTCAGTCCTGATCAGACCTATTTATTTTTTTGTTTTTAAATTATGGATTTTAACCATTTAAATGCCAATTTCATAGGAGATGTCACTGATTTGGTATAAAAAAAAAAAAAAAAATGACTGATTCTAAATGTGAAAAATGATTAGAGGCTGGATATTTTTTACGTGCTATCACACTGTTTGATATGTTAGTAAAATCGTTGACTTTGGTGCATTTATCGTTTTTGCGCAGCATCAGATTTTAAGTTTTATTCTCTTTGTTTCTGTTTTGGCTGTTTACAAGACGCAACTTTAGCGTTTCCAAAAACATATCAGATAAATATTTCTTTCTTTTTTTGCCCAAATCTGTTCCTCAAACTCAGCCCTGATCAAAAATAATGAATATTTTTAAAAGATTATTGAATTTAACCCTCTAAATGCCAATTCCATACTTGTTGCCAATGATTTGGTGAGAAAAACACACAAAATAACTGATTTTCAATATAAAAAAATCATCAGAGGCTGGATAATTTTGCTCTCACACTATTGGAGATGTCAAATATTAGTAAAAACATCGCCTGTGGTGAATTATTTTTTGCGCAGCATCAGATTTTAAGTTTTTCTCCCCATTGACTCCCATTATAACCACATTTTTAATGCAACTCTGATACTGCAGCAAAATCACCTTATCTGTATATTTTTCCAGCCTGAAACAGAAACTGAGGCCAAAGTGATGAGAAACCCACACCACACATGAGGAGGCGTCTGAGGAGACAACCAAAACACCATGAATCCAGAGCAGATGGATCCCGTTGAATCTGGACAAGGTTAACTGCACCACACTTTCTGCTCAGTCATTCCAATTACTGGGCTGACACACAGATACTGACAACCATTCACACTCGCACCTACAGCCGTTTTAGAGTCTCTGGTTAACCTCTGAACATATTTAAGTCTGTGGAAAGAAACCATAGTGCCCAGAGAAACCCACACATGCATGGGAAGAGCATGCAGACTTCACACAGGAAGGCTCCAGCCAACTCTGGTAGTCAAACCAGCAACCACCTCTCTGTGAGGCATCAGCACTACTTAGAGCACCTTCTTATGTCCTGCATAAGCATACAGCACTTTAAAAGTTAACATGTGAATCGCTAAGTGATCCAAACAGTGTTATTGTAATTGGAGGCAAATGGAAAGATTGCAAACATGAAACCGTTCTTGGGAAAATTAAGTTTGAAGAAACCATTTGCGAGCAAAAGTAATCAAGCTAGTTAGTGTACACTAACTGAAAGATCCTCTCTGTTGGTAATTGGTAAAATAACCATATATTTTTCTCTTTTAGTCCTTTCTTGTTGATCCAACATTCAGTAAATGACAACAAATTTGAAATTTGTCAAAGCTTATGAAGTTTAAAACTAGGGATGCACGATATTGGATTTTTGCCAATATTTTTAAATTCATAATCGCTGATATCGATATTTCTGGTCAAGAGCACGAGCTCTGTACTTAACAAAATGGACTTGTTTCTTTCAGTGTTGCAGTATATTTTTGTGAGGAACAGATGTAAAACAAGAAACACAGCATTTAACTCCTGCAAAAATGAAACCCTTGATTTTAAAATGAGAAGGTGCATCAATATTGTGCATTTGTGTAATTTCCTGATATTCCGGCCAATATATGGCCAATATGTGTGGTCGATATATCGGCTGGAAATATTTACAAAGATTTCAATATTGGCCGATACCAATATCAAACCGATAATATCGTGCATCCCTATCCACTGTATTTAGATTTTTCAGTGTACTTGCAAAACTATCATTAGATTAAAGAAGACTGTATCATCAAACATGCAGCATTTATAGAATCACTGAAACACACCAAACAGTTTCTGTCATGTGATTGGCTGATTACCAACCAGCAGTTGAATGGGTGTACCTTATTAAGTGGCCAGTGTTTCTATAAATGCTCCATGTTTGATGATGATACAGTCTCCTTTAATCTAATTATAGTTTTAAAAGTATATTGAAAAAATCTACATGCCGTAGATAGGGATGCATGATATTATCAGCTTGATATCGGTGTCAGATGATTTGAAATTTTTGCAGATATTTCTAGCCGATATATCAGCCACACATATCGGCCAGTCTGTTCCTCCCAAAAATATACTGTAAAACTGAAAGAAACGGGTCAATTTTTGTTAAGGACAGAGCTTGTGCTCTTGACTAGAAAAAACAGTATCGGCAATAATGAATTAAAAACCATCGACATATCACATATCGGCAAAAATCAAATATCTTGCATCCCTAGCAGTAGGTGGTCTGGAGGTAGGCCCTCCACTCAAAGAGGTCAGAGTAGAAAGACCAAGGGCAAAGTAAAGGAAAGATTTAGAGACGGTAAACAAGGGCCTGGTAATGGTTTTAGATTGATTTGTTTACTTTAGACCGTCCACTTTATCACATCGCTGTCCTTTCAGAGCAAGAGGATCCGGCAGAACAGACTCCTTCTTTAACACCCAGCTCTAGAGGACGACAACGGAAGATTAATCCAAAATATTTGGATTTTGAAACCGACTACGCAGTTGATGGGCAGAAAAAAACAGCCAGACGAAGCTCAGGAGAAGGAAAAGGGGAACCTCCAAGAAAGACTCCAGCAAAGAGACGAAAAACTGAGAAAGACCCACAGCAGACTGTGGATGGTGATAATGAAGCAGCTGCTGACACAGTTACAGAGTCTGATGGAATAACAGCGAAGGAAACACCTATAAAGGCTGCGAGAGCCAAGAAGACCCCAGCTAAAAAGACCCCAGGCAGGAAAACCCCAGCTAGGAAAACCCCAGCTAAGACTCATCCTACATTAGATGAGTGGCTCGTAAAGTTGGACAGCAAAGTCGACGTTTCAGCACAGCAGGAGAACGGGACGCCAGAGCCGAAGAGAAAATATGTGAGGAAGCAGCGCGTACAGGAGACAGTCACCGAGGCACCGCCGTGTGAGGAACAGGCTCCTGTTAGTGAACCCGAGGAGGAGGTCCCAGCAGGGGGGCGCCGCAGGAGAGGAGCTGCTAAAGCGTGAGTTACACTCTTAATTTTGTTGACTGATTATTTTTGTCTTAGTTTTCATCAACAGCCTTTTTTCCCCTGACGAAAACTAGACAGTAACTAATAAAAACAAGTGTGCATGGACAAAAACTAAAACTAAATTAACTGACATTTTCATCAACAAATAAAAACTAGACTAAAATGTTTGACAGAGACTTAATCCAATCAGACCTAATTTGGTCATGTAGAAAGTAGAGACAAGTTAGGAATATATCCAATCACAGCTACTTTGGTTGTGTGGAAAGGTTGGATGAGTTAAGAGGGACATCCAATCACAACTGCCTTAGCTTCGTGGTGGTGGGATAAGTTAGGGAGCGATCCAATCAGAGCTCCTCTCTTTATGAATTGATATATTCATGTAGAGCAGGTTCACTGTTTGTTGTCAGTTCTGGTATTGTAACTGAGATGCTCTGCCAGGTAGCCTAAATAAAGGTGACTGCATTTCACACAAAAGTTCAATTTGTTTCTGTTCATTTATACATTCAGACTTTACTAGCATTCAGTGAAGGGTTATTAGATATTTCCTTTTATCCAAATGTAAAACATGACTTCAGAAATTCAAGGAAACATAAAAAATGCCTTACCCTTTACACTTCATGTTTTAGTTGACAAAATTTACAGTAGATTTTGTTGACTAAAATGTTGTGAAATTTCATCAACTAAAACTAGACTGAAATTAAAACAATTTAGACGACTGAATTATGACTAAAACTAATAGGTATTTTAGGCAAAAGACTATAGCTAAAAATAAATTAAAAAGTGCTGTCAAAATTAACACTGGTGAGTTACATTTACACTGTCTTTACAGGGTTCCCACACGTCCTGGAAAACCTGGAATATGATTGACCAATTTCAAGTCATGGAAAACATATGGAAAATTAAGGGAAAAAAGTAAAATGTTCTGGAAAAGTATTTGTCTTCCTTCTACCTTGTTAGTGACCAAAACTCAAACTTAGGAAATGAAGTAAAAATGTACATAAAATAATGCAAGTTAAGGAATAAAATATAAAAAATTAAGACAGTTGTGAAAAAAAAGAAATAATAAAAATGGCAAAATAAAATGTAGGCTACCTAAACAGTAAGTCAACAAAATCCTTTTATTAAAAAGCAGAGTAAATAAAGATAGAAAATAAGTATAAACCATAAATTCATAATAATAAGACACTACATAAAAGCCAGACTAAAAAGAAAGCTAGCAGATAATGTGCATGCCTGAGAGTTAGAAATAAATAGTCCTAAGCTCAATATGGTACGGTGGAGCTAGCTAGATATACTGGTCATCAAGCTTTAATATTGTCTTTTAGAAGATAGATTAACCCGAGAATTGCCCACACCAATATTGTAACAGGTGAATAAGTCCTGGAAAATGATTTCTCAAATAGAGTGGGAACCCTGCTTTACTTGAGCAAACTTTCAAAGGGCAGCACAGTCATTCTGTGTAAAAGTGTTGTACAAACTCCTGCAGGGCGCTGAAGTATCTCCACACTTGGGCCAACGAAGTACTAAGACATCCTGGTGACGAAGCAGCCTCGGAGGAAGGAAGCAACAGTGATGCCGGTACCGTGACAGACTCCAAAGACAAAGGAAAGAGTCCCAGTCGGAGGAAAGGTACATCTGTCAGAGCCGTTATCTAGCTCATGTCATCATAGATCCCTGCACTGAGTTTACATTTTAAAGCAACAGGACTTGTTGCAAAGTTGGGAATTTTACCATCGCTTCTTACAGTGAAGGAGGATGACTGACCCGCAGCAGCAGCAGCAGCAGATGAGCTGACATTTATTACCTCCGCCAAGGAGGTTGTGTTTTTGCTGGTGCGTGTTTGTCTGTTTGTTAGCAAGATTACGGAAAAACTACAGGATGGGTTAACATGAAAAATTTTACCAGAGGTGTGGTTTGGTCCAAGGAAGAAGCCAGTAAATTTTGGTGGTGATACGGATATTTATCTGGATGCAAAAAATTCCCCAAATTTCAAAAAATCCCATAAGTTAACATTGAGCAGAATTTAAAAAATGAGTATCGCTGCCATTTTTTAACAGATTCACTTCCAATTTTACAGGATAATATGGGGTTCATGTCTCTATCATCAAGGTAAATTTCATCTGGATCTGATCCAGACTGACGTCACAACAAAACATTAAACTTTATAATGGGAAATCCCATTGGTGAAATTCAATAATTCATATAAAATCAAAATAGGGAGTGATGTTCCCAAAACTTGTTGTCTTACATTATAACAGCCATGTATGAGTTTGGTCCAGATCCTGGCACTATTCTGGATCTGGTGATCCAGAGTTGTATCTTTTACAGGGGTTGTGTAAAAGCCACTGCTGGGATAAGCTTTTCTGGTGTATTTTATTTTTCCCCCAAGCTTCGTGGAGTGGATAACAGGTGATAGCAAAGCCACTTGTACATATTTGTGTCCTGAAAAGAATTTTAGTCTGCTGTCATCACCGGTTTAACACACATTTTGTTGTTGAGCTCTCGAAAGGCTAAAACAAGGCTTTACAAACAGCTCAGAACCTAAAATTATTAGCCAACAAAAAAGGTTGAGCCTTACCTGACACACCAGATGGACCATTACATGTCCTTATACGTCAAGACAAATCATTTGGCAGTTTGTGTGTATATATGCAGCTCACCTGTCCAACTGTGAGACAGCCATGAAGACTTGTGCCACAGCTTCATCGGTTAAAAACATCTTTTAATCAGTTTAGAATGTAATAAAATGGCCAGACATGGATTCTTTATGTTGAATTTTCTTCAGGACGAAGAGGGCGAAAGAGGAAACTTCCTGACTCTGACTCTGATGCTGGTGAAGATGAAGACTTTGTTCCAGATGCTGCAGATTTGGAGGCCGAGGACGTTGAAGAGGAAGAGGATGAAGGAGAGGAAGAGGAAGAGGATGAAGACTTGTGGAGTAAAGGGAAAAGTCCAGCATCAGCCAAGGGCAGCAGAGGCAGTGTGAGTCATTTTGTTTTTCATCTCTTTTGCATGTGTTTTCCTGCTTCATCAGAATTTGAACAGTTTTGATCACTGAATGCATCCATTTGTAAAATATGTCAAGATTAATATTTCAGCTCGTCTAATCTTCTCTGTCCTTCTGCAGTGGACGTACAAACAGGTGGAACCGAATGGGATTGTTACATATATGATGAAACCTGTTTGGGACGCTGCTAAATCCACCAAGCTATTGTGAGTAAATTCACTCTGCACTCTGATTTTAGCTGTTTCCTTTGTCTGGTTTTACCAACACACTGAACATTTTTCAAGGGCCATGACCAGTTTAGAGCAGGGGTGGGCAACTGCTTATGTGTGGGCCACATGCAGCCATTCACCTCACTCAGTGCAACCCACCAATCATTTAAAAAAACAGGTTATGTATTTGTGCTTTAAAAATTGGTTAACATTCATTCTTTTATTGCATTAAAAAGAAACTTGAGCTGGCTTTAGTTATGTGTCATGCTCATTAGATCGATGTTTGTTTTCCCTATTTTGAAGCTTTATATTGGCTATTTTTGTTTTGTTTTTTTTTTCTATACTTTTTTCCTCATTAATAGTGCCCAACAATGCAGTGCAGCCCTCAGGCACTGACAAAAAAAATACATGGCCGTCTTGGTAATCATAGTTGCCCACCCCTGGTTTAGAGAAAAAGGCCCAGAACTCTTAAATCTGTTGTAAGTATGTTAAACCTGTGCATGCAGAAATATTGGTATTTAAGGCTAAGTAGTTAGATTACCAGACAAGTGAAACAGTCGTGACATTAAAACACACAAATGCCAATAAAATTAACATAATAATGTCATGTTATAGGGGCGGCACGGTGGCGCAGCAGGTAGTGCATGTGCCTCACAGCAAGAAGGTCGCTATTCAATCCCCGGGTCAAGCAGGGCCTTTCTGTGTGAAGTTTGCATGTTCTTCCTGTGCATGCGTGGGTTCTCCGGGCACTCCGGCTTCCTCCCACAGACCAAAAACATGCTCATTAGGTTAATTGGTCACTCTAAATTGTCCTTAGGTATGAGTGTGAGCATGAATGATTGTCTGTCTCTCTATGTGGCCCTGCAGTCGACTGGCGACCGGTTCAGGGTGTACCCCGCCTCTCGCCCAATGACAGCTGGGATAGGCTTCAGCCCCCTGCAACCCCGAAAGGGATAGTCGGTATAGAAAATGAATGAATGTCATGTTATTGATGTTTTATCTTAAGATAATTACCATATAGACTTGTTATTTCCGTTATCACACGTATATGTTTTAATATTAGAATGCATTTGCCTTTTCCAGCCGTCAGGAGCACCACAGCAGCTGGGTGTTTCCTCATTGGATCCCCGCTGCGAACAACTGGCTGCCTGTACCACAGAGGTACTTCCTCTTTCACTTCATTGTTTATTTCCTAAGCTTAACCTGCTGTGACAAGTGATCAAGCTTCAAATGTGGTCACAACAATAAAACCAAAACCACATTTCAGAGGTTAAGTTTTGTTTTTGTTTTTTTGAATGACAATCTTTAAGGTGACTGAATAACTAACCTACTGTAGCTAACTTATCACTTTTTTACTGTTCCTATATAATTGTATATTTTCAGTTATTTTGCCTCTCTCTGTTTTTTACAGCTTGTTTGATAATAAATCATTAAAAGCCACTGAAAAGAGCATTAGCTCACGCAGTGCTTTTGTTAGTTGCAGCTGAGACTTCGCTGTAGAATCCCTTCACAAAAAGTCGTATACTTGAAGTTCATTTTGTTAAGTATACTTGAGTAGAAGTAGAAGTATAGCAAGCATACTACAGACTATGTACTTGTACTAGTGTACTAGAAAGTTTACTAATTTAATACTTCTTCGGACCAAATTGGAACATTTTAAGTTTATAAAATTATACTTCAGGTTGACTTCATAAGATCAACAAAAGTACACTTTCAAGTATACAACAAGTACACTTTTCTAGATACTACTAGTATACTAGGTATATACTTCTAGTCCACGTGTGTGACACAGGGTGACAGAGAGCAGGGGGAGGACACTCTGTAAACTGTCCACAGGCTGGATTAGCACCCAGCCTCCAGAAGCATATACGTGGGTTATCCCTGGTTGCTTACCACTCCGCCAAACCAGCATCCCACAAGCACACTCTTCTATATACTGCCATTGTACTAGTTATATACTTGTAGTCCACATTTTAGTTTATTGAAGTATACTTTAGGTGTACTTTTATGAACAAAAAAAATATTATTTTATTCTATTTTACTAGTTAACTTGCCGTTATACTTTAAGTACACTTGTATGTTTGCTTCGCATATTACTTGTAGCAAACTATTTATATACTTGAAATATACTCAAGTATTCTTAAAGTGAGCTCTTACTGTATGTACACTAGACTGCAATGTGTTTGACAGAATGTTAAGAACAAGTTTGATATATTTAACATTTTAAAATACAGTGTATTTACAAATACCTGTTTAAATCATTAAAGATGTGCATTTCAAAAACAAAGAGCCACTATGAAATCAAGTCCTTTGTCAAAAATGGCGAAGGAAAAAGTGCACATCTTTGGAACTAAAAGTAAATAACTCGATAGAAAAAAAACACTACTTTTATGACTTGTTTTTAGTTATTTGCTTGGCAGTAAAAGGTGTACTGAAGTATACGTATAAGTTTTAGTATTAAAGTATAAGTGTAAGTTTTAGTATTAATGTACTTAATCTTACGCTTTTCTTCATACTTTTCAGGATAAGCCAAGTATACTTCATTATGCTATTCTTAAGTATAAAAAATATGGTACATAAAAAGTAAACTCCAAGGATACTGCCTTTTGGTATAAAATAAGTATACTCGTATAAGTATACACTTGAATAAACTACTTTTTGCCAAGGGACAAGCTTCATCAAATGATTAGCATGTATTCGATAATGACATTTTAAACTCTACTAGAGCAGTTGGTTGCTCAGCAGGTTGTAGCTGTGTGTGTTGTGATCTATTACGGTGTGAAACCTGATTATTTAGCATCGATGTCCCAGTGAGTCACTTGTTGACCAGAGAGGTCCATAGCAGAGGTCAGAGGTCACATACAATAAGTCTATACTCTAGAAAACTGCAAACAACTGAGAGAGATATTGGGAAATCTGATACAGGCTGTTCTTGTCGTTGTCGGTACATTTGTGTGTTTTGTGTGTTATTCAGTGATTTGGAGAGGTTCCTTCCTCAGGAGCTTCAGTCGGCTGCTTTCAAAGTTTCCAGAGAGGGCCTGAAACAGGAGGCGACTCCACTGCAAAGACTTAAAAGGTTAGACCTGGCATCATTATCTTTTATCAGTTTAACATAAAGATTTTTGTCCCGCTGAGGTTTGTTGGCAATAAAACGCACTCTCATTGTGAAGCAGGGTTTCCCAGCTGGTCCAGCCTAAAGACCCACCACATCCATTTTAATGAGATATTACTACCCAAAGACTGCAGTGAGGTGAAACAGCATAATAGGTCAGTCATAGGAACGAAAAAATCTGAATAAATAAAAATCTGGCAATTGACATAATACATTTCTAAAGATTTTTAGGTTATAGATGTATGAGAGATCAACTTAGAATTTTCAAGCTTAAATAGCTGCAATTTTATGAAGAAAAAAAAATGTCACATTTTTAAAGTCTTACATTTTTGAGTTTATAAAGCTTAAATTTATCTGCCAAGTGTGCTGTAGTTCCTTGTGGATGAACGATACAGCTCATCCATGTAAGTGAGTTGTTTTTTTCTCTAAATAGTCCAATTTCACCACAGTGCAGCTTTTTTCTCAGTCCTTGTGAGAAGTATAATGCATTCAGGATCTCAAATGCAGGCATGATAAAAAGCAAACAGCTTCATCCGGTACAATTTTCTTCTTCATTTTACACTGTGTAACCCATATAAAAAATTCAGTTTGATTTGTTGTAACTTTATGACCTCAAATTTAAGGATTTTGAGTTTTTTTTCTCAAATTACTTTTAAAAAAAATTATATTTTCAAGAATGCCTTTAACATGGCAGCATGGATTGGATTGCAGATTTAACTAAATGAAGCAAAGTGCTAAAACATTCTTCATCATGAAAAGGATGTCCAAGCATACGTTTGGTTTTATTTGATTTTTTTTTTAGATTTCAAGAAGATAATTAATAGAAAATATATTTTAAAATAACATTTAGAGTTGAGTATAAAGGAAAGTTAATGATTAGAGGTGAAAAAAAGCACATTTTAGTATAAAAAACAAGTTAAACAGATTATCCACAACAGGGACACCAAATACTGCCATTAAAGGATTTGGAGGTGTTTTTTTAATCTGCCTTTAGGTGTGTATGTGTGTGTGTGTGTGTGAATGGTTGTTTGTCTCGATATCCACCACCATTGCAGGGTGTACCCCACCTCTTATCTAGGATAAGCTTCAGCCTCCCACAACCCTGAAGAGATGAGTGTTATAGATCATGAATGGATGGGGGAACACAGCCAAAACACACGTCCCATTAAAGCTGCTGAGTGCCTACATCTGGGGCAACTGGAGTCAAAGTTAGGAAACCTCTTTGAAGGCTTTACTCTGATAAAGTAAGATCGAATAAGTTTAAACTTAAGTAAGCAATGATGTCTAAAAATAGATGAGGCATTTAAACAGACAAAGTGGTATCAGGGATTGTTTCATTTAGATCTTCAGCCAGTGCTGGAGGGTTAATATTAGGAATGATCTCATATAATTTTGAGACAAGACCTTAATCATGTCCTCTCGGATTTAGACTGCCCTCTGAGGGGTCTCAAATAGAGATATTTGGGAAAAAAGAATAATGTTTTATCCTTGTTTAATTTTGGAAACCCCGCTCTGTTTACATGTCTGATCAGGTTCACAGCACTACCAGCTCATCCAGACCGCATGGACATGTTCCTGTTTGCAGGAGGACCGGTCTGGGCTTTGGAATGGTGTCCCACACCTGACGGAGCTCCGGCCTCTCAGTACATCGCTCTAGCTTGCCATCGAGGGATGGATGACAGGCACCAATTTAACAAGACCTACACAGGACACGGACTAATTCAGCTGTGGGACGTGGGCAAACTGGATTGTAACAGCAGGTAGGACTGCAGCGTGAGCCCTGGAGGTGTAATTTGATGTGGGGGTTTTTTAAGTCCTAGTATTTTTTTCTTTATTTTGTGGAGATGGCCATGGGATTCACCTCTTTTTTTCTTTGTCATTGTTTGTCTCTGAAAGAGTCTTGGTTTTATGCACCCTTTCCCCCACTTTGCTGTTATCATACATGTCATTGTGTCTTTTTTTCCTCCTTCTACGTCTTGTCAGACCAGTCTCCACACCTGCTTTGGACTATGGATTGGCCCATGATAAAGGCTTCATCTGGCACCTGAAGTGGTGTCCCGCAGGTGGCTGGGAGCCCCCCAGCTCTGACAGAAAGGTAAAGTACCTTTACCACCTTACAGCTCTGTTGTACCAATATGACACACTTTAATAAATGTAAACAACTTGACCTTGTGCAAACTTTAATGCATCTGCGTCTCCAAAGTGCACTAGCCCCTTACTACTGTATTTATTTGGCTACAAGACTAAAACCCTTTACCGTATCCCAAGTGTAAATGGTCTGGATTTTACTCCAGTTTATAATAAATGGTATATTAAACCCTCTTTCTCCTTAGGCTCCATTTCTTCCCAGACTGGGTCTTCTGGCAGTCGCCACCTCCAACTGCATGGTGACCATCTACAGCCTGCCTCACCCTAAGGCTCTACTCTCCAGCAAGAAGCCATCAAACTGTGGTAAGACTCAAAATATCTTAAACGTTTGGGGTGCTGGTTGGCAGAGTGTTACGAAGCCAGGCACGACCCATATACATACTTCTGCCGGCCCAGGTTCAATTCCAGTCTGTGGCCAGTCTGCGTCCTACCATTCTCCCTCGCCCCCCCTTCACCAGTCTATACACTGTCTCTCTCTCCTATCAATAAAAGCACAAAATGCCCAAAAATAATCATATATATATATATATATATATATATATATATATATATTATATATATATAATATGTATATAATATGTGTGTGTGTGTATATATGTGTGTGTGAATATATAATATGTGTGTGTGTGTATATATATGTGTGTATATATGTGTGTGTGTATATATATGTATATATGTGTGTGTGTGTGTGTATGTATATATATATATATATATATATATATGTGTGTGTATGTATGTATAAGTAGTATTTTTATAACTTTAAAAGATGCACAAACTAAAGCACAACCCTGATGGATCTGGACAGATACTCGTAGTGTGTTCTTTGGTCAGCAGAGGACAGTGTTGCCTCTCTGAAGGCTGTAGTCACTGTGGTCGTACCTGACTCTGCTGTAGCGTTTGAAGACACCAGACTGCAGTAAAGCCTTTGTGAGGAGGTTTTTACATCATGGCAGCTCTGTAAAAATTAACAGCTGGACTATAGATTTGTTCACATCTCGCTAAACCCCACCCTACATAGCTTTGGTGCATTGCTACACAACTCCACACTCCATTTCTTCATACATCAGTAAAAAAGCATTAAGGTAAAGGGAAAACGGATAAAATAAAGCAGGTATATACACTAAGAGAGTTGTTTCATTGTTTTTACAATTTAAAAACAATTAAACAAGTAACAAACCATAAAACTCTAAAACAGGAGCAGAGTCTCATGTGGGGCTGAACGCCAAGGAATAAAAATGAGTTTGAAGACGAGTTTTAAAAATGGACAGTGAAGAGGCGTTAGAGGTGTTAAATGTTCATCGGACACATTTTTGAAAAGATATCAAGATTCACTTAAAACTAAATGCATTTCTTCTTCATAACTGTGTGGTGCAGAATCAGAAGAACTTTCAACATCTGCATGTTTGTAAAATTAAAAAATATATAAAAATTATTAAATTGAAGTGAGTTTCAACAACACTGCTAAGAATTTTCAAAAATCCCCTCAAAGATCACAAGACTACCTCATGATTATTATAAAATTTGTGTATAAAAAGTAATCAGAATGCAGGAAAGGACTGATTTAAGTTTTAAAATGCCCTTGGAGGACCCTCTGATCATAGTGGTCTACTTTCTACAAATAGTTCTTCAAGGTTAAGTTTGGTTTTTTGACACCTGGACCTTATTTTTAGGATTAAATACACTCATAGACTCACCCAGACAATTTTGGCAGAGCTCGGAGCCGTTTTCGAGCAATTTAGATCCATCCGACGGCATTTTTCCTCATGCCATAGTAGCAGATGGGGCCAGAAATCGAAGCCCCTAAATTAGACATTATCTGCTGCGAAACTCGCTCATTTCAGCTACATTTTATAAATGAATGGCCAGTGTTATCACCATGTCAGCTCAACTTTGTTGTGATGGTCATCCGGGGCTTTACAAGGATGGGTAACTTTTGGTGACGTCATAGACAAGAACATGAGTAGAGCCGCTGTTGTTGCTAGGCTACACGGCTACACGGCTACTTTTGTCCAACATGGCGGAATATTTATCTGACGTAGAAGTGTCTGACGACGACTTTGAGTATAATGGATGCCCGTATCGTTTTGAGCCAGAATATACCAACGAGGAGCTATTTGAAAGGAGGATGCAGAGGGAAAGAGCCGAACAGCTGGCCAGAGAACAAGCAACCACTGCACGTCCACGAATGGAGGCTAACTGGTGGTGTTGTTGTGGACATTGCACGGCAAACACAACAGAGGAGGAGTGCCTTTGCTGCTCAGAGTGGGACTTGAGACCAGAGGAAACACGTATTGATGCCCCCCAAAATACGATTTCTGGCCCCGTCTGCTACTACGGCATGAGGAAAAATGCCGTCGGATATATCTAAATTGCTCGAAAACGGCTCGGATCTCCGCCAAAACTGTCTGGGTGAGTCTACAAGCGTATTTAATCCTAAAAATAAGGTCCAGGTGTCAAAAAAACGAACTTATCCTTTAACAAATTGTGATCAGATTTTCAAGGAGTGTTGGTGGATCAATGAAGAAGTTGACTAATTTTGCTGGTGATTCAAATCCAGATGTGGATTCAGGATTTTTTTTTTAGGGCAGTTTCTCACATTGTTGGCTAATACAGTAACTTAGCTAACAATGTCAGAAATGCCTTGGCAGAGGTTCAAGCTGTCGAAGTACTTCTAGTTTGTATGAAGACTTGTCTTACAGTATCTGTTTGAAAATATACTGCTGTATCTAAAGAACTTGTGTTTTCCAGCCCTAACTGAATAGAATAGACATTTATTGCTATTTGCATAGGTAGGAGACTGGGTTTTAACGCTTTTTTTATTCTCATTCATTAATCCTTTAATTAATCTTCCTTCAGTTCTATTACTAAAACCCAACAAATGAACCCAACAGTGGGTATGTAATCAGTCAAACAGCTCCACATTAATCATATCGGACATGAACACCATTAACTCCACTGACTCATTTTCATAAATGTGACAGGATCCATGAAGACCCTCATGTTCCCGAGAATGTTTAGAGCTGGAGGGTCCATCAAACTGTTTAATGCAGCTTTAACTACAGCAGCAGTTAATCACTGCTCTGAAGACTCACACACACACACACACACACACACACACAATCCAAGCACACACTCCAGGAGTGTGAAAACATGCTGACAGGCTTGATGCTGCACCCTGTGGTCGAGTCTATTCAGATCAGTGCATCAGCCGCCTCTGGACCTCTGCTGATAGAAGACTGTATGAATGAGATTAATGTGCAGCTCATCTGGCACATCCATCATACACAGAAACCTGCTTATGTGTGTGTTGATCTGTCTGCATCTGTCTGATCTGCCCAGCACTACACGCTTATCTGATTAAGTACCACACCAGACTGATGTTGCAGCATTTCAGTACAACATTCACCTCGAAAAACGGCATACTCATACACTTTACACGCATTATATCACAGTTGACAACCAGCAGCTGCCTTACAACACATCACAGCACCGTGTTATGGGATGTATTGACTCTGTAGAACAATGCAACACGAGGGTTTGCTGATGTTTAGTGTGATAAGTAGAATTGTTTATTTGGAAGGTTGCAGACGTTCAACATTATGTATATTTTGTGTAGTTTAATGCCTTAAATTGTTGATGAGTTTTGCAAATTATTTCCTTGTTGATGGTTCCAAGTAGGGCTGGGTATTTCCAGTAACCTCACGATACGTATCCTAACACTGAGGCCACTGTACGATATGTATCCCAATACATGTAAACTGTGAACATTGACTACACTTTTAACAGAATGCCCGACAACTTTTGTTTATTCCAAGAAGAAAAGAACAAGGAAGAGTTTTAAATGATTCTACACCTTAAGAATCTTAAATTCAGGTCTTCAAAGATGGGAGACCTAAGTTCAAATTTGGAACATGTGCTTCATCATGTAGTTTGGCTTCTACTTTGTGCTGTGTCATTGTTAACATTACCCAAAGAGTATTGACAACAACTGTCAAAACGTTGAGGCTGTATCGATTCTATAGAATATGTACCGATACACGTATTCCCAAGGAGTACGTGATGATACTTTGCCGTATAGATATTTTTTGAGCACAGACCTAGTTCCGAAAAACTTTTTAGCATGTGGGGGAAAGTGCTTTTATCCAGAGAAGAACCAGATCATGCCACGTACATGCAGACTTGCAGAACTACTCTGTTCAATGTCCCACATGGACTCATTATGTGAAGGGCAACACACTAGAGGTCTGACAAAGGGCCTGACCAGGCTACAACCATGAACTAGGTCAGGCAGGGGATTAGGGCTGAACGATTTTAGGAAAAGATCTAATTGCAATTTTTCTGGCAGATATTGCAATTTCACTTCGATTCACGATTTTCTTCAAATCCAACTTCAGTGCAATATTTGCTATGTTTACAATAATATTTACAAACATGTCAGAAAAATACATCATACCATTAAACATTAAAAGCTATTTCTCTAAGGCACGGATGAAAACTAAAGGTAAGAATTTCTTTCAAATATATTTATTAACAAGAAACATGCATGTACACTCTTTAAAGTTCCTGACCAACGGCAGTTATTACAACTGAAGAACTTAAAGAGCCATCTTTGACTGTCTTAAGTTGGAAAAATGTAGTGTAAAAAATCCTTCATCATTTTAATTTAAAAAAGTTAAATAAAATGCAAAAGAAAATCAAAAAAAAACCCAATGTTAAATAAGTAATAAGAAAAACAAAAGTCAACAATTCTAATAAAGGAAAAAAGCGAGCCATGCCAAATCAGTATGTCAACCTTTAATGGTTTTGGACATGAGCGCTGACATGTGACAACGTTAACACTAATAGTTGACACAGTTGACACTTCGGCGATTACATGATCACGTTGTCTGAAATCGCGATTACGTTATAGACTGTAAAAAATAAGATGTACATAAGAGCGAGTGTGGGAGTATGAGAGGAATTGTATGAGTGAGTCTGTGTGTGCTAAGTGTGTTATTTAATGTTGTATTGCAGTACTTCATAGCATTATCAAAGTGTGCTGTAGCTCTACAGTTGTATAAAAAAGCTGTGAATAACTGAGGCACATGGCTAATTTTCATTCTTCTCACAGTCTTAAATGACTAAATGCCATAAATTAAATCCTTGACATTAACTTTACCAAGTTTTTGTCTAATTTTAATCAAACACGGACGTCGGGGCCATTATCCAGCTAATTATACATCTCACACTCACAAGACTTTGATGAAGAAGAAAACAAAGTCTTTAGTTTGATTTAGGGGCACCATCATGAGGAGCTGGAGCATCGTCATCCATGTGTTAATATTTAAATGAAAAAGAGTATACTGGGTGACAGCAGTCTCTGCTGTACTACACTTGGCTTGGTTTTACAATTAAGACAAATTTCCAGTGCAGCTTGAACATAAAAAGGCATATAAAACCTGACATTTCCATTCTTTTCTGCCTTTTCCCCAGTGCTTCATGGCCCATGGTTTCCATTTTATTTTGCAGCCATGGGTCATTGGGTCCAGCTCCAAGGAGCCACTCCATCAGCCCCCCGCTTCCTACCATAGGTTAGATTATTGGATAGAAAGGTTGCAGAGCGCTCACATTTAAAGGTGCCATCTACTAAAACACACACTTACTACTGCAGAGATAGACTTGAACACTTGCACCAACATCAAGCTATTGAAAATGGTTATAGACAAAGTCGTTTTTGGTGTTCTTCTTTAAACAGTATTGTGTTTATTTCAACAGTTCAAACATATTATAACAGTACACATAGCTTGGCAGTACAACTCCTGGCTAGTTTTCAACGACTATACCTTTGCAGGTTTAATAACATACATTTATACCGATTGAGCATCTTGCCAATACCACAGCTGACTCGAGTATTGCTGCTGACAGTGTTCATCCCCTTGTGACTACTACCACTGAAAACACAGTAGCGTGCATGCCATGCCAGTAGTTGGCGATGTAAGTTTGTAGTGAAACAGCGTTGTTACAACACGCGTCTCGAACTCACGCTTTCCTTGGCCAATATAATAAATGCATCTCTGCCTGTCAGAGTATTGACTGGGGCTGGGTATTGTCAAGAACTTCACGATTCAATTTCGATTCTTTAGATGACGATTCGATTCAGTAAGAAGTAGAAATACACAAATAATTAGAGTGCCTGTTGACATTTTTGACTTTTTTTTTTATTTTGATGCCAATGTGAACATATGTTGTATGTCACTTCACATTTTTGAGCAGTCAAACATTTGAAAATAAAAATTTGCACAATAATAACTTATTTGTGCACATGGAGTACAAAAGTAAAAAACATGACAGTTAATACTACACTTATAAATGTCCACCTGGTCTTTTTTGTCTTTTTTGTCAATGAATGTGCAGCACTTAGTGTCCATGTTACAGCCTAAGTTTCCAGGCGTTTTTTTTTTTCTACTGATGGTAGTCCCGAAAGCAGTTCCTGTCCATCTGAAGACAGAGATCTCGACATATCTTCTTCCAGTATTTCTAAAATTACTATTTATGGAATTCATAAAAACGAACTATGATGAAAAAGACAATCAATGAGAAAATAGATGGTAAAACACAGGGAAAATATGTCGGAAACACGGCAAAATAACGGAAAGAAAACTCGCAAGAATGATACTAATGCTATTGCTTACAATATTTTACATTATTTACACAGATAAACCAGCGATAAATCACTCATGTTCGGCTCTCAATCCTATCACTCTGCATGCACCATCTTCTTCTGTTGCACTGAACAGAAGAAAAGACTGAAGAGTGCACAGCGCCCCCCACTGGCCAGGTGGTGAATCAATTCAAAGGATTTGCTGAATTGACATTGAATTGGGAGGGGAAATATTGCAATGGATTGATGAAAGGATATTTTTACCCACCCCTAGTATTGACACTGTAAATCCACATTTTGTTGTAGGAGCGATAACAAACCGAGCACAGTTAGGAGCACACATGTTGCTCGGTAGTCGGCCATAGCTGTTGTTGTTGTTCCTCGGTACGCATGCTACCTTTTTCTGAAGAAGTACTGCACGTGCATCACGCTTCCCAGTTTTTCCTGACAACGGTGATTCCTGCTTACACGAAGAAACGCAAACATTTTCAAAACTTTTCACTCTTGACCCTGGTTTCAAAAGTTTAAAGATTTAGGCACTTTGGGCACCGTTCTCGTGTAAACGGAAGGCGCAAACACAACGAAAACTCTCCATTTTTGTCCATTTTTGTTGTCGTGTAAATTGGCCTTAAGTCTGTAGTTGTTTACAGAAGGCTTCTGGACTGCCTGTTCTCCATCTCTGACTTTATCACTTGAAAATGAAGAGGAGTTATAATTCCCATCATTGAGCTTCATGTCAGAAAATCAGCAGGGAAACGACGGTGACACTGTGTCCATGTTTTACCCAGTCTGTGTCCTAAACCTGCCACAAGCTCTCCCTCTCTAACAGAGAAAATGTATTTTGAGGTCTTCTTCGAGAGGCGTGGCGGGGAAGGAGACAGTCAAGGTTGATAAAATCAAGTGAAGAATGACCTGTGGATCACTTTATAGCCTCTTGCCTCTTTTACCCCATCATGATGAGCTCTAATTGAATTCAGATCAGCTATCTAACTTGACCAGGAGTGGAAAAGCTCTCTCAGTATCAGCTGTAAAGGTTAGAGGTGAAATTGGCTTGATAAGGGTTAAACAGGGTGTGTATCTCCCCTTTTCCCCGCCTGCTCCGTGCTGTTTGGAGACAGATAATTATAAATAGCTTTTGTCTGTCGACTCTCCAGAATGAATGAGCGAGTGAATGAAAAGAGGAGGCTGTTAAAGCGGCAGGAGAATCAGGGGAAGAAGAGGAAAAAAAAACAGACGAAAGGAGAATGTGAGACGGCGTGGCGAACACACATAATTTACAGCTCCGTTCTCCATCAGACAAGGATCTATAATTGAAATGACAAAGAAGATGCATCACCGGGCCTGTTGTTAGTGTTGGGAGCGATGAATTTTAGGTCTAGTAGCTGACACCTTTCCCATCCTCGCTCTGTCAGTCATCAGAGACGTACACAGGAGAGGGCGGTGAAGAAAGAAGGAGGGGGTCACAGGAAGTTAAAGCACAAAAAACCCTGAGTATGATGCAGGATAATTACCATCATTAGTTACAGTGTGCCAGACCGCGGCGAAGGAGCAAATACGCATTAATCAAGCACATACCTTGTCCAGATCGTGTCCTGGAGCTTTTTTAATGTACATATTTGAGCTAAATCTCTCCAGTGCGTTGTTTGAGAGGTCTCCCTTAGAGACTTTTAAGGGCCAGATGTTTATTTTATACAATCTGGTGTATGCACTAGTTTGTCAGGATAGTCTCACATTTTGTAGAGTTTAATTTATTTCATGGAAATGATAAATGTCTGGTACCTCTCATGTGCAGGTCAGATTGAAAGTGTCATTATTCAAATGTAGTCAAACTAAGATGCCCATTGGAATAACACTCTGTTAGGCCCCGCCTAAATCTGCTGTAGGCCTAGCCTACATCTTTGGCCAAAGGGAGAGAAGATAGATAGGTAGATAGATAGATAGATAGATAGATAGATAGATAGATAGATACTTTATTGATCTCGAGGGAAATTCAAAGCATCCAGTCACAGGTTACAAGACGAACATGACATAAGACAATTTACAGGTTGACCCCAGGAAATAGTAATAATAATAATATCCCCCTCCCCAACATAATGTTTTAACCCCAAGACAAATTAAAAAAATACCCTAGGTGAGTAGAAACTCATGCAGTTAAGAGACTATACACGTACTGTGTAAAAACCTGTGCAGAGATAAAATTAGCAGGTATTGTGCAAAACCTGAGCAGGAGTAAAAGTAGCAAGTAGGGATTAAATTAGCAAATTGACAAGAATGTGCAAAAGAACCAGTACGGAGATAAAATTAACAAGTATAGTGCAAAAACCAGTGCAAGAAGGGTTGCAACAGCAAACCAGTGCATGGTTCAGTCAGTTCTCTGTTTATTTGAGGACACAAGCTTTTTATGCAGTGTGACAAACAATGATTTGACTTCTCCCACATGTCTAATATATGACCAAGGATCAGCAATTAAACCTAACAATGATGTCCTGACACACACACACACAGAGCATATGACCAAGGTTAACATTGAATTTTTAATTTTCCTTATACCACCCATTAAAAATAAAGAGAAGTAAACAGGTTATACTGAACTATGATGCTGCTGTTCTTGACATGATTAACCTCCATTTTCAATGGATCGGTCGTTGAATTTGAGCTTGCATAGCACTTCTGTGGTCTTTCTGACCATTCACAGCCTTTTTTCACTGCAGGTCACATCTACACAGTCATTCACTGATGGTGCTGAGTTTCTATGTATGTTATTCATCTGCATTAGCTAACACATCCACGCCCTTTCATGCAGCAGTGGGAACAACTTGAGTTTAAGAGTCTTGCTCAAGGAGTCACCTGACATGTGAAAGCCAGAGCTGGGCTTGAACCCTTGACCCTCCGATTGATGGTAGAGCATATTACCAGACTAAGCCACCGACTCCACCACACAACTTTTCCATTTTATGGTACCTCCTTGACTCGCCTCGCCTGTACTCTGTAGTTTTGGTTTTCCATTGGGGATTGTGTCAAATAGTGGACCAGTTTTTTGCATTAGTGGGGTTCCCAGCCAGCCAGCACTAAATTGATGCAGAGAGACTACTGACCACTGAATGGTCATAGTATCTCCAGCCCGGGTTATCTGACCTGGGAATGAAACGTCTCCTGTTGTCCTGCTGGGGTTTAAAATTACAGGATGTTAAGCACCACTCTAAAGTGGTTCTGCTGTGCCTGCCCTGACAGTCACGGTTGTGTTTAATAAATGTAAAATCCAATAAGTTAAAACAAAAGGTGTCAGACTGTTCCCCGTCATTAGTCCTCTCTTCTCCTCCAGTTTGGATCACTGAGAGTTCAGATCAATACGGAGTCCTCCTCACCGAGCCACACCTTTCATCAAGACTCCTCAGCTTCAGAAAACACACACTCAGACTTTTACTCTACCTCTGATGTGCTGAGCGAAGTCTGGACATCAGAAGCACAAATACACAACTGTCATGTTTAATTTAATTTTCTTTTTGCAGGACAGAAGAGCCAACCTTTGCCAATATACCAGGTAACTGCCTTTACTATCCCTGTTTACCCTCTACTTCTAGTTCACAAAATGCATTCATGTAACTTGTGTTTTAGCAGAACACCCTGCTGTTTTTACTGCTGTTTCATGTTCACCCCACCCTCCCTCTGTTCTGTGCAGGTTAAAGGTGTATTAACCCTGAAGCTGGGTTCCTTCAGAGCACCTCGTCACGAAAAGAGTGGACAGGTCCTGTCTATGGATTGGCTGCCTGAAAAACCACACAATATAATGGCTATTGGATTCTATGATGGTATGAATTGATTTCTTGGAGATGTACATTAATAATTGCTCCGGTGTAAGATCAACAGAACAAATGTGTGTTCTGAATCCCATCAGGTTTCATCCATATGAATATGAACACCAGACTACAGCTGTTTCCTCCTCCTTTTTTAGTTTCTCTTTTTTATGTCCTGTCTTTTGTACATTTAAGATGTTGCCAGTAGTTTCTTGGGGTTCAGATTTGTTTACCTTTCTCCCCAGGTGTTGTAGGTCTGTGGGATTTGACCACGAAGTCGGGGTTGTTGCAAGTGCGAGAATCTGACGCGTCACTCAGCCTGCTGCCTTATCGATGCTTCCTCGCTCACGATAATGCTGTCCGAGCACTGTCCTTCTGTGCCGCCTCCAGGTGAATACCTTCAGATATTAGATATATAAGCCTTAGTCACATCAGAAAGACCACTTTTCCAAATTTCATCTCAGCCTTTATTAAATTAACATGGCTTATGGCTTTTGTATATGCAATATATTTTTCAGTCGTTGAATTAAACCATGTTGGCTCCAGAGAGCCTTGAAAGAAGAAAATGGCCTTAATCAAGAGAGAAGTGTAAATTAATTCAACAACAAAGGAAGACTGATGTAAATCAGAGGAGTAGAAAGTCGTTAGCAGAGAACCTTGTCTACTGTGAGCCATAACTGAACTGCAGGAGATGCAGTAGCTTCTAAAAAAGCTTCATTACCATTATTTTCAAGTTATTGTCACTATTGCATGCAGGCAAAGAAAGTCCTATTGTTAGGATTTTTTTAGATGATTAATAGTAAATTGAGTTGAACTCGGGTAATAGAAACATAAATGTAAACAGGAAGGCTCTGTTGAGGAAAAGTGAAATGCTGCAGGAATCTTACAGTAGCGTCCAATCGAGCCGATGCTGTTTTTTGTGTAGTTTGCACCTAGAAGTGGGTGAATAACAAGGCTTTTGGTGTCACCATTGACTGTTTTTTATATATATATATATATATATATATATATATATGTAGACTAGCATCGGCACCTGGCTATCTCCCATAGAGACAAAACTCGCAAGTTGCTTTAGTGGCAGTCATGCACTGGTGCCATAGGCCTTGAGGAGCCCAACTACAGAAGACCTGAACTATCCCTTTAACTTAAGTCATGAAATTTCATGGTGCTGTGGCAAAAGCAAGCTAACTGATTTCTTTCATAAACATTTACACACCACTGACACAACAGCAGAATCAATGGGTATCTAGCCCAAGAAGACACTGTTAGATATGGGGATCAAACCCCCAACCCTACTCAAAGATGCTATGGATGCTTTAAAGAACCGTGCTGTAATCATTTTTTAATCTTATTTCTCAGGCTTTGTGGCCTTTATTATGTAGGCAAAGCTTGGCTTACTCTGTGAGACTTCAAGCCGGCGGTACGTCAGTCATGAAGGTGTCTCAGCTCACACCATCAGACTGAATCGTTAAAAACGCAACACCAACGTGCACCGTCTTTGAGCTCAGGCTGTAAAATCAGATGGTCAGAAACAACCTGAGTGCTCACACTGTACCTATGAAATCAGGATGGAACTTTGACGAAAGTCAACCAAGTTTCATCCATTTATATCAGTGGTCTCTTTCGCATGGTTCAAACACATACACACATTAAAAACGTTGCTGCTATGGCACACACACACACACACACACACGGCCTCATCAGCCAACACAGGTAGCAGCTTAATCATGAAAAATAAACTCCAGTGTCATCTGAAGGTTTGCATGTATTTTCTTGCTTGTTCATGTATTTCCTGATGCAAAGGGAGGAATCGATCACACAGACACTCAAAAAGAAAGAAACAGTTGGAGGATCAGCACATAGTTGCTTACAATGCAGTCGTATGACCAGAATATCAAACATGTCCGAAATCTGTCCAACCACAGTTGGAGCCGTTGGTCAGGTTGTGGTCTGCCGTCGAGTCCTTAGGTACCCTGCACAACAGTTGATGCACAGTCAGGATGAAATCCACCCTGACTGCATAGGCGCTTGTAATAATAATGGTGAAATGGTATGGTGTATGTTTGGCTTAAGAGAACTGTGTTTAATGTTGGAAAGTAGTTGTGACAGTGGGGGGGTATAAACTTGGAAAAAAACTGAACCTGGCTTTGAACCCACACCACCCTCTAAGATCTGTACATGGGGCAAGCTGGCTAATCACTCAGCTGTCAGCTCATTTGTTTTTTTTGTTTTTTTGATTTAAAGTTTTACTAAATTTTCACTTTTGTATGCAGCCAATTAAAAACAGGCATTTTAAGGATTTCAAAATCTAAAATGCTCTCATTTTAAGACCTTACAGTAAAAGGGAAAGAAACAAAAGACTCACCCAGATCCTGTCTTAAAGAAGGTAATAGTACAAAATAAAGCAATATTTAACCTTTCTCATATACATTTAGAATGTAAACGCTGTAATGAAATTAACTTAATGTGGTCAGGCATGGAGGTTGTGTGATTTTTGATGTTGTAGCCCAGGACATCCTGGAAGCAGACGTTTAAGCTGAATTTGCAGAAACCGTCACTGTATCCATTTATTCATATTAGCTCCAAGGTCAGGGCTGCAGATGTGACATCTGAACACGGTCACCGTGCACACACTTATCTTTTTGCAAGTCAACTACCACTGACCTTCATGCTGCATCCTGTCTGAGCTCCGATGACCTTGAATAAAATCATCCCAGCATTATTCCAAAGTGTGACCGACCTGCTGTTGTAGGAAAATATTCTTCTGAGAACACAGCTTAGTGCTGAGAAATATCACACAGTCTTAGGGAAAGCAGTTATTTGAATCAGTGTTAATTTTGACAACACATTTTTATTAAGTTTTAGTTATATTCTTTTGCCTAAAATATCTTTTGGTTTTAGTCATAATTTAGTCATCTAAATTGTTTTAATTTTAGTCTAGTTTTAGTTGATGAAATCTGCTGTAAATTTAGTCGACTAAAATATGAAGTGTAAAGGGTAAGGCATTTTTTATGTTTCCTTGAATTTCTGAAGTCATGTTTTACACTTGGATAAAATGAAACTTCTAATAACCCTTTACTGAATGATAGTAAAGTCTGAATGTATAAATGAACAGAAACAAATTGAAC
Organism: Cetoscarus ocellatus; assembly: GCA_037902135.1. Taxonomy (NCBI): domain Eukaryota; kingdom Metazoa; phylum Chordata; class Actinopteri; order Labriformes; family Labridae; genus Cetoscarus; species Cetoscarus ocellatus. Next base: position 164,685 of record JBAMNC010001698.1, on the reverse strand, counting down.
TTTTGTGTGAAATGCAGTCACCTTTATTTAGGCTACCTGGCAGAGCATCTCAGTTACAATACCAGAACTGACAACAAACAGTGAACCTGCTCTACATGAATATATCAATTCATAAAGAGAGGAGCTCTGATTGGATCGCTCCCCAACTTATCCCACCACCACCAAGCTAAGGCAGCTGTGACTGGATGTCCCTCTTAACTCATCCAACCTTTCCACACAACCAAAGCAGCTGTGATTGGATATATTCCTAACTTGTCCCTACTTTCTACATGACCAAATTAGGTCTGATTGGATTAAGTCTCTGTCAAATATTTTAGTCTAGTTTTTATTTGTTGATGAAAATATTAGTAAATTTCCATGTGCGCTTGTTTTTATTAGCTACTGTCTAGTTTTCGTCACTGGAAAAAGGTTGTTGATGAAAATAATTAGTCAACAACATTAACACCGATTTTTGTGGCTTTCAGTCTTTTCAGAATCTGTTTGTTTTTAGTTGTTGCTTATTCTTTTGATATTTTGGTTAAAAAATATTAACAGCAAAAACTAAGAGAGAAATTGAAATGCATCAAGAAACTATGTGCTTAATACTTCACATATTCACCCTTTAAAGCTGATCGCAGGCTGTTGCTGTAGTTTGCCTTTATAAAAATGAGCTTGACAGGGTCGAAAATTAACACCAGACAAGCACCAAAATAAGTCAATTTACCATTTTAGAAAAGCAGTATTAGAGTACTCTCTCCTGCACTCAATACATTTTATGCATTTAAATGGATTTGTGATAGAAAGGCTGTGCTGGCTCTTTCACCCTCCTGTCTTTTTGTCTGCAACATGCACACCAACTCAGACTGATGCACATCTACACACATACTGGAATCCCAGCAGCCATGCACTGCTGTTTTCTTGTGGTGATTAAGAGTTAGTATTCATATCTCAAAGTTTCTTTATTCATTCAGTGAAAAAACAAAACTCTGATGTATATAACCAAGCATGCACAGAAGTGAACACTGACCTGAAGTCTCTGATCTGAATTAAAAGCTCATCACTCAGCATTTTCTTCAACCCTCACCAGTCTTATGTGTCTCTGCTTCATTGCTCCCCTGATGTATGTGAAGATGAGGAGATGTGTGAAGGGGTCATTTATAGCCCGTCTGTCTGCTACAGAGGTTCACTGATGGTCTCTGCGAGTCAGCACCAGGGACGAAGTAATATCCTGAGCTTAAATGGGATTTTTATTGAAAATACCACATTGGTCAGTCGAAATGTCATCTTCCTCTGATCAAGAGTCCTCTTTTCCTTTAAAAGTGCTTCAAATATGCAGGAAGGGTAAAATCTGCTTTATCAACTTTTAGGATGCTGACAACTTGCGTTAAAAAACTCGATCAACTGCCGAATAGTTATATTCCTGCATGAAGTATACAATCACCAGACGAGGAAAGTGCAGTGCTGTGGTTGGCTTAGATGGTCTGGGCTGTTTTAAGTGGTAGTTTGACTGGATAAATCTTGTTTCTTTAATGGTGTAGGAGGGTGTTACTTGTACAGGATTTAAATTAAAGTTCCCTTGAGCTTGTAACCCCAAAATTTGTTGAGTTTATCTTCGATTCAGGATGGAAAATTGACTACTCTTGAGGAAAAAAAAAGTATCCTAATGATACTGACCTTAAGCCTAAATATCTGATAAGTTGAACCATAAGTTAAAGTAGACATTTGAGCAAACTTTACAAAAACTTTAAGAAACTAATATATAGAGGGACAGATTAGGTTTCAATAAAAGACACTTGATGACAAGCAAGAGGTCTGCGACCAGCATGGTCAGTAGTTATTGCAGAAGAAGATTAAAGTGCTGAGCTTGCAACAATAAGCACTGAAAATAAGTAGAAACAGGTTAAAATGGTTGAATACTGATAAGAATACTAAATCAATAGATAAAAGCAGGATAACACAACGGATAAGAGACTGGTGACAGAAGAAGAATGACTCAGACTGTTTGTTGAGAAGAGATATGGATGTTGGTAGAAATCAGAGTTTATTTTGCGTTTGCTTGCTCTGTATCGTCTCCCAGAAGGCAGAAGTTTATGTTTTAGAGAAAGACTGTGAGGCTCCGTTTACACGACGTTGCATTTTCGCCTTCCGTTTACTCGAGAACTGTGCCTTGAGTGTCTGATTTGGCAAAGTTTTTCCAAGGTCCAGAGTTAAAAGTTTTGAAAACGTTTTTGTATCCGTGTAAACAGATGCGCGGCGCAGTACACAAAGGTTGCACATGCATCCCAGGAACAACAACAACAGCTTCGGCCGTCTGCCAAGCAACATGTGTGCTGCTTACCGTGCTCGGTTTGTTATCCAGACGAAACTATGCAGACAGATTTGTTGTCCAGACTGGAATCTCCTGCGTCTTCATGCGTCCACTCGCCATTGTTGTTTATGAAAAGTTTGTCTTCACCGGAGAGTGTATGCGTGTTGTAACACCACTGTTTTACTACAAACCAACATCGCCAACTACTGGCCTGGCATGCACACTACAGTGTTTTCAGCCATTCTCGGGTCTCCTTGTGAACGTGGAGTGCTCTTGAAAACACAAAGGAAAAACCTTTCTGTTTCTGGAGACAATGTTAGGGCCTGAGAAGGATCATTAAGAATTTTCTGTGCCTGGTTAAGAACAACACTCTCGAAGACAGACTGGAGGGGAGGGTGGTCTGTTTGACCCATCACCTTCAGAGCAGTTTTCATCAGTTTATAGACGGTGCTGTCAAGAGGGGAAGAGGGAGACGTCCTGATGCTGCAGAATTTTTGTCTTGTACATAGAAGTGTTCTGTCAGGCGGAGGAGACAAGCATAACGCTAAAGAAAATCTAAAATTTATAAAAGCATTTTCTCGATTATAACACACTTTTTTGCTTTTATATAAGCTCTCATTTTTCAGGTGTGTATTATACACAAGTACAAGCAAAATCTTTAAAATATTTCATCTTGCCAACATCGCGATTGCAACACATCTGATACAAAAGGCCGAAATATTGTCTTCCTCTGCCAAACTGGCGTAATTCTTATTAACTGACTGTTAAACTGTTCTAATCAAATATTTTGGGTCTTAATTAGTTTAAGTTTGTGTAATCATCATTTGATCTCAAGTGTTACCACTCACATGCAAACACAGAGCGCTGCCATGTTGTGAGCAAGGGGATGCAAAATAGCTGCGCTGTGATTGGTCGAAGACATCGGCATGTTGTTAGCTGCTCTCTGATTGGTCGGTACACTACGACTGCGCATGCTCTGGCAGAAATCGAGTAATCGGGCATTTCCGCATCCGTTTGAGAGAGAGGGAACTGTGTATGCTTGGGCAAAATTTGGGTGCGTGTGATATTCGAGATATTACGGTAATATGAGCTCTGTAATTGAGACTCACACCTTTAAAACTGTTATGAATCTCTTTTCTCTTAGACAACTGTTGGTGACAGCAGGAGAAGATCGTTATGTGAAAACGTGGGATCTGAGGAGACTCCATGAGCCGATCACCATTCAGAAGCGTCATTTGACCAATGAAATCTGTTGGCCACTGCATGCACCAGGCATCTTTTGGGCTCAAGACAAAGCCTATGTAACGTGAGACATTCTTTTTGTTTTTCATTTTGAGCTCCTCCGAAATGATCCATGAAATTCTTCTCCTGTCAACTACAAAAGTGTACAAACATGAAGGTATTGTAAGACAAAATGTTTTATATCTTTTCATTATTTCCTCCTGCCTGTAATCTTTTTCAAACAGGTATGGATATCAAGGAGTCCATTACTTTGACCATGGGATGCGCAGCGTCTATTTAGTTCCTCGAACATCCACGATTTGGGTGAGTGGAAAGTACAAAGTCATCAGCAGCCAACACAAGATTATTGGTAGATTGAGAGATCCAGGAAAGTATTATGAATTTTCTAAACCTCAGCAGCCCACCTCCAACATTTCCGCCTCACCTTGTGTGGTTAAGAAAAAGTAAACATACACTTGATCAGAATTTTTTACCAAATTGAGTCATTCAAGGCTGGTTATTGTGCTTTTATTATCGTAGAAAAAAATGATTTAAGTCATGTCTTTGATTAAGTTAACACTGTTAATGCAGTTAAGTCTCTTTTTTTCCCGCTGCAGTCTTTATCCATCAGCGCTTGGTTGAACAGTGTCGTGACTGCAGACAGCCTGGGAGAGGTCATATTCTTCCTGTTACCTCAGATGGGCGACAGCCAAGTTTACGTCAAACGGTCAATAGATAGACGATTTGTGAGTCTCTGATTTCTTTATTTAATCTTTTTCTACTTTGTTCTGTTTTTCACCTATTTTTAATCTGCAACTAGTCTTAAGGTCATAATTTCAGTAATGCTTTAAATCAAGATTTTTAATTAAAACAATGATAAACAATAATGTTTTTAATTTAAAGAGAGTGCTAAGGTGTGATTGATTCTGATTCAAGTTTTGCTGACAGTCTCTTGCATTTATGTTTTTTACTTAAATCACTCAGCCTGTCTACCTCACGTCTATGGTGCCTTTTGATTCGACAAAAGAAGGAAATCAAGGCAAGGGAAGAGTAAATGATGAGGATGCTGTTGAGGAGCAGGAGGAAGGCTCGGCAGGACTGAATGGATCTGAAGGAATGAACGAGAACAGTAATGAAACTGGACAAGAAGGAGGAAGAACTAAAAAGGATAAAACCCCTCCTCTTCAGTCCCTCTCATACAAAGAAGCAGCAAAGAAATACTTCATCCATCATACAGACAACAACATGGTGGGTAAAAGTAAAGAAGTCATAAAATTTATTTGAAGAAAAATTAATGAAAGACTTGAGCAATATTGAAAAAATAATCCAGGTGTAAGTATGGATGGGTGACTTAAATCCTCCTCGGTTTCCACTTCATTTTCCCTCAATGTTGAGTGTCCAAAGTATTTAGAAACTTCAGAACAACAGTTCCAGACTGCTGTGTTGACGAGCTTTTTGCTCAAAGGGAAACTAAAAAATAAAGACCAGACTCCTCATCTATGACATAGCCACAGTTTCAAATTTCTTCATATTTTGTTTCTGAAAAATTTTATAATTTGGTATTTGGGAAACGTGACAGCCCTAATGGTTGCTGACCACAAGGGATGGGCATTATGGCCTTAAAATGAAATCCCCAATGTTTTTTCACAAAACTCGATTTACGATTTTAATGAAAAAATGTTCCCTCTCAAGAAGAAACCTGCAAATGGCATATATGAGAATCAAGTTTTGCTTTTTTTGTTATAAAATATGTTCTGAAACAGTATTTCCCCCAGTTGTTAAGTTGCATGTTTTTTATTTTTCGTAAAATGTTGATAACGTAGTCTGAACGAAGGCAGATTTGTCTACATGAACACTGAATTCTGAGCTATTTTCACAGTGTATTAACATGGAACTCTCTGATCAATATTTAATCTATGTTATAAAACAAAAACAAGCCTAAACATGCTTGTGCAAAACCTGACAAGACCTAAAACAATGGAAGCTGTACATTTTCAGTATTTTTATTTTCAAACATTCCAACAACTTACAATAGGAATAAGTGTAAGTCAAGAAAAGAAATGATTCTTAGTTTTTAAATCTTCAGGCAAATGTAATTCAAATTAATCGATATATTGCGCAGCCCTACTGACCACTGTTATACCTCTTTTGACTGGGAAATGGCGTGTAACATGAGTACTTAAGTTTTATTTTGCAGGTTATACATTTCGTATCCTAGAAAAAAAGAATCACAACTCTGAAATAAATTGATTTTTCCAGATACCTTTAATGCTTGAATTTTACACTTTTTTGTAATGAATTCTTTCTGATTAAATTGTTTTTTTTTCTTTTGTCTTAATGATCATATTCCTATTTGCACATTCAAGTGACACTCCTGCAGCATACATATTCAGATAACCCAGCTTGTCCTGAAAAAAACAAGGTCTAGTACATTATTATGCATCATAGGGTTGAGGTTTTACTTACATTATAACGCAAAAAGTCCAGGCACCCCAAAAACAGGAAAAAATAACTTAGACCTCAGAGGGTTAATTAGTGGAGGTCTAATTGAAATTTGATGCCAAACGTTTTAATATTCTGTACTTTACATTTGACCAGCCTGTGTGACCATCTCCTCTGACTTCCAGCTGACCTTTGTCGGGAGCCAGAAGAGAGCTGTGTGGAAACGCATGAGCAACACAGAGACGAAGTCTGAGCTCAACCTGGATGAGATGACACTGGCTGCTCTGCACAAGGTACTCACACACACACGGTGCAGGCAGGTATCATCAGCCCCCTGCAGCAGCCCAGCATGTAGCAGGAGGGGAGAGAAAGATAAACACAAGCACAGAAATGGAGGTGAGAGATGGGTGGAGAGCCCCGTCCTCCTCCCTCTTCCTCCTCCTCTGATGGGCAGCTATAAAGACGGGCTGAATGTAATGATGTGTAAAATGAGAAAAATGTCACCCTTGCTGGGGTGGGAGGGGGGGAGATGGAGAGCAGCCATTTGAGGATTTGATGTGTTTAATTTTAAGAGTGGAGGCTGAGGCGTCGCCCTCTGGGATGAGATGATGGACGGGCACTTCATGCACCCATCGCGAAAACAAAACACCATTGGGTTGGGGTTTTTTTTTGTTTTTTTTTTCTGAGGGGGATAAATGGATTGGAGAGTGGGAAGGGACTAACTGGAGAAGAGGAAGAGAAAAATAAAAGAAGAGGGACACCAGGAGGATTTATAGTGATGAAGAGAGGGATGGCTGAGCCACAGTAAAGAGCGTAGGGAGGGGCAGTAATATTGACTCACTGAGGGCTACAGCTGAGTCATTCACTGAGCAAGACGGAGCAGACAAATAACTGCGTTTATAAAAGTATTACTAGACTAGAGTCACGATAAATCAAGGTAGAGTAAAAGTACTCATCAAGATAAATACTTGAAAATAGTCTAGTAAGGTTGAAATGATTTGTGGAGTCCCACAGGGATCAATACTCGCTCCACTACAATTACTCCTCTGTGACATACAGCTTAGAGCTTTGTTCATCATTAAGAATAGAAATTTAAAGTCTTCAGTGTATTATCACTCATAAATACTCTCACTGATAAGGTACACCCTTTCAACTGCTCAAGAACACAAACAGGCAATCGCATAGCAGCAAGTCAATGCATTTGACTGATATGGTTGTGATGTGATATGGTGTTTGGTTCCACACTGGCTGGTCTGAGTATTCTAGAAAACACTGATCTACAGTACACGGGGTAAAAATATTGATTCAGTAATTCAATATCAATTTAATATCGATTCAGCAAATCCTCTGAATCGATTCACCTCCTGGACATATATGTTTTTATTCTCTTCATGGTGCATGAACTGACTGATGCGACTTATACTGCGGAGCGACTTATAGTTTGGAAAATACGGTATTTGTGTATTTCTACTTCTCACTGAATTGACATCAACTTTGTTGATGCCAAAGGTCAGAGTAGCATGGCCAGGAAAGGCAACATTAACTCAGATTATCACTCATTACAACCTCTGTATGACGAAGACCATTTCTGAACACATCCAGTCTGAAGAGATGAGCCACAGCAGCAGAGAAAATCACTAATTTCATAGCCTGTATGAGCATTGTGGGGTTTTTTTTGTTTTGTTTCCCTCTGCTATTAAGCTCCTGAACACAGACCCATTTTAAATGACTTTTATGTAGAGGACATTATTTATTTCCTGGATTATTTGTTTATTTATTACTGTTTTTCATTGTCTTGTTTTTACCTCACTTGCTTTAATCTTACCTTGTTTTATCTTGCTCTACGGTTTACATATGTAGGCTTACTTATAATGTTCGGACATCTCCCTCTGTCCCATGCTTAAATATGTTTCCTTGACAGATTGATTATTTTTTTATGTTGTTGACTGACTGTAAGCATGAATGTACACTGGAAAGCTACAAAAGAATTACCCCTTGTGGAATAAAAACTTAAAATAAAACTGAACTGTTTTTAAAGGAAGTAAAATAAATCATTTCGCCTCGTGCAGCATTTAGTCTAAAACTGTCCTTGCTTAACATTTAGTTAAAGTCTGGTTTGAAAAGCTTTTCAATCAACAAGACAAGCTTAGAAGATCTCATTTTTAACTGTTTTTCTCCTCAGGTACGTTTTAACCCAAATATGCTCAGCCACACCTGGTTGGCCTCAGGTGGACAGATGGGTCTGGTCCGACTGATCAACCTGAAGGGAATGCTGTGCTCCCAAACCAAGAACTTACTGAACGAGAGTCGGACTAAGTATGACCAACTTTCCTCCACGGAGGAGCAGAAAGACAGTGTTCAGACTGACACCGAGGAGCTATAGCAGGAAGCCTTCGTCAGAGTGTGGAGTCAGTAGGACTGCAACAAGAGTTTTTATATTATGACGGGATGTTTGTATTTAATCAGTTTAAGAACAATAATTTATACATTTACTGTTTGTCTTTGGGTTTAATTTTGTTGAGAAGATATTTGTTGATATGAGGCACTTGTCATTAGCATGTGTATCAGCCACAAGCCAGTGCACCAAGTCATGGTGGTTTCACACTGGATGAATTTTATGTGCACATTGCCTGTCGTGCGTACCTTGATTTTATCATGCATGGTATCAAGTCCAAGCTTTTGGGCAGGCGGAAGCATCTCTAGAGCAATGATCCCAGGAATAGGCAGCTCACCTGATCTTGGCCAAAATAGACAGGAGAACGATGAATAAAAAGCCATATTGACCTCGTGTCAGCATCAGCCCACACGCATCCAGTGTGAAACCAGCGTAATGTTATGGGAGCCAGGCTGTGCTTTGCTGCAGGCTGGTTGTGGAGCTCTTAGTATTTGAGCATTTTTGTTATAACATCTCAAAGAGTATGTTAGAATCCATGCCATGTTAGAAAATATGCTTTAGTCTGTTAGAAAGTCTCTGGGTTTGTTCAGCGATGCAACAAAAAGGCGGCATGGACTGCAGGGAATAGGGCCCAAGTTTAGTCCTTAGGAAGGTAATTTAGCACTTAAAAGGTTTGTGTGGGGTAGAACTCTCTTATAACCCCGAACTACGATGACCCACAGCGCTGAGTGTTTCTGATTATTTTAATTTTGGCAGCTTTTATTTAAAATTTGGGTCAACAAACAACTGTGATCCAATCGTACTCAACAATGAAAGAATTCACCTAAAAAGGTTTCTTTGCAAAACATCACAGTTTCCCTCCGTTCAGTTTAACTTTATTAATGAAGCACTTTTCCTTCATGAGAGAATACAGCCTAACGTGCTGCACAGAAGGATGATATACAGAAAAAGAGGCAGAAACAGAAAAGCAAAAACCTAAAAGACTGATCAGGAAAGAAGGACATAAAAGAATAAACAATGAATCAAAACATCCAAAAGCATAAAATGTAACATGAAAGTACAAGAATAAATGTAGGAACTGATAACTAAGATCAATTAAATTCTGATAAACAAAATAAAACCATTTGTATGATTGTTTTTTCTCTCAAGTACATAGAGCCGGTTTAGTCAGGGAAACCCATTGAAAAATAACCCTGAGTTGTAAAAGGAAAGCATCCATGTTTTTTCAAATTATCCACCAATTTAACTTTAAACCTCATAAAGAAATTCTGGATTGTTTGCAGGTTTTGTTTCACTTTATCCCGATAATGCTGTCATAAACTCTAGAAACTTACCACAAGATAAAATTCTGCCTGTGCGTGCTCCAGCTTAATGAAAAACATTTAACTGCAAAGTCATCTTCAGATTATAAAAATAAAGTTTACTTCTAAAACTTTGAAAATAAATCAATTTTTTATGAGTGAGTTTCTTTTACTAACTAAACAATAGTAATCATTAGACATTAGTTTTACGCAGTACTTAACTCATCATCGGTAAATCATTATATTTTCATTATTACTTTATTTATAAACATATTCTAAATCATCTGCCAGGCCAAAACTTACGATCTCACTTTTTTATGATTTTTTGTTAAGCAGTATTACTCGTCAACTGCCGTATTGGTGAGTAGGTTTTTGGACATTCATAACCAATAAAAGAAAAAAAAAAAATTATTTGGACCCAACAGTATTCCGTTTAATTTTTGTTTATGTATTTATTTTCCCAAAAAGTAGCACTTTTGGATGGAAGAGGTTTTTGGCCCTGAAGTGACAAAATGTGTCAATGATGATTTTTAAGTTAATCTTTACGATACCAAACCTTTTTTTTAACACTTTAGAAATGATGAATCCTTGTCACTTATTTAAAAGATTTTATTCATTATCACTTATACTTCGTGAATGCTTAATTGTTTGCACTTGTTTTAAGTGTAGTTAATGTTTATTTCAGTTTCCTGTAAAAATCATCAAAAGTCCAAACATTTAACATCTGAGAGCTTTGAGCAGGCAGCAAACAAGTGCCTTGTTTAAGTTTTTACAATTAGTGCTTTCTACCTCTTGTTTATTGATCAAGTGTTGCTGAGTTTTAGTTGCTTTATTATCATAATTTTTTCTACAAGTTGCAGAAATTGAACCTTGCAGCAGTTTAAAGCAGTATAAATGCAAATCTAGGCTGCACTCCTGTTGTAGAATCAACAAAACTCAGGAAAACTAATCTATACATGCCTTTTTGAATAAATGATAATTAATGAAAATCATTAAATATTTTTCATTTACATGATCAGAGAAGTCGAACAGATCACTCAGTCTTCTTTTTTTGTTGCAGGATTTCACTGAAAAGTCTCACAAAGCTGGTGTTTAGTGACTGAGCTGCACAATCAAAATTAACTTAATTTCAGTTTGTTTATTTATTAGAATTATTCCAAAGTAGTTTCAAATTTCTGTCTCCAGAATCTTTACCGTTAACATGAGTTGCAGCGTTGTTTTTCGCTGCGGTTTCACATTGGATGCATTTTACATGCGTTGCAGCTAAGGTGCATGCTTGTTTGCATCTCAGCAAAGGAGTCATGAAATCTGAGCTTTCAGGCCGCCGCATGAGCTGCACAGCTCTCGCACGTCTACCACGCCCAACAGCTCACCTATTTTTTACTGCAGGCCACACACGTATTTGACCAAAATAGAAAGAGAAAGGAAAAAATAGGTTATGTTTCAGACACTGGTCAGTTACACTTCCTGTTTGTGCCTTTCAAAGTAAAAGCTCAGGTTAGCATTTCTGTTGAAAAACTGCCCTTTTTCATACAGAATATTTTATTTTGAAGTATTTCTGTGTCGGCTGTGCAGTGAATCAGGTCACTTGTGGCAGGATTTGTTGTGGATCTTCCTAAAATTTCTGTTTAAGCTCTTTAATAAGACTAAACTTACAGAGAGACGGAGGTAGACCCAAAAGGCAGCGTACACTCATGCTCGATATGAAAGCCACAGCATCAGGATCATGCATCCAGTGTGTTTGGCCGCCATGTTGACTGGTCATTAAAAAGCAGAGGTCACATTTATTTCAGTCTTTAATTCATGTTTTTTATATGTTTTTCACAGAATAGCAGAGAAACTCTAAATCTCTCCCAACTCCTTTTGATTTTAAGACATCAGCAGGAATCTGGGGAACATTTCAGAGTTTGTCTGTGAGATTCTCCTTCTGCTGCTGATTTTCTGTCTAAAACAGCTCAGGATTAACGTTCGGGGGAAATACTTGAATTTTTATGTGAATGCTGAATGTAAGTTTTGTGAATAACAGATTTTAAGTCTTTAAATGTCCCTGTCCTCATCTGTTTAATTTCTTTCCTGTTGGTGTTTTTACAACGATACAAACGTTTGGGTTCTTTATAGTTCATGTGTACTTATCAGTGTCCAGTGACGAGGTAGGATTATATTATTTACAGGACTGGCATTTTTAAATGTTTACCATTTGTTTTTGTTAAATTATTTTAGGAGTTTTCAAATGTGTGATAGCTTTTTCAAATTATCATCAAACTTCATCAACACTTTATCTGAAGGAAACATTCAGATGGCAGCCTTCATTTGCAACATTATCAATAGCTTTGATTGGTTTTTTAATAGTTTTACACCTCTTTTAACATCATCAGTTATTTTTGGGTCATAGGAATGATCATCAAACATCCGGATGTACCACATTCTCTTTTTTACTCTGATCCTTTTTCCTAAAATGTGAAATACAATAAAATGTTTTTGTAATGAAATGTCTACTCTCCTCAAACAGACTGCTTTCTTTATAGCAGATAACAACAGATTGAAAACTATAAAAGCACTCGGAGAGCGCAGACCTCTGCCAAGATACAATTCTGGATCACCACGTGGAGAAGTCCTTTGCTGGAATTGCAAGGGAAGCTGGGAAATGTAGTGACATAGGCTTGAAAAACATTGACGCAAGTTTGCAAATAAACTACAATTCCTATAATGAAGTAAAGGGGGCAGAACCCTCACAGCAGCCGAGGAGAAATTAATGGGATTTGCCATTATAAACTTGTTTTGTTGTGAAGTCGATCTCGATCAGATCCAGATTAAATCGACCGTGATGATAGAGTTGTTGTTTGTCGAGCTTTCTTCATCCTTGGTGATGATGGTTTTTTCTAGGGCTGGGTGATATGGCCTAAGAGTAAAGTCCCCAATTTTTTTCCACAACTTTTAAGATTTTAATTTTTTTTTTTTCCCTCTCGAAAAACAAACTTCAAGTGACACAAAAATTACATGAATCAAGTTCTGCCTTTATGTGATCCCAGTATCAACAAAAGTGCATGCTGTAATTTCGTCTTAAAGTGTTGATTATGTAGTTTGGATGTAGGCAGGCCTGTCTACATCAACAGTGAAAGCCGAGCTATTTCCACAGTATATTAACACTGATTCAGTATTTAATCTTATTTAAAATACAAATAACAAGCCTAAACATGCGCTTGTGCAAAAGCTGACAGGGCAAGCCGTCATGAAAACTGTAAATTTTGAGTATTTATATTTTAAAACATTGCATCAACTTACAACTGGAGTCAAGCCTCGATTTCTTCATTCTTAAATCGGCAGGCAATAATTCAAATTAATCGATTTAACCAATATATTGTCCAGCCATACTGTTTTCAAAGCACTGACCTCTGTCCTGTCTCAGGATTGTATTGAAGATCCAAGTTTTATCTCATGACATGTCAATCACTCCTTCAAACAAATTGGGTTTCCTTTAATTTGCTCCAAATTGTCTCCACAAATTTTCCCGGTTTTCCCTTTTGATCAGGAGTCAGAAGTTCGGGCACACTTTTGTCATTTTCAAATCTTCATGCAGAATTTCCTGAACGGTCTCTTTTTCAGTGGAGACTTTTTCTGCTCTCATTCTTAAACTGAGTCATCGATCATTTCCATGGATTTGTACAATTTGTTGATTGTTTTCAGAAGTTTTTGATGTTCATCTCCTTGGACATCCTCTCTGCCTTCATGAAATCTTTTGTGTCACTCAAACACTCGTGACATGCAGTGTTCCCCACTGGTGTTAACTTTGACAGCACTTTTTAATTTAGTTTTAGTCTTTTGCCTAAAATATTAGTTTAAGTCATAATTTAGCCATTTAAGTTGTTTTCATTATAGTCTAGTTTTGGTTTTAATTTCACAACACTTTGGTCGACAAAATCTCCTGTAAATTTAGTCGACTAAAACATAAAGTGTAAAGGGTAAGACTTTTTTTTATGTTTCCTTGAGTTTCTGTAGTCATGTTTCACACTTGGATAAAATGAAACATCTATTAACCCTTTATTGAATGTTAGTAAAGTCTGAATGTATAAATGAACAGAAACAAATTGAACTTTTGTGTGAAATGCAGTCACCTTTATTTAGGCTACCTGGCAGAGCATCTCAGTTACAATACCAGAACTGACAACAAACAGTGAACCTGCTCTACATGAATATATCAATTCATAAAGAGAGGAGCTCTGATTGGATCGCTCCACAACTTATCCCACCACCACCAAGCTAAGGCAGCTGTGATTGGATGTCCCTCTTAACTCATCCAACCTTTCCACACAACCAAAGTAGCTGTGATTGGATATATTCCTAACTTGTCCCTACTTTCTACATGACCAAAATTAGGTCTGGTTGAATTAAGTCTCTGTCAAACATTTTGTGAAGTTTTTATTTGTTGATGAAAACGTCAGTTAATTTAGTTTTTGTCCATGTGCACTTGTTTTTATTAGTTACTGTCTATTTTTCGTCAGAGGAGAAAGGGTTGTTGATGTCAACTGTGATGAAAATAATTAGTCATCAAAATTAACACTGTTCCCCATAAACCTCAGTTAATGTACCAGGAGATACAGCTGCTGTTTTTTGCGTTGCTGAACTTCTAAGCTGATCATTTTCCAATGCCTTGGCAGAAACGTGCACTTCAGTCAGCAGCTGGCAGTGAACTAAAGACGTCACTTTTTGTAAACTTGCAGCAGCTGTGCATGAATATACAACCTTTAATATAAAACACAGTAGAACTAATTGTTTAAGTTGTTAGAATCTTTTGGTGGATACGCAGGATATAAACTAAATATCCAAAAAAACAAATCCTAAAGTTGGATTATGCCCCGCCGAAAGAGCTTCAGGACAGACTCAAATTAAAGTGGAATATAACTACAATAAAATATCTTGGCATACTGCTACCAAATGAGATCAACACAGTGAAAAAAATAAATTACGACCCCCTTTTGAGTAGGATAAAAGCAGATATATTAAGATGGAATTCCAGATTCTCTCGAGGTTCATCTGGCAGGAAAAAAGCCAAGAGTAAGTTTCAAAACCCTTCAACTCAAAAAAAAGACAGTGAAACTGCTATACCAAACCTGAAAGACTTACTCGACCCAACTTAGACCTCTTCTAAATCTGTGTAACGAAGACTATCAAGCCAGATGGAAGGACATTGAAAAGACCCTGATTAAAGATACCCCAATTCAGGCAACTTTAGAAAATAAGAGTATAACAGAGATTATGAACAGAATACAAAATCCATGGCTCAAAAGCCACCTGAAAACCTGGAACACAATAAGGACAGAATTCAAATTATCAGATAAGTTATGGATAACTAGATGGATTGCACATGACCCTGACTTTAGACCTAAAAAAAATAGATACAAGATTTAGCGTATGGACGGGCAAAGGGATCACAACACGGATGAAGGATTTCCAAATTTTAAAAGAAAAATTTGCATTAGATACTTACAGGTACGGAGTTACTATTACAAATGTATTAAGAGACACCCAATAGAATTGGAGGACTCAGGATTGCAAGAAATAATAAAGGCTTACTCAGGGGAGGTATAATCTCACGACTGTATAAAGGTTTTCTAAACAAGAAGGGTCATTCCACAGACTACATTAAAAGCAAATGGGAAAAGCAGGGTGAGTGCGACATAACAAAAGAGGAGTGGCATAGTTGCTGTGAACTACAATGGAAATGCACTAACTCTCACACATGGAAGGAATTCTCCTGGAAATATTTAATTAGATTCTTTGTTACCCCAAAGCAAAAAAAAAACCCAATATACTGGAATGGATCTTACATGTTGGAGAGGGTGCAGGAGGCAAACCACTACCATATGTTCTGGGGCTGCCCAGGATTAAGACCCTTTTGGTTAAAGGTGTTTGAGATAATGGAGGATATATTCCAAACAAAACTACCTAATAATTTTAAAACATCTGTACTGGGTAGAGCCGACTCCCTCAAGGGGAATGCTAATAACCAATTATTTAGAATAATGAGAACAGCAGCAAAGAAAAATAAAAAGACCTTAAAGAGACCCAGTCTATCTGAGGGGTATAAAAAAATAAATAGAAAATGGAAGATTGTCTCCCCCTGACTCCACAATGCAAATGAGATTAAACTTATCTCAGAGCTCCTAGGTTCACCCTCCTGCTAAAGTGCAAAATCTCTCTCATGTTATTTTTTTTTTGTTATATACATCTTGTTATTAATGTTTCATAAAGAACTTTTTTCTGTTCCTTGCTAAATAAATCTTGTTATTAATGTTTAAAAAGAAAAAAAACTGACCCAGGACCCCCTAAGGACGGGTATAATGTACGTGTAATTGAAATATTTTATTTCTGATCTTGTTGGGAGGTCTAAGGGGAGGGGAAAGGAAAAATAAAAAAGAAAGGGTGCTGCATCAAAGAAGGACAATGAGCATTGGAGATGGACAATGAGAGAAGACTGAAACAAAGACTATGGCAGAGAGCAAGAACTCGATAGTGAAGACGTTTGGAAAGCGAGGACATTACCTGTAAACTGAAGTTTCCTGAGATGGAACAATGTTAGTAACCATGGACACTATATTATTGCTCTTTGACCTAAAATTGTTGTGGATATTTGAATAATTGTCTTGATGCAACACTCTGAAAATAAAATTAAATTAAATAAAAAAAAAACACTAGAACTGCTTGGGGCGCTGGGATCCCATGAAGTTGTGAAGCTTAAAACAAAAAAATAAACATTCGAGGTGACATGGCTTAGTGTTGGTCCCTCTTTCTTTCTTTTTCTATTTGGTCTACTCATCGTCTCTTTCTCTGTTTTGGTTCAGACCCTCTACAGGTGGACTTTTACAGACTGTGCATTTAGAGAACATCTCACTCATAAATAACTCAACTTTTTTCACCTTCTGCACTTTTTTATTTCATTTTACAAAAGCAAATTCTTGCGACACATTTCAATAGAATACCAAACACCACAGATGTGACGTGTGGATTTATGCGACGTAACGGAACACAGATAAATCCGATCATTTAAGATCAGTTTTACAGGTGAGATACACCGTATACGTATTTACACATGTACACTTAAAGTCATCCACAGAAAATACACAATATTTGACATATTTACAAAAGTCACACAGAAAAACTCACAGACATCAACAGCACGATACAGAGCATTCTCAGACATTAGACGTCCATAACGAACTAACAGAGCGTGTTTTCTGACATTAAATCAACTGAATCTGTGGCTCTGGTTCAACACCGAAGCCTTCACTATGCATATGTATGTATCAAAACTATCTGAGTCAAATGCATTGGTCTTTTTTTACATTCACTTTAACATCAGAGCTGTTGTTTCCACATACACTCTTATTTTACTTTATTCTAAAAAGAAAAATGTATTTAAATATACAGAATCTCCTTAGAAAGAGGTGAAAATATATCATTTTAAAGAAGAAATCTTTGATTAATCTTCTGCATGGTGTATCAACATATCTGATTGGCAGTTTAACTTTAAACTGTACATGATATTTATCAACAGCGAACAACCATGCAATATTTGGACCAGGATGGATGTCAGTTTCAGACTTAATAACATACAAATGATCTGTTCTTTGAGAGCGACTGACGACATCCACACTTTATAGCAGCTGCGAAACATTACAGGCATGTCAACAGGCGTTATTGGCTTTTCTTTTTAGGCAACAGTCGATGATAAATGATCAGCTTTTAGCCAAATCAAGCAGCTAGTACCAGTGAAACTGTCCAGAGTTCAGTGAATCAATGCAAATGTTTGTGGTCCCTAGAAATGTTGATGATGTGAACCAGGGACGGGCAACTTTTGTCACCACGAGGGCCACACTGAATGTTTTTCTCATTGCTCGAGGGCCAGATTGTTTCAGTAAATAAGATACTCTCAGTTTAATGGTTTGTATTTCCTGTAATTTATCAAAAGGAACTAAACTATACAGCCAAAACATTTCATATCAACAGATTTATAATTAAACTAAAAGGAAAGTGTTAACTTCTTGATGCAGGTTACTGAATATTTCCTGGAAGGGATGCATGATATTATCAGTTTGATATCAATGTCGGCCAATTTCAGACGGAAAAGTAAAGTATTGGTATTAGCCAGTGTTGACATTTTTGCAGATATTTACTGCCAATATATCAGCCACACATATCAATCATATATCGGCCGGTATATCAGCAGATTACACAAATGTACAATATTGACGCAGCTTCTCATCACTGCATGCGTACATTTAAAAATCAAGGGTTTCATTTTTGCAAGAGTTAACATCTGTTACATCTGTTCCTCACAAAAACATACTGTTACACTAAAAGAAACAAGTCCATTGTGCTCTTGACCAGAAATATCTGTATCGTCGATAATAAATCAAAAAAATATCGGCATATCTGATATATGCAAAAATCCAATATCGTGCATCCCTATTTCCTGGTTATAAAAGCAGATTTTACTCACATTTTCGTCTCAAAAATGCATTAAAGGCAGTTTTACAGAAACAATAACAACAAATCATAGCCTAATTTTCCTGGAACAATTGCTATTTTTAATGTTCGAGGTAGATTTTGTCACATTTACTTCATGAATGTACCGTAATTTCTCCATTATAACACACATTTTTTTGCTTTTCAATAAGCTCCAATTTTTCAAGTGCGTATTATACATGAGTACAAGCAAAAGACTCACCATATTTCGTCTCGCCAACATCACAATTGCAACACACCAACACACATACAAAAAGCCAAAATATTTTCTTTCTCTGCGAAAACACATGCAAACACAGGGCGCTGCCATGTGCGGACGCAAAATAGCTGCACTGTGATTGGTCGAAGACATTGGCATATTGATAGCTGCTCTCTGATTGGTCGGTACACTACAATTGAGCATGCTCGGGCAGAAATCGAGTAGTTGTGCATGCGTGAAGGAAAAGGTGAGAGAAAATCCTGTCTGGTATTTGTTCTGAAAATACTGAAATTTCATTGATTAAAACTTTGAATAAAGGTCATTTTTGAGTTGTCTGAGAGAGTAAGGTTTGGGCTAAATATGGGTGCGTGTTATATATGAATACAGTTTTTTTCCAGCCAAAGATCGTGAAAATATGGAGCGCGTGTTATAATCGAGTGCATGTTGTAATCGAGAAATTACGGTACTTCTTTTTGATATTTTAAAGTGGGCCCCATTGAGGAAGTGGGGGAGCCACGTGTCCCCGTGGGCTGCCAGTTCCCCATCTCTGATGTAAACAAAACTATGATCATTCTGTGAACACAAGCATCTGATTAAATCAAATATGAAAGTTTTTCTTTCAGGAAGCATATTTAGAAATAAGTCATGTTGACCAAAGTGCAACCCAGGCAGGCAGTAAAGGGCAGTTTGCTGTTTACAAGCATGTCACTGCTCCTCAGAGGGTAAACAATCCACAGAAACTTTTCTCTAGTGCACCCTAGTGTGTCGAAGTTTAAACTGTAACCAGCTCACGTACTGTTGTCTGTTTTTAAGCTGTTTTTTTGTGTTTCTCCTCTGGCTGTACTCAGGCTACACCCGTCTGTCTGGGCCATTCTGTCAACACAATGTCAAGAGTACCTCTCTGATTCATGACTGAACTGGTCTGATGTTGGAGGTCAGAGGTCAAAATGATCAGGCCTTTTGTTGATCCCTTGCACATATGGGCAGTCCACAGCCTTCCCTTTCCCAAGTTTCATCCAAAATGCTGTTTCAACACCCACGCACGAGTCCAGTTAACCTCTAAAATAAACCAAGAGAGCGCGCGTGCACCAACAAGTGAACAGGATGGATGGAAAAAAGCTTGTGTGGCAAAGATGAACTGGCAGCATTTGAGCAAGTAATCCCACTTTTTAAGTCGGCACTGACTCTTCTGATTTGCCAGGCTAAATTCTCTCACAGGCCACTTTATTAGGTACACCTTGTTAGTAGCAGGTTGGATGGTTTTGCCATCAGTTCTGCCTTAACTCTGTGGCACAGATTAGATCCTGGAGACAGCATGAACACGTGAGCTGGTCCTCCATTTCTGAGGTCCATCAAACTTTATGTTTCAGGTCTGCCATGCTTGTTTTTATTTACACCTTCTTCCTTGTTCCTCAGTCAGCTTGCTTCTTGATTGGCTGCATTCATGTCACAATTCACAGAGTCATGACTTGGGAGTTGTTGGCTTTCCCCACACAAAAAGATTTTTGGTCCTAAATACTGAACAAGTTTAATATTTACGATTGTCGGCCCCGACCCGTTTCAGAGCCAATTATCAGGACAAATTCACTCCAAACACACCTCAGAACACAGGATAATCTTAGAGGATAATCTTATGACAGAACTCAGGACAAATACAGCCAGATAATCCTTATGTTTGTACCCGCTTAAGGCACTTTCACCTAAAGATCAGCCACTCACCAGATATTTTCTCTTTTTCTGACCATTCTCTATAAACCCTCGAGACGTATAGTAAGTGAAAATCCCAGTAGACAAGCCCACCTGTCACAAACAACAATGCCACATTCAAAGTCACTTGAATCAACATTCTTCTCCACCCTGATGCTCAGGTTGAACTTCAGCAAGTCTTCTTAACATTGTCTACATGCCTAAATGCATTGAGTTGCTGCCATTAGCTGATTAGGTCCCTGTGTAATAGTAGTTAAGCAGGTGTACCTAATAGAGTGGCTGGTAAGCTGCTTTGAGAATGACTGAAACTTTACGTAATGTCCTTAAAGCTGACATGTAAAATAGCCCTTGATGAGTCCAGTTCTGAAGCTAACAAGTCCGTCCATCTTTGGCATGATGTTTCAAATGATGAAGAGTCCAGGTTTGGCTCAAGACAGATGTCAGAGCCGGCTTTGTGTGGTGAGGTACAGCACTGTAGGTGTGAGAGATCAGACTGCATGACCACCAGTTACACACGGGGAACTTAACAGCAAATTAAAACGGTTTATGATAAGCTGCCGTTGAAAGAGAGTGACATCTGACATTAAGATTTATGTAAAGCACAAACATATATGATGGTGAGCTGCGGCGTGAGCGTTGATTTTAAAACTTAAGATATAAAAATCATCCATGTGTTTATGATGGGGCATTTCATCTGGTGCTCCGTGCTAACAGCTTCATGTATGACTTTTGTTTCTTATTTAAAGCATGAAACCATTTTGTCCTAAATTAAAACCCCCTGCTTCGCTGTCAGCATCATTGGTAATGTTGACAGCACTTTTTAATTTAGTTTTACTTGTAGCCTTTTGCCTAAAATATCTTTAATTTTAGTCATAATTTAGTAATCTATAAAATCTTTTTAATAAAGGTGACTGCATTTCACACAAAAGTTAAATTTGTTTCTGTTCATTTATACTTCCAAACTTTACTAGAATTCAATAAAGGGTTATTAGATGTTTCATTTAATGCAAGTGTAAAACGTGACTTCAGAAATTCAAGGAAACATAAAAAATGCCTTACCCTTTACACTTCTAATTTAGTTGACTAAATTTAGTTGATTTCGTCGATCAAAATGTTTTGAAATTTCATTAACTAAAACTAGACTGAAACTAAAACAATTTAGATGACTAAATTATGACTAAAACCAAAAGATATTTTAGGCAAAAGACTAAAGCTAAATTAAAAAGTGCTATCAAATTAACACTGCCTGCTACGCCCCCACGCCGCTCCTGTTAAATATCTTACAGAGACTAAAAGAATACAGTTTCACTCATGAGCATCAAGACCTTTGCAACAAATAGATTTTTACACAAAAATTAAAAACATTTAAAAGATGGGTTAAAGATAATAAGTATTGGTGCACTTCTTGACTTTAAAGTCTCATTTTCTTAACTGCCTTAATGATGTGTAACTGAGTGATTTTATTTTAAAGGTCCCAAGTCCTGAAAAATCAAATTTCTCTACTTTTAATGATGTTAGAAAAGGCTTTGGGAGCAGAAGAATATGACACCTTTTACTGAGCTCTCAGTTCATGGAGAATTGGGCTAAGCCTCTTTAAAGAAATGCCCCTTGAAACACTCCGTTTTTACTTCCTGGGGTTTATGATGTCATAGCTATACAGCCTTCACCTACATATGTGTTTTCTGCTCATCACAGGCAGACGCCATGATTGTTTTGAATGTTTGCTCCACAGCCTGTAACCCCTCCTCCCTGCTACCGATATTGCTTTGGCAGCCAATCAGTGCAGAGCTTGTTACCATAGCTCCGCCCCCTTAGATCCAAGCATTTCCAAATGAGAGGGGGAAAGAGCTGCTTCTGATCCTCAACAGAGACTAAATTGTTCTTCTTTAAATCAACTTAAATCAAATCTTTGCTTAATTGACACCAGTGAACAGTCAAACACACCAGGACATAGGACCTTTAAGAAAATGTAAATGTTGGCACGAGAGCCTTTAGAAAACTTTTTTTTAATGGGCCGAAACATCAAGCATGACTGGACTAAATCATGAACAGCTGTTTGCCACAACCAGATGACAAAAATGTTGGATGTAACTGATCCTAGGGTTTGTTGCATGTTGATTTTAACATCTTGGAAAATCCACATCCATCAGGATTCTTCTTTATTTTGGTTGCAAACCAGTTTTAAGGAATTGTTTAACCCTTTGACTTCTACATTAAGAAATACATTTACAAGAAATTATTTGTTGGTAAATTTGTTTTCCTGCCTCTTCATTTAGCAACATTTTAGGTTTTATTTTTCAGATCAACCAATCAGGAAGCAGATATTCGGGTCAGCTAGCAGGCTGACTTATCTGTTCAGGGTTATTCTGAGCATGGATGGATTTCTTTAATTTCTTCAGATTTTTTTTTTCACAGAGAGCAGAATTTGTTAAAATAACCATTAACCTTGATCTAACTCTGTGAGTCACTTCCATTCTTTTCCAGTTTTTAGACAATGATATTTATGTATAGCAGCACTACCCAGCGGATATAATTAGTGTTACATAAACTATGCAAAGAGGTGAGTGAGGATGAAAAGCCAAAGATAAGTTTACAGAGTTTTAAATACTGCAATATGACGTCAAAAAAAGTCAACTGTGTGGTCACAATGCCAGTCAAAGTGTTAATGTGTATGCAAGGATGCTAATAATGATGATTACTGGAGCACCGGACACTCTTATGTAGTTTTAAAGGATGACTGCAGGATGAACAGTTTGTCCGTGTTAGCACTGAGCTCCAGTATGAACTCTCTACCACCAACACATGGATGATTTTACCGAGGAACTCCTAACTTAACGGTGAACTCAGTGAAACATCTACAGAAAACCTCCCTCAACCTGGAGCTGCATTCTGAGTACAGCTCACCCAGAGAGAAGGAAAATGTGCCTGAGTCCTGGTCCATGTCCCGTTGGGTCCTGTTTAGTCCGGTCCAGTTTGAGTTTCAGTCACAGGGGTCCTGGCAGTGCGAGCAGTGGCTCATGTCTTCAGAGTAGAGCTCCACCTGGATGGTGATGCTGTGGAAACCGAACTTTGTGTTGAGAAGATCGGTGGCCTCCTGAAGAACGGACTGAGCGTCGGCGCCCTCCTCTGTGGAGACAGAAGAAAGAAAATAACACCGAGAGCAACAGAATAGTTTATGTTTCTTCTGTGAAATACTCAAACGTAATACAAGTGCGGTATCCTTACTGTCAAACTTTGCCTTTTGGACAAACAGTGCTGTCATATTTATATTCATATTATAAATATTGTTAATGTTAACAGTGTGAATTCCTTGGCCTTATTTATCGTCTCACTTCTTACTTATTTTTTCCATCATAAAGAAGTTGATATTGCTTTAAAGCCTGAAAACACAAATTATAGCCAGAAAATTGTAATTTTGTAGCTGAAATGTTTATTTCTCTTTCTTCTGAAATCCTAAAGAAATCAAAATTTCCATAAAATTTAACATAAATGTTTTTTGCATCTCATTTGATACATTAGGTGTTTTTGGCAACTGATAATCCATTTGAGGACATTTTTATCACTCATCTGATTGTATTCAGATGTTTTCTTTAGTAATTTGTTGATCATATTGATTAGATAGAGGTATCATAAAAGTATGTATCAAATATGATACAAAAGGCATTAAGGGGTTACAGATTATGCATGTTGCAACTTGCCTGCTTAATTTTTTATTTTATTTATTTTATTAAAAGTTATGCTCTTATCTATTTTAATGTCTTTATTTGATATTTCCTACTACTATACTGTGCATAAGAGCAACTGAAACAACCAAATTTCTCCTGAGGTATTAATAAAGTATTTCTGATTCTGATCTCATCAACAGGACAGAGAACTGAAGGCAGAGAGAGCAGGGAATGACGACATGCTGGCAAAGAGCCACAAGCAGCTCCAGGACAACAGCCCACATGGAGCGTTTATAAGTATGTTCTTATGTCTCGCCTGTTCTTTACTGTTAAAATGATGAAAGCATAAATGTTAAATGTAAGCATGTGGTGCGGCTTCTTAAATCAGTGAGTAACCGTGTTTCACATTCATGATCACAAAATCCATTAAAATAATTGCCATCATGATTTCTGCCATAATTAAGCAGCCCTACTACCCATCTGTCTTAAAATTAGAAAAAAACTTCTAAATAATCAAATCTCCACCACGTTAATAATCATCAGTCATAGTTTAACCAGTTCAGAGACCCCTGTTTTAATTGCAACTAGAAAGCACTTGGAGAGCACAAACTTTAACCAAGGTAGCTCACATATTGCTGTTCCATCTATAAGCACCAGTTTCATGATAAAGTTACTATCATAATATGATTCCTTGACCCTGAAACCCCACACCTAGCACTCAGAATCATGCTGATATGA
The DNA here is from genome assembly GCA_037902135.1 of Cetoscarus ocellatus. NCBI lineage: Eukaryota > Metazoa > Chordata > Actinopteri > Labriformes > Labridae > Cetoscarus > Cetoscarus ocellatus. The sequence continues at coordinate 140,207 of JBAMNC010001698.1, read as the reverse complement.
TTATTAGTTAGACAGTTATTGAGCAAAAACGATCGTTCACCAATGACGGTTATCTGGATCACCACCAAAATCTGATCATTTTTACTGAAAATTTTAGCAAAATATGTCCAGTAGTTTTTGCATAATCTTGCTAAAAAATAAATAAACAAACATACGCCAGCAAAAACATAACCTCCTTGGCGGAGGGAACAACACCCTCGCAGCATCTAGAAAACATGGATGGATATGATGAAGAGCGTGGGTGGTGTTGTCTGTTTCTATACTCGACTGTTTTCTGGCACCTTTCCCCACGTGTATGTGTAAATAAAGAGAATATGTGTCAAACTCACCTATAGCCAGGTGAACAGAGACCAGAGCCTGTCCCAGAGTCAGAGCCCAAAGGTGCAGACAGTGCATGGACTTCACAGCTTTCACTGACAGCAGCACCTCCTTCACCGAGTTAAACTCTATTCCTTTAGGAGACCCTGAAACAGAAAAACAGAACACATTTGTACTCTTTACATGTCTGTGCATCACTGCTTCCTTCACCAGGATAATTAATTCATCGTTTAAGGTATAAATATTAACTACTAAAAGCTGAATTTTATCAGCAGGTCAATTCTCAGAATCAGAAATTCATAATCAATCCTCTCTGAAATTTGATCTAAGAGATGTTATGCACAGAACATTTGTTTGGTTGAAGCATGCTGCAAAGCCAGGGAATCGAAAGACAAGTGTGAACACCTTAAACCTCTCACACAAGTTCATCACAGCCCATTTTGAAACCTGAAAATCATCCAAGGCCCACCTACAACCCACCTACAACCGTGATATCAGACTCAGTGTTTACCTCCTTAAATTTTCACAGACAGATTTCAGAATTTCTTCAGCTGTATTTTCATTTTGTATTTTCTAGTTGAACAGATTCTGTGACTCTGCAAACTCTTGGTACCTGTCACGCCTTTGAAAGCAATGAATTCTTAAAATGATAAAAAAGTTAACAGGTCACAAATCTCTTGGCTGTATTTTGTCAGCGATAGGACTTAAAAATATAAATTAACATTTTCTGATCATTTAAAATGTGGTTACAATATGAACTAACATATTCTGATCATTTTTAATACATGAATCAGTATACAAAGACGTGCTTAATGCATTATCATTACTGTTAGATTAGATTAAATATAATTTTATTTATCCCTTTGGAAGACTCCCTCAGAAATTAAGATTCCAGTATCACCATTTATGGCAGATAAGAGGATATATATAAAAAAGAGATAGATATAAACAGAAATATAAATAAATAAATAAAAATAAAATTAGAAATAGAAATTTAGAAATTTCTATTTACTATTTAGAAATAGAAAGTAATTTCATCCTGAATATATTATTGCTTTTAGACACATCAATACATAAATGTAATTCATGAACGTTTGTGGACCATTCACAGCATCACCATGTTTTATATTCTTGATGTCTGATGTGATGTATTTGGTCAGATATATAACACAAAGGGTGCAGAATATGCATGGGTGGCCCTTTAGAGTGTATTTAACCATCCTCGCTCTTTGTTTTATTTTATAACTTTATAGTTAACACAGTCAACAGAGCTGTCACATCGGGGAGGTTTCAGAAAAGGACTCTGATCTTTAGTCGGAGAAAAAACTCTGATCTGGACTGAACGCCATGAAGCTTGCAGATTTAATTTGCCATTTACAGCGTCTGTGCTGATTTAATCATTCAAAGCTTGACCGCCTTCATTACAATGAGATTATGATTCGAATCTGCTCGTGGTGTCAAAGACTAGAACAGCCCCTTCAGTCAAACATATTGATGCTGTCAGGTCAAATGAGAACTGAAGAGTTTGATTACAGCCAATGAGGTGATCAGCAGAATCAGTTATCAGGCGGACCAATGGAAAGGAGGGTTTGATTTTTAATCCTATCAAATACTTTAGGGCACAAACCTCCGCCAAGGCATTTCTGACATCTTTAGATGTGTGATTATGGAAAACTGTCCAATCTCACAATGGTAACAAACTCTTTCGGCTATTCCTGGATCTGCATCCTGATTCAGATCACCTCCAAAATCTAATCAGTTCTTCCTCCCATGAGCAACATTCCCTGAAATGTCATAAAAATCTGCACAAAGCTTTTGTTCTTTTATCTTGTTAACAAACAGACAGACAGACAAAGATAAGAGACAGATCAGGCTGGGCGATTTAGGCAGGAATTCATTTTTTGACTGTTCTGATGTTTTGTGTTACCAAAATGTTAAAATGTGTTGTTGTTATAATAACAGCTTACTGATGTTAAATACCAACAACTACTAATGAAACCCCACGTTGCTGCTTCAGGACTGGTGATAGGGACTGATAACTACTAATATTAATCCAAAATATTAAATTTTTTTATTATTATTATTACTGTTTTCTTAAATCTGGTCTCCACAGCATGTGCCAATAAAAACTGTCCCTTGTTCAGATGCAGTTGATGGCCCCTGATCTAGAGGGTGGATCAGCCCTGTGAGCTCTGGAAGAAATGTTGCTGCCTGACCGTTAAAGTTGGAGGATGCAATCTCTCATGTGGCTTCAGTTATAAGATGTTGACAGGTAATCATGTATTTTTGGACAACTGACACAAAAATAAATTTCCTCCTGCAGCTTTAACAGCTTTGTAGGTGAGAAGAAGAACTTTGACCTCTAATGCAGAGGAGCGGGAACAGGAGCAATGTCATCTCTTCTCGTAGTTGTAGTCAGGATACGTGCTGCAGCATTTTGAAGCAGCTGAAGAGTCTTAATGGACGTACGAGGACAGCCTGATAACAGATTTACAATAATACCACCCAGAGGTCACAAAAGCATGCATTAGTTTGTCACCTCAGTCTGGGTCAAAGAGTTCAAGGGCATGTTTTTACTGTAGAGAAGAGAGAGGAGAGACTCAACACATCAGGCAGCATAAAGGTGTGAGGTGGAGTTGTGCACTTTACCAAACGTGTGAACTAGTCTTTAAAAACATTTAGATCAGGAAATAAGAGAGAACAGTCTGTGGGCGCTGAGCTCAGACCCCTGCATTTCACACCTCAGTATTTCTGAACTCATGGTTACAGTTGTGGTGATCAGTGTTGATTTAAACAACGAAGAACAAGTGATTGTAGCATGGCTGACACCGTTCTCACAAACCAAAATACATTCAAGTGGTTACAGCACTTTGGCAGAGCTGTGCTGATTCCCACATTCTCACCACATACTTCCCCTTCATGTCTCAGTAAATGACCTCAGACCAACAGAGACATCATCTCCTCAAACAGCAGGCATCAACATGAAACTCAAGACCAAAGAAGCTTCATCAGCTTTTGTTTGTTCCTCATTTACAGTCAAACAAATCTAGTTTTTGAAAAAGAACCATATCACCGTCACAAAACATGACACTGAAAGACATTTATCTACACCCACAGTCTTCACGCGTTTTACTTCCTTCCTCAAAACACATCCATGTGTCATCTGCTCAGAGGGACTGGACCTTATATGGACCTCAAAGTGATACCAGAGATGGACACGGGTCACGTGTTTCAAGTCCAGTTCAAGTCTAAAATCTTTGAGCCAAAGTCCAAGTCTCAAGTCTCCAAGGGCAAGTCTAGGGATGGGAATCAAAAACTAATTCTTAAGAATCAATAACAACTCCCTCAAAGAATCGATATCATCAGTCTTTTTCTCATCAGTTCCTTCTACTCTGTTCTGCGTACATTAAAATGAAAGACGTACCGCTGTCATCAGAGGCAGTCAGCAGAAATGACAGCAAAGAAGTCCGTTAAACGGAAAGTAACCACAGGGTCTTCAAGCCCAATCAGGAGAGCCACATGATCTGTTGTTCAGAGGCAGCACATTATGGAGCAGTTCACCACCATCAGTCAGAGATAATCCAGCTCTGACACTTTCAGGGCTCACCTGAAGGTGTGGCCCAGGACAAACCAGATCTGAGAGCACAAACATCTGTTTTTAATGTGCGTATGAGTCCATCTCTGTGTGTGACTTCATACTGCAGAGATAATTACATCTATGTATGTTCACCATGTGCAGTATTGAACACAATCATGTCTGTTTATGCAAAGCTGTGTGATGCTCTCATGTCAACATGTGCAGCAGCAGCACCTTGTTGAATCAATGCCATGAAGAGTGAAGGCAGTTCTGAAGGTTCTCACCTGATACTAACAAGGTGTTCCTAATAAAGTGGCCTCTGATTATAGTTATCTTTTAGTTTATAGTTATCAAAGTATTAGACTTCCAGCTCGTCTGAATCATTCTGCTCACACCTCTGTGAAAATAATCAGGCTGTGATCCAAATGAGTCTCCTGACATGAGAACAAACCACATTTTTAACAACTGCATCTTCAAAGTGAAAAAAGGAGAAATGTTCTCATTTTTGTTGATCAGGAGAAATTCACAGAGAAAGAGACCGCACGCTGGCTGAAGACATTTGAGGAAGTGACACCATCTCTGAATAAAGGGAGGAGGTTCATCCTGTCTTCAGAAAGGTCTGCTTTAGACTCTGATGAAGTTTGAGAGAAGAGGACAGAGAGTCATGAAGGAGTTCAGGTGGATTCAGATTTCTTTCCTCCTCACAGCTCTGCCTCAGTTCACTGGTAAGAACATTTCTGTCACACTTTCTATTCAATCAGGAAACTGGAGAGAAGCTTCACTCATTTAAGAAAACTGAATGTGTTCATGTGTTACAGCCATGACCAGAGGAATGAGAATGACTTATTCTCACCAGACACTTTATTAGGTACACCCATTCAACTGATCATTAACACAACTAGCTTATCAATCACATGACAGCAACTTAATGCATTTATGCATGTAGACACAGTCAAGAAAACGATGATGTTAAAACTGAGTATCAGAAAAGAGAAGAAAGATGGTTGAAGAGACTGTGAACATGACGTGTTTGTTGGTGACAGATGTGAGAAACTACTGATCTGTTGGCAGTTTCATGCACAACCACCTCAAGGATTTACAGAAAGTGGTCCAAAAAGGAGAAAATATCCAGTGAGCAGCAGTTCTCGTGGTCAGAGGGGAATGTTTGAGATGATAGAAAGGCAACAGTAAGCATGTTATGAACAAGCAGAAGTTTGGACTCGAGCCACAGTTTTGACGACGTCTCAAATTTGACTCGCCTTCGACTTGAACACCAGTGACTCCTGATGTCACTTGGACTTACTCCTGTTGACTCAGATATACTCGAGCTTCTGACGTTCACATAAAACATTCAACAAAACAAACACTGCCTTCAGTCACTGCACATGATGGACGAACTTTCACTGATTTAAGTAAAGAAAGGACAAGACAAAGCAAGAGACAAAGAAGAAAGAGCCACACTTTTATCATGTGTAACTGTTCCACATGTGGATGAAGTAAGAGGCTGATTTAACCCCCTGGATTTATCAATAACAGTAATGTCAACATCCTGTTTACTGAGTTCAGTTTTGTCCTGTCTCTTTGTTCAAAGTATGTTTGTCTCATCTAACCTGGCACTAGCAAGGTGTACCTAATAAAGTGGCCACCTGTTTCAACTGAGTATTTGTGTTTATGTTTTTCTACAGAAGCATACACAGAAAAACCTCTCACTGCCAAATATGGAGGAGATGTCACTTTGCCATGTGAAAACTCAAGAAAACCTCAAAATAACTGTGGAAATACAACATGGGACTTCTACCCTTCAGGGAAAAGACCAGTCGAGCTGATCAAAAGGGGGAAAATCAAAGAAGATATTGGAGTTAAAAAAAACAGACTGCGTCTTACTGAGGACTGTTCTCTGGTCATCAACAATGTCCAAGAAGAGGATGCTGGACATTATGACTGCCTACAGCACATATCTGGCATTAGATATCTTCGTGAATCTTATTTTCTGCTCAGTGTTTCTGAAGGTGAGTTTGTTTCTTCATTTGGGTGGTGGGCTATCAGGACCTGCAGGGTCTTCTCTGCTGGTCTTGACGCAGTCACATTCATAAACTTGATGATGGTTTTGTCTTCATCAATATCAGATCGATCATAGAACACTGTTAGCATGAATTTCTCTCCTGAATCTTGTCTCTCTGCAGTAAGAAGGTGGCTCTGCCTCCAGTGCAGAGGTCTCATCTCTAAACGTCTCATCTATTAACTGGTGCTCAAAAATTTACAGGCAAAGTGTGAGATCCATCCAAACAAAGCTGGAAGTCAAATGTGCACACCTGTAGGCAAACTCTGACCCAGGATACGTACCTGCTAGCAGCAGGGCTGAACCATGTTATTGATCCCATATCTGTATTGGCAGATATTGAAACTTATGCCCATATTTACAGCCAATGTATCAGCTGTAATATCAACGTGATGGACTAATGTCCCATGATGCTTCACCTGATCATCTCTGCATGGGTTCATTGAAAATCAACAGTGTCCTGTTGTCACCTCCACCAAGGAGGTCATGTCCATGCTGGTGTTTGTCTGTCTGTCTGTCTGTGAGCAAGATAACATTCTGCACAGATAGGGGGCTGATCTTTGTGACTGTGGCTCGTGTTCAGGCTAAGCCATGTACCTCATGCAACCCCCTTAAATATCATGAACAATCCCTTTAAAGTGAAGTGAATATCTGTGGTTACTCACACAGACAAACCAAAGATGCTGACCTGCAGAGTGAAGAGAGTTTCTCCACTAGAAAAACAGGATACAAGCCAAAGTCTATTTACTATTCCTGTTCATAGTGACGACTGTTAAATTGTGCTCATCTGACCCATAGAAATGGCTGAAACAACAACAGCATTAACTCCATTGACAAAAATAAGCTACAGCACAGCATCGCAATCCAATTCAACTTCGACTGCAGAGAACGATGCCTCAAATGTAAAAGGTAAACACATTTAAAAAAAAAACATTTTACATAAACCTTCCTGTCCTTTGCATGATTCAGTTGTTCAAATTAATGTCAGAAATATAAATAAAAGCTTAAAATGCTAAATTGTTCTTCCAGATTGGTGGTCCAGTGAGTGACACCAGTGCACTGACCGTGTATTTAGGCTCTGACCCCGTGCAGGCAGCCCAGGTTCAAGTCCAGTCTGGGGCCCATTTCCTGTGTCTCTCTCACTGCTCTCTCACCCATTTCTGACTCTGTCCAGTGTCCTCTACACTATCAGTGACGACTAAAAACAGAATAAAAAGACATCCAAGCACAGATATTTCTGTCAGCTGTTAGCTCCAGAGCCCCGCCGTCCTCTGCTTGTCTGTCCCCCTGTCCACTTCCTCTTTGGACTTTTGACCTCCATCCGCCGTACTCTCATTTATATGCCAGGTGCCACCATGAGGTCCTGAAGTTCTACCACGCTGAGTCAAATCAACAGAGAAATATGATTTAAGTGCCAAAATGTCTTGGTAAAAATATGGTTTTACTGGTTTTATTCCCGCTGACTGCAAGGCAGATCCCCTCCCCTTCTCTCACCAGATGCTGCTTTTCTTCAGAATCAGAATCAGAATCAGCGTTATTGGCCACGTATGTTAGACATACAAGGAATTTGGCACCGGTTTTCACTCTCCAAGTACAGAATAGATACACGCAGTGTATATCCTATATTATAAACAAGACATAGGCAGAAATAACAAGGCAGGAATTAACATTTTAAATGAAAAAGTTTAAAATTAAGTTAAGGTGAGAATAGAAATAGAATAGAGTATGTACAATATGTACAATGTGCAAGATAAAAAACAACAAGAAACAAGGTGCACAGGTGCATTACATGGGAGGATGACATGTGCAATGAATGGTCATATAGGGTCGACAGACGGGCGTTTGCAGTTATGAGTTCAGTATGGCGACAGCCTGGAGGAAGAAACTGTTCTTATGCCTGGTGGTTTTAGCGTACAGTGCTCTGTATCGCTTACCTGAGGGGAGGAGTCTAAACAGTTTACTGTCCAGGATGTGAGGGGTCTGCAGAGATATTACCTGCCCATCTCCTGGTTCTGGAACAGAGCAAGTCCTGGATGGAGGGCAGTTTGGTCCCGATGATTTTCTCTGCAGACCTGATTGTCCTTTGCAGTCTGTGTCTGTCCTGCCTGGTTGCCGATCCAAACCAGACCGTGATGGACGTGCAGAGGACAGACTGGATGATGGCCGTGTAGAAGATGACCAGCAGCTCCTGGGGCAGGCCGAAGTTCCTGAGCTGTCGCAGGAAGAACAGTCTCTGCTGTGCCCTTTTACGTATGGTGTCTATGTGGGGGGTCCACTTCATGTCCTGTGAGATTGTGGATCCCAGAAGCCTGAATGTGTCCACAGTAGACACAGTGCTCTCCTTGATGATAAGTGGAGGGAGAGTGGGGGGCCCTCCTGAAGTCCACTGTCATCTCCATAGTCTTGAGCGGGTTTAGCTCAAGGTGGTTCTGACCACACCAGAAGACCAGCTGTTCTACCTCCTGTCTGTATGCAGACTCGACCCCGTCCCGGATCAGTCCGATGACAGTTGTGTCGTCCGCAAACTTCAGGAGTTTCACAGATGGTGCAGTCATTTGTGTAGAGGGAGAAGAGCAGTGGGGAGAGGACACACCCCTGGGGGGCGCCAGTGCTGATGGTCCGGATGCTGGATGTAGTGTTACCCAGCCTCACCTGCTGTCTCCTGTCAGTCAGTGTAAGCCTCAAGCTTTCTAGGACAATCCCCCAATTCACATTGATACTCTCACTGCCGGTATTGCATGCCTCCCCAGTGCTGATCGTTTTTCCACCCCGGACAATCTGGTCTACCACTACAACAGCAGTCTTTAAAATCTTCTGGACAACCTAGCCCCTCTCAAAACCAGATCTGTCACCTTCACCCGCTCTTCACCTTGGTTCACCCCCACTCGCCGACAGCTTATAGCCAAAGGACGCCAACTTGAACATCACTGCAGGAAAACTGGTCTCACCATTCATAAGGACATGTATAACAACCATCTCTACCTCTATAAAACTGTATTTCCCAAGCCAAATCCACCAACTACTCCAGTCTGATCAACTGTAGTGAAGGAGACACCAAGACTTAACTCTCCTTACTCCAACCCCCTGATTGACTTCCTCCACACATGTATTCAACTGCTTCCTATAATAACCTCATTTCCTTCTTTTTTGACAAAATCACTAACATCCATCAGCAACTTATTCCTACCATACCTGCAAACTCACCCTCCCTTCCTCCTGTTGTTCCTCCTTCTCAATCCCTCTCAGTTTTCACTCTTACCCCTGTCTCTGAAATAGCTGAACTCATCAAAAAAATCAAAAACCACTATCTCCCAACTGGACCCCCTTCCTACTGTTCTTGTTGAAGCTGCTGCTCCCTCTCTGGCCCCTCTCATCCCACTCATAACCCACTCTTCCCTCACCACTGGAATTGTCCCTTCACCCCTTAAAACAGCTGCTGTCAATCCCATACTTAAGAAACCTGGTGCTGGCCCAAACAACCTCAACAATCTCCATCCTATTTCCAATTTTCCATTCCTCTCCAAAAGTCTTGAAAAAACTGTTGCTTCTCAGATTCACTCTCATCTGTCCCACAATAATCTCTACGAACAATTTCAATCTGGTTTCCGTCCCCTTCATTCCACCAAAACTGCCCTTCTGAAAATAACCAACGATCTCCTTTTAGCTGCTGATTCTGGTCTGTTATCCATTCTCATCCTGCTTGATCTGAGTGCAGCCTTTGACACCATCTCCCACACCATCCTCCTGGACAGACTTTACACAATTGGCATCACACAGACACCCCTCACCTGGTTTAAATCCTATCTCTCTGGCCACACTCAGTTCATTCACCTCAAATCTTTCACTTCCTACCCACTCCCAGTCACCACAGGTGTGCCCCAAGGCTCTGTCCTAAGGCCCCTGCTCTTCATCATTTACATCCTCCCACTTGGCCACATTCTCTGTAAATATGCGGGTGACACGCAGCTCTACATATCCACTAAACCCGACTCCATCCTCCCCTTCCTCCCTCACCAACTGTCTCCTTGAAATAAAGTCCTGGTTCACACTCAATTTCCTCAAATTAAACAGTGATAAAACAGAAATGTTATTAATTGACTCTAGATCCTCACTCAACAAATCCAACAGTTTCACTATTCCATTAGACCACTTCTCCATCTCCCCCTTCCCTCAGGTAAAGAGTCTGGGTGTTATCCTCGACAGCACACTCTCCTTCACATCACACATCAACAACATAACCCGGTCAGCCTATTCTACCTCTGAAATATCAACCGCCTCTGCCCCTCCCTCACCCCTTACACCACCGCCAGTCTGGTCCACAGTTTAGTCACCACCAGACTAGATTATTGCAACTCTCCTCTGTTTGGTCTCCCCCAGAAAACCTCCATAAACTTCAACTGGTTCAGAATTCAGCAGCTCACATCATTTCTAGGACACCATCCAGAACAGGACCCTCATTAATTTATGGAATAATATTCCATAAATATAATACTATATATATATATATATATATATATATATATATATATATATATATATATATATATATATATATATATATAATTTTCAAAATAGGACTATTTGTGGGGAAAAAAATGTAATATTTGAGTTACAAAAAATATTTCTATTTCTATAATTTTCTATTTAAATATTTCTATATCTACCGCCCCTGTCCAAGGGTTGAGGGGGGCAAATATTATCTCAACCTGGGCCCAGGCAAGACTATCAGCTGGCCTGATTATTATTATTATAGCTCCATTTTGAGATTTTGTCCCAGCTGTAATGGATATGTTGGCTTCTTAGAGTGCATATTTTTACATTTTCATCCATTTTTTAGTAATTAGGTACCAACCTTATAACAAATTATGAAAAAATAATTTGTTTCTTTCATTCATGGTTTGAATACAAAGTTATAAAGCTAAACATTTTAAAAATTGTTTGTAATATATTCTTCAACACAAGAACAAAAAACAGAAATTGGATGGAAAAACATGAAATCAGTTTAAAGAACTGAATATATATTTGTGTTTTTATTATTCCATCCCTGTGGTGGCCCTGTGGTGGCACTGTGTTAACAGTCTGACCGGTGACAGAGCAAAGCCAAATGATGGATCAACGTCCATCAAACATGATTTTTTGTAACTTCATCACCTTGAGCTCTTTGTTTTTATCATGGATGTCGTGGACCCCCCTGGTGGGTTACTGTGTCCCTCTGGCTGACTCCTCCATATGCCCGTGGAGAGCCCTGCTTTAAATGTCCCACACGGTGGTGAAGTTGTCTCTGTGTCTCTCCGTCCACTGTGAGGGTGAGTCTTATCATAGACCACAGGTGCTGTAATTGTGCTCAAGCCCTGTTGAGGCAGGGCCAGTGTGAGTGAAGGCTTGAATCACACAGTGGTAGGCCGAGGCTTTGACTCCAATAAAATCACAGACCTACAATATTTGTATGGTACCGTCTCCAAATTATATCAAATGAAATATAACAGACCATAAATGTTGAAGAATCAGTTTGATGTGTGGATGTTTAGATCTTTTCTGATCTTTAACCATTGATAATAAAATCAAATAGATTATATTTCTGTACACAGAGCAGAATAAATATGAATATCTGATTCAGTCCCTCAGCTTTTGTTTATTCAAATGTGGCCCAACAGTGAATTATTAGGACTTTAAGCTCCATTTCTCTCTCTGTACCAACACTTTGAGTTGGAATTAAGGACAGCAAACATGTTTTATTATTCTACAAATTTAAAGCCTAAACATGGAATATATGTATTTCTTCATTAACAGTTTTATCACTCATGTTCATCTGTGTTAGGTGAGACAACAGGACCAGCAACAACCGAGCCAGTGACAGCTGAAAGAGTGACAACAGCAGAAATCTCCACAACAGCTACAACCCATGAAGCTCCAACTCCCAACAGTGAGTCAACGTTTATCAAACATCTGCATGAGCTAAATTAGCACAAAGGCTAGCTTCACATGTGATGATGATTTTAAGACAGAATTTTGACCTGATCTGCCTTTTTTTCCTCCACCAGGGAGGGTTAACTATTGCAGGTGTTTGTCTGATTGTTTGTCCATCTGTCTGTCTGTGAGCAAGATAACTGAAGAAGTTCTCAACAGAATCTGATGAAGTCTTCAGGAAATGTTGGTCATGGCACAAGGAAGCAGAGGGATTCAGGCTCAGTTTAGTTCATACTGACTTTTTTTTTTTAACCCAAAAGTTGATGCAAAAATGACTAACAAGAATAACTTTTCATTTAATGAAATAAGTCAAAGTTCTTGGACTCTGTTTTTACGGGTCTCTGATCCTGGACGAGTCTCCAATTATGTCATGATCTGTCTCTTTGTAGGGGGACAGAGAAGCAACAATAAACCAGATTCTTGGGGTTAAATTAAAATTATTTATAAATATTAAATTAAAGGGTGTCAAAGAACAAAACGAGACAACAGAATATACAAAATGATAGTAAACTAAACTGAAGAAACCCAAAAGGCTTTAACAAAGTTTATGGACAAATCAAACTAAATAACAGAAAACACTTGGGTGAAGAGAGGGGCGGAGCTGTCAACTGATCACCACCTGGTGGTGAGTCGGCTCCAATGGTGGGGGAGGATGCCGCTCAGACCTGGCGGGCCCAAGTGTGTTGTGCGGGATCTGCTGGGAACGTCTGGCAGAGTCTCCCACCAGAAAGGGTTTCAACTCCTACCTCCGGGCGAAGTTCGACCATGTGGCGGGGGAGGCAGGGGACATTGAGTCCGAGTGGGTCTTGTTCTGGGCCTCTATTGTTGAGGCGGCTGATCGGAGCTGTGGCCGTAAGGTGGTCGGTGCCTGTCGCAGCGGCCACCTTATGGCCATACCACCAAACCCGCTGGTGGACACTGGTGGTGAGGGATACCGTCAAGCTGAAGCAGGAGTCCTATCGGGCCTTATTTGTCAGTGGGACTCCGGAAGCAGCCAACAGGTATAGGCTGGCCAAGCGTAATGCGGCTTTGGTGGTTGCCAAGGCAAAAACCCGGGCATGGGAGGAGTTCGGTGAGGCCATGGAGAACAACTTCCTGACGGCTTCGAAGAGATTCTGGACCATCATCCGGCATCTCAGAAGGGGGAAGCAGTGTGCTGTCAGCACCGTCTATGGTGGGGATGGTGCACTGCTGACCTCGACTGGGGACATCATGGATCGGTGGAAGGAATACTTCGAAGACCTCCTCAATCCCACCAGCACGTCTTCCAGTGCAGAAGCAGACCTGGGGTACTCTGTGGTGGGCTCTCCTATCTCTGGGGCTGAGGTCACTGAGGTGGTCAAAAAGCTCTTTTGTGGCAGGGCTCCAGGGGTGAATGAGATCCGCCCAGAGTTCCTCAAGGCCCTGGATGTTGTGGGGCTGTCATGGTTGACATGGCAGTGCCACTGGATTGGCAGACTGGGGTAGTGGTCCCTCTTTTTAAGAAGGGGGACCAGAGGGTGTGCTCCAACTACAGAGGGATCACACTCCTCAGCCTCCCTGGTAAGGTCTATTCAGGGTTACTGGAGAGGATGGTCCACCGGATAGTCAAACCTCGGATTCAGGAGGAGCAATGTGGTTTTCGTCCTGGTCTTGGAACTGTGGACCGGCTCTTTACCCTCCCTAGGGTCCTTGAGGATGCATGGGAGTTTGCCCAACCAGTCTACATGTGTTTTGTGGACTTGGAGAAGGCATCGTGTTCTTCGTGGAGTCCTGTGGGGGGTTTTCCAGGAGTATGAGGTACCGGATCCTGCATTTTGCAGATGATGTGGACTTGTTGGTTTCATTGGACCTAGACCTACAGCTCTCGCTGGATCGGTTTGCAGCTGAGTTTTAAACAGCTAGAATGAGAATCATAGCCTCCAAATCTGAGTCCATGGTCCTCAACCCAAAAGGGTGAAGTGTCCTCTCCGGGTCGGGGATGAGATTCTGCCCCAAGTGGAGGAGTTCAAGTACCTTGGGGTCTTGTTCACAATTGAACAAGACTGATTTGTGCAGCGTCCACAGTGATGCGGATTCTGCACCGGTCCATCGTGGTCAAGTGGGGGTTAGCCGAAAGGCGAAGCTCTAGATTTACTGCTCGATCTTCGTTCCTACCCTCACCTGTGGTCACGAGTTGTGGGTAGTGACCGAAAGAACAAGACTGCAGGTACAAGCGACCAAAATGAGTTTCCTCCATAGGGTGCCGGGCTCTCCCTTAGAGATAGGGTGAGAAGCTTGGTCATCCGGGAGGAGCTCAGAGTAGAGCCGCTGCTCCTCCGCATTAAGAGGTGCTAGATGAGGTGGCTGGGGAGATGTTCAGGGCACATCACAAAAGGAAGGAGACCTCGGGGAAGACCCAGGACACACTGGAGGGACTTTGTCACCCAGCTGACCTGGGAGCACCTCGGGATCCCCTGGGACGAAGTGGCTGGGGAGAGGGAAGTCTGGGCTTCCCTGCTTAGGCTGCTGCCCCCACGACTCAATCACGGATAAGCGGAATAAGATGGATGGATATTTTTAACTCTGTGTCAGTGTTGATATTGTATCTAACTAACTTCTCCTCCAGCAGGCCTCTTTGTTTCCCCAGAGGGCTCAGAGTCGTCATATTCATCAGCTCTGTTTCTCTGTTTGATAGATCGTTCAGCTCGTCCTCTGGACGTCTTCATGTTGACTCTGCGTGTGTTTGAAGTCCTCCTGCTGACTGTGATCACTGTTCTCCTCTTCAGAGCTCAAGGTGAGAAAATCAAACCAACATTTATCCAAACGTTTGACCATCATCTGTTCAGCAGAGCTGAAGTCTTTATGTGTCTGATTTTCAGTGAACCGGGGATCATCTGCTGGAAACACAGTGAGTTACAGATCCAGACTGAAGTGAACTGATGTGTTCAGATGAAGAACCACAGTCTTCCTCACATGCTGACTCGGATGTTTTATATCTGACAGGAGTGTGACGGAGATGACTGCACAGAGATTTATGAAAATGATGGAGAATCTTCTGCTTCTGCCAGATTTCACCGATCCAGCAGTTAAACATCAAACACATCAAGTCCATGCATTAATTCATCAGCTCAGTGTAACTTTATTGTCCACAGACATGAACCCAATTTAATGAGTTTGAAGTCAGCAGCTGACGATGAGCCAGTGAAGAATATGAAGCTAATACTGGACTTAAAGTCCATCAAGCAGCCACATGATTGAGCTGTTTGTAAAATAAAATCATCTTTAATCATCACAGAAAGAAATATTCTATTTTGACTTTAGCTCTGGAAACATTTTTATGACATTTATTGTATCAACCTTTGTCTTTCAATAGCCTCGTCATACATACTGCCTATATACATATATCTGACTTTAATCTCAGAATTCTGAAATTAAAGTCAGAATTCTGAGATAAAGTCTGACTTTATTCTCATCATTTTTACTTTCATTTCAGATTTCTTACTTTTTTTCTTAGAATTCTAAATTTAATCTCAGAATTTTTCATCAGAGTTCTGACTTTTTTCACTTTCTTCTAAAAAAGTTCAACCTTTAACTTTTCTTTCTTTTTTCTGTGTCCTTGATTTTGCCTCCATAATAAATACCTTTACAAACAAAAAGACATGAGGAGTCTCTTGAAAACGAGATGCAACAGCTCAAGAGGCAAACCACAAAAATCTAAATTCAGCAGAGACAAATATGATGAGGACAGATTTATGGTCTGGGCGTCCGTGGCATTGTCTCAATCATAAATTCTTATTTTTAGTCTCTTTTTCTATATGTGTATTTATATGTGTATATACACTGCCTGGCCAAAAAAAAAGTCGCCACCAAAAAAAAAAAAAAAGAGGTCACCCACTCTAATATTTCGTTGGACCGCCTTCAGCTTTGATTCCAGCACCTATTCGCTGTGGCATTGTTTTGATAAGCTTCTGTATGTCATAAGATTTATTTCCACCCAGTGTTGCATTAATTTTTCACCAAGATCTTGTATCTATGATGGGAGAGTCTGACCACTGCACAAAGCCTTCTCCAACTCATCCCAAAGATTCTCAGTGGGGTTAAGGTCTGGACTCTGTGGTGGCCAATCCATGTGTGAAAATGATGTCTCATGCTCCCTGAACCACTCTTTCACAATTTGAATCCTGGCATTGTCATCTTGGAATATGCCCGTGCCATTAGGGAAGAAAAAATCCATTGATGGAATAACCTGGTCATTCAGTACATTCAGGTAGTCAGCTGACCTCATTCTTTGGGCCATAATGTTGCTGAACCTAGACCTGACCAACTGCAGCAGCCCCAGATCATAGCACTGCCCCCACAGGCTTGGACAGTAGGCACTAGGCATGATGGGTGCATCACTTCACCTGCCTCTCTTCTTATCCTGATGCTCCCATCACTCTGGAACAGGGTAAATCTGGACTCATCAGACCACATGACCTTCTTCCAGTCCTCCACAGTCCAATCTTTCCCTTTATGCTCCACAATGGTTCCCCACTATCCTTCCAGTTTTTAATAATGCGTTGGACAGTTCTTAACCCAATTTTAGTAGTTTCTGCTATCTCCTTAGATGTTTTCTCTTCTTGATGAATGCCAATGATTTGACCCTTCTTAAACAGACTAACATCTTTTCCACGACCACAGGATGTGTCTTTGGACATGGTTGTTTAAGAAATGAAAAGCTACTCATTGCATCAGCTGAGGTTGAATAACTTGTTTTCAGCTGAAAGATGACCGCCAATGCAGTAATTTTCCAATAGGAAGCTCATAACTATTTGCTTCGTTAAATCCTGTTGGCGACTTCTGCTTTTAGCAAGGCAGTGTGTAAGTGTGTGTGTGTGTGTGCGTGTGTGTGTGTTTGTTTTTTATGAACACAAAAACAACCTGGAAGAAAAGATTATTTTAATGTCAAAGGCGTGCTGTTTAGGGCAGCGGCTCAACATTTTATAGTCATCATATCGTACTTTGTGTCACCAATGCAAAATATGCATCATGCATTTGCCACTTTTTTTTGGCATTTTCTGAAAAATCTACTGTTCTGCAGCTCTTCTGAAGCCTTGAACTAGGAGATGCTATTTTTCATTTTACATCCAGCCTCATTTTAGCTTATTTTGTTACTGCCTAAATGTATATCATGTTTGACAATAAATCCACATTTTTCACACACTAGCCCTACTGGAGTCACATTTTCACTCTTCTCCCCTTCAAATACAAACATGTTCAAGTTGTGAAACAAAACCTGTTCACCACAGTAGTTCTTTCTGAGTGTCGTACCTTCCAGCAGTATCCTGAAGACCTCTCTGAGGATGGTGATGGTGGTGCAGAGGACAAAGACTGAGAACAGGAACGTACAGATGGGATCTGCCACTTTATATTCCGGCTGTGAAAGAGTGAAAATGAAGACATTATGGAGACTTTACTGAGAGCATGAGGGGACGTCAGATGGTGTTTTTAACAGTTATAAGACCCAAACGTCCCGGGGCAAAAACAGAGGTCTCACAAGATGTTCAAGCATTTCACTGTTTCTTCAAATAGAAGACTTAGAATACATTTAAGATGAACTTAAATCTAATTCTGTGAACTTGGAAGATTACTGAGATCATTTTAGGAAAGTCCAAGCTTTTGTCATTAAGACAAACATAGAATAAGTTCTTCTATCCTTTACTTTATCAAAGTAGAAATACTCCTCTTAAAATATTATGCTTTGCTGAAAAGACTCCATCCATCCTTTATCTACAC
This sequence comes from Cetoscarus ocellatus, assembly GCA_037902135.1. Taxonomy (NCBI): domain Eukaryota; kingdom Metazoa; phylum Chordata; class Actinopteri; order Labriformes; family Labridae; genus Cetoscarus; species Cetoscarus ocellatus. The sequence goes on along the minus strand of JBAMNC010001698.1, from coordinate 122,550 downwards.
CACCTTTGTCTTTCAGGGTTGCAGGTCTGAGCCTATGCTGGCTGACATTGAGAAAGAGGCTGGAATTGAATGAATGAATATTTTTATTTTGGTTACATTAATGTTAAAAACATAGAATACAATCATTTAGCACAAACTTATCAATAATCAAAAAAGGTATAGGCTGAAATTTGTGGCTCATGTTTGACTATCCTGTATAATCCAAGATAAATTTAACATATAAGAAAAGAAAACCTATGACATCCTCTTTTATGTCATAAAACTGTAAAATCATTATACCTCTATAGGTCTTTCTGAACTTTAAGAGAGTTTTACATAATTTAATTCATCACAGAGCTCAATGCAAAATTTTATCCCAAAACTGAAACACATCTGTAATTATTATTATTCTAACTTTTCTTGTTTTGAACATAAGCACACCTCTTAAATTATATTTTCCTTCTCTTATTTTAAAAAAAATACTTGAATACAAGCAGGAAGAGTATTATTTATAACACAAAAGATTATCTCCAGTTTTTCTAAAGAAACAATGCCTTTAAATTTTATTATAGAAGATCCAATGAAAAACTGATTAGTGGATTCCTGATATCCAACCTCATTGATTATCATAGTCGCTCTTTTAGTTTGATCATTGGGTCTAAGTTTGTTTTTTAGTGTATTTCCCCAGGTTTTGATACAGTACAACATATAAGGCATTATGAGTGAATAGTACAAAATCTTAAGGTAGTTTTTATTTAATTAAGCTGGACCATTTCTTTGCTTACCTTTCACGGGGCACAACATGATTCTCTACCCAAGAAACCTGTACCCTTTATACCTCTTTTTGGTCCTCCTTGAGTATTGGCAACAAAATTCACTTACAATACAAACAAATGTTAAAGATAAGAATATTTACCCACAAATATTCTTTTAATCTGCATTTTAATTTGTGTTTTTGCATGATTTTATGCATGTTATCTAAACAGTTCTGTCTTTTAAATGCTGAGTTTGTCCGTTCTTAACAGAATTTGTTAGAGCTGTGCATCTTCACTAGTCTCACGATTCATATTGATTACAGTTATTAAGTTAACAATTCAACTTGATTCGATATCACGATGCACCACAGTAAGTAGTGTCCTTGATTTTCCATATTCCTGCCCCAGGCTACCTCTTAGATAAAATGGCAAGCAGTCAGATAAATATGGACTCCTTTTATTAATCAGAAATGTCTTTTGAGGTCAACTGCAACAAAGATTTATTTTTTATTGTAAACCAAAATGAATACATTTGAGGTCTCATTTAAACTTGCTCAGAAGCAAAACTTGATTCTGCAGTCCAGCAGCAGCCTCTGCAGGATTAAACCATCACTGACTGTCTCTGCACCACGTGACGCAGCAGGTAGTGCACGACCCTCCAGCAAGAAGGTTGGTGGTTCGATCCCCGTGTCAGTTCGAGCCTTTCTGTGTGGAGTTGGAATGTTCTTCCTGTTCAGCTTCCTCCCACAGACCAAAAACATGTTCATTAGGTGGATTGGTGAGTGTGAGCGTGAATGGTTGTCTGTCTCTCTATATGGCCCTGTGATTGGCTGGTGACCAGCTCAGGGTGGACCCTGCCTCCCCCAGCTGGGATAGGCTCTAGCCCCCATGACCCCGAAAGGGATGACTCATATAGATCAGTGATTCTCAACCAGGGGTCCTTAAAATATATATTTTTTAAAAAGATCCTTTGACATTTCTATATAATTTTACTCAAATGTGACTGAGACCTTTACCTAAACTACAAAGGGTAGCAGGGGGTTTTTTTCTGCCGAAAGGTTTTGCGGAAAAACTCATTAACTTGCAAGGTTTAGGTTAGCACTTTAAGCGAAATGTAAGCAAAATTAAGGGACTGTTACAGACAAAGACGAAGATGATAAGCACAGTTGCACAAAGAAGAAGAGGAGGAAGCTTTTCTCACCTGCTAAAGAAATGTTCCTCAACATGTTGTTATAAAAGGTGTTTAAAGGATCATTTAATTACTGTTTTGAAATAGTTTCTCTCTTTCATGTCAGTTATGTGTACATTTTTTAAATATTTTTTGTTTTTGTTTATTGTCATTATCTCTGGAGTCATTGGCAAAACAATCCCTCATAGAACTCCCACAAGATTATATAGACCACACTCACATTTTCTATTTAATCTTTTCATTTTTTTCTTTTTTTTTTTTTATATTGTTGTTGTATGTGTTTTGTTACTAGTTTGTCATAACTTCTGAGTAACTTGTTTTTTGGTTTGTTTGTTTGTTTTTCTTTTTTCCTGTTATACTGTATGTGCATATAATATTGTGCAACTTAATATACTGTAGGTGGAGGCTTAAAATAAGCCCTTTGGGCTTTTCGCCTCTCTCTGCGCCTCTTATAATTTGTTTTCTTTTACTTTTGTGCATGTTATAATTGTGCAAATAAATTCTCCCCCCCCCACCCCCCAATCTTCAGGGTAGATAAAGAATATGCAGGGGGCTCAGGACCCCAAAAAGATGACAACCACTGGTATAGATGATGGATGGTTGTATAGTATTTTTTTATGAGTTATATGTAATATGTCTTTATGTCCATTTGTGTAGTGTGTGCATTCTCTTGCTCTATAATTGCACACAAATGGACATAAAGACAGTATTTAGACACTCTGCCTGTAGCACAGTATGGGTATTGTGCAGTAATAAGGCAAACTAACTTAAGTAAAGGGATGTCAGAATTGCTCTTTAATGCAGCACTGATGTAGTTACATTCAGGGTTGATTTAAGACCTGTAATAAAGAAAACATTATTTTTTATCATTGAAAAAGTTCTGTTAAAAGACCCCAAACATACAAAAATATGTTGATTTTCTTGTAGTTATTATATTAAAGTTCTTTTCGCAGCACGACTAAACCATAACAAGCTAAATTTTAAGTCAGCTGACATTTCAGTCTCACCCTAACATGAATGTGATCTATATCTGACCCGAATGTAGATGATGGTCGCCGCCACCATGACGCCGACGCTCTGCAGCAGGTCTCCCACCACGTGGATGAAGGCAGCCCGGACACTGGTGTTGCCGTGGCCCCCGAGGAGCGAGTGGGAGTGGCCGTGAGAGACGGGGCTGCGACCGTCCTCGTCGATCTGGTGGTAGCCGCTGCCATGGGCGTGGAAGGTGGTGGAGTGATGGAGGATATAGGCCATGCTGCAGAAAGATAAGGTACTTTAAATGGATGAAAGGATATTCTGAGGGCTTATTTCACTGTCAAAGGATGGAGCAGTTTTAAGGGTGTATGTTTAAACTTAGAACATTAAGATGATTAGTATCAAATAACAAAACCTGCAGGATAAAGTAATCCAGCATGAAATCAGATAGTAGAAGATTGCACATGGCTTTGTTATTACATATCAGAATAGTTTTTATTGCTAAGTACACAACACCTACAGGGAATTTGACTTTGGCAGTTGTTTTCTCTAGTACGAAGGAAGTAAAAACATAAAAATAAATTAACATAAAAATAGAGAATTCAATTAAAATGAAATATAAATGAAAGTAACTCTTAACAAATGCAGTGTATATACAAAATGCACATCAGGGAATATTTACAACTGATGGGAGGAAAGTGCAGCAATTTTGTGTGTGGCCATTGTACACATTTCACTTCTCAGCATCACAACCACTGGTGTTTGTTTAAGAGGTTTGTAATTTTTATCTGGAAACTGTCAAACATCAATACAAATAAAAGGGGTAGACAGACGACAGGTCATTTTAGGAGACATTCACTGCTGAATAAAAGGACTAAAGAAATTCAGAAACCATAAAACTCATCCTGTCCAGAAGAATTCCCTCATTTCACAGAGAGCGGAGCCTTGAATGTCATTTGTTTCTGTTATCTCACAGACATAATGTACCATATTAACAGCCATTACTCAGAGCAGCACTCACATTATATTGACGATGACAGCGCAGCCAGAGGTGACTAACATTACATGGCCATCAATCTCATAGTCGTTCCTTACAATCCTCTCGATGGCTAAATAGACCAGAGCTCCTGTCACAATCCAGATGGAGATGACAGAGATGAACGCCCCGAGGATCTCTGAGGAGAGAGAGAGAATCTTAATCACTTTTACATATTCACACTTCATCAGACTCGACAGAGGTTCAGCCTGTCAGAGTTTAACAACAGGACATGAAGTAAAGTAACAGAGAACATCGCTCAGAGGAAAACATTACATCCATCTGTAGTGTCAGACGTAAAAGTCACAGCAACATCTGACACCAAACATCAATCTTCACACTTAAATGTGACCTTACGAACAGTGTTAATTTGACAGCACTTTTTAATTTAGTTTTAGTTATAGTCTTTTGCCTTCAATATCTTTTAGTCATAATTCAGTCTTTTAAATTTGTTTTAATTTTAGCCTAGTTTTAGTCGATGAAATCTATTGTAAATTTAGTCAACTAAAATATGAAGTGTAAAGGGTAAGGCATGTTTTATGTTTTCTTGAATTTCTGAAGTCATGTTTTACACTTGGATAAAATGAAACATCTAATAACCCTTTATTGAATGCTAGTAAAGTTGAATGTATAAATGAATTTGTGTGAAATGCAGTCACCTTTATTTAGGCTACCTGGCAGAGCATCTCAGTTACAATACCTGAACTAACAACAGACAGTGAACCTGCTCTACATGAATATATCAATTCATCGCTCCCCAACTTATCCCACCATCATGAAGCTAAGACAGTTGTGATTGGATGTCCCTCTAAACTCATCCAACCTTTCCACTACTTTCTACATGATGATATTAGGTCTGATTGGATTAAGTCTCTGTCAAACATTTTAGTCTAGTTTTTATTTGTTGATGAAAATATTAGTTAACTTAGTTTTAGTTTTTGTGCCTGTGCACTTACTTTTATTAGTTACTGTCTCGTTTTTGTCATAAAAAAATAAAGAAAAAAACTAAGGCGAAAATAATTAGTCAGCAATATTAACACTGCTCACAAAAGCTTGTTTTTAAGTCTCTCAATACAGGTACAAAACTCAGCGCGGCACACAAACAAGCTGAGAGTAAGGATTTTACTAAGACTACAACATGTGCCGGCCATGTTTTCATGATGTTGATGCCAAATTCTGACCCAAACATTTTCATTCGGTGGCTAAAATCCAGACTCATTTTACAGTCTTCTGCTGTCCAACTTTCACCAACACAAGCAAGCTGCAGCCTCAGTTTCCTGTTCTCCACTGACAGGAGTGGCTCCAGGTGTGGTATTTTGCTGCATTAGCCCATCTGGTTCAAGACTTCACTAATAATGTGTTTGGAAATTATGTTCTGCATGATTCCCTTTGCTGTTAGAAGCCGTTACTTGAGTTGCTGTTGCCTTTCTATCATCTTAAACCACTCTGGAAATTCTCTTTAACCTTTCACTAATGCTTTTTTGCACAGAGAACTTGTTGCTCACTGGATATTTAATTATTTTAGACCATTCTCTAAAACTAAAAACCCAGTAGATCAGCAGTTCCTGAAGTACTCAAAGTCACTGAAGTCCCCTGTCTTCTCCTTTCTGATGCTCAGTTTGAACTTCAGCGGGTCGTCTTGAACCAGGTCTAAATGCACTGAGCTGCTGCCTTGTGATTGTTTGTATGGACAGATTTTCTTTGTAATAAGGCCAGTGATTTTACGTTGAAGAAGGTTAAAGATTCTCCTCAGAGGGATCCACTGAGAAACTTCCAACAAGTTCAAACACTGCAAACATGCAGCACTGTGAGGAGGAGGCGTTACATCTGCAGCAGTGAGGAGGAGCTGATGAAGATCTGCTGTCAGCATCACTTTTAACTAAAGGAAGTAAAAGCTAAAGCAGTTTTCTTGTGCCGCCATCTGCTTAGAGAAGTAAAAACTACAGTTAGAAACCTGCTGCCTGAAGCCGACACAGACTGGAGCTAGACCTCACAGACTTTTACCAAAAGCTGCTCGGTCATTTTCAAGTCAACTCTCGTACAGCCACGCATCCGTCCCTCCAAACATCCACTCATCTTCTCCCCTCCATCCACCCTCATGTGTCTGACCTGATCTGTGCCAGCCGAAGTTCATGGTTTTGGTGGGAGGTCTGGAGGAGATCCACAGTGAGAACAGGCTCACCATCATGCTGCCAAAGTCTGTCAGGAGGTGAGCGGCATCCGTCATGATGGCCAGACTGTGGGCCAGGTACCCTCCTGCAGGAAACAAGAAGATACCCCACTGTCAGGCAAATTACTGTAGAGCAGTGTCAATTTTTATTGACTAATTATTTTCTTCATAGTTTTCATCAACAACCTTTTTCCCCTTGACGAAAAACTAGACAGTAAGTAATAAAAACAAGTGCACATGGACAAAAACTAAAACTAAATTAACTGACATTTTCATCAACAAATTAAAAGTAGACTAAAATGTTTGACGGAGACTTAAATGAACGCTTTTTGCTGTTTTCGTGTCTTGCTTCACTCAGAGTCCATGACAAGCAGGTAGACACCATTCTTTTGACTGTGCGTCCACTAACGAGCACAAGACGGACAAAGGTCCCCAACCACTAGCTTAGCTTAGCTCAAACGCCGGGAGTATACGGGTAGTGCTTTAGCCTGCCTCTGTCTACAGACAACAGATAAACTCTAGATGGTCCTGTGTGCTTGTTGTGTTTTTTTTTGACCGCGTGATGTAACTTTATCTATTTTTAGACTAAGATTAGTGTTTTATTCAATTTTTGAAAGAAATACTTACGAAACTAAGCCGCAGGGCGCATGCGCAAACCACCGCAGAAGTGCTTCTCAGCATGTCAACAAACCAAAGCCTCTGTTTGCGAGTAAGAGAAGATGGCTACTAATGGTTATGACTGACTTTATGATAGAGGACAAGGATGGTTTCTTCAGGACTGACGTAGATTCAAAACCTTAACTGTTTGAACCAGAATATACGGAGGAGGAACTACATGTTTTGAAAGCTGAGCGTGCACGAAGAGAAGCCGAGGCAGTGGAACATATACTCCCAGGCGTTTGAGGTTCAAGGTTCAAGGTTTCTTTATTAGTACCAGAGTTTAAATTTGTTTTACAGATCAGGGAACTCGGCAATCCTAATATAAAATATAGAAAACCACCCAACACACATGTAACACCAAATAAATCACACAATAAGGAAACAGTAAAAACCATTTAAAAATATGGTAAAACCATTTAAAAATGTTTAAATAAAATAAGTTAAAATCAGTTTAAAATCATGAAAAAGTGCTTAGACATCTCCCTGGGTCTTACTAAAGTGCAATGTGAACAAGATCACCTTGTGGCCTCGAGATTCTTGGTACCAATTGCTGTGGGTACAAAACTGTTTTTGTACCTTTTTGTCCGACCCACAATCGTTTGTCCGTCTTTTCCTCGTTACAGGATGCACAGTCAAAAGAATGGTGTCTACCTGCTTGTCATGGACTCGGGAGTGAAGTAAGACACGAAAACATTAAAAATGTTGGGAGTGTTCCTTTATTTCACTCAGACCTAATTTGGTCATGTAGAAAGTAGGGACAAGTTAGGAATATATCCAATCACAGCTACTTTGGTTGTGAGCAAAGGTTGGATGAGATAAGAGGGACAACCAATCACAGCTGCCTTAGCTTCATGGTGGTGGGATAAGTTGTGGAGCGATCCAATCAGAGCTCCTCTCTTTATGAATTGATATATTCATGTAGAGCAGGTTCACTGTTTGTTGTCAGTTCTGGTATTGTAACTGAGATGCTCTGCCAGGTAGCCTAAATAAAGGTGACTGCATTTCACACAAAAGTTCAATTTGTTTCTGTTCATTTATGCATTTATACATTCATATACATTTACAATATGTGTATACAGACTAGGGATGGAAATCTCCATCCCCAGGACGATACGATATGCATCTCTATATGTAGGCTACGGTACGATACACTAACGATTCACTTGAAGCATCTACCAATTCAGGACAATACAATTTATCTTCCTACCACGATGCAATCACGATGCAATAGCAATCTGTGCAAATTCAACTCAACTTTGTTGTTCCTTCAAGAACATAAGCAGTATCATATTTATCATTAAGAAGCTTGTAACAAATGAAGACAGATCACTTACAGAAGGCTACTTAAGCAGTGAGGACTCGTGAGAATTTAACGGCTGAGAGATAATTATGGAAGTGAATTGACTGAAAATAAAACATTTAAAAAATATATATATAATATAACATGACATCGGATTTTACCGATGCAAAGCTTTTACAAGGCGATGCATCGTGGTTTCAGCCCAGTTTGTAATCCGATGCACACCATTCCAACCGATGCAATTTACCATAGACCCTTTACATGATGCACTGACTGTGCATCGGATAAAATGACCATCCCTAATACAGACATATGAGTGCCACATAAGATTAAGCTCACAGATGTTATAACAGGCTGTCTAGTGAGTTTAACACGCTAAATAGAGAATAGAGCCAAGGATTCCCGAAGGAGTAAAGAGAAAAACACATTTACTGCCAACTGCTTTTTCCTTCGTTCCCAACTAAAGGTCTGGGCCCCATCAGGGGGATGCAAGGGGGTCTTTGGTGGGGGGGTAAGCCTCAGTCTGTTGTGAAGTTGTTAAAAATTTATCATAAATATATTAATGTAGAAAATAACAATACTCCAATGGTGGACTTTTTCGAAGGTCTTTGAACAAGATTGTGTGTGGAAGCTGATTAAAAACATGTACCCATGAAAAAATTAAAAATTCTGTTTATTTTACAAAGAAATGTGTCAATTATATTTTCCTGTTGTTTCCAGGGGACTCCACTCCTCTTAAGTACAACTAGAAGGGCTCAGGTGAAAAAAGGTAAGGGACTATGGGGCTATTTGATGTTTTGTAAACAGGTCTATAATTAAATAAGTCTAGTTTAGAAGTGTCTGACTCGATTTTTTGATTGTTCCTGATGTTTTAGAGTGCTTCACTGAAATGTAAATTTAATCTGAGCTTCAACATATTTCACACACTTCATTGTGTGTTTTCTGTGTTTATCAGCAAAATATATAGGAGAGAAATAAAATGATTCAGCTGAAATTTAGACCAAACACTGACCTCTGCGTACAATGCTTTAATAGCAATGAAAGCTGATATGGTAAATGTTTTGTTACGCTCAAATATTTTTATGTAAAATCAAGGCAGATGATCCTCCATTTTCTACACTCTGTGCCTGACTTTGCATCATCAAAATAGAAAAAAAAACAGAAAAAAAGCCAAAACCTCTGTGTGTCAGGTCCTGTATGTTTTTTTATGTCTTTAAGGATGTTTGATATGTTGCTGAGGAAGAGTGAGTCTCTATCTGTAAAAACCCTCCAAGCCTTTAGGCAATAACAGTGTCGAATTACACTTCACACATCCATTTAAAGGTTGATAAAATATGTAATTTAAAGTTACAAACCATGATCCATACTGAGTTTTAGATGCTTATTTTGTAGAATAATCCCCCCACGGAAAAAGATAGTCGTACGTACAGCTATAAACATGCAGGCAATCGGCCAGAAAAAGTATGCAATACAATGTAAGCTACACAACTTTATGCTCTCTGCAGTGAAAATAAAAAGTTTGAGGCTGAGTTCTTTGTTTCAGGACTGTAAAAAGCAGTTACTTGAGGCTTAAGCTGATTCTGATTGCACAAACAACCACTTAAGATGCAGTTTTCCTTTATTGTTTGTCTGTAAAGCTGTTATTTTAAAAAAGCTGATCTGAGCTCTGCGGTGTTGAACCGTTTTGAAGCAGATGGTGTAAATCCAGAAACATTAAACTTCCATCACTCATTTCAACCACTTTACCCTCAGTCCCAGAGCTTTGCTTAGTCAACAGAGTGATTGTCGACAGAGCGACTGCTGCCACGCTTAATCTCCATTGGGGAGGGCTGTCAGCTCCACTAAAACTTCTCTGAATCAGTAGTTTGCTGCAGTTTTAGAGCCTGAAACAGAAGCAAGGACTTCTTTCCATAGTTGTGTGGTGGTATCATGACAGATCATAACGTGAGACAAAACATTTCTTCTCAAGGATGGCATGATAGCTTTAGAATTGGACTTTGAAGTACTTTTCTCATAACCAGTTTCTGCTTCAGACTGATTTAACATTTTGCTCTTTTTCCCTTCAGATAGGAGCTTACCTATGACCTCTCCGATCATGAAGACAAGGCAGACGGCTGAGGCGATGTAAAGTTTCTTTTTGGCGAGCAGTTTGTCCACGCTGTCCTCACACGTCAGAGCTTTGGCGCCATGACAGTGAGCACCCACAGGGCGTTTCAGCTCGATGGCACCGGCCATTCCTCCATTCTTGAAAGGGAAGTCGGGGTACTGCTCTTTGGAGTCTGGGAAGGCGCTGCAAGACACAAAAGGTATGTTTCATGTTATTTCCTCACATTTGTATGACTTTTAAATCTGCTATGTGTGATTAAACCTGGTTTTACCTCACAAAAATGATAGCTGCAGACAACTTAGTCAACAATTGTTCCCTCAAATTCCTGGAAAAGATTGTTATAATTTTTTCTCTCCTTGAAACTGAATTTTTTTTCACTTTTAAAAAGATTTTTTATTCATCTGTCATCGAAACAACTTCATTTTTGGGGCTGCAGGGGGCTGGAGCCTTTCCAAGCTGACAATAGGCAGTGGCAGGGTACACCCAGACTGATCACCAGCCAATCACAGGGCTGACATGCAGCTGGTTCATTGAAAGTGCAAATTTGATGAAGGGGGTGTCCACAGGATCTCGCAAGTATTGTAAGTTGATAAACTGATTGAGGGGAAATTAAGACCTTTAATCATTATTAGTCTTAGATGTAAAATTACAAGGTATGAACTTTTATGGCTGTTTTAGTAATGTTTAAAACCTCTAACTATGCATCTTTGGATCTATACATACAACATACAGTTTAGATGTGTCTCTGTTTACTGCACAGTCTTCATTTCATTTCTTCAACGCCCTTTAAATCTTCATGCATCTTAGAAGTTGATGAAGTTGTCCCAGAAAATCTTGTGGCAGAAACTGATATATATGTATTTATATATATTTCACACTGTCACTCAGTTTCTTCTCTGGACTTCTGTTGTTTTAGTTTTCTAAATTTCCTTCCAAAAGAGACAGTGTTCAGGCCAGCCATGTTTTACGCAGGCATATTTCTTGGCTTGCATTCATTATTTGATGAGATTAGATGATGATAGGAGAGTTCAGATGTCAGTGTTTTATGGAAATACTGCAGCTTTCAGTAGTTAAGGTAGACAAGCCTCCCTAGGTCCACAAACTACACAATATGCTGTACCATTGGTAAAATAACAGAATGGACTTTAATAGAAATTTGCTTTCTTTTGTATTTTGGAAAAAGTAAAGGAAAAGTCCTTTTGCGTCATTTATGTGTCATTCATGTTTTTCTTTAAGATGGAAAAAAAAAATCTATTAAAATCTGAGATTTATTTCTAGGCCATATCGCCCAGTCCTTAGACAAATGGTAGCTAGGCAAACAGGAAGAGGTTTCAAGGTAACTGGCTAAAGACGCGACATATTGTCAGTTGTTGTACTCACTACTGCATGTATCCTGGGACGAGAGTTTTGATTTACTGCACTGTCACTTTGACCAGTAATCCCACCTCATTGTCCATGTGTTTGCTGTCTTTATATTTTTACACCTCACTGTTCTGTGGAAGGAAGACGATGTAAGCATGCACATATTGTAATATGACAAAACTAACCACCAATTCCACGCCTTGAGACTCACACAGACCTAAAAACAGATGTGCCATTGACCAGTGTGACTTATATTCTTAATGTTATATCAATAAGCAAAAACTGGAAAAATTTACATCCTCAATTATCATGTTTAATTGCTCTAAAAAACAAACTCAGTGAGCATATGTTCTTATCTGGTTCTTTTAGCCTTGGACTGATTCAACACATGAGCTGAATGTTTGTCATGAGGACCAAACAAAATGCTGACTTTTCCCCTTTTCTCTCATACACACACTCATGCACACACAAACATATACACACAGACTCTCAGGTTGCTTTTCTCTCGGTGTGCAGCGAGGCGGTGACGGAGAGCTGCGATGATGTGGCTAATGAGCTGCAAAAAAACTAATTTGGCCTCACTCGAGATAACCACACACACACACACTCACACACACTCACTTAACGCCCCACACTCCAGATCAGAGATTGCCAGTGTTTCATGAATAGCCTTTATCTCACACTCACACTCACAAAAACACACACACACACAGAGGCGTCTTGTGGGATGTGCGGGCTGAAAGGAGGCGGTCAAGTGGAAAACAGATTTTGTTCAATTATACCACAGGGACATGAGAGCAAGCCCTCAGCACACAAACACACACACACACCATACATACAAACAGATCCTTCAGCTTTAAAGCCTGAGGGTGACAATATGTTCAAATGTGAGAGTGTTGTGATGCAGATAAAACAGGATAAACATCTTTAAAGATTCTGCACAAAGTAAACAAACTGAGTTAGGATGTACTGTACACATATAGTAGTAACAAAGAAACTTACTTCACTTTGTTTTACATGGTTAATCTGAAAGCAGAAATATGGCTCTACTACTTTGCTTCATCCTACATGCTTGGTCTGTGAGATCTGGACTCTAATTTTTAAAAATGTAAAATAGTCTGGTGATTTATTTTGGATAGACAGGCACTTCAGTACAGGACAGACTGAACAACAGGCCTCTCATTACAGTATCCAGTTAAGGCCATTGTTTCTGGCTTTTTGGCTTTAAGTCCACGTTATACAGCAGTGCAGGAATGATTCCTTGAACATGGTGGTCAGTTAGCATATTAGTCCTTCCAGTTCCCACATCCAAGTGTTCATGAGATTAAACTAGTGTTAATTTTGACAGCACTTTTCGATTAATTTTTAGTTATAGTCTTTTGCCTAAAATATCTTTTAGTTCAGTCATAATTTAATCATCTAAATTGTTTTAATTTCAGTCTAGTTTTAGTTGATAAAATTTCACAACATTTTAGTCGCCGAAATCTACTGTAAATTTAGTCTACTAAAATATGAAGTGTAAAGGGTAAGGCATCTTTTATTTTCCTTGAATTTCTGAAGTCATTTGGATCAAATGAAACATCCAATAACTCTTTATTGAATGCTAATAAATTTTGAATGCATAAATGAACAGAAACAAATTTAACTTTTGTGTGAAATGCAGTCACCTTTATTTAGGCTACCTGGCAGAGCATCTCAGTTACAATACCAGAACTGACAACAGTGAACCTGCTCTACATGAATATATCAATTCATAAAGAGAGAAGCTCGGATTGGAACCTTTCCACACAACCAAAGTAGCTGTGATTGGATATATTCCTAACTTTTTTTTTTCAGATAAACAGCTGGAGTAAGCTCCATGATGAACTCATGTAAACAGGATTTGAGAGTTTAATTTTGCAACATAAACTGCATCTAATGTTGCCCCGATTTTTAATTTAAGAGTGTTTTCATGTTTCTAAAAGGATGGTTGCTAACCAGGGCCACAAAAAATGGTCAGAGACCCTAATGCAATCAATTCTGACTATTTTTTAATAAACAATAATATATACACCACAGCCATGGCCATCAGCTTAATCAGATCATTCTACTAAGATGAAATTCTTAAACAAAACCTGTGCAAACCAAGAGGTTACTATTTTAAGCCAGTGAAAACCCAGCTGTGACTTTAATCAAAGAAGTGTTAACTCATTTTTTAATCTACAAAACCAGTGAAAAACCAGTTGGGACTGTTTTAAACTAGTCAAAAGTCCAGTTATGTCTCCATTGTACCAGTATGAACCCAGTTATGTCTCTATCTAACCTGTGCAAACCTAGTTGTTACTCTTTTGAACCAGTGAAAACCCAGCTGTGACTTTAATTACATAAGTGTGAATCCTTTTCTAAATACATTCATCCAGTCCAAACCCATTTGTTTTTGTTTTAAACTTGTGTAAACCAGTTATTAAATAAAAAAATAAAACAGTGAAACCCCAGTTGTGACTATTTTGAATGAGTATAAAACTAGGAAGGTGCAATATAATCCTTTTGATCTTGGTATCGGCAGATATTGGCCTAAAAATTTTAAATATCGGTATCATTATTATTCAAATTTTTGCTGATATATTGGCCAAACATATCGGCCATATATCGGCAGTAGTTTGAGCAAAATGCACAAATGTAACATGATGCTTCATCCTCTCATCACTGCAAGGGTACATTTAAAAATCAAGAGTTTAATCTTTTCAAGAGTTAAATGTTATTTTGCTTCTGTCCCCCACACAAATCAATTTTTATAAAGTTAAGACTTTGTGTTCTTGATAAAAAATTATTGTATTGGTGTTGGCGATAAGTTCAGAAATATCAGCGTGTCAGATATAAGCAAAAACCCAATACTGTGCATCCCTGTATAAAACCTAGTGATTTTATTAAACCAGTATAAATCCAGTTGTTAGTCATTAAATCCAGTGTAAATCCAGTTAATACTAAACTATATTATATCAAAGCATCTTTGAGGTATTCATTCTTATGCTTGGGGTAGAGAGACGACACAATGACCTGAACTGCTGACCTTTGACCCTCTAAATCTAACCAGATCTTCCCCCAAAATCTTACCAGTTCTTGAGTCAGTGAGAACATTTGTACAAAGGTTAGGGGAAATCTTTCACGTGTTCCTGGGATATTGTATTTGCGAGTATTGCCCAGAAGACGTTTTGTAAACATTTTGTTTTGTTTGTGCTCTCTGCTCAGTTTGATGTTCCTTGGTTTTGGTCTCTGGCACTTTGTTTGCAATTTAATACTCTGACAGACCCTCCTTAATGAAGGAGGGGTCTTTACAGCAAGGCTGCATGAAACTGTCATGACATTCAACACAACGACAAAGGAGGAAATGCACTCACTGACCGCTAAATCTACTCTATGGATTTGGGAATGAATGTAGACTTGGCCAAAATGACCAGCTTCAGTTCAAACCAAGAATCAATATGGAGAAGAAATGGGATTAAGGTGGATTTTAATTCAGCATGGCTGGTGGTTGGTTTTTACAAAACTGCCGATCAAACCTCAGCAAAGTTAGTCATGATGTTATTTTCATTACAGGCGTTGATAATCAGCGCAAACGGAGCAGCTCCAGACTCGGATGTGTTTTTAAACTAGTATCTTCATGCCATGCTAGAATAAACCTCTTTAATACCTCAGTGAGTTTAAGTGTTATTGTTATTGCCCTCTGGCTCCTTTTAATCTCAAATAAAGTATACCTCCTTAATGTGTCCAACAAAGTAAGCAATGATGTTTTATTCTGTCGCAAGATCATTCCTTTAACACAGGGCTGGAAAAAAAAACACCTGCCATCCACTATACACTTAAATAACTAAGCAAATGCATTTGTCTTATAATAAGTCTGAAATATGAGTCCATATATATACATAGTCCATATAGATATCTTATTACAAAGAATAAAAAGCTTGTATGAAGCACTGAGTTGCTTGTATTTATCAGAAAACATCTGCCAATGAATCAAGCAAAGCAGTCCTCCATAAGAACTTAAATTCAGGTATAATCACTACTTATGATAAAATCATCTTATTTTTAAGACTCAAAATTGTTTTGTCTCAGTGGCAGATATTTCTGCTTATTACTAGCAATTTAGTCTTCATTTTTAGTTGTTAAATATTAAAATAATTTGTGCAGCTTGACATGTTATGCAGTTTTTTTCTTTTTTTGACAAATAAATGTCCATAGATTTTAGTTTTTGCAGTGTATGTGGGTGTTCTAGGTGACAGACAGATACGTCTGTCACACAGTGACTCAGGCAGGGTACACCCTGAACTGGTCACCAGCCAGTCACAGGGCCACAAAGAGAGACAGACCACCATCCAGGCCCACACTCATACCGAAGGGCAATTTAGAGTCAACAGTTCACCTAACAAGCTTGTTTTTGGACTGTGGGAGGAAGTCGGAGAAGTCGGAAGAAAGGCCCTGACCGACACAGGGTTTGAACTAGCAACCCTCTTTCTGTGAGGCACAGGCACTACCTGCTGCACCATTCAACAAATCATGTGAGACTTTTAAAATAATACATGATTGAGCCTCTCAGTAAAGATCTGGCTGCAATAAGAATAGACAAGAATCTTTACTGTCATTGAACAGGTACAACGAAACTGAATGCAATCATTGGTGCGTGAAAAAATAAAGTTATGAAAATCAAGAGAAAATAAATAATAAATAAATACTGGACCATCCTGCAGATATTGCACATTTCTCCACTTAGCAGCTAGCAGCATTCAGGGCAGCGATGGCTCTGGAATAAAACTCTTCCCCAGTAAAATCCATTAATTAGGATAAAGCTGCAATCGAAGCTTTAACTAGCCTAAAGATGGTCAAAGATGTTGTTATACTCCTTTTTATTTGAAACATTCTCCCAAATTACATAGCCTTGTACTTTAAATTAATAAGTTATTTTAATGAAATTATCATTTTTTACACATTTTGTTCAATGGAGTGGTTGGTGGAAAAAAACTAGTGGCTGGTAAGTTTTTAAACCCAAAGTTAATTTCCCACTGTGCTACAATTCTTACAAAATCAGGCTGGTGTTTTAAAATCTTCACTTAACGAAATGCTCATAATGTTTGGTCTGCATATTATATTTCACGTGTTTATCAATACCCCACAGGGCAGGTGTACTGTGTTTGTTCAGCAGTGCTGAGACCTGAGGCAGCATTTATTCATCTGTGAAATGATTTTATAGGAAGAGACCTCAGAGGAGCAATACGCTGAAAAAATAACAATCAAGCATTTAATTACAGCTGCAGTCTGCTGTCTTAGAGCACAGCTCAGTGTTTTCTGCAGCTGACAGAAAAATGCCTGCAGCTACAAAAAAAGATGGATGCAGTGCAGAAATGAACAATATTTTCTCTTTATGTTGGAGCAGTTGTTTTAATGAACATTAGAGGGGGTGATGATGAGCTTATTTCTTTTTCTGGCTTTTGCTCATGGTTGGATATTTACTGTGATCAACACTGTTTGTTATAACTTCGAATAATTTGACTTTTTCATTGTGCTCTGCTTTCAGCATCTGCATGGTCAGTGTTTGTTTTGTTAGGTACACCTGTTCAACTGCTTGTTAATGCAAATAGCTTGGAAACCAATCATATGGCAGCAACTCAGTGCATTTAGGCATGTAGACATGGTCAAGGTGACCTGCTGGAGTTCAATGCAGGCAGCAGAATGGAAAAGAAAAGTGATTTAAGTGATGATGAAGATGGTCTAAGTATTTCAGACACTGCTGATCGACTTGGTTTTTTTGAACAAAACTACCTCAAGGGTTTATCTGAAGAAGAAAAAATGTCCAATGAGTGGCAGCTCTCTGGGCTCAGAGTTTTTAGAGTTGACAGAAAGGCAACAGTTACTCTAATTACCACTCATTACAACCATTCCTGAATGCATTACAAGAGGAATCTTGAAGTAGATGGACTACTGCTGCAGAGGGCCACACCAGGTGTGACTCCTGTGAGCTAAGAACAGGAAACTGAGGCCACAAAAGCAATGAAGATAATCAGTTTGAACATTAAATATCTTGTCTTTGTAGTGTAGTCAATTGAACAAAGGTCAATAAGGGTTTGCAATCATTGTATACTGTTTTATTTATGTTTAACACAACGTTCCAGCTTCAAAAATATTTGTAAAAATAGCTTCATGTCACTCCAGATGTTTGAAGTGTATCATAAGTTTTTGTTTTTTTCTTAACTTTTTTCCCAAAAAAATTCCCATACCAGAGTTTTTGAGGGAACAGATGGCCTTTTCTAAAGGGTTGTGTTATGAGCTCCCAGGGACCCAGATGCTGACCATAGCCCATGACCAACCGGACCGCCTTCACTGGTTTTTATCACTGAAGTTTTTCAGGGGGCTGCAGAAAGCAGCAGTGACGGAGCCAACATCTCACGCCAGAGTCCCATTAACTCTCAGCCAATTATGAGGCCTTCATGTGCAGCCAGAAATATCACAATTACCAGTGAATAAATGATCCAACAAAAAAGGGTTTGGTGAACACAGCAGAGGAAAAATCATCAAAAAAAATCTGTCATAAATTAATACAAAGTTTTATTGAAGAGGATTTGTTCATTTTTTTCTAAATGACTCCATCATTCTTTCAGCTTTGATAGTTTGAACTGGACTTTTTCTGTTTTCAAATCCATGTTGATCTTTAGTTTTTACAGGTTTGACAAATATTAATGGGACTTATAGCAGAAATGAAATGGATTTAAGGCTGCAGCTTGTATCTGTCTGTCTGAATACTCACAGTGCTTTGGCTCTACAGGGCACACTCCTTCTTATACCGCATTCACACATGGAGGGAGGTTGTCATGTGTAGTGTTCAGTCTGAGTTAACTGTGCTTCTTTTTCTTTCTTTTTCTGAGCTTTCATATGCATTTACATCCCACTAATGCAGCAATAAGTTCAGTTTTTGCCTAAGAACACATCAACTTGCATGATAAAAAACAATTTCCCAACAGATTTTCTGTGAACTACCTGAACACATAATACATATATAAGTTTATATAAGTTTAAAACTTTTTTTTAAATTTTCCTGAATTCCTTCTAAAGATAACCAAATCTTAATTTTCTGATGAATAACAATCCAGCTTTGGTGCTAAAATAGTTAAAATGTTTCTCAGTAGTTTTTAAGTGTCCATTTTACAAACATAACTGTAAGATCAATATGCAACTTAAATTTGTTTGGAAAGTGTGCAAGAGTCTTGTGCAAATAAATCTTCATCTCTAAATACTTTAACTAAAAATGTTCTGTGTCTGTATTTCAATGGGAATTCCCCTTTTCCATCTTCTTCTTTTTTCGATATTCAGGTAGCCCGACTTTACCAGCTCGCAACTGGAACATTGTTGAGTGGGATGTGACGCAATTCCCAGTTCTGATTTTAATGGGACGCAGCAAAACCGCTGTTACTAAAATATTATCTACTGATTATCTTTATGATCTGTCAACGAGTCACTAACTCAAATATTTATGTCCAAATGTTGGTTGATTTAAAGGTCGACAAAACTTCAGCATTTAAAAAGTCATTTCATATTTTGTATAGAACCACACCAAGGATTTAAAAGTGGTTATTTGTGGTTATTATAGAAACATCCATCCATCATCTACACTGCTTATCCCTCTCGAGGTCACAGGGGGCTGGAGCCTGTCCCAGCTGAAACTGGGCGAGAGAGAGAGGCGGGGTACCCTGGACTGATCGCAAGGCTGTCACAGGGCCACATAGAGAGACAGACAGCCATTCACACTCACACCCACACCTACGGGCATTTAAGAGTCACAAATTAACCTAATTACCTCCATCAAGGAGGTTTTGTTTTTGCCAGCGTTCGTTTGTTTGTTTGTGTGTTTGTCTGTTTGTCTGTTATAAAGATTACGCGAAAACTACTGGAGAGATTTTGCTGACATTTTCAGGAGATGTTGGTAATGGCCCAACTTAGAAATGATTAGATTTCGGTGGTGATACTGATATTTGTCTGGATGCAAAAAAATCCCAAAATGTCAAAAAATCCCATGTTGACTATGGGTAGAACTCTAAAAAATCATATCTCTGCCATTTTTAACAGATTTGCTTCCAATTTCACAGGATAATATGGGGTCTATGTCTCTCACATCAAGGTCAATTTCATCTGGATCTGATTCAGACTGACGTCACAAAAAAACATTGAATTTTATAATGCGAAATCCCATTGAGGACATTCAATAATTTGTATAAAATCAAAATATTAACTGATGTGCCAAAAACTTGTGTTCACACAGGAAAACAACCGCCATGTCAGTGCTGAGTTTGGTCTGGATCCTGGCTCTATTCTGGATCTGGTGATCCAGGATTGTACCTTTTACAGGGGTTGTGGAAAAGCCACTGCTGGAACTGAGCTGCTTGGCGGAGGTCTCTGCTCTGAGTGTTTTTCTAGTTAGCATGTTTTTGGGCCTGTGTGAGGAAGCTGGAGTGCTCAGAGAGCATCCATGCATGCAGGGGAAGAGCATGCAAACTCCAGTCAGAAAGGCCCTGACTGACACAGGTTTCAAACCAGCAACCTTCTTGCTGTGAGGCTTGTGCACTAACCTGCCGCCCTGTTTTAAAAACAGTCCCTTTTCCAGGTCAGGGCACTCAATACTGTTTGAAAGATATAAAAGTTCCTTAATGCACAGGCCAAGAAACACAAAAAATACACCAACGTGTATTAACATCAGCCTTCTTCACACACCCTGTTTCAGGCCCCATGGATTAAAGGCCTTTTGTATTTATTCACTAATTAATAAGTAGAATGGCTGCTATGGTTGCTGCAATCGAGTGTTGGCCACCAAAACTGCAGTGTCCATCGTTGTCCATCGTTGTCTGTTGTTGTCCGCTGACTGTGACAGCAGTGTGAAGGGTTGGGTTAAATGTGTGAAAGCCGCTGATAAATTAACCTTCATCAAATGATTCTTACTTTATTTAGTACTGACCATTCAGACATTATTTACTTATGTCCAACATCCCAAATATCTATTTCAGAAATAAAGTTAAAAGACTTAAATACCAGTTTCATATTTGTGAAGTAGTGCTGCATAATACAACATTTCTTTTTGCTTGTTAGCTTACTTATTTAACATATTCATTGAATTATCACAATGCAGTGGCATGAACAACATTTTTAAATAAATGTTCATTTTGTAATTTTTTTTTCATTTGTGCTTACATCCCTACTCTGTACAGTTATGTGTAGCTGTTCCTTGATTGTGTGGCCAGCATGCAGAGGGCAATCAAATACAAGATTATTTTTGACTAAGAAAAAAATCAACCGTCATTCAGAGGAACCAATGTAATGATGATATTTCAGACTGTCTCAAGAATATCTTGCTCATGTGGTCTAAGTTAATCTTGGGGACTTTTTAACAAATTTCAGATTATATTTCCTAGTTTACAAACAGAATCAGTTTGGCTTTGTTAAATACTTTAGTTGATCAATTAAATTTTTTTTAAAGGAGTACTTGCATTTTAATTATGTGGCAATAGAAATGCAAGTATTCCTAAAAAACATTTTGCAAAGACATAACATTGAATTTAATTCAGTAATAACTGTTATTATTTCATTTCAATTTGTGTGAAAACAATTATTATTGGATTGACTGAAATTTTATGTATTTGCAAAAAAAATGTTGTAAAAATCGTGATAAATCGTGATACTGAAATCAAATCAGTATAACATGGCCTTTCAAATAATCGTTGAGTCACTGTATGCCTTTTGTGCATATTTTTGCGTTTATTTCTCATTATTTGAATATGCATGATGTCAGCTCCTTATTCACTCTGCGGCCAGCTGAGGGAAAATGCGCACACAAACACGCAGGAGCGCCGCAAATGGTGCATGAAATCTCCAATGTGGTACCAGATGCACCTCTCTCTCAGTCGCTCCCTATCTATCTCTCTCTCACAAAGACACACACACACAAACGCACACACACACACACACACACCCACTAGCACACACATAGACCAACACCTGAACTCAAAATCTAACAATGATTTCTTTTGTTTTGTTTTTCTGTTAGGCTCCTGTGAGGCCTCTGAATTTAACTGTGGCCCTTTGAAAAATGCCTGACGCTCCAGCTTTCCCGCCCTCTGACCCATGAAGCGCAAAATCCTGTCACTTCTGGTCTTTTTTAATGTGGCCATTTGGCTCCAAAAAGGTGACAAGCAGCTGATGAGAGGGCGTGGAGGGGCCCGTCAGAGGCATCAGTCCCACTTTTGGATGCGTAAAACTGTTTGACTGGAAAGGCGCATCTGAAGGCCCTCTGACGGTCGTGCCAGAACGATAAAAACCAGAAGACTGAGGGCGAATTTATCTGAAAAGAATATCTTGTTTTTCTGCGTGATTGCCCAAATCTTCTTTATTAAACCAGTGTTTAAAACGCGGTACTTTTAGGCGGAACAAGCAAAGCTGAGGGGCGACTGTAGCTGGTTTTAGGCATCTTTTCAGCAGAAAAATAAAATTACGCGCGTCGTTTGGTGAAAAACGAACAGAAATAAATAAAAGAAACATTACTTAAGCTTTATAAGCACCTTTTTTTTTTTTTTTTTTCTGGTTTATATTTAGCCTATGTGAATTCTGTTTTAACCAGGAGAGCTTTGTTAAGATTAAGAATCTAATTAAAAGAGCGTCCGTGCCAAGACCAACAACTCACTTATTATTCTTATTATTATTATTATCATTATTATTATTATTATTATTACTAATTTTTGGAAGCGGAAGTTGTTGTTGTCGTAAAGATAGTAAGAGTTTACCTCTATATTGGCACACATGGTTTTTTATATCAGGTTTGGAAAATAAGTCTCAGATGGATCAGAAAGTGAAATTGTTGAGGAAAACAGTTGAGGACAGTTACTGTTAATTTTTCTCTATATTTTCTCTCTTTTTGGCACATTAATATGATAGCTTAAATGGCAGTCTTTTGCATCACTCCTATCCAAACGCACCTCCTTGCAGCCTTTATTCTTCATCATTTCGGCGAATTTTACGCATTTTTAATGTAGCTGTTCGCCTATTAATGTCTACCTTAATGCAAACAATCTTTTTCCTATAAAGGTATAAAACCAAGTGTCCGTCCTGAGTTAAATTTTGTCACCTCCACCTGCAGGTCCCTCACCCCTCCGTGTATGTCCCGTGTTATAAATCCCGCTGATTTCCGCGCATGCAGCCCGGCCGTGCGCAGAGCCGCTTTCCTGACTCTCTTAATGACAGATGATGAGTTTTTAGCATTGCTCAGTGAACTGGCCCCGGGGCCATTTGTCACAGGCTGTCCAGAAACAAGCCAAGCATGGAAATGAATTTGTTCATTCACATAAAACAGCCCGCAAGAGCCTTCGAGCCTGCTTAACATGCACCACGGTAACAACTGCTGCTCACACCGTGCGGCGCCTGTGCGTTACACACCAACATGCACGATGGCACGACATGGGACATGTCCTGCACAGATCATCATGTAAATAATCTAAAATGTTCACTACACTCAAAATATGCGGATTTTTTTAAACCTCAGAAAGCAAATATTCAGCTCGCTATCTGGCATATTTATTCTACTTTAAATGGTGGTTAAACACTTTTTTTCAATTGCATGCAAAATGTATCATGCATACGCTCCGCATGTTGCAGCCACACTCTCTTCTGCAAAATAAGGCACATAACATAAATCACTTTCCCACCTTTGCAGCTTTAGCGAATACATTTTGGCGCTCTTCTCGTGCACCAGGTGAGATTTCTCCGAGTTTGCAGCGTTATTATCCATATCTCAACCTGCTGTCTCGTCTGAGTTTAGTGAATTTAAATATCTAGAGGTGACTTTTCTTCTTCTCAGAGGATGCAGCTGCAGGAGTTACCGGTTAGAATCGACAGGTCCGAGTCTGAGCTTCAGTCGTCCTGCAGGGGAAAAGTCCTCATGATGAAGAAGAACAAGTGTGAGCAGGCAGAGTTGACAACAATCGCAGAAATTCCTTCATTGCGGCGCAGACGGAGGGAGGGAACCACATGCAGGCTCTTTGGAGGGAGGTTTTTAATTGTGTAGCCTGGGACATGCAGCAGCAGCAGCAGCTGTGAGAGGACAGGAGGACAGATATGCTGAAGCCTGGATGATCACACACAGACTGTGGCTCGCTCTGGTTGGTGAATCCTAATGGGACAGAAGTCGATGAACGAAAATCAATTCATCCACAGAACCTGAGCCTTCATACATGAAATAGTCCAACATCATCAACATCGTTTTAGGTTGTATTCTGTCAAAATGCATAAAAAATAATATAATGAAAATAAAGAAATTGTATCGCCCATAAAATAGTTTATATGTCGTGCTTTGTCAGCCTTGATTGTGTATATTCATAGATGATGAATCTCTTGTTAAAATTGCATATAACCAACTAAAAATGTGAATTCTCTCATTGTACGGATTTTGCAATCTTGATTTTTTTTTAAAAAATGCGTCCTAAGAATGATTCCCCTTTAATAAAATCTACTGGCGTTTGAATACTTATGTTTCTAAGCGTTTGAGGTCAAAGTCTCTTCTTTTTTGTTGCAAAATAAGGAACACTGAGGAAGACAATAACAAAGGTTTTTTTAAAGCCAATTTTGTCTTAAAGAAAACTGTAAGTGAAGAAAGTTTCAAGTGGCAGTGTTTAAATTTGTGTTAACCTCTTTTGAAATGTTTTAGTTTGAGGCCTTTTTAGGCACTTTAGATCACTTGTGTAGGCAAACTGGCCAAAATAATCATTTTAGCTAAAATATGGAGCAATTCATGCTACAAAGAAATCAAGAAAATAAGGCATGCCAGTTTTGCCTAATCTTAACAAACCCTTGAAAAAAATCCTGGATCCAGATTTGGATCACACCAAGTTCTAATTACTTGTCCATTGTGCCATGACCAACATTCCTTAAAAATGTCATCAAATGTCATCTTGTTGAGATCACTGAGAAATTGGCATAAATGTGAGAAGCTGCCCTGTCTCGCAATTTTAACAAATCCCATAAGATATTCCTGGATCACCACCAAAATCTACCTGACTGGTCCTTGGCCCATTTCTGACCTATCCTGGAAGTTTCATCAGTTGTTGTTCATGATTTATGATTTTTGATTTATCAAACTTTACAAACTAAAACACACAAATGCCAACAACAGCATGACCCCTGGTTGGAGGTAATTAGGGCTGCATAGTGATGCAGCAGGGCTTGTTCCTCATCACAAAAGTGTCCCTTGCTGAACTTTTCGAGTTTGCATGTTCTCCCTGTGCATGTGTGGGTTCTCTCCAGGTACTCTGGACCAACACTGCTCATCCGATTGATTGGTGACTGTAAATTGCCCTTAGGTGTGAGTGTGTGCTTCAATGATAGTCTCTGTGGATCAGTCCTGTGATTGGCTGTTGACCAGTCCAGGGTGTACCCAGGACCCTGCAACCCTGAAAGGGACATATGATATCGATGATGGATGATTAAATTGATAGATTATGATGATAATTTATAATAAAAATTGTCATCATTAATACCATTATAACAACAAACAAATAGAAACAAAGGGAGAACCCACACAACAAAAAACAACCAACAAAAAATACCCAGCAAACAAAAAATGTAATAAGAAACATCTGAAAAATCATTTTTAGAACCCACAACTCAGGCAACACAAAAACCCAACAAAATGAATGAAACTGGGACCAAGGCTGTGAACTGATGTAACACATTTGATGTAGTTTGGTGTAAAGAAAACATTAAAACCTTGAATATGTACCTTCAGTAATGATGCATCTGATTAACTCTAAAAGGCTTACAACCCAAATTTCATGTTTGTTAAAATGCATATTTTTATATTTATTATGGGGTATGGCTACAGCGTTCTAATAGGACTTGTGATTTGGAGTTAAGTAGTATGAGTTTGTGGTTTTGGTTGTGATTCTTGCGTCAACATTGATGCTGCATTCAGGAATTGCTGGGAAAATTGTAAAGTTTGTCAAGGCATGATCAATTTTAAACTTCTGTTTGGCCTGGATATGAAGAAAAGCACACATGCTTCTTGATTAATGTTTACAGGAATTCCTTTTAATGGCCTTTTCAGGCCTTAATTTAGTTTTTATTCACATCCTGTTTCAAGTATTTTCGCTTATTTACCAAATTATACGTTTATAATAATCATGTAAGGTCGGAGACACTGAAAAAGTATTAAGAACATTTCATCCAAATTACGAGATTCATGATATGAATTAATAAAGGAGTTGGTTTTCAGCATTGGTAGGCATACAAAAACAGGAAACTTTTTTGGGGGACAGACATGAGGTTTTAAGGGTAACCATGCCTGGAATTAACCATAGTTGTCTGAATTAAAATTTCTGTTTTATTATTCTTTGACGAATTTGTAATCATTTCTCCCACACAATTTGTGAGGTACCAGGAGTTAAAATTCACAAACACATCCCCTCAAAATTAAAAAAGAGCTTGTAAATATTTTACCAGCATTTAAAAACTTGTGATCCCCAGTCCTACCATCACATCGCCCTGAGCTGTTAAAAGCTTAAACCAGAGAAAAGCTCCCTCGACCTGCTGGTCCAAAGACTTCTCCCAAACCACATGAACCAGCCTGGACAGCACCTGGACCCAATTAGACTCAGGACTGCAACACCCCTCAAATTAGAACAAATCAAGTTATTAACAACACAAAAAATATGTGTAATACTGTGAGGGAGCAGCACAGAAACAAAGCAAATTAAAATTTTATTTGGCCCCAAACAGAGAATACAGACTGGCAGATTACTTGAGCTCTGTAAATGATTCCCTCACTGAGAAAAGTCCTGATGTGGTACAGATTCACGGATCACAGATTACCTATAGAGACAAGTGGTCACAAAAAGAGCTGGCTCCCAAAGTACAGATTCTGCCCCACTGTGACGCCCAAATGCTAAAGACAAAGCTACTCTCCCTCACATCCTGCCCCAGAGAGAGAGAAATACTATCCCCAAATAACATAAACACACCCAAAGCTTGAACATACAAGTGATATTAAGAAAATCCAATTTTTACAAGGAGAAAAGCACAACCGTGAGATTATTGCAACCATATGTAAAAAAGTAAGATATAAACATAAACTTTTTAACCTCAAATTTTTTCACTTCTATTTTCTTTCAGCCTTTACTATCACAATAACTCTACGTTTAAATCTTCTGAGGAGGTTGTGTTTTTGCTGATGTTTTTTTTGTTTGAGAACAGGATAACTCAAAAAGTAAAGAACATATTTTGATGATATTGTCAGGTAATGCTGGCCATAGTACAGGAAAGAAGTGATTGGATTTTTGTGTTGATGTAGTTCCAGATGTGGAACAAGGATTATTTTTCAAGGAATTGTTAACGTTGGATGATAAGGCAGTTTTCCACGTTTTTGACTATCACTTCAAGCACTTCTAGTTTATCATCATAATTACCTATTTTCCTTTTATTTTTTAAATTGTTTTATTCTTTATTTTGATTTTTTTTAAGCATGTTCATGCAACAAAGCTTTTTGAATTGTGAATTGTAAGAAGTGGACTAAATTCGGAGAGCGTCTTCTGGTTACCATGGAAACTACGTTAGTCTACGTATGCCCATGACGTCACGACGCTTCCTGTGTTTGGTTTCCGCGCCGCGCCGAGCCGAGCCGAGGAGCCGACATGGAATCAACAAGCTGCGACAGTAAACCAGACAAACAGCAGTCAGATGAAGGAATGGGCGCAGAGAGGTCCGTGTCGACGTCTGACAGGTAAAAATACTAAATCTTGAACGTGTGTGGCTCCAGTCAGAGCATTTTAGGTCAATAAAACAAGAAACCGGCTCGTGTTTGCTAGCTAACCCTGCTAGCCGGGCTAGCTTCTACTTTCACAGCTGCATTGTGCTCCTGTGGCTACAGTGCACAGGAGACAAAGACACCACAAAAACCATCGCAGTTACTCTGGAACGGATGTAGAAGGATTAAAATAGGCATTTGACTGAATTTGTCTCACTGTTATATGCAGCAGAAGTTCTGTATAGAGCTAACAGTGGATTCACATCAGTCCAGTATACAGTTACATAGAGGTGTAACGGTTTATGTAGTCAACGTTCCAACGTGTATAGTTTTATATTTTGGTGACAAATATGATCATGTATACGGCGTTATTGGAAGAATATTATACTGGCTTTAGTCCGGACACCTAAGCCCTTTAACAGCTGTTTTATCTCAAGTATCTACAGATAAATTTGGCTACAAAGTCACCAATTAGCACGGTTTTGATATGACCTGGTAACATTGGCATAGCATACAACTCCATGTAAATAAATAAGCACGACTTTCTATTATTCTCATGTTCCTGTTTAACAATGCAGAGATGCTGGAAACACCGAGCTGAATCTCCAATAGCTCTGACAGGCTGTGTTGTGTATCTTTGCCTGCGCCACCGCATGCTTCGTCGTGGCGCACACTTGCTCATTCCTAACACGTAGCACTAAGGATGTTGAGGGTATCAGGTGTTCGTCTGTGTGAATCAGGATATCCTGCAGCTGAGGCTACAGCTGCCCTTTCAGGTTACCTCTGATATCGGGGGATGACATTTCTCACGAGGTTTATGCTGAGTTAGAAAAAAGGTGAGCAGCTAGGATGAGGGCCATCAGATCAAGTGTAAATTAATGTGCGCATGTACATTACATGGTACTGTCACTGGAAACTTTTTATGTAACCAGGGTTGTCCTATTGAGATCAACAGATCTCTTTTGCAAGGGAGACCTGACCAAGAATGGCAGCAATACACAGTTTCATCAGTCACTCAGACTGAAACAGGACAGAAGAAGTGAGGAAACTATTTTCAGAAACTCACCAATTAAAACAGTGACATTCACAAAGTATGTCCTCCAAAGTTTTCACTACAGATTAGGGCTGAACAATTTCAGGAAAAGATCTAATTGCGATTTTTCTGGCAGGTATTATGATTTCAATTTAATTAACGATTTTCTTCAAATCAAGCTTCAGTGCAATATTCACTATGTTTACAGTATGGACAGCAGTAAGAAAATTAATGATCAAAAGCACATAACACATGATTCATCATATAATACTGATGATAAATAATTTGTTTTCAAGCACTTCCGTAAATGCAAATTGCATGCACATATGTAAAATGGTATGTGTAATACTAGTCAATAGTTGACACAACAGATCCAGGGTCAGTCAGGAAAAATTGTAGCTTTGGCGATCACATGATTGTGTTGTCTGAAATTGCAATTTCGATCCGAAAACGGTAAATCTTGCAGCAGTACTGCAGATTTAAAAACATTTAGACACCAAGTTTTGCAGCCTCAATTCAATCTGCAGATTATTCCAAGTAAAATGTGCTGAGAACCTAAAAGCCTTCTTTCCCAGTTCAGTTCGGACTCTGGGAACGACAAACTGCACAAAGCTCAGTGATCTCAGGTTGTGTAATCCGTCTTTTAAGATTAATAAAGAGGAGAGACAGTCAGGAATTTTGCCAAGAATGGCTTTGTAAATGAACACATACCAGTGTTCAAGACAACGTGTACTTAAAGAACTTTGCACATTTGTTTAGGACTGCAGAAGTTTGTGAAGTATATATTTGCAATAGATCATAATTTCTGCATTTCCAAAATCACTCAGGGGTTGCTGGATTTTTTTTATTATTGAGCACTGAAGCCAAATGATGACAGCCTTACTCATGTGAATGTTGGTCCCACCCTGTGCTGTGCTGTTTCCAGGAGGCAGTGGTGTGATTTCCTGGGGAGGGTTTGGCAAGTTTTCCTTCCTCCCCCTCGACCACACCGACAGCATTACTGTGGAGAGACAAGTTAGGAGAGAGACTCCAGAGTGATTCGGCTCTCTCTTATCTCTCTGCAGGACAGCAGGATATCTGCAGGTCCACTAAAGTCTGAAGATAAAGAATGTTAAGTGGCCAAAGTTTGGCCAGTCCTTTTAATGTAAGGAGTGTAGTTTGTGATCATTCCTAGCCATAAATGGATTTGATTGATCAGATTCTACATTCTCTTTCTATTGGCTTTGTGGTGCCTGCAGATACAGCTTAACAACAAAAATGCCTGTTTGGAGCAGCAGTTTTGGGCCAACTATGAGCAGATGAGGCATCTCTGATGGCAACAGAGCATTCAGACACTAAAACCACAGAAATGTTATCAGAGTAGCTATCAGTTCTCTCTGCAGTGAAGTTTATGAATGAGTTATTTATTTAAAATATTTTGAATTAAGTCATTTGTTAAAGTAAAACAGCTGCTATCAATAAGAATTTGTGTATTTAAAGAGAGTATTTGTTTGATAGAAATCAATCGCCGTTACCACTTTAGGATTAGGGATGCTTGATATTGGATTTTTGCCAATATGCAGATATTTTTTTATTATTGCAAATACCGATACTGATATTTCTGGTCAAGAGCACAAGCACTGTAATTAACAAAAATGGACTTGTTTCTTCAGTGTTACAGTATATTTTTGCGAGGAACAGATGTAAAGCAAGAAAAACAGCATTTAACTCTTGCAAAAATGAAATTGTTGTTTTGTAAATGTACCCATGCAGTGATGAGAAGGTGCATCAATATTGTACATTTATGTAATTTGTTGATATTCCAGTCGATATGTGTGGCCAATATATTGGCTGTAAACATCTGCAAAAATTTCAATGTCGGTCATTGCTGATACTTAACTTTTTTTTCCCACAAGACTGTTTATTGGGCATTTGGTACCTTTATTGACAGTAGAGAGAGAGACAGTGGATTTGGCTTGTTAAAGGGGACGAGAGAGAGTAGGGGGAGGACGCTCTGCAAACTGGCAGAAGCATGTATATGTGCCTGGTAGCTTACCACTCCACCAAACCAGCACCCCAATACTTAACTTTTTAGGCTGATATCAGCCGTTATCGATATCAAACTGATAATATCATGCATCCCCAGTAAGGATTATTGTCCACTCTTTTTCAGTTTCATTGTTCCTGCTCTTGTCCCTCCAAACAAAACTTTACCACAGTAAACCGGCTAAACAGTTATTATAATCTTGCTACAGAACGGCCCTCAGTTGGTCTGGTTGTGTTTCTGCGGCTTTGAATTAATTTTTTAAAAAGATTTTGCATCCATTTTTCTTCCAGCAGTGGGAGTGGAGAGGATTCCCTAGATGGCATCACAAACTGTATCCCGTGTTGTCCTTTGACTCCATCTTTATCACCACAAAAACGGACCACAAGCCGCTCTAAGACCGAGCCTCCTCTCCTGAGGACCAACAAACGGACCATCTACACTGCCGGCAGACCACCATGGTACAACGTCACTGGGACCACCTTCAAAGAGGCCTTTGTTATTGGTAAGAGACCCACTTATACACTACGGACAATGGGTCCATGGTCAGATTGCAATAAGAAAGTTTAGCAGGGTGAATGATATACTCAAGTCCCGCATTTTTAACGCTGCAGCATTAAATCTGTGTGGAACAATACTTCCTGTGCCTCTGTGGACTAGAAGTTTCCAAGACTTAAAGCAAATTACTACCTCTGCCAAGGAGGTTATGTTTTCGCCAGGGTCTGTCTGTTTTTTTTTGGTCTGTTAGCAAGATTACACAAAAGCTACTGGATGGATTCACATGAAAATTTTACCAGACGTGTGGTTTGGTCAAAGGAAGAAGCCATTACATTTTGCCGTTTATCCAATCTAGACTGACATCACAAATAAAACATTGAAGTTTATAACGGCAAATCCCATTCATTTACGTCATTATAGGAATTGTAGTTTATTTGCAAACTTATGTCAACGTTTTTCAAGCCTGTGTTACTACATTTCCCAGCTTCCCTTGCAATGCCAGCAGTGAAGTTCTGCTAGCACAACGGCTAACAATAGTCTGGTAGATTGGCACGACTGAACTGCTTGGCGGAGGTCTGTGCTCTCAGAGTGCTTTTCTAGTTAATATTAGATATGGCAGTGGTTCTCAAATGGTGGGAATTTGTAATCATATCTCAAAACTAGGGATGCCTGGTATTATTGGAATAATATCAGTTTCGGAAGATTACTGCCTAAAAAGATTTTTATCGGCATCAGCAGAAATAAATATTTTACTGACGATGTTTTGGCTGTAAAAATTGGCAATTACCATAATGATTTACCTCGTCATCACTGAATGTCCACTTTTATAAAATGTTGTTTTTCCTCCTTCACATTTATTTCTAACAGAAATAGACTGGTGCCATAAATGTAACAGATCAGTTTTAGTTAAATGAAGGCTTTGTGTTCTCTACAAAAACACATGTATCCATATATGGCAATTAAAGATTCTAGAAATATCAAATTATCATATGTCGTCAAAAATCTGGTATCATGCATCCCTGCTTATAACTTTACAATATCTTATGAATGAGTCTTACGTTTTCTCCATCTGTTTTCTCCATAAATTTAGGTTACAGCTGTAACATCTGTTTTTAAACTAAAACTTTGAGAGTTTTGCTGTTGATAGAGTTGCAGCAGATGAATGCCATTTTTACTTTTGTGTTATCTCGAATATAAATGTTGATTTTTTTCAAAGTTTATGGACAGTTTTATGTCTAAATGTGTGTTGCTGAATCGATGAGATTTATCAAATTTTGAATACATTTTTTAAATCAACTCTTCATGAAAAAAATCTGCAGGAATCTTTCAAGAGCAATATGATTGTTGGTAAATTTTAGTTGGCGTTACTAAATAAAAAAAATAAACACAGACTGTTAAGGAAACAAGTGATAAGAGGCTACATTTATACAAACGTTATGTGCCTAAAGATCTTACTGTGATCTTCAGTGTTTCAAAATGGTTTCTAAAATTAATTTTGTGTCACACTCCAGCTTTAACAATCCATACTGACCATTTTTTTAAATGTGAGCAGAGCAAGCTCTCAACAACTTTCTTTGATAATATTTTATGAACAATTGTTTCTTAACTGATGTATTTAGGAAATTAAAAAGGCTGCTATAAATTATTGTTTGTGTTTCTCTCTCAGATGAAAATCTCTCCACTGAAAGTTGTAAAAAAAAATTCAATAGAAAAGCTAAAAACTATATTATTTTGTGGGGCCGGGTATTGTTAAGATTTCATTGACTCCAGTTCAGATTCAGGTTCTGCTTATTGACTCAGGTTCTGAGTGGTTTCCACTTTGGACTCCAGATTTTTCAGGAGTCAGTTTGATTCATTTCTTAAGAAGTTCTCAGCAATGAAGTAGGGTGATTTTTTTCCCCCACAAAAGTAGACTAATAATTTTAATTGAATTTTTCTCCTCCGGAAAAACCCCTCCAATAGACGCAAAAATGACATGAATCAAGTTTTGCCTTCGTGATATCAAAATATGTTCCGAAACTTAACAGACTTTCCCTCTTAAAGTTAAAGTGTGTGCTGTTATTGTATCATAACATGTTGGTTGTTATGATAAAAGCCTAAACAAGCCTGTGTAAAACCTGACAAGGCCTACCATCATGAAAACTGTACATTTTAAGTATTTGTATTTCAAACATTGCAATAAGTTGTGATTGGAGTAAGTTGAGAAAAAATATAAATTTGTCATTTTTAAATCTTCTACAGAAAATAATTCAAATTAATTGATTTAATTGATATATTGCCCAGCCCTACAATAAACTGTTAACCGTTCCTTTCCTCTCTGTTTACCAATAAACACGTATCATATCAATAGAGAGGTACCGGTTTAAAATATTCAAATATCATCCAATTGGATGTTGGTGAAAAGAACTTGTCTGTTTGTCTGGAAAATTGCGACAGATTTATCAGACAAAAGCCTACCGCTTGTAACTGTTGTGTCAAGTCAGGACACGTAAAGCTCTCCAGATGCTCCAGTTTCACTGTAACCTTTTTAACAGCAGATCCACCATCCTGCTGATCAGCACAGTTAAATATCCACTCAGAAGCACTAAAGTGAACCATGACACACAGAGAGTGTGTGTTGGACTTCCATGGAGCCAGCGTTGCGTGGTTAAACACATCAGATTGGCATGAGTGGGCGTACATGGAGTGAGAGGTGGACATTATCTTTAGTAGGTGATCTGTTATTGCCAATGGGCCGCGGTGACTGGTTACAATTTCACACTTGGCTGTACTGTAGGTGATGTGGTTCATGTTTAAAAGGGAAAAGACAGAAACTGCAAGACAGTGAACAGACAGAGCATGTCCTGGGAGAGACAGATACAGCTGCTGTAAAGGTCAGTGAAAGATAAAACAGAGAAAGAGAGGCAGACACAAAAAGATGAGGTGATTATTACATTAATGCAAAGACAGCCTGTTTCTCAGAAGACTGTGAAGCATTAGGTATAGGTTAAATGATGCATATTCTGAATTCTCTACAGTTTTCCCATTCTCAAGTCTCTGTTTGGTTACTGTTTGTGCGGATGGTAGTTTTTTTTTCTAATACCCAGGACACCAATTCATGCTGTGACTTGTAGCCTTGACGCTCCATCTTTTGGAAATTTGGCAGCAGGAACCTACTACTCGATTAGCAGATTCTAACAGCTTCAGTATCAGTTTTATCAGATCTTGACTGCATTTCTTTATTAAATGAGGAACAACAATAACACTGGAATAACTTCAGGCAGTGTTAATTTTGTTGATTATTTTCATCAACAACCTTTTTTCCCCTGACGAAAACTAGACAGTAACTAGAAAAACAAGTGCTCATGGACAAAAACTAAAACTACATTAACTGACATTTTCATCAACAAA
Source organism: Cetoscarus ocellatus (assembly GCA_037902135.1). NCBI lineage: Eukaryota > Metazoa > Chordata > Actinopteri > Labriformes > Labridae > Cetoscarus > Cetoscarus ocellatus. The sequence continues at coordinate 88,274 of JBAMNC010001698.1, read as the reverse complement.
TAAAAACTAGACTAAAATGTTTGACAGAGACTTACCATAATTTCTCGATTAAAACACGCATTTATTGCTCTTAAATAAGGTCTAATGTTCAGGTGCATCTTATACACAAATACAAGCAAAATACTCACCATATTTCGTTTCGCCAACATCGCGATTACAACACATCTGACACAAAAAGCAGAAATATTCTCTTTCTCTGCGAAAACACATGCAAAAACAGGGCGCTGCCATCTTGTGAGCAAAACAACTGCGCTGTGACTGGTCGAAGACATCGGCATATTGATAGCTGCTCTCTGATTGGTCGGTACACTACTACTGAGCATGCTCTGGCAGAAATCGAGTAATTGGGCATGCATGAAGCAAAAGGTATTTCTGCATCCGTTTGAGCTGGAAAATCGTGTACGGTATCTGTTGTGAAAATACTGAAATTTCATTGATTAAAACTTTGAATAAAGGTAATTTTTCAGTTGTTTGAGGGAGTAAAAGCCTCCCATGGACTGGTGTTGAAAATTAGCACTGTGCTATAAACACTTACAGCAGTGCATTTGGGACCTGTGTATATTTAAATATCACAGCATCAATGTTACTGAGTGTCCATGTCAAATAAACAATACATAAATAAATAAATAAGGTTTGGGCAAAATTTGGGTGCGTGTTATATTTGAGTATAGTTTTTTTCAAGCAAAAATCGTGAACATTTGGGGTGCGTGTTATAATCGAGAAATTTCGGTTATCCAATCAGACCTAATTTGGTCATGTAGAAAGTAGGGACAAGTTAGGAATATATCCAATCACAACTACTTTGGTTGTGTGGAAAGGTTGGATGAGTTAAGAGGGACATCCAATCACAGCTGCCTTAACTTCATGGTGACGGGATAAGTTGGGGAGCAATCCAATCAGAGCTCCCCTCTTTATGAATTGATATATTCATGTAGATGAGGGTTCACTGTTTGTTGTCAGTTCTGGTATTGTAACTGAGATGCTCTGCCAGGTAGCCTAAATAAAGGTGACTGCATTTCACACAAAAGTTTGATTTGTTTCTGTTCATTTATACATTTAAACTTTACTAGCATTCAATAAAAGGTTATTAGATGTTTCATTTTAGCCAAGTGTAAAACATGACTTCAGAAATTGACAAGGAAACATAAAAAATGCCTTACCCTTTACAGTTCAAATTTTTGTTGACTAAATTTACAGTAGATTTCGTCGACTAAAATGTTGTGAAATTTCATTGACGAAAAGTAGACTAAAATTAAAACAATTTAGATGACTAAATTATGACTAAAACTAAAAGATATCTTAGTCAGCAGACTATAACTAAAACTAAATAAAAAGGTGCTGTCAAAATTAGCACTGCTTTCAAGATAGAAATGATGTTTTTGCTCCACTTCTGACATGCTGTGGCGAAAGCTTGTTCTACAAAATGGCTCACGTTTTGTATTTTTAAACACACCTACTACATTATCTGATTGGCCCGTAATGATTGGATTGACAGACAGGTCGTCCAATCACCTGCTGGATATGCTTTTAAATGGTTCTGCCCATTCCCAAACACTTTCTATGGGCTCTTTCCCAGATGGACTAGTGAAGTACTGTATATATAACGTTTCATTTTGTGTGTCAAAATAAATTTGTGTCACTAATGTATTCATTATCAAACATTAGGCTTGGCGAAGGGGTGATATATGATGCAGCGATAGTATCAAATATGGAAGGATGACCAGAGAAAGAAGAGAGACAACTTCATGAGGCATCACAGTTACCCAAAGTTATTTTCTCCCTCCTTTCTCTGGTTTTATTGCCAATAGAAAAAGCAGTTTTATCTGCTCTAACAGGCCGTTTCAGTGACCAGGTTTCACCGGCAGTAAGGCACTAAAAATAAGTCACCTCTGCAGAATCTATAAGAACCCAGTAAATAGTATTTTAACTCTTTTTCTTTTTTTCTCTAATACACTGCCATTTCCATGTCAGAGACAGTATTTCAGTGACCTTTCTGAAGCTGCAGGAATGTGGAGTATTCGCAGTGTTTCTGTCTCCAGCCTCTCAGTCAGCAATTTTGACCTTGATGGGCCTTATCTGTGCAAAAAAAGCCCATTTCAACACTTCACTGAGAGTTGTTTACAACACAGAAGGAGCTCCGTAGGCTATTTCTGTTCCCAAGCACACACACCCCAATAAATACACAACTGTCTACAGAAAATGCATCCTGTTTTTCACCTCCTCACCGGCCTGCCAGCTTGCAGTTCTGGCCCTCTTCCCGGGTTTCTAGTCCTGAAGGATTGCTGTTTTGGTCTTTAACCCAGGGGGTCGAGTGAGGTAAAGCAGAGATCCATACTCACTCTTCTTTTTTCACACTGATGGCACTGATGGCAGTATTTCTGCTCTTTAAGTTTCTGACTACAGCAGAGATGTGGGCTACAAATTTCCAATGCTGCACACCAAAAAGAGTTTTAGCCTTTTTTTTTGAATATCGTTTTGATTACAATAATTTAATTACCTGCTTATATATGAATGATGTTGAATCCCAACTGCCCTTATCATGATGTAAATCTGAATATTACTACATAGCAGAAAACAGTCTATTTCCTGTCTCATCTGAACATTATTGAACTTAACATTATCAGGCTAATTTAAACATATTCCTAAACAGATTATTGTCTTTAACTAATGCTGACTGAAACAGAGTCAATGTCATAACTCGATGCTATAGTCTAAAGTAGTTTGTAATCCCTGTCCTGAGGAAGCCTTATGTAGAAATTCTCATTACTGAACATGAAAATGCTTACAGAATGAAACAAAATGGAAGAGCAGAATTACAATAGGATAAAGAGCACAATGCAGAGCACCAGATGGTTTATTACTACTTCACTGATTCCCTCTTTAAAGCTGTGTCAGCTCCAGTTTAAACTGAATCTGTACATGATCCATTACAAAAGGCATATTTAGGAAAAGAAAATGAAAAATCATCCATCATGTCCACTCTCCCCAGTTGCTGTGTGTATTCTGTGCCTTTTGTATGTGGTTATGGGAATTCATTAAATCAGCAGAAGTGATTTTACTTCTGGAGCGTCTGCAGTGCTGCAGCCGACATGTCAGAACTGACAGCTGCAGGTACAAGCTGCTCGTGTAGGAGCATTTTTATTCTTTAAGAGCATCCTGTCACGTAGCTTCCTGAGCATCACTGCACTGTCTCCTGCCATCATCCTACAGCATGTAACAGGCCAAACAAATGTTAGAGAAGGCTGTCAGTGTGGGGACAAAGGGGAATAACTCACAAGGAGAAAATCAACAATAATCCATCAATATTCAAGATCTAATCCAGCATGAACCCTTTGACTTCCACATTAAGAAATACATTTGGAAAAAAATATTTGTTGGTTTAATTGTGTTCCTGCCGCTTCATTTAGCAACATTTCAGGTTTTATTTTTCAGATCAACCAATCAGGAAGCAGATATGCAGGTCAACTTGAAGGCTGACTTATCTGTTCAAGGTTATTCGGGGCATGGATAATTTTGTGTTACACACACAAATATTTAGTCTCCCAACATCGCGATTACAACACAACAAAAAGCTGAAATATTCTCTCTCTCTGCAAAACATGACCGCCAAACTTGCGTAATTCTTATAAAAGTGACTGGAAAACTGTTCTAATCCAGTATTTTGGGTCTGAATGAGTCATTCTGACTTCACTATGAACTGGTTCAGTTTAAGAGGTACAAGTCCGAGTCCAAGTGATCCTTTCACTTAATTAACAAGGCCGGATACAGAGATCACACAAACCAACTGTTTATAAAATCAGGCATGTTGAAATTTATAGATTTGGTCAAATTTAAAACAGCACGAGTAATGCATAAAGCAAGAAATAAAGTACTGTCCAATACAATCTGGGAAATGTTTACAGAAAGAGAGGGAGGCTATAATCTAAGGGGAAACCTAAGTTTGAAAAAACAAGAGGTTCGAACAACAATGAAAAGTTTCTGCATGTGGAGCTGTGGGTCGACCTTATGAAACAGTTTGGATATATAGACAAAATGAAGTACAAACATAAATCTGTTTAACCTGTTCAGCCCGAGCCCCTTTTTGAAGCCTCCTGCTCGAAACCCATACCCATAAAGAAAAGAGTGTATCTCTGCAACCACAAGGTCTATTTGAACAACTTTGGTGTCATAATAAAAGTAACACTTGAGAGATTTGTCCAGAGGTGTAATTTTCAGTATATGTGTTACTGGGACAGAGTAAATGAAGATAGAAGTCAGAATAATTTGAAAATCTCATTCTCGCTTAAAACAGGAACAATTTTTTATTGTGAATATCTCTCTTAGAAATGATGCTTAGAAATGAGTGGCTGTGAAACTCTAAAAATAAATAATAAAATATGTTTACATCATCTCTGCAAAGGATTGTTGTTATAAAGTGATGCAGAGAAAAATTAAAGAGGTTTGGTAACAATACGGCCAGGCAAGGATTTTGAAAAACAGTGCATATTTAGCCAAAAGTCAAAAATATATGTATTTGTCAAATAAAAGCAGACATGACTGTAGTCTTAAAGGCACAGTTCACTGCTTGTGCTGTCGTTTGGAGGAGCTTTTCTCTTGAGCCCCAGCAGACCCAAAATTGGGTCGTATGGGGCTGAAGAGGTTAAAAAGAGGAACAACAAAACTGTTGATAGACAAGTATTTGGAAGAGGAAGTGTGTTATCTATGAGAGTGTCGGGGGAAAATAAACAAATCATAAAAATGACTATGTTGAAATTGACTAGTATTTGCTATATAGTGAATAGATATTAGATATAGGTGACATACTTATATAGATATTTACATAATATGTATATACATGCAAGTATGTATGTGTATGTGGTTATAGGTACAAATTATATTTATATAGATGTTTATGTACTTATGTAGTATATGTATATTATGTTAATATTGATACTACTTTTTTATATCATATATATTGTAGTCTATATGTGTATAAAATATTTATATGCATTATGTATTGTAGTGTACATATGTATAATATATTTGCATAGATGTTAAAGCAAATATATTTTTATATGACCCATGAGAAACAGGGTAGGGGTTGGAATTCAAAAAGTCTTTACTTCTTCCTACTCCTTTTCGAACATGTATAAATACTATGCCACTCTCTTGCAATCTTTACCTCACATAGGCATAAAACTGCCTCGTCGTTGTTCTAGTCATGATTAATAACTGAATATTTTGTCCTCTTGTTTCATCTCAAAGGTCTGTGTGGAGGAAGTGCCTCCGGCAAAACTACAGTGGCCAACAAGATTATTGAAGCGTTGGATGTTCCCTGGGTGGTTTTACTCTCCATGGACTCTTTCTACAAGGTAAGTAAAGCAATGAATGACTCAATTTAACTTGTAAAGTATGGAAAACACCATTTGGTTTAAGGGTACAGAACATAACAGCGCTTTAAAAAGCTGTAATTTCTTTTTCACCTTGTTCAGAAAAGCTGTAGAGTACTTCAGAATCCTTAGCCAGCATTTAAACTCAGTCTTACATATAGATTAATGAGATTTTGATTTTAGACCAATTCCCCTGTCGGTGGAGATTAAATACAAATGTAAAATCAAACACGCACTCGATCTTCTCTCCTGGACTCAATCATTAGTGCTGATTTCAGCTGTAGAGGTAAAAGCTCCTTACCGATAACCATTGAACACAATAGTTCATATCAATTATCCTGCTCCCTCCTCTGGGACTGTGCTTCGATTGTTTTCTCACTTGGCTTTACTCACAGAGTCCATCATGTCTGCACATCTCTATAGATCTGAGGCAGATGTTGTAATTGAAGATTATTGAGTCAAATGAGAAAGGAGGATCTCACTTGTTTAGGAAAACTCTACTTTGCTGTGTTAGCCTCATGTCAAATTCCTGTGTAAATTTAGAGGAAAATAAACAAGAATACAGACAATTTTCTTGCAATTAGAGATAAATATTCATGTCACAAGTATACACATTAATGAAGCATCAAGTGATGTAATTTGTGTAATGGATGGTGTACTTTTTTGGTCGGGGCACCATAATTTATAGTATCCCATCTCACATTTTGGTCTTTTGGGGCCTCTGACTGAGTTTGACAAAAGAAGAAGGTTCTGTCTTTTTCAAGGTAAATATTTCCTGAATAAAGTTTGCTGTTTATACAAGGCAAAGCAAGGCAACTGGACAAACATTGATTTAGAGAGAGAGTGTAGATTTATTTTACTTTTTTACATTCAGGTATAAAAACACAATACACATAGAAACATATTAAAAAGTATGTGTGGGAGTGGTAGAAGCCTGCAAATGGCTTATATAAACCACATCCAAGAGACAGCTCAGTCTTAATACCAGAATTGACAACAAACAGTGAACCTGCTCTACATGAATATATCAATTCATGAAGAGAGTAGCTTTGATTGGGTCGCTCCACAACTTATCCCACCACCACCAAGCTAAGGCAGCTGTGATTGGATGTCCCTCTTAACTCATCCAACCTTTCCACACAACCAAAGTAGCTGTGATTGGATATATTCCTAACTTGTCTCTACTTTCTACCTGTCTAAATTAGGTCTGATTGGATTAAGTCTCTGTCAAACATTTTAGTCTAGTTTTTATTTGTTGACGAAAATGTCAGTAAATTTAGTTTTAGTTTTTGTCCGTGTGCACTTGTTTTTATTAGTTATAGTCTAGTTTTCTTCAGGGGAAAAAGGTTGTTGACAAAAACTGACGAAAATAATTAATCAACAAGAGTAACACTGTTAGGAATGATAAATAAATGACATTTTTATAGGGACGTTGTTACTCCTTAGTCTTTTTTGTATACCGGCAACGACACAGAGGAAGCATTCAAATGAATGTATTTGTTCCATGAGATAACTCCCCGATATGTTATTGAAAATTGATGAAGAGATGTTTTTTTTTTATAAGGGAACAAAAAGGTTGTTAGCTTGCCTAATTGAATAATCATGAAAGTTTGAATAACTGACAAAATAATTTTTTACACAAATTGGTAAATTTGAGTTTTGATATAAACCTAAAATACAAAAATTCATCTTTGGAAAATGTTGAAAAAAATATTAAAAATAGTTAACAAATGGAGTTTTAGAAAAAAAGGTGCACCTGGTGCTAAAGATTTGGAGAAGGTGGCTGATCTTTCTGTAGCTTAAGTATTTTTTGGAGATGTGTGGGAAATCTGCTGGCCCAAACAATGCTACAGTATGATAAATATGGATAAATAAAACTGTAATATAATGTCAGGAAGCAAAAGCTCTGGTCTGTGACTCAGTGAGCTGCATGATAGTGATAAACAGTACAGTGTAAAAGTTTTAGGCCTATGTGAAAAAATTCTAAAAAGTCAAATGCTTTCACAACTGAAGTGTCAATAATTTGTGTTTGCCAATTCAGAAATGCTCGATTATGATTTTTTTTCCATTGAAATCTGATTTTTTTTATGCATGATTGTTCACATTATAACTAAAACGTCTGTCATCAGACTTCAGTATGAACTGTCTGTGGCCCTGAACTTCCATAGCTTTACCTTGGTAGCATAGTTTGGTTGTTCCTCTCCCAGTTTTAATCCTCCAACACAACTGCTTCTATTTGGGCTAATGACTGTGTTTTAAGCTATGTATGAAAATAATCATCAGCACCTGTTTGGTATAATAGATCACACACCTAACCATAATCCTACAAAATCCCTGACTTTGAGCACTTTTGAACCCAGAAGAGTTGATGCAGGTGTAAAGGCAGGACATGGTCCGACTGAATAATGACTTTTTTTTTTTCTTTGGTTCACTCAGTTTTGATTTTGAGAATTAATGAAAAATAAAAACCTCCCATATCTTATGATTTCTGCTGCATCAGTCCTGTTTCACTCATTGTATGGCTCATATGAACACAAAAATGCCTTGCTGGTTCGGTCCTGTTATAACCAACAGTTCAGCTCAAAATATTTTTTTGAAGTATTTTGTCTCGAGGCAAATTCAGCTACAACACTCTTGATATTTAGAAGTGCCATTAGTTCTGCCTGCCTGCAGAACTGATGAGAAGATGGGCTGAGAAGTCGTCATGTAAGTCCAAATGTCTTAAAGATGGATGTCATCATTTTCAAAACTCACTACATGATTTTTCTCTAATGAAACGTCCTGCTTTGAACTAATATTTGTTGGCTTCACAGTTAAAAAACAGGACTCTTGCAGCATTCACAAGCTCTTTATTCTCATGCCAGGATAATGTCCAGACCTGTCTTTGAGTATTGTTTTTTACCAGGAAATCCAAGTGTTTCCTGACAGGGGACTCAAATGCTGTTGGAGGGTAGAGGTTTGTTTTGGCTGTTGCTCTGCCAAAACGTCAACACTTATTTGTATTGGCTTGATATGAATACATGTGCTGTTTTAGCCCCAGTTACTTCATACATGAGGTATGAGTGTTTTGCCCTACCTGTTTTGTAGCCTCTTTTGTTTCAGTCTTGCTAAAATTAACCCATTGATGATAATAAAGGCTCTGCAGTTAAATGGTTGCATGTTTTACAGGTGCTGTATCATTTCGGTTTTATTACCTTTTAATTGCTCCTCTATTTAAACATAGGTTTTATTGACTTGATTAGCACGTGTCTTCTCTCAGCCAAGTATAAATTCCATTTTAGCACCCAATAATCTCATCATGTTATTGTTGTGTTTCTTATCAGGTTTTGAATAAAGATCAGCAGGAGCTCGCAGCCAAAAACGAGTACAACTTTGACCACCCTGATGCCTTTGACTTTGAGCTGCTGGTCAACGTCCTGAGAAAACTGAAGACAGGAAAAAGTGTCAAGGTTCCCGTGTATGACTTCACATCTCACAGCAGAAGAAAGGACTGGGTAAGGCCAGTCAGAAGCATTTCTGCCTTCTTTGGACCTATTTCCTGTTTACAGTCAAGCTTTGCCTCAACAAACATGTCAGACTTTGTGTTTATGAACTGGAGATAAAAAACATAGTACTCTGAAAACTGTTAAAACTTGCCGAGGTAAGATCTTTCATGGTGGCAAAGAAGAAAATAACATTTGTTTTCAATTGTAGAGTGATTCAGGGTTTTGGAGTGATCATTTTTATTAATAATAATAATACCTTTGTCATTACCACTTATCATTCCCGGTCCTTATTGATACCGCAATCTTCCTACCATTTCATAGGCAGAAAAGAAGGTAAAATGTATTTGACTAACTGGTCAAACTGAGTAAAAACTCGTGCCAACAAGATTAGAAGGTTTTAATTGGATTTGTTGTATTTATTTAATACTGATGGAAATACAAAGAAATGGTACCTAAATGTATCATGCTCAGAATTGTTTTCTCCCCAAGTAATCAATTTTCTACGGAGCCCCTAAGGTGCCACAGAGAAAAAAAATAAATAATTTGTGCGCACGAGATAGTAAAACGTGCGCACGATATATTAAAACGTGCGCACGTTTAAGATAAAACGTGCGCTCGATTTAATTACACAGGCAAGTGGCAACAGACAGCCGGGCTCATCAGTAGATGGCGGTAATGCCCCATAATATTGTGGTCACCTGCCGGTAAAAACCAAGAAGAAGAAGAAGAAGAAAAAGACAGCCGGGCTCGGTTGAAGCATCCCAGTAACCAGCCAACGTTAACTGTGTCTGTGAATGTAGGAGTGCAGGGTATGTACAGTCCCTTCGGCTATTTATCAGTACCTTCAATAAAAGCTGCACAACTTTCAAGACTCAAGCAAAGCTTGTGTCTTGCTGCCACCCGCTGAATAAGGTGGAGGGAGTTAGCCCCGAAGTTAGCTACAACTTCGCCTCTGTAGCAGCAAACAAGTCCCCCCTGTGCATCCCAGGTCAGGACACTGACTGAATCTGAGTACTCCTTCCGCCAGCTGAGCCTGTTGTCTTTTAGTATGCGCAGCAAAGTTCTCCAATTTAGGATTATTCCATCTCTCATAGCAAGAGCAGCAAGAATGGAAGTAAAAGTTAACTAGCTCACTTCTTCTCTCCATTGTGTGTGTCTGTAAACATCTGACGTCAAAGTTTAAACGTGGTAAATAACTTTATTTCGTGCACACGTTTTAGCTAAAACGTGCGCACGAATAAGTATTTCGTGCGCATGTTTTGATAGATCATGCGCACGTTTTAGTATCTCGTGCGCACGTTTTAGCTAAAACGTGCGCACGTTTTGATATATCATGCGCACAATTTACTATCTCGTGCGCACAATTTTTTTTTTTTTTTTTCTCCGTGGCACCTTAGGGGCTCCGTAATTTTCTGAGCAGGTCTTGAAAATAATAAAAAAAATACATGCAAACTTGTTAAGTGAGCTAATTAACTGTTTTCCTGTCAATTGAAAAAAAACCCACAATTATTAAGTAGAACAATTTTTTTAACCAAGTAGACCTGCTACAAAGTTTTGGAGCATTTATTGCGGCCAATATGAGCAAATGAAGTCAGAATATTTCATGTAGCAGCCAGTGTTGCATGTGTTCATGCTACCTGCTGCAACAGCAGTGCTGTCAGAGTTGTCTAGTGGACAGTTAAAAGGTGTAGAGCTGAGAATATTTTGGTTCAATATGAATCACAATGCAGTTGCACAAAGTACATCAGGTCAGTGCTCATGCAAGAGGGTCTGTGGTTGGTTCCTTTCTGACCACTCAAGGGGCTTTTACACTGCAGGTCACATCCACACGTTCTCAGTCATTCACTCTTGTATTCACTTACTGATGGTTTTGGGTTTCTTTGTAATTTGTCCATCTGTATTAGCTACCATGTCCACACCCCTTCATATCTATCTATACACCACTGACGCAGCAGAGTGGGCGTCTTAAAGTTAAGTGTCTTGCCCAAGAACACATCGATATGTGACAGCAGGAGCTGGGCTGGAACCCACAACCCTCCAATTATTGGTAGAGCATACTGCAAGACTAAGCCACCAACAGCAAATATGATTAGCATGTTCTTCATTTGCTTGTGTAGGTTTTCTCTGGATACTCTTGTTTTTTCCCACAGAGGCTGAAATTGGCCGATACCGATATCATGCATCCCTAGTTTGTGTGCCAGTGGTATGATAATATCACGCTGTGTCAGAGGACCATGATACTCAGTAGCAGTATTGATAAGCTCAATTATTTCTTTGAGTTTGCATATACTTGCAGAACCAGGTCTGAACAAGCCTGTGTTTGGATGTCCATCCCTAATGAGGATTAATGCTTCTACTGTGAAAATATTTCTTGTTTCATTGTTTTGTTCATCATGTTTCATTAATAGCTGTAAAACTGCTGCCTCCTAAAGTTGGAAGCATTTACTTCTGTTCAATTTTAAAGTGAAAAATCTCTGATCCTCTCAGTCAGACTAATCATTTCTTCTTTAATTGCCAGATAAAGCTACCCTAGTGGTTACAAATCCCTGAACACCCCTGTAAATGTTATAGAGCTGCTGCCAAATAAGATGCCTGCTAATTAGCTAATTATTAAGGATTTAGTGTACAGGACATTAACCCAAGCAAAGAGCACAAATCCCCTCCTGAAAGCATTGTGAGGAATCAATCTGGTGTCGTAGCCCTCTCTCAACTCCTCTCTATTTCTTTGCAATGTAATTTCATGGCTGAAAGGCGCAACACCATGCAGGAAATCGCCTATCACGACTCATGCCTCTGAAATGCTTTTATGGGCCTTTTGTAGTGAAGTGAATGTAATTAAGCCTTAGCTCCCAAGGGTGCAGAGGACTGTAAGAGCCAGAAGGCTTCAGGCCTGTAGATATTCTCTGCATTTATGTTTGTCTGTTTTTCTGTGAATGGACAACCAGGAGAACTAGCTGCTTCTTTCTCTTCTGTGGTGAAACTGCAGGTCACTGTCTTTTACTGGCTTCACTTTAACACGTTAAAGGGCCACTAAATCATCTCCGAGCAGGGAACAGGGAAATGAACAAATCGATAAACACTCATCTGTTTCTTTAGAGTTCACTTTCTGCTTTCCAACACACAAACCTCGCCTGAACGCTCGCTGTCTCCCTCGTTTTGTTTCCCCGCTTTCCTTCTCTCACTCCTTTGCTTTCTTTTTCACTCCCTCTCCCTCTGAATCAATACTGAAGTGTCCAGTCCATTGACTTTAGCATGAAGCTGGTCAGGGGAAGGTAATAGGATTGTGACATACTCAGCACCATTTTGTCTTTGATTGAGACAGTGATTAATCTCTCACACACGCACACAAACACACACACACACTTGCCTTGGTTGTCGAGAGGGTTTTCGATAAGATTTATCTAATACTGGAGGAAAAGGGAACATGGGATCAGGTTGTACGTAGATGTTCTGAGGTCGTTCAACCCAAGTTTACCTAATCTAACCAACCGCTGATTTATCAGAGATGGATTTTGTTGTTTTAAAGCCATTTCAGTCTAAGATTTCAACCTTGTAAATCTAGGACTTCAGAATCAAGCAACAGCCCCACTGAAGGCTACTAAGGCCCCATTGAAGGCTACAGTTACCGATAAAATGATAAACCGTGGTAAAATCTAGGGCTGGATATTGTTAAGAACTTCACGATTCAATTTGATTTTGATTCTTTAGGTTACGTAAGATTCAATATTGATTTAAATGCTTCAGTGTCGATTCAGTAAGAAGCAGAAAATATTATGCCAATGTGAACATATGTGGTATGGCCCCTCACATTTTTGAGCAATAAAACATCTGGAAATAAAAATTTGCCTGATAATAACTTATTTGTGCATATGGAGTACAAAAGTAAAAAATATGACAGTTGTGTATAAACACTGAAAAAGCAAAGTGCATGTAAACGTCAACAGTATTTCTGTCCTCTTGGACATTGAGATAAACCTCACCTTTGTTTTAATCTCTTTTTAATATCATCTCTGAACCACGTCCCGTCATTTCTGGGTATTTCTTGGGGGGTATTGCAATGCATTGATAAATCGATATTTTTATCCACCCCTAGTAAAATCTCAGACGGTTAGTTTTACCGTTTCCTATTTTAATTACGGTCAAAACCATATTTGATTACCTCACTTTGTCAACTCCCAGTGATGCTGCTTATTGCCTGGAAAAGCCAGAACTGTGTATCTGCTCCTCGGCAAAGCAGCAGCGGTCTCGCAGACGCAGGTGCAGTTTGCAATGTTTGGTCTCTGAAAGTGAAAGTATGACAGCTGGTGCCCTTACAGACACAATACCAGAGATTTTTTACGCCTTGAAATGGACAAAGTCTGAAGTCTGGACGTATTTTGGATTTTACAAGAATGTTGAGGGGGTCACCCTGTCTATAGAAAATGCAGAAAAGAGCCTTTTGGGAAGGGAGGCAGTAAAGAAACACAAAGCACCAGCAGCACCTCCACCACAAACACCCCCACAGCAGCATCAGAGGGGAGAGGTCAGGCTGGACTGTTGAGAAAGACCTCAGCAACGGACCAGAGAGGTGAAGAGGGCCAGGTTCTGACCGCAGCAGATCGTTCTTAAATTCACATTATTTTTTAACTCAATAAAAATTTTGTTAAATGATTCAAGTACTTCTTGAACATTTTGAGCACATTGCAACAATACCGGGATAATAATGATAACCGTGACATGAAATTTTCATACCTTTACATCCCTAAGCCCCGTTTTAATGCCCTTGTGATGTTTCACGTCCACCCTGAATGTTGCAGAGGTGAAATGGAAGACGAGTTGACCCCCCATTTGCTCCATCTCCAGAAATCGTATCAGAAGCATATTATTTTTATTTTTTATTTATATTTATTCTTTTTTTTAATTTATATTTATTTACATTTCTTTATATTTTTATTTAGATCTATCTTTTTTATATATCTTTTTTTAATCTATTTTTCAAACTGCTGCTGGAATCCTAATTTCCCTGAGGGAGTTTCCCAAAGGGATTAATAAAGTTCTATCTAATCTAATCTATTACTTGTGAGAAGGGAGCACATGGACACATTATAATGTGAAGAAATATTTTGAGTCGTGACTGGCATTGCAAGTCCTGCTAAAATGACTATTGAGCATGCACACATTGCAAACTGGATATAGAACAATGTATAGCGCAGCCCTAGTAAAGACAGAGCCTTGAATTGATAAAGTGTGAATCATTACTTGAACCATCTTTGGTTCTGGTGCGGACCATGGAGGACTTTGACTTTAGTTGTTTAGCTGGCTCATCTCACATATCTCTACTGAATAAGGCTGAGTTTTGACTCTCATCTTTCCCAATGTTGTCAAGTAGCAGTCTCTTTTTAATATATACTTACAGTTTTAGTAAACATTTCCATTCATTGATTAATTCACATGAGACGGTGTTTGATTCTAATAAACCAAACAAAAGGTGAATCAGTCTTTTTGATTTGTTCATATTTCAGAAAACAGTGTATGGGGCCAACGTGGTCATCTTTGAGGGCATCCTGGCTTTTGCCAACAAAGAGCTGCTTAAGGTAAGATGACTTTTTTAACTGTGTTATGAAGTTTATTTTTCACTTGAAGCCATCTGAAATACTCTGACCAGTTTATCTGGCATCAACAGCCATACCACGTTCAAAGTGACTTAAATCACCTTTCTTCTCCATTCTGATCCTCAGATCTCTTTAAGCTTAAATGCATTAAGTTGCTGTCATGTGACTGAATGATCAGCTGTGTGCATTAGGGAACAGTTGAATAGAAGTACTTGATAATGTGGCCAGTAGGGCTGTCACTTCTCCCACATATCAGATTCAGTTTTCAGGCATATACGCTAATAACCAAAGAAATACAACCCCCCTCGTGCTGGCCCAGTTTCAACACAGATATGAAGCGTTTCCATTTGATCATTTTACTGTTTAACTCTCCTGAGACCACACTGGTGGGCAGCATGTGCCTTATATGAATCCTGCAATCTTGTCCTTGATGGCTTTAATCGCACCTCTGTCAGGGGGCCTGTTACAACCTTGACAAGGTCAAAAACTGATAACAACACTGATTTAGATGCATTATTTTTTTGGGAGCAATTAAAGTTTATTCAAAAAAACTTACACTTAATTACTTTGTGCAACAAAACAGACATTTTTATAAAAGTGTAATTAAAATGTTAAATCTTAATATTAAGGATTACAGTTTATAAAAAAGTGGTTATAATGGGAGTCAATGGGACCAAATTGGACATGAAGTCGAAGAGTGTATGCTTGGCGAATATTTCCTATTGTAGACACCTTACAAAAGTGGCACCATGGAATTTTAGAAATAAATATAAAATAAAAACCCTGGCCAAGTTTCATATAATTAGCATTTAAACTGACCAAGATAATAACACTCAAAAAAAGAAAATAAGCCAAATGTACCAGTTTGGTTCCCAGGATGCCTCAAGGGTTAATTAAAGCACCAGCTGCATCAGAGATCTTTTATAACTGATTTGAGTTCTGACCTCTTGTCTTTATGTAGGTTGTTGAAATGAACAAGCTAAATAAAGACTAGAGTTTAATTGTTTTCTAAATTTGACTTAATTCTGTGGTGAACCTGCTCCAGACTAACTGTATTTGATCTGCTAAATCTTCACTCTTTGCCTCATTAACACTGGATTTAAACATCTGTCAGACCTTAATTGCACAGACACTCCGTATGAACTGGATGTGCGTCTTTTTGAGTGCCCCTAAACCACCTTGAGTCACATTTTTCTCCTTTTCTTCTTCTTCTTCTTTCCTCTGTTGATGTCAGTCCTAATTAATGACTCTGTCTGCCCACAGAGGACCAACAGACTGATTAATAGAGAACCAAATCTTTGACTCTCAGCAGAGACGTTAAATAACCTCATTTATCTGTGAGATGAAGTATTTGATTAGTGCTGTGATGACACAAAGGATAGGCGCAGATATTAGCTTGTTATGAATGACCACTTTTTAAGTTTACTTAAAACCCAAAAAAATTAAAATGATGAAATAATCATTTATTTGATTATTTTTATCTTTCAAGTTTGATTTTATAAAGTAATGAATAGTTTTAGAAGACTTTGTTTGTAGCAAGCAGAGTTTACAGCAATGTTAGTATAACTAATATAAATAAGATGTCCATATTGACATATAGATATCTACAGATTTACATGTAGATATTAGAAATCCTGCTACATTTAAGGCTGGACATATTGCTGTGAATGATAAAACAGTAAAGGTATATTAAGCGTTTATTGTGACTTAGAAGACAGTGCAGAGCAGTATTGAAGAATAAATAAAGACCTTATGAACAGTGATCAGAGTGAGTTAAATAGGTTGCCATAGTGGGTGCGTAAATTGAGAACAGTCATGAAAAATACGTAAATTAATAATTTTTGAATGGATAAAATATATTTTAAAAAATGCTTGTGGGCAGAGTAAATAGATTATGTACAGTACAGTGATAAGTAGCTGTGAAGGTGCATTATCCAAGAATAAATAGAAAAAAAATAGTTATATTTTAAGTTACATTATAAGTTACATTGCATTGAAAGGGAGCATAATAATAATTATTGCACACTGAGTGAATTGGTTCTTGAGGCAATATGTTGATATTGCACTAATAATGCAAGTGTTGCATTTATTTTGTAAAAGTTTTGGACATAGTTCTTCCAGACTAAAACGTAGACTAAGTTTTGTGAAGAGCGTAGTCTAAATTTAGTGCAAACAGTTGAATCTGAGCCCCCATCAGCTCGTATTTTGTATTTATGTGTGTGTGTGACAAGAGTCAATGAGGAGAAAATTAATTCTGCAGTTTTTACTACGCTGCTGTGGAGGGTGTGAGCTGGACCGTGGTGATAAGGCGGTGTGAAACCTCCCTCGAGACCAGTCTGTGTAGTTGATTACCCTCTGATTCACTTTATAACAGCAATTGTCTGCTGTGATTAATGGTGTTTAGTGTCCATTCTTGGGGTTGAAGTCAATTATAGCTGCAGATCTGATATGCTAATGGAGAGCTTAAGGTTATGAAAGTGAGACTTTGCACAAAGATGATCATGATGGTAATGATGATGGGATGATATCCATCCATTCATCCATCCATCCTTAATCTGTGCGGTTTATCCCATCCTGGGTTGTGGGGTGCTGGAGCCTACCTCAACCACCATTGGATTAAAGGTGGTGTTTACTATGGAATCATTGCTGGTCATCATTACAGGGCTAGCATGTAGAGACAAGCAACCAGGCACTCTCACATCAACACCTTTGGTAAGTCATGAGCCACGAGAGAGCCAAGAGCAATATGATGTTAGCCATGATCTATGACTGTGTTGGCACAAAGATAACATACATTCATAAACACTTTATTAAGTTCACCTTGCTGAAATCAGAATTATAGATTCTTTAAAGTGTTGGGAAACATTTCCTTAGAGATTTTGGTCCATGTTGACATTGCAGCATCACAGAGTTACTGCAGATTTGTTGACTGCCGACCATGATGCATTCCACCACATCCCAAAGCTGCTCTTTAAAGCGGTGTTTCCACTGAGTGGTCTGGTTTGGTTTGGTTCAGTACCGTTTGTTATGTCTTGGAGCAGTAAGCCCTGATCTCACTTGCATTTCCACTGCCAGCTTTACCCTCACCTTGAGGCAGAGGTGTAAGCCAGAAGACGAGGGTCACGCCAGTTACATCCAACTCCCTCTGCACTTCCTTCTCTTTAGCAGTGGCAAGGAAGGTTTGCACCTCCATGGAGCATTGTTCTGTGCAGACAGAGGTAGAAGAAAAGTTGCTCCCTTGATCATGTTGGTGCAGGAAGTGACTGCATGTTTGAAAACAATGGCAGCAACTAAAGCGGTCTCTGTGGATGCAGCAATATCTGCGGTTTTATCAGAAATTGACTCAACTTCTTCTTTAAAAGCGGAGCAACAACGGAAAATCACGATTTTTTGTTTTGGACAATCAAATCAGAGAATACGGGAAGCTGGGGATCACAGCTGGGAAGCTGGGAGAGTATGTGAAAATCCTCCATGGATGATTCTGTTTAGTCTATGATATCTCGAAGTTGTGGTTACTCAATGATACCTGGTGACATATGCGCTCCTCAGAAGTTTACCAGGAGAACTTGGTGGGGATTGATTTTCATGTTACATATAAGAGGTAAATGATACATATGTGTTGTATACTTTAATGTAAGACGATAGTCTAATGCTGCATACCATTTACATAGGAACTGGGAAGAGAGAACTGGTCACATCCCAGCGAGACTCATTCCAGTTTTGAGCTGGTAAAGTCAGGGTAGCTCTGACTTCGAAGCGTTAAATTCCGACCAAAGGGAGCATTCCCAGTTATGTATCTAATTTGCAACTCGGAATATCCCAGTTCTGAGATCAACTGGAACGCACCATAAAGACTGAAATGTAGTTTAAGCTAACGGCTAACTACAGGGTCTAGCTGCTACATCATTCTGTGGCTTGATATGGATTGGCCTGCGGTGAGTGTGACTGGCAGAACGATCGTCCAATCACCAGCTGCAGTTGTTCTTGAAGGTTCTGCCACTGAAAAACTTTTCTATTTGCTCTTCTCCAGATGGACTAGAGAAATATTTCCCTACCGGATATATGAAACTGTTCGTGTGGCGTGTCAAGTTACTCTTTTGGTAGAAATGTACTGCAGCCTCAGTTTCTTCTCAGTTCTTAGCCGACAGTGTGGTGTCCTGCCGCTGTAGCCCGCCTCCTTCGAGATGTTATGCATTCAGAAATGGACTTCTGCATACTTGGGTTGTAATGAGTAGTTATTTGAATAACTGTTGCCTTTCTGTCATCTTGAACCACTGGATAATTTCTCTTTTTTATATCATTCTCTGGCCTTAAAATAAAATCCCTGATTTTTTTTCCACAACTCTCAATTTAAGATGTTAATTGATTGTTTTCCCTCAAAAAAAAAAAAAAAAAAGTGACACAAAAATTACATGAGTCAAGTCTTGCCTTCATGTTGTCAAAATATATATTCCCAAACCGAACAGTATTTCCCTCTTGAAATCAAAGTGTGTGTCATTAAATGCTGATTATGTAGTGCAAATGTAGGCAGGCCTGTCTATATAAATACTTAAGGCTGAGGGATTTTCACAGTAAATTTGACAGGCCTACCATCATGAAAACTGTACGTTTTCATTATTTATATTTTCAAACATTGCAGCAACTTACAATTGGAGTAAGTCAGGAAAAAAAATCTTAATTTTTGATTTTTAAATCTTCTACAGAAAATAATTTGATTTAATCCCAGTCCTAGTTAAACATGAAAATCCCAGTAGATCAGCAGTTCCTGAAAAACTTAGATCAGCTCATCTGGCACCAACAACCATGCCAAGCTCAAAAATCACCTAAATCGCCTTTTCCTCTTCATCCTGATGCTCAGTCTAAACTTCAGGAGGTTGTCTTGACCATGTGTACATGCCTAAATGCATTGAGTTGCTGCCATGTGATTGGCTGATAAGCTATTTGCCTTAACAAGAGTTTGAATAGGTGTTCCTAATAAAGTGGGCAGTGAGTGTATAGTTAGCTCAGAGGAGCATCACCTGCCTGTTTCCTGTGTACCCACTGTGACAAAAGCAGCTGTGTGGAGCAGGTTAGAAAGTGATCTACAGCCTCGGCCTTGCTCTCTAACCTTTGGGAACAGTCTACCCTTCATCCCCCTCCTCCAGCAGGCTGACAGTCGTGCTTATCCAGCAACATGCTGCCTTTTGTTTTGTCAGATTTACAGCAGGCAGAATCCACCGGCTTGTTGTGCATCTGAGTTATACCTGTAACAGCCGCCATCATCATCACTTAAATCACTCACAAACTTCTTTTTGTCTGGGTGGTGGTCAATAGTTCCTTTGGTGTTGTGTCTTTGTTGTCGTGATGCTGCCTCATTGATTCTTCCTGGTTTTGCTGAGTTGAGGTTCAGTTTAATGGAGCTCAGTGGACGGATGAGCGGCTCTTCATGGGGACAAAGATAACCGATGTCTCCCCTGTTCACACGTTTCAGTCTTCAGTATGTCAAGATCCACATGTCACATTTCAGCTGTAAAAATGTCAAATCATGGGCACATTTTAACAGTCTTCAGTGTGCAGCGGTGCGACACAGACTTTGGATTATTTGACGTCAGTTAAAGATGAGAACTCTTGTCATCAGCCATTGGTCCTCACTTCTAACTTGAATGGCTCAAGGAACAAAACATTTCATGCAACAGGTTTTATGAAGAAATAGTGATAATACCAGACAGAGTACAGACTTTAATGTTCAAGACGAAAGGCTGCTGATATTGAGGTTAATGGATTAAAGGGATTTTTTCTTACAGCTGTGACCATTGTGAAAGCAATTTAAGGGCATTGAGGAAGCAGTTTCATCAGCGGTGATACACCTATTAAAACCATCATTGAGAAATGTGTAAGTAAGGGTCAATGATGTGACAGATCCTAATCAAGGGATAATGGTAAAAATGTCAATGTGATGTAACCATAAAAACTTGGTTCCAAATACTTCAACTTGTTCAAAACAGGTGAAATTCTCAATAAAACACATTATCAACTAGTTTGGCATAATCCTACATTTGTCTTGTTTAACAATGAATAAAATAAATGAAACGCCATTGTTCTGAATATTATAACTGATTTGGGAACTTTCTAAACTGTCAGCGCGGTGTAACCAACATTCAAGGAGCCATTTTGTGTTAGAAGATCATGTGCCAGGAAATGATATCACAAAGAAGCACCCCTTGTTAACCTAACTGCAGCATGCCAAGGTTAGCTCTCTTTGAAATCTTGATAAATTGACGTTTTTCGGCTATGGTCAGGTATGCCTAGGGTTACATGTCAAATGGTAATACAAGGCATTACCTTTTTTTTTTTTTTTTTTTTTTTTTTCAAGTATTTAATCCCTCCTTTATGCTTGATATTGAAATCACGATTATTTGGCACATTTACTCATTGATCATATAACATCTGTGCAAGAGTCTTAAATGACTAAAGGAATCATAATGCTTTCAGATGCAGTTGTGAAACCTGAAAATCAATCATGCTTGAGCTCATCAGTGAAGTCTATATCCACTGTACCTATAAAGTCTCATGGGGCTGTGACATTGCCTCATTTTAATGAACGACTGGTGCACACACAGTCATTATTTCCTTCAAGTGCTACATGCTTGTTTACATCTAGCATGTAGAGCATTATGGTTGAATTACTGTAGATATTAACTAGAAATAAATGCAGTAAATTACTTCAGAAAATAAATTGCATTGCATTAAAAGATAAAAACTCAAAGATAATTTTGTCTCTCTCTTTCTGTTCGCCAGCTGCTTGACATGAAGGTGTTCGTGGACACAGACTCTGACATTCGGCTCATACGGAGGCTGAAGAGGGACATTTCTCACAGAGGACGGGACATCAGTGGAATCATCAAACAGTACAACAAGTTTGTAAAGCCGGCTTTTGAGCAGTACATCGAGCCCACTGTACAGTCTGCTGATATCGTTGTGCCTCGAGGTCAGTGAGAGTTTGTTTGTGGAGTTTATGTCATTCAGAAAGTCCAAACTTTACATATTTGTATTTAACATAAGTAACCTTATTTCCAGTTGCATCTGCCTTTGTGTTGTCTTGTGATCTTTTAGACTTTTCTGCTCTTTATATTTACAGGTGGAGAAAACTTTGTAGCGCTGGATTTGATTGTTCAGCATGTTCACAGTCAGCTTGAAAAGGTGAGACTTCCTTTTCTTTTTAATCTTTCTTTTTTAAGGTTCAGTCCTGAGCAGATTTAAGTGATTCAGCTTAACATTTGGTTCTTGTTTGGTTTTCCTCCTTGTATATTGTGCTCCTGTCTTCAGTTTGTGAGGCATTTTATTTCTTTTGTGTTTAAAGTGCTGCCTTACACCTCATGTTGTGCTGATAAGAGTTATCGCTGTTTGTTTGTGTAATCTACAGTTGCTGCTGCTGTGGCAGGAGTGTATTTTGAACACAGCACGGCTCGGTAGTCAGCTTTATAGTGATCCAAATGAAAGCCAATGCTCCATTCTCGGGCATTAAATTCACTTTACTACTGGGCTCTATCTACTATGAAAACAATAGAAGCATTCCCTCTCCCATACATCTATCCCTCAGTTAGTAAGTAATCACATTGTGAATAATAGAGGGACTGAAATTTGGTGAAAGCTTATAAGTCACCACGTATTAGTTTTAGTCTGTTGGTTTTAAGTTTAAGTATTGTTTTTTTATATGCTAACCTTATCCTTATCCCCATCTTTACTGTTGCATCACCATCTTTTATACTCTGGAAGTCAGTAGGAAGGCTTTAAACCAACAATTACCTTATGTTTTTGTCAAATTTGATCAACCTTGTTTGTATGTCTGCAAGAAGAGTCATAATGCAGTCAACCAAGTGAGCAAGAGACATTTTTTTTCTTTCAGATTATTTATCTGGGGGCATTTTGCGTCTTTGAATGAATTAAATTTATTTCAGTTCACTTGCAATAAAACAACTTAGAAGTTCAAAGTAAATATTCAAAGTTTTCAAGCTGACTTAAAGAGTGTAGGCAGAAGCCAAGCTTATTTAAGCCTACCCCTTCTACAAAAACATAACTGTCACAGAAATAAGATTACAGCAAGAACAATGCAGATGCGTTGTTATTAACGTTCATAAGAAATATATACATAACAACATAGACATATTAACTTACATAATCCATGGTGTATTTCAAAACTAATTAATTCTTGTAGAGTCTTTTGAGCCTCACCAATGTTGTTCAAGTTTTTTTTTATTTTCAGAAGAAAAATCCCACAAATTTACCCCTGTAACTGACAATGAGATTTTACATTTGTGAATGTCCTTGGTTTTTGAAAAATTAATGTTCCTCTAAGATTGTATTGACTATCTCTCATCATAAACAACTTCTGGATACTTTCTGGTAATTTTAGCTTTATACATTGTTTGTATGATTCTATATTCAACTGAGTCCGAAAATTTTAGTATATTTAGCTGCAAAAATAGAAGATTGTTTGTTTTGCAATTGGGGTTTTTTTTACTGATAATTTGTATGGCTTTTTTTGTAACAGAAAATATTCTTTTTGGTAGGAGAGAGAGAAAGTGGATAGGCTTGTGAAAAGGGAGCGAGAGTGAGTAGGGGACAGTGTGCAAACTACTTTTCTCAACACAACTGCTTTTCCTCACATAAGATTGAAGCAGCCTTGGGTCATTTCCAGCTCTCTTTTCTGTGTTGAACCGCAGCACTTACTCCCTCTGCTGGTAAAACAAGGGTTGGGGCATGCTTTCTGCCTTTTAGCACATCAAACATAACTCCTTTTGCTTTAGCTCCCCTAGGTTAACAGCCTAGCAGACCCTGAAATCCACATTTCCCCCTGTAAAACTGGTTAACCTATTCAGACTGAGCTCCACTTACCTTCGATCAACGACCACATAAAACTAGAGCAGGTGTCCTCCATCTTCCTTCACCTCACTGTTCTGTCAGCTGCTTTATGACCTGTACCAAAATATGATCTCTTCCACCTTCAACATGTTCATTAATGACCATGAGGAGAGCACACTGGACATTTTTCACACTCACATTTATGACTCCAGCAGTAAGTTACATGATAACAGGGTTAGGGTTAGGGTTATGTTATACCCACATAAGGGGAGCATGATACAGACCTTTATTTAGTGCAGGCCAGGGAAATATTGAAGTTTTGAAGATATATGCATACATTTTCTCTGATCACACAGTCACATTGCTAGAAAAGAAAAGCATGATCAGTGAAATCTTTGTTTCCTTTTAGCACAGCATGCTTGACAAGTTTTTTTTCTCCCTGCTGCATGAAACGTTTTAGAGATATTTTTTGAAACAGTCAAATTACGTAGGAGGTGGGCTGTATTTTGAGGCCTTCATCCTGTTTTGTTGCCAGGGAGGATGATAATATTTAATAAAGACTTTTATTTTTCGGCTTGTTTTCTGAGTTAAAGGATTTTTATGTTTCCTCTAAAACAGAAAAGTGCAAGGAAAGAGTTCACAGAGTCTCAAAATAAGTTAACAAGAGACTTTCAAAGTAAGAATAAAAAATAAGTGTTCACATTCAACTCATTTTATTAAAAAATGAATTAAAAAAGAGGAGGTTGATACTTTAAGTTTCATGTTATGGTTTTTAAGGGTTTTGGTGAAAGTTTTCTATACCTAACATTGAGAAAGGCTGATCTAGAGAGTAGTGTTGGGACAAAAAATCGATATAGCGTTTATCGTCATCCTCCCTCCCCGGATATAATATCGATATGTTGGTGCTAAATGTCGAAATTTTAATTAATAGAATAAGGCTCTCTAAACATGCTGTTTGTCCCTGTTGGTTTATCTCTCGGAGACGCTACTTGATCGCTCCTTAAGGGGGCGCTCCACACTTGAATGAGTGAAATGTCAGACATCAGCATGAAGAAAAGTACACTGAAGATGCCCCAGCTACTTATAAATCTAAAATATGGATACACTTTGGATTTTACAACACTGAAGGGACAGACAAAATCGATTACTGTGATGCATTATTACATTATTTTTTCGCAGAATCGCTGCATCGTGATTATATTGTTATTGCGAATTGTATCATATCGTAAGGTACCCTGTGATTCCCATCCCCATTAGAGAGTGTGTTGTAGTTTGTCTGCCTTTTTTAATTTAAGTTTTAAGGATTTGTTTTTGAGGTAAAGACATCGGACAGGTATTAAGATCTTTTGAATTTTACTATAATTATATAGGGATGGAAATTGGTAAGGTTTTATTGATAACAATGCCATTGATGAATCTGCTTATCGATCTGATTCTTTAACAATTCCCTTATTGACTCCTGCTGATTTTAAGAGTGGAAAAAGTCGTCCCACACAGTTTTTCAGTTGTAACAAAGTCGAACACATTCTGTTTCTGCAAGTTGCTGGTGTTCCCACTAACTGAAAGCTGTGCAATCCGCATCTTTTGTTGAAAATTAAGTCACAATTTTGGCCACCTTGGCCCCTTGTCTGCCATGATTTATGACTTCTTTGTTATGATTTCTACTCGCTGGCTCTGATGAGAGCACGATTTCTTGATTTGTAAAGCATGCGAGACGAAGTGGAAGGAATTGATAAGGGAATCGATAAGCAAAAGGACTAAAGATATCGATTCTTTGAGGGTGTTGTTATCGTTTCTCAACTGGAAGTGGTTTTCAGTTCCCATCCCTGGAATTATATCATTATTTTCACTCTGATATTGAAGCAAATATTGTAACATATCACATATTATATCATTGTGTTATTTACCTACATGAAAAATACAGAATAAATATATTCTGAATTACTATCCATTTGTGGAAAAAGTAGGATGTGATATTTTGGTCATATTGCTCATCCCGACATGTTTGAATGCTCTCATTTTGCATAAACAATTTTGTGCATTCCTGTGAGCTGACCAGGTAACATCATGTAATCTGCTTAAAATGTCCCTGCACTGAATAACTTCTCAAAATAAGATTGCACAAAACGTCAGATTTCCCTTTTTTAAGGATCACCTTGTGTTGTTCAGAAAGCTAAAGGAAACAAAGCTCCTTACTAATAACAGAACATGTATTTTTCTTCAGATGTTTGGCTCTTGTTTTTATGTTGCGGATTGCTTTATCTCATGTTTTTTTTCTTGTGTTTCCTCACACAAACCGTTGTGTGTTTGTGTGCGACTCCCTCCCCATGCCCGGCTGAATGTAACCATTCCAGCGTGAGATCACTGTGAGGTACGACTGCTGGTTTATTTTTTTATTACCACATATATTCCATGTTTCTTTTCCTCTTCCTTGCTGCTTTCTCTCTCTTTTATAGCGTTTTTCATCTCTGATTGGAGACAAATGCTTTTTTCTAGTCATTTACTTAAAAATAGACATAACCTTTAAACTACCAGCTCAACTGTTTGGCAGAGGTTGTCAATAAATTCAGGCATATATTTATGTTTAAAAAAACAGAGCAGAGCAAATCATTGTTTGATTCCATTAACACTACAGGGAACAGAGAAAACTACAAACAAACCAAGAACCAGATATTTTCTTGGTGTGGGATTTAAAGGTTTTAAAAGCTGACAGTTGATTACGTGATGACATAAAATGCACAAATATTTGGGACAAGATAAATTAGAAAAGGCAGAAATGTTTGTAAATAAAATAGCAAATATAACTCAAAATAGATGATATTGAGTTTGACAAACACACAGATCATATATTTGTATATATAAAAATCATATCAGTAAATGGTTAAGTATTTAAAACAATAATAATGATAATAATAATAATAGCCTTTAGCTTTTAAAACCTTTGAATCAAACACAAAGAAAATACCCTCTTGGTTCTTGGTTTGTTTTGCAGTTTTTTCTGTACTCTAAAACATTGACAGAAACAAACAATGACAACTTGTGTTTTTTTAAACACACCAAATATTCCTGAATTTATTGAACTCTGCCAAACAGTTGGGCTGAGAGTTAAAGGGTTAAAATAATTTAATGTTTGGACACAATTTTTTTATACTGGTGACTCCTCAGTGAAATAAACAACCTCTTCTCCTCTTTTGTTGATTTCCTCCTCAGTGAATCATTTTTCTGACCTTTTGTTTGATTATTCACTTGAAAATATAACATCACTCATCACAGAGCGCAAAGTAAATCATTTCATAAACATCTCAGCTCACTGTCAGCCTCTGAAAGCTGATAAATGCCATGGTTGTGACCAGAAAAAGCAGAACCTGTAAAGTCCAAAGATGAATCCTCAGGTCTTTTTCCTCAGGTGGCCTGTATCCATCTGAGACCGGCCTGAGCAGTAAAGAGTGACTTCTCTCTACTCTCAGCTCCTAACACGCCCTGTTGGAGTGTGAATGAATTGAGTCACCTTAAATGAACCCACTTTGAGGACAAAGTGAATTGAGCTGGTGTATTGTATCATCCGCCCTGAACTTGGAAGTATTTGTTCAGTGTTGCAGAGCGGCGATGTAGTGGAGCCGTAGTTTTGACGCTCTAATGCTCTTTTTTCCTCCTTTCTCTGTTTTTGTTTTCTCTTGTTCTTCCTTCTTATATTTCCTCCCTGTGCTTCTGGCTTTCTTCTTCCTCCTCGACTTTCCATCACATAAACTCAACAAATGAAAACCTGTCACCCTCTCCAGAGGAAGCTGCGCTGGGATATGTGAGGCTCTCCATGTGCATCATCTCTGTAGTGATGTATCGTAGTTGTGATGCACTTTGGCTGTTAACAGCAAAATATGTTGATAAGAGAAAAGCTTACATGCTTGATTTATGTCTTTGCTGCTTTCATGACCCAATTTGAGGACACGTTTGGGCAAAAAAGCAGTAAAATAACTGCAGAAGCATGCTTTTTGTTTTTAGTGTTGGGGCAGAGCATGCAGAAAACATGTTTCAGCAGGTAACAGAAAAGCCATGGCTAGCCTGTATTGCGGCTCTTTACCATTTTAAGCATGTTTTTGAGAGGGGGATGCACGATATCAGAGGTCTCTCCATGGTATCATGGAAAGACCGCTGTACCCCCTGGTTGGCTAACCTTTCCTCCCTGCTGTATACTCCCCATGTCAGTGGAAAACCAACCTAGTTCAGACATTTAGACATGGAAACTTACACTAATTTCTTTACAAAGATTAGATTTGTTTTGACTATAACCATAGACCCAAGCTTCATCTGCCTGATATAGAGCTACAAACAGTGATGGAACAACCTGTAAACTCTGTAGAGTACTTAAAGTCTGACCCTTCTAGGTTATACATACAAATTAAAATTAGATCTCCTATTTAAGAAACATTCACATGTGACAGTGTTATTTTTGTTGACTAATTATTTTCATCATAGTTTTCATCAACAGCCTTTTTTTCCCTGACAAAAACTAGACAGTAACTAATAAAAACAAGTGCGCATGGACAAAAACTAAAACTTAATTACCTGAAAGTTTCCTCTACATGTAAAAACTAGACTAAAATGTTTGTCAGAAACTTAATACAGTCAGACCTAATTTCGTGATGTAGAAATTAGGAACAAAGTTGAAATATATCAACATGGCTTCGACACCATAGCAGGATTAAAAAGGTGATAAAATAATGACATGTTTTATGAAATGGGTTGGTGTTGATAAGAAACTTAAATAAATTTATCCAAGTGTAAAACATGACTTCAGCCATTCAAGGAAACATAAAAAATGCCTTACACTTTACACTTCATATTTAAGTCGACTAAATTTACAGTAGATTTTGTCGACTAAAATGTTTTGAAATTCATCAACTAAAACTAAACAAAAATTGAAACAATTTAGATGACTAAATTACAACTAAAACGAAACAATAGACTCTAACTAAAACTGAATTAAAAAGTGCTGTCAAAATTAACACTGACGTGTATAAGAATTCAAGTAGCTGTAGTCCAGACCTAATGGAGGAAGAAATCTGTTCACAAATTGATTATTCATAAAAGAAAGGAAAGAATAAAATTATTTATGCATTCTGCTGATATCTACAGCTAGAACACACTTCATTAGGCACACCTGTTCAACCTCACTTTAACGCAAAAAGCTAATCAGCCAATCACATAGGAGCAACTCAATGCATTTAGGCATGTAGACATGATCAAGACAACCCACTGAATTTCAAACTGAATTTCAGAATACAGAAAAAGGTGATTTAAGTGACTTTGAAAGTGGCATGGATCTGTTAGAAACTGCTGATCTACTGGGATTTTCATGTTAAGCTAGGACTGGACGATATGGCCTAAAAATAAAATTCCCAGATTTTTTTCCACAACACCTGATTTACGATTTTAATCTATTTTTTTCCCTCTCAAATGAAAAAAAAAACAACCTCCGAGTGACAAAAAAAATACATGAATCTAGTTATGCCTTTATGTGATCACAATATCTTCCCAAACCAATCAGAATTTCCCTCTTGTAGTTAAAGTGCATTCTGTAATGTCGTCATAAAATGTTGATTATGTAGTTTGGATGTAGGCAGGCCTGTCTACATCAACAGTGAAAGTTGAACTCTTTCCTAAGTATATTAACATTGAACTCTCTGATCAGTATTTATTCTCATTAAAAATACAAATACAAGCCTAATCATGTGCTTGTGCAAAAGCTGACAGAAAACTGTACATTTTGAGTATTTATATTTTTAAGCATTGCAACAACTTACAATTGGAGTCAAGAAACAAAATCTTGATTTTTAATTTTTCAATTTTCTGCAGGCAATAATTTGAATTAATTCATTTAATCGATATATTGGCCAGCCCTATGTTTTACCATCTCTGTAGTTTACTCAGAATGGTAGGAAAAGAGAAAATATCCAGTCAGTGGCAGTTCTCTGCCCTGTTGATGCCAAGGTCAGACCAGAGTGGAGATGTGAAAGAGGCAACAGTAAATCAAACTCGAGGGCTCAGAGAGCAAAACTCCGCCAAGGCATTTACTCTGGGTCTTGATCTGGATCAGGACTAAACTGTGGTTTTGAATGGACCCACATGAAGAACATCTGCAAAGATTTTTTCAAAGCATATCTGACATTATTAGCAAAGTTATTTGTGAAAATTAAGAAAGCTGCCCTGTCTCACAATGTTAATAATTTCTGGATTTGGACTCAGACCACAACCGAAATTCAATCACTCCTTCACTGTGCCATGACCAGCATTCTCAGAAGATGTCGTCAAAATCTGTTGATAGCTTTTCGAGTTGTCTTTCTGAGAGACAGAAGTAATAACCACAAACTCTGAAATCACTAAATGGATGTTTGCACATATTTTTACAGATCGGCTTTGGCTTCGGCTCATCAGGGTCAGCCTTTACCCAAAACCCTCAGTGTGATGGAGAGCATGCCGCAGGTCCGAGGCATGCACACCATCATCAGGTCAGAAAACACTCACACACCCTTTATGACTTAACCCTAATGGGTAAACAGGGACATTTATGTTCTTTCAGGCATTTTTTTGCTCAAGTTTTGGCCATAATTTTGGTTGTGTTTCTCCATATGGAATGATTTTTTTTGTAGGAAGGTGTTTTTAATTAAAAGTCGTAAAATTCAAATTTTGATGTTTTTTCAGAGGTCAAAAGTTAAGTGGGGGCATATTTACGACCCTTTGAGGAAAAACTGCTATAAAAAAGTTGGAGGGCTGGGGATTTGGTTTTTAAAGATCAAGCTAAAATATACAAAAGATTAGTGACAAAATTGATTTTCATGCATTGTTATTTTATTTAATTTTTATTTTTTAATTTTTGGAGTGTTAGATTTGTAATTTACAACCCTTTGAGGTCATCAGAGGGCAAAAATGCCATCTTCCTAAAACTGCTATAAAAATATAACAGATTAATATTTTGGTACTTTTTTGCTCAAATCATTCAATCAATTTCAGTCCTGATTAAAACTACCAAATATTTCATTATTTTAACCCTCTAAAAGCCCATTTGATGACATGATGTCACTGTTTTTATAAAAAAAACCATATAAAATGAGTTATTTTCAATATAATAAATGTTGGAGGGCAGTACAAAAATATTAATCTGTTGTGTTTTTATAGCAGTTTTTGGGAGAGGACATATTTGTCCTCTGATGACCTCAAAGGTCATAAATTAAAGCGACCCACAAGGGTTAATCTTACATCATGTACTTGAAGAGTTGTAGAGGGATCAGTGTTTTTTATCTTATCACCTTACTGTAAAAATCAGAGCAGCAGAGGTCTCGATATTCTGACTTATAGAGACAGAATCTGTTTCACCGCTGACCTCTGTGTGTCCGTGTAGGAACAAGGAGACGAACAGGGATGAGTTTATCTTCTACTCCAAAAGATTAATGAGGCTTTTGATAGAACATGCCCTCTCCTTCCTGCCTCTCAAGGTGAGTTTTTTCTCTTCTTTGTTCTAAGGAGTGGCAGTAAAATGACCCATTTTAAGGTTATAGGAATGCAGGTGTAAAAGTATCACTGTGCTTCTTTTAAAATATCACCGAGGCTCTTCTTCAAACATCAGAGTGACTGATTTTTATTTCCTTTACTCTCCAGCCCGTATCCGTGGAGACACCTCAAGGTGGCGTCTATGACGGCAAAAGACTGAGCGGGAAAAGAGTGAGTCTGCCTCTTTGCTTCATGTCTTTATCAGAGTAAAATTAAAATGTGAAATTCTCTGCATGTAAACTCACTGTCAAACGCTCTCATTCAAAATAACAAAAGATGACCAGTAGAGACGTGCTGCTAGCTCCGCCCACCTCAGCTGCTATAAGTATTTCCAGTGTGTTTTGCTTATTCTCATGTGTTTGTGTAGATCACTGGTGTTTCCATCCTGAGAGCAGGAGAGACCATGGAGCAGGCTCTCATGGCTGTGTGTAAGGACATCAGACTGGGAAAGATCCTCATCCAGACCAATCACGACACTGGAGAGCCAGAGGTACAGAAAAGAGACTTCAGTATTACAAACTTCTGCAGTTTAGCCTCAGTTGCCTGCTCTTAGCTGACAGGAGTGGCACACGGTGTGGTTTCCTGCTGCTGCAGCCCATTTGCTTCAAGATTCAATGTGTTACGTACGTTGTTAATTTTTGCAGCGCTCCTGGCTGACCCGGGATCTGTTGTGTTAGCTATTAAATTTGCAGGAAATTTGCATTTAAGAATGGCTCGTGACTGAACGGTTTTCTCATGGCAGCGCTGCGCGGAGGAATACGTGATGTGAGTCGGTTAGTTCCTGATAAACTTTATTCTTCCGAAAAGTTAATGCATTCGAAAAAATTTCTAGGTAGCGTACTCTTCAACTGTGGTATTATTTTTGATGGGAGTTCTTGTAGGTGGAGAAAATACCCTTTGTGCTCGGTGCAATACTTCCCTGTTTGCGGCTGGTTCTGCATAACAGACTTTTACAGATTGGGGGTTACTGAGGGAGAGGAGAGAACTTTCTACTGCATCTAATGTACTTAGTGGCCATATGGAGCTCATACAACCCCACTTCAAATTAACTGAACTATCCCTTTAAGGTAGAGTGATTAAGAAAAGACTTAGGAAGGACTTTTCGAACGCAGCCTATGTCTTTGTGACTCAGTACACTTAAATGCTGCCATGTGATTTGCTGATTGTCTGTTTGCGAAAACAAGCAATTGAACAGGTGTACCTAATAAAGTGGGCATGACCCACAGCTGGACCTTCTGGCTCCACCTCACTGTACCTTTCATATCTATTTTTTAGACTTGTAGTGTTTAAGTGTGTTTAGCTCCTAAGATCAATCAATCAGTCAATCAATCTTTATTTGTATAGTGCCAATTCATAACAAGTGTTATCTCAAGACACTTTACAATCGAGCTGGCTGAAGACAAACTCTTCATTTTTATGGATACGCATATGTACATAAATACATATATACATATATAAAATACACATGTACATATATATATACAAATATATACATCCAACACCCAACATGAATCCATATAGCCAATCATAAATCCCTCCATCATGGAGGGATTTCCTTCTGTTAAGCACCCAGAAATCTTGAATGTGGACCCCAGTCTCATGATGAACAGCAAATCCACACGATGCTGTGTTGGGTGTGTGGGCAAAGCGGAGACAAGTGGACTGAAGTAAGAACTAAAGCTAGTGACAGATCCAAGGACTAATCATAGACCTGTTGTCGTCAAATTTGTTTCTGCTGAAAACAAATTTATTAGAGGTTAGCCTCTTGAGATGCAACATCTCGTTTTCAGGAGGGTCCTCATCTGTATGATTGTGTTGATAATTTTATAGGAGTATAATCATTAATAGTCAAACTGAAAACAAGAATTTAGGGTAGGGACACACTCGTGGGTGCCCAGACTAGAAATGCGTCCCTACCATATTTGTTTAAGATGATGATGAAGTGTGATGTTTCGGAATATTGGCCCATTTTTACCATTGCATGTTGTCTCATCTCTGTCTCCCAGCTCCACTACCTCCGTCTGCCCAAAGACCTGAGTGAGGACTACGTCATCCTGATGGACAGCACCGTGTCCACCGGAGCTGCTGCTCTCATGGCCATCAGAGTTCTGCTGGTATGTCCACACAAAAACTGAATATACATCCACACGTACACCAATTTGTCAAATGTTCCCTCACATGTTTGCTGGAGAAGCTCTGTTTAATAGACCCTCTTCCACTTATATGAAGACATTTGAACTGAACCTCTGATTTGGTGCTGGCTTAAAAGATGACAAATCTCTTAAGGTGTCGTTTATTGTTTAGGACTTTATTTCATTCTTTCATGAAATACAACATTCAATCCAACCAAAAAAAATCTCAAACGTGAATAAAAGGAGCAGAAAGAAGGAAAATCTTACAGAGTCTGCCCCTCTCTCACAAGATATTAATTAACCAAACACATAATACAAATTAACAAGAGCTGCAGGACAACATGCCTTTTTACATTTCATTATTTCTTGTTTTCCAAAACAAACAAACAAAAAAAGACCACATGTTAATTCACATTTTGCCACAAAACAAACAAAGCAAGACTAGATTAACACATTTCCCTGTATTCACTCAACATACTGGCTTTGACACTTTTTTTAAAGATAAAATATGATTTAGCTTCTTTAGTTTCTTTGTTCAGATTGTTCCATAAACTGACTCCTCTCATTGTAACGCAGCGCTCCTTCAGTTTAGTTCTGAATCTTGTTTTTTTTTTTTAATATTTCCAATCCTTTTTAATTATAACAACTTTCTCTTTTTTTCAAACCGGTTCTGGATGTGTTGTAAAACAAACACCAGACGTGGGGTGACATCTTTGAAATAACTCTTTATGTAGAAGCAACTAATGATTGGAAAAATCATGTTTGTCCAAAAATGTAGTTCAGTACTTTTACAGAATAATCTGAAATTGCTGTCTTATCATTTTTTTTTAACACTTGTTTTTATTGTTTTGACAACAACACAAATGAGCATAAAGGGTTAATGGTTGTCTTGACTCTAAAACAGTTATGTTACTGTGGCCTTTTTAATTAATTCAGTCTCTATCTTGTCATTGCAACGTAAACGTTGTCCATTTCTCTTGAAATTGATCCTCCTGAATCCTCACGCGGTGGGTTAAATGCTCCATCACATATATTTCTTTTACAATTTTCAACCTCTCCTCTTGTGTTTGTGGATCAGTCATGTACCATCTCCTTGTGACGGCCTTTTACAAGCTGCTAACAAGATTTTCAATACATATCTGTCCTCTCTTATAACAGTATCTCCCGTCATCACACCAAAGTACATCACTTTACATGATCATAGCCAAGTATTTTCTTTATCATCAAATAACATTTTCCCAAAACTGCCAAAATATATGTGAATGATCAGCATTCATGGCCCCACATTTACTCCGACAAGTATTTGCTCTTAATCTTAGGTGTAACAAAAACTCTGACATTTTTCCAACAGTGTTCTCTCCAGGTATGTGAGGACATAGAGGATTGTTGTGTTCTCCATATGTTTAACCATTCATCCTCTGAGGTGTTAACTTTCAGTCTTTTTCCTTTTGTCTTATCATTTCTTGTATAGACTTGGGGTGTGTAATGGCGATGATCTGGTGATATAAGTTTTGTGATACATGGCGGAGATTGTCACAATATATTGCATAACATAAATAGGGCAGTATGTCATGATTTTTTTTTTACACAATAAAGTCTTATTTTTTTTCTTTTTGTACATTAAGTACCTACAATATTGAACACATAAGAATCCAGTTTCTGTCAGTTGTTGTATTAATCATGCTCTATGAATATGCTACATTAGTACAGCTTAATATGTCAACAAGTACACATGAAGAACATTAGTAAAGAAGGTATTTTGTTTAATATATAATAATAAGGAGGCCATAAGACAATAAAAAGATTTATAGATACATAGGTGACAGTTGATAGTTGATGATATAATATCAAGAAGATGGAAAAGAGGAGGGTAGATAGAGGATGGATAAAAGAGAAAAAAATAAATAAAAATAAAAAAAAGGAGTATACTAAATATGGAAAGATGGTGCTAAAACGATGAGAAATAGGTGAGGGGAGTAAGAACAGCAGAGATTAAAAATAATTTGATAAGTAATTTTAAGTATGTAGATGAAATAGAGTAAATAAATAGCAAGGTTGATAAACAAGTATGTAAGCAGTAAAAAAAGCATCATGTAAAAACAAGTCTAAAAGAGTGAGTTTTAAGATGTGATTTAAAAGATGGCACTGATTCAGCCCCGCCTTATCTCCTCAGGCAGGACGTCCCAAAGTGGAGGAGCTCTGACAGAAAAGTGAATTATAGCTGCATAGAGAATCATTTCCCCGTCTTTTAAAGTCAAAACAATCACAAAAGTGGTTCCTCCCCCTGTCTCCTACTCCTTGTTGTTTCTCTTCAGGACCATGATGTTGCGGAGGATAAGATCTTCCTGCTGTCCCTGCTGATGGCAGAGATGGGGGTCCATTCAGTCGCTTACGCCTTCCCTAAAGTCCGCATCATCACCACAGCTGTAGACAAGGAGGTCAACGACCAGTTTCACATCATACCAGGCATCGGTAAATCTCCCTTCCCCAAATTGAGTGCAGGCTGGAAAAGAAGTGTAACACAATCACATTCTGTTGGAATTGTTTGTTATACGTTGTTTTTATGTGCGTTAAACAACACGGCAAAGAAATTCTCATCGAAATCTTCTCATGTTGCAGAGGGTAGAAGCTCAAGGTTGTATGGTTCTGCCTGAAGTGTTTTATGGACGTGTGTGCTGTGTGAAGATTAAGAACACAAAGATACCGTCACCTCTAATATTAAAACAGGAGCAAGTGAACGCCTCGCCCGACTAACCTCACAGGGCTGTAAGAGTCAGCCTCTGCAAAACTTTATGAATTATCCCTAACCTTTATCGGCACGCAGTGAAGGGCAATAAGAAACTGTGATGCATGGATCTATCAGTGGAGGTATTAAATGGTAAATCAACAGTGAATCACAGTGAGCAGAGAGCTGCTGGACTCCTCGCTCTCTCTCTGCTGTTAAACTGTTCAATATGCTTCACTTCTGGATAAAATCTGCTGAGGCCAAAGCACATCCTTTCTCTTTGAGAAGATTGATGCCCCAGAGTTTTGTTGTTGCCCACAGGTAGCTGTCACAGTTTGTCTGTCAGTGGGTGAAGTAACAAAAAAAAACATTAAAAATGAAAAGTCAAGATTCAGGATTTTCTTCATTGTCATTTAAACTATATACCAACAGTACACAGTAGAACAAAATTACGTTACGCTTAGAACCGAATAAATAATATTTACATAATAGGAAGAATTTTTATGTACAATGAGGTAGTTTGAAATGTTCAGGTCAAAGAATTGAGCTTTAGTGCAGTATAGCAGTATGTAACTTAAAGTACAGTGTAAATTGCAATGTGGTGTAAATAGAAAACAAAGTCAGTGCAAATGCAAATAGCTTGAATCAGAATACACTTACATGCACATACACACACTCATATACTTGCACACACATATGTATATAAATTCCTCTGTCTTGTTCATAGTCACTTTACTTATTTATTTATCCTTCATAAAGAAGTTGAAGTATAAGTTAAAGGTGTAGTGTGTAGAAGTTAGCAGCATTTCGCTGAACAGAAACGGTGAATAGAGGAAATAATGTTTCTATTTGTAAAGTCCGTCAAAATAGGTGTACAATCATCCTCATAAAACTTGTTTTCTTTTTATTAAGTTAGAAAAAGCTTATTATATTTATGTACCACGGGTCTCCTCTTTGTGGAGGCTGACATAACAAACCGCCATGTTGTCTACAGGTGGGTTTAGGGGACAAAAAGAGCAAAAGGCGATTTTTGAATACGAGTTTAACAGTTTACAAAACCTATAATCATCATCTTAACTGACCTGTAATCTATAAAAATAGTAGTTACAAATATGAATGAAAAAACTCTCACCTCGTAACTGTTGTAAATGATGCCCTGTTCACCATCCTTTTTGGTCTTCACCGGCTCTCGTCGCTTAGTGATGTGATGTTTTAGCAACGGACCGGCTCATTCCAAAATCTGAAAGCTAGATGTCACTAAAATGCCAATTTCTACACACTGCACCTTTTAAGATTCAGCATTTTGCAACCTGCTCTCTTATTCTTTCACTTAATTTTTACACTCTTATCTATTTTAATGCCTCTTATCTATCTCAATGTCTTTTTGATATTCCTACTGCTGTACTGTGTATAAGAGCAACAGAAACAGCCGAATTTCCCCTTGGGGATTAATAAAGTATTTCTGGCATGATATGAAAAAATGTACCCTCCATACAGTGATAGCACATGGATTATTATGTATTTAGACTGAAGCTGTGAAGATGCTTGTCTGGGCTACCAAAATCATCTGTTCCCTGCACATCATCATGCATCCAGACTCTCCAGAAACTACAGTTTTTGGCTCTCCTGCGTGGGCCTTCTTTTTCAGCCTCGGAGGTTACCGCTCGGTTTCTTTACAGACTTTACAAACAATCCTGTGGCTTACAACATTATTATTCACTGGGACTGAAACTGAGAACTGGTTCCAGTTTAGAAATTGGTCTAGTTTTGGACATTGCTGTCATCCCACACTGAAAATCCAGAGATTAGTCAGAGAATCCATAAAGAATTTGATTAATGTGCAGAATCCCAAATGGTGTTGGTATCATTAAAATTGTATCTACTCGTCCATAAAAACACCACAATCTGGACTGAAGCTCTGCTCCCTGTTGAGTTTTGTGAACCTGAATCTGGCAAAGTCACCCAAAGTTGCCTTAAGGAAAGGAAACATCCCACTACTTCTCTCCCTAATTTCCCTTGTTTTCTGTTCTTGTTTCCAAAGGTAATTTTGGCGATCGTTACTTTGGCACCGACGCTCCGTCAGACTGGTGCGAGAGCGATGAGGGGATGGACTTCTGAAGACAGAAAAAACATCAGAGGATGTGCAGGGTGGTTACTAAAAGCACACAGAGCAGTGAGAAGAGAGAAAAGACGCTCCTTCATCCCTCACAGTTTTCACCAGCTTCATTAGCGTCCTGCTGACTGACGAGGTGGTGTTGTAAACACTGCTTTCTGCTCACATGAGAGGATTTACGTGCACTATGATTATCCACTTTTATTTTAGGGTCTGGGCCTAAGATTTGGCCTTAATTCATCCAGTGTGCAGCAAACCACAAGCCAACAAGCTTTAAGGAATGCTGCAGTTTCGGGGTCAGAGCAGTGAAGTTCAGTTTAGATTTCCATTTTTGGTAGATGACAG
Source organism: Cetoscarus ocellatus (assembly GCA_037902135.1). Taxonomy (NCBI): domain Eukaryota; kingdom Metazoa; phylum Chordata; class Actinopteri; order Labriformes; family Labridae; genus Cetoscarus; species Cetoscarus ocellatus. The sequence continues at coordinate 50,128 of JBAMNC010001698.1, read as the reverse complement.
ACTGTTACCTTGCTGTTCAGCCTTAACAGGCCTTTTTCATTTATAGATACCTGACAGGCTGCTGCTGTATGTTGCCACAGTACATGTTGGCATCATTGAAAATTTAAAGGCTTAATATGCAACTTTCAAAGACTTCAACACCAAAACAAACGCCATCGTAAAACAAACTTCCCCTCTGCAGCCCCTCACATGTGACAGAGAAGTAACCAGAAACGTCTCTGAACAGTATTTTAAGTGACAGTGTTCATCTCAGAGTTCATTTGGTTGCCTTCATAGACCAGAGAAACTCGTCTCTTTGGTTTGGAAAGTCTGTTACTTAATTGTACATATCATGATTTTAGTCAGAGCACTTACATATACAGCTCAGTTGAGCTCCAGTTAAAGTTTGACTGGGTTATTTAACTTGACTGTCTTTGTTTTAATATACGTGCACCAGGGAAGGATCAGTTTATTGACTAAGGCACGTCCACCTCAACTGTAGTTTACTCTCTTATGCCCCAGTCACACATTCCCGTTTCTCCTGGCGATTGTGCACAACTGTACACGATTGGCAAGGCTGGTTTGATCGGCATGATACGGGAGGAAATGACTGTCTCCCCCATACATACACCGTCAGTAACGCTTCTACAGCTCTTCTACAGCGCTTCGGGGGGCATTCGTCCTGTTTCAATCAGGTCAATACAATATATATATATATCCATCCCGCTGACACGATGTCAGCCCCGTTCTAGCCCAGTTTGCGTCACGGAAGCCCCGTCGCTTGCGTCACCTTAAACGGGACACAGTCGGGGCACAAACGGATACGTCCTTGTCAATCATCCTCAGAAAGCTTTCAGGATTGAGCCACGATCAGCCCAATTGAGCCCCGTACATGCCACGCTAATACTGTTCGCCTTAGGACTGCATTAGGCTTCCACCCCGCTATACTGAGAGCAGAAATTCTCCATGACAGTTTTGAACAGTTCAAAACAATCGTGACCCTTCCCCGTTCCCCGGCGTTCGTCCCCGACTATACAGCGCTGATCCAGATCAAGTAGTGCATGTACCACGACCAAAGCACGTTTCATCAGGATTATGACAATCGTGCACAATCGCCATGAGAAACGGGAATGTGTGGCTTTAACAGCATGTTACTATGTTTCGTTTTCCTTATCAAACAGTGAAAACATGCAGCCTCAAACAACAAATTCAGGATCAAGTCAGAACTTCAAATTTTACTTTTTTGCTACAAATGTTTGGGCCAGAGGAGACAAAATGCCAAATGGAGGCCGTATTCACCCTGTTTTTGATATGCAGAAATGTGCGCCCACAAATTACCTGCAAATTGTTGTAAAGTAGTCGACACAACAGATCCTGGGCCAGTCAGGAGCGCTGCAAAAAAAGGCAGCTTTTGCGATCACGATTGCGTTGTCTGAAATTTGGATTTCGATCTGAAAATGATAAATCTTTCAGCCCTACTAACAACCATGTTGGGTCAGTGAGAGGGAGCCCGAGGGCCTGGAGAGAACCCACGCATGCACCAAGAGAACATGCAAACTCCACACAGAAAGACTCTGACCAACACAGGGTTCGAACCAGCGACCTTCTTGCTGTTTCACGCGCACTACCTGCTGCGCCACTGTGCCACCCTTATGTAATGTCTGTGAATATTTCAGAATGTCAGATATGAAGACTTTAAAAGCTAGATTTAGGAATCAAATGTGTTTAGGAGCTCATACAATGACAAACTGCCATCAAGTGATCGACCCTGTGAGATATTAAACAGCATCTTTATCTCTTACTGGATTAAATTCATACCGACAGAATTTAACTTTCCAGAAAGCTGTAAGTACTCAGAGCATCCAGGCTCTGATCTATGAAGAGAACTTTAACTAAAGTGAAGAAAACATGATTAAATCAGTTTCACTGGTCAAACATTGGAGGAAATGTACTCATTACAGCAGCTCAAATAAAAGCACAAGTTAATTAATGATGGATAAGAAAATACAGGAGGCAATGGCACAAATGAAAATATCAGTAGCTGGTTTTGTCTGAACTCGTGGTTTTGTTTATAAAAATAGAAACATGAACGGTGTTTTTCAAATCTTGCCTTTGGTAGAAAGGTTTCGATCTCAGTGTTTCAGCCAACTGTTATTTTTACTCTGCAATCTGCAAACATGCGACAAATTTCTGCCAATGTATGCTTTATACTTGAATATAATGACAATAATGTTGCCAGTTCTGTGTGTTTACAAAGTTGTCAAAGGTCAGAGGTGATTTTCTTTTAATTCTTGTTCTGTCATTACACTGAAAGAGCCTTAAAATCTGTTTCTTTCAGAAGTGTGCACAGTCAAGCTTTTGCCTTCATACGCCAGATATTGTGCATGATTAATCCGCGAACCACTGAAGTGATGCTCAGCCTTCGTCCAGTTCTTGATACTCAGTCTGCTGCCACCTGCCTGATTGTTAACAATCCAGTCCTTAGTTTTGCACAAGGACGTGGCAGTGGTGACAAATATCGCCTCTTTTTGAAGACAGCTGCATGTAAATAGTCATTAGAAGAAGCATAAGCCTAAGAGTAAAATTCATAAAGTTTTGAGGGTAATATATTATGTCGAGTTAGTGTTTTAGTCTGCTTTTTATTTACTTTTTATTGTTGCTTTTTTTGTAACAAATATTAGCTTGTTACAGCTTTGCTTTGCTGGTGAAGCTTTTGCCTTCGCTACTGTAAAAAGATTTAATCTCAGGCAACTTTGAGAAAAATAGAAGAGCAAGAAATTATACTTGAACAAGAAGAATGACTGATAACTAAGGGAAACAATCAAATATGTTAATGGTGTATTTTTATGTTTTATCATGTTTGTCATTGCTGTATTTTTTTTTAAACCTTGTCCATTCCCTTTACGTAGAACATTTACTGCACTAATGAAAGTTTCTTTTTTAAGTAAATTCATTTTCAGATGTAAAATCCTTCAAAACCATTGTTACATTTTTTATAAAAATACTATACCCAACTTTTGATGACAGATCTTTATGGATTATCAATGCTTGAAGTTACATTTCATCAATATCTGTGTATAAACTGCTGTTGTAATGCCTTATGTGGCCAAAATGAACAAACCTGATGATTGTTTTGTTCTTTCATTCCTGCCTGTGGTCACATTGATTAAAAATAAAATTATGGCAAATGTATTAACAGAAGGTAGGTGTATATTTTTATTTTTGGTCAATATTTTATATTTGGTCACTGAATGAAATGCTTTAAAGCAGCCTTTAACTTAAATGATTGTGGTATTGTGATTTATAGTGTTGATCAAGAAGAATACAAACATTTTGATGCAGTTGTATCATATACTTTTCAAAATTATTTCTATTATTTTTTTTTAACTCAAATTTTCCTTAGTGGCTTTTTTCCTTGTATGTTGGCAATTTTTCAAAGTGTATAACATGTTTATCATTTATTTTTTTACTTTTTTATTTCTTTTATTAGCGTATTAGATACCACACCTAAAATTGTAACAGAAAACATTCTGCATGGTCATGTTAATTATGAGATACTTTATGCTCAGAAAAGCAGCTGTAAAGTTAGGTAAAAACATTTCATTCCCCTCTTTTGTTTGTTTTCTATTTTTTGGAGCTAAAAACTTCTCATTAACACTAATTTAAGGCCTGGGTGATCTTAAAGTCCACTAGGAGCACATGATGACCACAACGCAACAAAAACAACAACAAAAAAAATACACAAACAAATTGATGAAATTCTGACATGTGCTGCTAAAAGTCTCCCCTTTGTAATTCAATTTTATATTTTAATTATGTGGTTTTGAAAATACCAAATGTTTTGGATGTTTATTAAAGTTCATGTGACAGATTCATTTTCCATCTTCTTTGAGACCCTCTGAGGAGGTTTACGTAAGAATCAGGCCTCAGCCTTTTTTCAGATCTTTAGTGCGGCACTTCATAAATAAAACTGACCTAACTTTAAATTAAAATTATAAAACAGATCAGAGGGTGGAAGCAGCATTAACGTTGGGGTGGATGTAACTGAAATTAGATGCTTTGAATGATAAATGCCAAAGCTACAAAAAATAGATGACATAAATTGTGATTTAATCTCTATTTTTATCACTTCAATTTTTATTTCACTCAGGTTTTGACCAGAAAACATTTTGAATCACTCGTCCATTCACAGAATGTCCCACATCTAACTGACTTTCTACTGCTTATACTGTATGTGATGTGAGCTACTGGATACCCGGATTTCACCAAAAGGATGAATAAAGTATGTCTGCCTATCTATCTATCTATCTATCTATCTATCTATCAGAATTTAGATTTCTTTAGATTTAAATTCACTTGTATATTTCATTTTTGATCATTCTAATCAAGCACATTTTAGTAATACATTGTGTGTACAATCCACAATGTGGTAGATTTTTAGGTGATGCCTTTTTACCCAGGCTGAACTGGCACACCTAAACGGATTGCAGCTATAATTAGTGTGTGTAATGAAACCTGTCTGGGAAGTCAGTATATCCTTTGTGGGAAAGGTGTTTTTGTACTTTTTCTGTCGTATTTTTATGTTTTTACCTTTTAAAGAATGCAATTTTACAATTTTAACTTTCGAAAAACTGGAACTGATGGAATTTTGTATTATTGGATTGTTATTTGACTTCAATTATAGTCCACAAGAGGGCAGCAGAGTGTGTTTACACCGGACGTGACGTACAATGCAGTCCTTACGCTGCTTTCAAGAGCTGTGGGAAATCTGAGGTTAAGTGCTGTTGTTTGAGACCACAAATAGCGAAAGTGTTAAGAATACACAGCAACTGTTTCGAGATTAATAACTTTACTCTGCCACGACTAAAGACCTGAATTATGGTACATTTTTACTTACATCACTGGTTATGACGTTGTAAACTTACCTAATATAGTTTTAATTGGCGGTCATTGAAACTATCAGGTTAAGTTAAACTCCCACGACCACTCTCATACCCATGGATATTAGTGTAAAACATTCAAGAGCGAATATAATGGCTTTGATTACTAAAGAACAGTATGAGTGTACTGAAACATTTTGATACGGAGCTCATTCGAAACTTTGAATGCATCACCGACAGCTTCTTCAGTCAAGCCGGGTTCATCAACTGGTTCGTAACGTTGCGTTTACTTAGCAGCTTGTAACAGAGTAAGTACTGATGTGCTTTTGTATGTAGGTGTGTGGGGAGGGTGATGTGTTGGTGTGTCGCGGTCACCTTGTCTTGCAGTCTTATTTCTGAAAAGTGAAATACACATGGTGCGCCACTTCGTTACAAACTCCAGGCGTTACAACTGTTAGCCAGAAAGGACGTCGCTTTACGTCAACGTTCGTTACCGGCGCAGAACTTCAACCGTCTAACTCCTGACGGCAGAGGCACCACAATCTTACTCGGTGCTCCGCCGAACTACACTCCAAAAACCTGACACTACTGTGTTTTCTTGATTGTTTGAACTAAACGTGAGTGGCGGAACTTGCTTTGTAGTTTCATTTTAATCGTTTGATGCAGAGCTTAAATTCGGCTATAAAATATTTGACACAGAGAATGCAGTGTTAGCTAAATCAAACGTCAACATCTTGAGTTCATGGGGTTTTACATTAGTTTTACTGCAGCTGTTACAGTTAAATGCCATTGAGAGTCAGTAAAAGTGTTGTTTAAGCCGGTAAGAGTTACTCTGTAGTTAATTACTGAAGCTTTTCGTGGTTTTTCATCGGTAAAAGTAACAGATTTTATACTCATTATAAACGGCCTTCAGTAAAGAAGCCAGGCGCCCTAATATGTAATGTAACGGGACTCATCAGTGGCGTTGCCTTGATTTGAGTCACATTGCCTGCCGGGTGGGCGGGGTTGCTTAGTAAATAAACCCAAGATAGTATGAATGAAACCATGTTTTTGCAGTTACCACTGTGTGATTTGTTTTTTCTATCTTATCAGGAGTCAGGATGGCAGGCCTGTGGAGATCCTACCAGGCCCTGATGAACAAGTACCCCTGGACGGTGCAGATTGTGACCGCTGGTAGGTATATCCACATTTTACCAAGAGTTTACCACCACATAATGCAATCCAAATATTATCATCCCAGTCCAAAACTTCCTTTTTAGTGTAGATAAAGTGAGCACATGTGGTGACAGACATAGGGGTAGAAACTGACCTTTGCTCCAGCTAGAAGCCCCTAAATAAACAAAGACCAAGAGGCCTTTGGCTCTATTAACTAGACTTTTAAAAAGGCACTATGTTAGGGATATGTTTCAAATCTCAAAATTCTTATGAAACACAGGCCAGAAAATCATATAAGAAAAGGAATGTGTTTTTATTGTCCCTGATTTACAAATCACTGCACCTATAAATCCATATATAATAAATAATTACCAAGAATAAAAACTTGTAACAGTAATGAAAATATGCTCAGATTCAGCTCTATTGGTCAGTTAAACCTTTAACACAGCTGGAACGTCTTCCAGCATAAAAAGGATAGAACTTTTTGGGATGTTTCAACACATCCTGCGGAGAGCACTTTCAGACGGAGTACCTTCTGAACTTTGACCTGTAGTCCCTTAGTAAACCGGATTTCCTGAGGTCACTTCCTGGTAAGTCAGCGGCCTGTTAAATGTTCAAACCTTGGTTGGAGAGCATTTTTGCTTTTTATGTCTATGGATCTGAAGAAACCTGAACCTGCCATTTCTCTGAAACTCGACTAACATTGTGTCCAAATGGTGTAAAAAATAGAAGTAAAATATGATGATATTCAGGGGATTTGATGAGGTTTTCTTTTAATTGCTTAGTAATAAAAAAGGGGGAAAATTGGGCACTGCCTCGAGCAACTACATGACAGTTTGTTTCTTGTTAATGTTGTTCCCTCCAGTTTAGACTCTTGCTAGTTGTACTTACTCTCAAATATACCGGGCTTTGGACAAGAGTATCCGCTAAATGACATTAAAACATTGTATGAAACAAGTATAAGTCTTAATTAAGCCTGAGACCCACTATGCACTCCTCTGTAATACCAGCAGATGGAGCCAAAATTCAATTTATGCCTGATGTTCATCAGGAATTTGTGCAGACAGTTTGTTTTCCAGATAAATTCTTGGCTATATTAATGAGGAAAAATCCAACAAATTGTAGAAAAAGACTGATGACATCAAAAGAAACACTGGATTTTTAAAACAGATTTTATAGTTTTTATGTCCATCCTTCACCATGAAAGCATTTTTTTTCCATATGATTGTAGTTAAGGGTATATATCTATTTTTATTTTTGCGCTGAACTGTCCAGATGAAATTAAAAAAGAACTAAACCTACAGTACGGTTAAAACATGATTGAAAAACTGTCACTGTGGTGTTCATAGTTCCAAACAGGCATCCACATATTTTTCTTTAAAGTTCTTTTATGACATGGATGGACTCTGTTCCCCCATCATATGGTCAGTGGATAAGGGAGATATTGTGTCTGTACATTTAGAAAAAAATAGATAAAGAATCAAAGGGTGTACCAGGAAATTTAATACTGGGCAACCGTTCATATCATTTGCTGAAAATATGTCACCTGGCAATCTAAACATGTAATGTACACTTATTTTTGTGTCTGAGCATGTATTTTTACATATAAGTATTATTAACATTATTATTTTCATTTATTTATCTAATGTTATTATTATTACTGTTACCATATTCATATTTCCTTCCCCTTTCTCCCTTTATCATTGTTATTTATCTTGTTGCTTTTTATTTTTTAAATTATTGTTATTACTATTTATTTATTTATCCAATTCATTTTATGTAATATTATTATAATTTTATTGTTATTGTTATTGTATATATTAATGTATTTTTTTTAAAATCTAATATATATATATATATATATATATATATATATATATATATATATATATATATATATATATATATATATATATATATATGTATTTTTTCATGTCTGTAACATTGTCTGGCTGTTAATTTAGAGCTAGGGAGTTACTTTATGTGTTATTCAAAAAAATAATAATACTAACTGTTAAAAAAAAACTTCCTGTATTACTCTGCAAACACTTTATCTAAATAACAAACGTCAAGAGCCCACTCTACCTGAACGAGTCCTTGGACTACAGGCTCCCCTGCCATCCCTAAAAGTCTCTTTAGTTCCTGAAGTAATTCTTCTATAATTTCAAGGTCACAAAATGTCCAAAACAGTTTTATTTGATAGCATTTGACAGAAATATGTCTGATTACTTGATCAAGTCAAAACCATCTCGTTAGATTTCCTTTCAAAGCTCTGCGTGGCGACATGCAGCAGACGGGGCGCCGTTTACAGCAGAGTGTCTCCACCTGGCGTGGCAGGTGAAATGATTGGGTCCACAGACCTATTCAAACTGATTTATTTAAGAGACATAACAAAGCCTCAACTTCTCATACACTCACATATCACTTGAGAGCATCTAAAGAAGCTCATTGTAAAGCCACATTAATGACAGCAGCAGCGGTCAAAAAACTGTTTGCTTTCCCTTGTTGGTCAGCTCACCTGCAGACTGATCACCTGTTCTTGTTTTTGTAACTTTCCATCAGAATCAGAAATACTTTATTAATCCCCAAGGGGAAGTTCAGTTGTTTCAGTTGCTCACGGTTGCTCATGACTACATCCTTACCTTTCACATTGGTGCCACTTACTGTGGCAACAAGGAAACAAAAAAATACACAAACAGCTCTAACACAGAGTATCACAGTATATTATGATATCGTATCATCCCTCACGTAAAAAGATATGAATGGTATCACCAGATTCTTGCAGGTACTCTCCCCTAATACCGACAGTGGGAAAATAAAAACATAACAGGTCTCATTGGACTGATGATTCCCCCTCCTCCAAAGTCATCTGTTTTTTATCAGACTGATTTAGAGCTCTCTGGCAGTGAAATTCACAATCTGAACTTAACCTCAGAGAATTCCAGCTGAGTTGTTTTATTTAAGAGGTCGATATTTCAGAGAAACAAGCACCTGGCTGGTAAAACTCACTTGTTTGCATTATGAGGTGAGAAAAAACTAAAATGGCTAAAGGGGAAATGTTTGTATTTATTGATTTAACCTCTTCTGCTGGGGCTCAGGAGAAAAGCTCCTCCACACAACAGCACAAGCAGTGAACTTTGCCTTTAAGACTACAGTTCTGTCTGCTTTTATTTGACAAATACATATATTTTTGACTTTTGGCTAAATATGCATTGTTTTTCAAAATCCTTGCCTGGCCGTATTGTTATCAAACCTCTTTAATTTTTCTCTGCATCACTTTATAACAATAATCCTTCGCAGAGATGATGTAAACATATTTTATTATTCATTTTTAGAGTTTCACAGCCACTCCAGCATCATTTCTAAGAGACATATTCACAATACAAAATTGTTTTTGTTTTAAGTGAGGATGAGATTTTCATATTATTCTGACTTCTATCTTCATTTACTCTGTCCCAGTAACACATATACTGATAGTTACACATTTGGACAAATCTCTCAAGTGTTACTTTTATTATGACACCAAAATTATTCAAATAGACCTTGTGGTTGCAGAGATACACTATTTCTTTATGGGTATGGGTTTCGAGCAGGAGGCTTAAAGAAGGGGCTTGGGCTGAACAGGTTAAAGGTTAAATTATTGACATTTTCTTGAAGTCCTTTGTGTGACAGAGCTTATTTGTCCAACCTGTCACCCATACCACCTTTAAATGTTCTCCTTTGACATTTGAAGGAAAAGGTCGCCTCTTGTTCAGCTGCATCTGTATTAGTAAATGATGCTGTTGATTTTAACTGCCACACTACCCTGGAATAACATTAGTGTGTTTTTGAGTGTTTTCCACCTGATTTAATGAGTTTTTAAGTGTCCTGTTATGAGTCAGGGCAATAAAAACAGCACTCAGTGTGATAATAAATATTGTAGAATGAGGACTGTGGTTTGTTTTAGTGCTCTGTTCTTCAGAGATTTGGTTTGACATTACATTTGCTGTTAAGTTTTGTCTCACCAACCTTGTTCTGTTTCATGTAAACAACTCCAAAAGCTGAAAGTTCTCTAATAACCCATTAAAACAACAGGCCCTTTTAGTGATGAGCTAATGGAGCATTAACAGCCATTTGAGGCATTTAGGGGCTCACAAATGGAGTGAAAAAGAGTAAATATTGTGCTTAAATTCATCTTGGTGTTAGAGTTTATGTTGCTTCATGTCTGATTGATTTATAAACAGATTCTTTTAAAGCATCCTGTGAGATTTGTCTGTTAGGTGTTTGTCTATGAGCTTGTTTAAGAGCATAATTAATGATTCTAAAGGCTTGTTACTAAAAGTTATTCTAATGTGTATTTAATCCAATATTTCACAGTTTATTAGGAAGTTTTTTATCAATAAAAACCAAAGAAGTTGAAAAATGTCCACCAATGTTCACAGCAGAGTTTGTTATGATATCAAAGAATGTATATACTGTGTATATATATTTTTTATTTTACCTTTATCTAACCAGGAAGTCCCACTGAGATTAAAGGTCTCTTTTACAAGAGAGACCTGGCCAAGGTAGAAGCCAATACAATTTTACAAATTTAAAAAAAAATAATAATAATAATATAAGAGAAACTCAGAGTGGATCCTTCTCACAGACTGAGTGAATATTACCACAGGAGTTGAATTTAAGAACAGCTTGTCATATAAGTTAAACTTGGTATAAATAAAGGTAAAGTTAAAATAATGAGAAATATTTTGTATTTAATATTTTTATTGCCCTTCTTTAACTTTTACCATAAGCTTAATACTCTTAAATACAAAACAAAATGAATACTTGTATTTGTAAAGAAAGAAACAAAGAAAGGGATTTTATTTGTATTTTGCTGGTCAAAGAACTGATTAAATTACTGAAATGCAATATATGAGAACAATATATAATTATAGAATTTGTTAGAAAAGTTGTTGTTTTTAATAACTTTTTACAAACCTATCATAGTAAAAGTATTGAGTTGTAGGTTGAGAGTATTGTTACATTCCTTGAGTCAACCTTTCCCTTTATGGAGGAGTAACAAGATTAATAAACATTTGACTTTGGCAATGACTTTAAACCCCAAAGTGGATCTGTAACATTTATTTTATTCTAAATGACTAAATACGGTGGTTTAAACTCATTTCCTCTCGCAAAAACTCAAGTTTTCCCAATTGTATTTGTCTAATTTAAGGTCCCGTAACACCAGAAACACCTCAGAGGGTTTTCATTCCTCTGTTCGTTGCACCCACAGGGGGTGCTAATGCCAGGGACAATTCTAGTAATGTCAGTTCAGTCATAGTAAACATTAGAGCACAAAGTTGTTACTCTTTAGCCACACCCACTTTGGAAGGGCTACATCCCAAAGGTGCTCAATACAATTTAGACATTGCATGTTATACTGCAGGAAGTAGCCTTCAGAGGGTGCATGCACTTTGTTCACAAAGAGATGGACATGGTCAGCAACAAAACTCAGATTGACTTTGGCATAAACAAATGCTCAGCTGGTACCAAGAAATTATTCCCCACACCATTACACCACCAGCCTTAACCACTGGTACAAGGCAGCCTGGATCCATGCTTTTATGATGTTTATGCTGAACTTGATTCTGGCATGATGCAGCAGAAATCGAGACTCATTAATCAGGAAATACTTCCAATCTTCTGCTGTCCAACTTTGGAGAGGCCCCTTTGAACTGTCGCCTCAGTTTCCTGTGCCCAGCTGACAGGAGTGGCACCTTGTGTGGCCATCTGCTGCTGTAGCCCCTCTGCTTCAAGATTGGACATGCTGTGAGTTCAGAATTTGTTGTAACGAGTGGAGAGTTGAGTTACTGTTGCTGTTCTGTCATCTTAAACCATTCTCCTCTGACCACTGGCATCAACAAGGCATTTCATCCAGAGAACTTGCTGAATATTTTCTCCTTTTTAGGGCCATTCTCTATCAATCCTAGAGGTGGTTGTGCATGAAAACCCCAGTAGATCAGTAGTTTCTGAAATGTCTGGCACCAACTTCCATGCCCTGTTCAAAGTCACTGAACTCAGTGGTTCTCAACCTTTTTGGGCTTTCCACGATCATCATCATCATCATCTGCCTCTTCTTCTTCTTCTTCTTCTTCATAATGTAACCGTGCTTATCATCTTCTTCTTTTTTTGTTTGTAACACTTACTTAATTTTAAGTGCTAACCTGAACCTTGCAAGTTCATGAGTTTTCCCACAACACCTCCCTGCAGATGATTCACAATAAAATCATTATTAAGAAATGAATGGTGTATGCCCACTGAAGCAGTAGGAGGCTCATATTTTGAAAAGGATGCACATTATGTTAAGTTTGTATTGTACAAACTTAAATAAGTAAATTGCACTTGTGAAACATGTAATTATATTTTTAAAAAAAAAGGTCCAGTTATCCTCTGTAGTTTTAGGTAAATAAAGGTGTCAGTCACATTTGAGTAAAATAATCCTATTTTTATAAATGTCATAGGATCTTTTATAAAAATATGTTTCATTTTTAAGGACCCCTGGTTGAGAAACACTGACTTAAATCACCTTTCTGCTGCATTCTGATGCTCAGTCTGAACTTCAGCAGGTTGTCTTGACCATGTCCACATGCCTTAATGCATTGAGTTGCTGCCATGTGGTTGACTGATTAACTATTTCTAACAAACAGTTGAGCAGGTGTATCTAATAAAGTGACTGGTGAGTGTGTAGTCTGTTTGATCATATCAGACACCAACAGTTTGACATTTATGCTCCTTGTTTTTCTTCTTGTATAAAACAGTTCATGTAAAAATCGGTCCCACAGTTTTTGTTTAGAAACTCGTCCGCTGCACTCGTCCAGTCATTGACAGGAACAGTCTCACCTTTATCTCAGCACTCAGCGTCTGTCTGCTGTTTGTCCTTCAGGATCGTTGGTGGGCGTCGGTGACGTAATCTCCCAACAGCTGATTGAGAGGAGAGGATTGGCTCATCACAATGTGCAGCGCACGGCCAAGATGATGAGCATTGGCTTCTTCTTTGTGGTAAGTAAGTGTTGTCTTAGCTCATGAGGGCCTTCAATTAAGGATTTACAGCAATATGATATAACTCAGATCATTTCAGGGGTTAAAATGGTCTACAAAAAGTCTAATAAAGGGTTTAAAATGTTAAACTTAGTTTGCCAAGGCCACAAGCAAAGTCTTGATTCTGTGTCTTTTGTCCAACACACATCAGAGAAAACCAAGAACAGGATTTTTGTGACAGAACTGACAAAAAATACAATATTTTTATTTAAAACTTTTTTGTTTGAAAAGTGTCAAAGAAAATTAAACCAGTTTATTTGAATGGACTTCCTTTTCACCCACATTTTATTAAAGGTCTTGAATTTGCCATATTTGAGAAAAATTCAAACTTCTATTTCAATGAAGTTGGGACTCTGGGGCTCTGTGTAAAACGTAAATTAAAAAAAAGAATACAATGATTTGCAAATCCTTTTCGACCTATTTTCAATTGAATACACTACAAAGATAAAATATTTGATGTTCAAACTGAAAAAACTCATTGTTTTTCACAAATATTCTCTAGTTTAATTTGATGCCTGCAACAGGTGCCCAAAAATCTGGGACAGGGGAAACAAAAGACTGCGGAAGTTGAAGAGTGTTTGGAACATCCCACAGGTGAACAGGTTAATGTAAACAGGTGGGTGTCATGATTGGGTATAGGAGGAGCATCCCCGAAGGGCTCAGTTGTTCACAAGCAAGAATAGGGTGAGGTTCACCACTTTGAAATCATCAAAAGATTCAGAGAATCCAGAGAAATGTCTGCATGTAAGTGGCAAGGTTGGATACCAACATTGAATGCCTGTGACCTTCAATCCTTCAGGTAGCACTGTATTAAAAACCAGCATCATTCTGTAAAGGATATCACCAGGTGGGCTCAGGAACTCTTCAGAAAACCATCGTCAGCTAACACAGTTCATCTCTACATCTACAAGGTCAAGGTCAAACTCTACCATGCAAAGACAAAGCCAAATATCAACAACACTCAGAAACATCGCCGGCTTCCAGGCCAAAGCTCATCTGAGATGGACTGAGGCAAAGTGGAAAAGTCTGCTGTGGTCTGAGTCCACATTTCAGACTGTTTTTGGACATCATGGACGTGGTGTCCTCCAGGGCTGAAGAGGGAAAGGACCATCCAGACTGTTATCAGAGCAAAGGTCAAAAGACAGCTTCTGTGATGGTATGGGAGGGTGTTGGTGCCCATGGCATGGGTAACCTGCACATCTGTGAAGGCTCCATTAATGCTGAAAGGTACAAACAGGTTTTGGAGAAACATATGCTGCCATCCAAGTGACAGCTTTTTCAGGGACGTCCCTGCTTATTTCAGTGTCCACTGAAAATGTGTGGCACATTATAAAGCATAAAATATGACAACGGACCCCAGACTGTTGAGAAACTAAAGTTGTACATCAAGCAAGAATGGGAAAGAATTCCACCTACAAAGTAGAGCTGAACGATTTATCGTTTTTGGATCAAAATCACAATTTCAGACAACACAATCGTGATCGCCAAAGCCGCAGTTTTTTGCAGTGCTCCTGACTGACCCTGGATCTGTTGTGTCAACTATTCTAACATACTATTTTACAAATTTGGAGGCCATCTGCATTTATGGAAGTGCTGGTTTATGGAAGTGCTCTGTTTAGGAGTAGAAGTTGGAGTATCCCTTAGATTATGAAAACAGAGTATTTATCATCAATATTAGATGATGAATAATGTGTTATGTGCTTTTGAGCATTGATTTCCTTACTGTTGCCCATACTGTAAACATAGTGAATATTGCACTGAAGCTTGATTTGAAGAAAATCGTGAATGGAATTGAAATCGCAGTATCTGCCAGAAAAATCACAATTAGATCTTTTCCTGAAATCGTTCAGCCCTAGTACAAAGCTTCAAATATCAGCGTCTCCAGTCCACAAAGGCTTACTGAATGTTGATAGACAGAAAGGCGATGTAACACAGTGGTCAACATGCCCCTGTCCCAGCTTCTTTTGTAAGTGTTACAGGCATCAAATTCCAAATGAATTCAACATATTATAATTATTGTTATTAACTCATGGGTTGTGATATTTCAGGATTGATGTAGAATTCATGGTTTTCTGAGATTATAAATAAAATTTGGACAAGGCTTCAACTGGCTCTTTTGGCTGTTTGAACGGGACAGGGGGCTCCAGCTCGCGGGTTATCTCACAGAGTTTTGAGGCAAAGAATTCAGTGTGTCAGTCTGTCTTTGTTCCAACCCCTACATATTGTCATGGGTACGGGGTAACGACCTGAAGACTGAGATTGCAGACACAAGTCATCAAAATGAGATTTTTAGGAGGATGTTTGGGCTCAGACTATAGTGAAACAGAAACTTTAAAACTAGTAAACTAAGACTTTTGATGTGAAAGAGTTGCTTTTATCACCACTTGGTTGTCCTTAAAAGTAAACTGAAACAAAGTGAAGATGTGCCAGGACAACAAGATGAAATGTAAGCATCAAACTTGTCATTTTTAAAGTCTGATTCACCATGATCTATCTCAGCATGTTGGTGATTATCCATGTTGTCCCTTTGTTTGTTTGAACAATCAAACTGTGTGACAGCTGAACATAGCAGCACATTTCATTGATGACGGCATCACCATGTATGTAAAGTTTATTTATGTTGCTGTAATCGTCTTATGTTCAGCCAATCAGCTTTATCTTTCTTTAGATCATAGACAGAAGACTGTTGTCAGGTTTATTTATAGAAGCTCTTTTTCTACATGCAGGATTCATGTCACACTGAGATATTTTTGCTCATTCATGTAGAGGAAACACAACTCATACATCATGTATTGTTTGGTCTTTCATCTATTATGTATCAAATGCGGTTGCTAAAGTTGAGACAATGTGCTGATGCTGATTTAAATCTCCACAACAAGAATGCACACAAACATCGTATTCATAACAGAATAAGCCTCTTTAATAACAGTTTTCCTGTCTTATATCAAAGGGCCCAGTGATCGGCGGCTGGTACAAAGTTCTAGACCGACTCGTGGTTGGAGGAACAAAAAGTGCCGCCATGAAAAAGATGCTGGTGGACCAGGTGAGAGCAGCGTCTTCATCTGTTCTCCTACTTCCTTTAGTTTGTGCTGTCTATGTCTTTTTCTTTTTTTTTTTTTTTTTTACATATTTTATTAGTTTTAGCTAAACAACCACAGAACAAGACAGCACAGAATTTATCAGAATACGAACTAAAGAAGAGAGAAAAGAAAAAAAAACATACAGGGGTCAGAATAACAGCAACAACAGACAAAAAAATAGAGGGAGTCAAGTGTAATCCAATCTAAATCAACTACATGTCAAAGGGAGCACCAGGGGAGAGGAGAAAATAAAAAGGAGGGCGACTTTGTGAAGACAAAGTGTGGGTTTCCTCTCCGCAGTAAGCTTGAAAGATCATTAGGAAGATAATCTAAAAAGGGTTTCCAAATGTCATGAAAGATGTTGTCATTTCCCTTTAATTTAGCACTGATATTTTCCATGGGAAAAACTTTAAATATTCCTCTATATCATTGCGTGACTGAGGGAGGCCTATGTCGAGTCCGTTGAAACAGAATACATCGTCTTGCTAAAAGCAGTAGTTTTCTCTTTAATATAAACTGTATAGTTGATAAAGTGACCTGTTCTGTTGAGATGTATAAAAGAAGCAATACTGGATCTAATTTAACTGTAACATTAAGAATTGAGCCAAGCTCTTGAGTTATATTTTTCCAATACCTAAATATTAGGGGACATTGCCCCATACAATGATAGTAGGTTCCTACCTCGCCATCTTTGTCTTTAAAAAAAAATGCAAGGAAGTGAAACATGAAAAGCATGTGGGTGTTTCCGTCCTCCTCGGCCTCATTATTTGTGGCTAACAGAGCAGATAAGTCCCGACAACAAAAGCAACAATTTCCTCTCATCAGGCTGACAGACAGAGTAGATGTCAGATTGGGTCCAGAGCTGAAATTTCCTGGATGTAAAACCCAGCTGTTTTAATTTAAGCTTTAAGAATCTTAATCTAATATACTAAAATTAATCTCCTGCATCTACGCGTTGATATTCTTTAAAGATAATCATGATTTTGAAGTAAAGCTCAGAAGTTAAAAAGACACAGAGAATAAGACTAGATGTTCAACTTTTGCCTGATTAACCAATAACTCTTGGGTCAAAAAAATGTCTAAAAATAATCCATATTGTTCAGTTAGATTGTGTCACAGCAACCCAAAGCAAACTTGTGAAGCTGTGAGCAGTGAAAAGCATCTTTCTAACTCAAGTTTTAAGCCCATTTTGCATCATGAACTTACAAAGGTACAAAAAAAGCATACTATACAAATGTTCCTAAGAGTTACAACTCCGTAGACATTAGAGGGAAACAAAGAATCATCCATCCATCATCTTTACAGCTTATCCTTTTTGGGGGTTGCAGGGCTAGAGTCTGTCCTCAGCTGTAATTGGGCGAGAGGTGGGGTCCATCCTGGGCTGGTTACCTGCCAATCGCAGGGCGCACATACATAGACTAACAACCATACTAATCTAAGAATTGTTAACATTAACAAAGCTGATAAAGTTGATGCAAATAAAGCTATGAGCATGCAATGCAAACATGATTAGACTAATTAAAAGTGGATTTTGACCTGGAAAAAAAAATAAACAGCTAGAGTATTAGTTTGACTCCTGTCACTCTGCCCTCTGCTGTTTTTGGTTGTATCAAACTGCACGAGGACACATCACAGCTTTTTGTTCACTTCTACTGAAATATTTAGTGAAGCAAAGGGTCCACTCCTCCGCTCGAATGGCTCTGTGTCCACACTGCACGCTGCTCCGTCTGCCTGACTGATAACTGAGAGGCCATTTACTGAATTGAAACATTAAATGCAGCTGCAGCTTCTCTCGACGTCAGACCTGAATAAGTGAAGAAGTCAGGCGGATGTTTTTATGTAAGTTTCATGCATGAGGAGCACTTTTACTTCACTGTAAACAAACCAAACAGGGATCAGGGTCTGTCAAAAACAGAAGATAGAAAGTCTGTTTTAAAATAAGATATCTGCTAGTGCCCAGTTAGACTGAGGCTGGAGTGGTTAGTATTTCTTTAAAGATTGGAAGATTTTCAGGTAGCTCAAATTAGAAAATGTTTTGATCACCTCTCAATGCTTTTTCCTCTCTTCTACCTTTGAGTCAAGCCCCATCAGGACCTCACATGAACACAAGTTTTACACTTTTGTCCAAAAACAACATCAACATTAAATGTCTCATTGATAAAACCCCGAAGGAACACCCACACTAACATATAAGCTCATAAAGGAAACACTCAAAGTATGAATTAAGTGTTTTTTTCATTGTTTACAACTCAAAAGCGTAGAAGGTGTTCACACCCTCTTTCTAAGGACCTACAGCTCCACCAGGTTGATCATAATAACCAGATGTTAGTCTTACACTAGACTGTCTTCTCTTACAAGACCTTGAGAAAAAAGAAAATCAAGTTTCCTGTAGACCAGTATTGCACTGTTTGTTTACAGTAACAACATCACTAAACTCTCCTAGAATCATACATTTTTTTTGTTTAAATATTGTGTTGGGCTTGTGCCTCCAGTGTTAATTTTGACAGCACTTTTTAATTTAGTTTTAGTTTCAGTCTTTTGCTTAAAATATCTTTTTGTTTTAGTCATAATTTAGTCATCTAAATTGTTTTAATTTTAGTCTTATTCCAGTCGATAAAATTTCACAACATTTCAGTCGACAAAATCTACTGAAAATGTAGTCCACAAAAATATGAAGTGTACAGGGTAGGGCATTTTTTATGTTTCCTTGAATTTCTGAAGTCATGTTTTACACTTGGATAAAATCAAACATCTAATAACCCTTTATTGAATGCTAGTGAAGTTGGAATGTATAAATGAACAGAAACAAATTGAACTTTTGTTTGAAATGCAGTCACCTTTATTTAGGCTACCTGGCAGAGCATCTCAGTTACAATACCAGAACTGACAACAAACAGTGAACCTGAGTAGCTCTGATTGGATCACTCCCCAACTTATCCCACCACCACCAAGCTAAGGCAGCTGTGATTGGATGTCCCTCTTCACTCATCCAACCTTTCCACACAACCAAAGTAGCTGTGACTGGATATATTCCTAACTTGTCCCTACTTTCTACATGACCAAATTAGGTCTGACTGGATTAAGTCTCTGTCAAACAATTTAGTCTAGTTTTTATTCGTATGAAAATGTCAGTTAATTTCATTTTAGGTTTTGTCCATGTGCACTTGTTTTTTAGTTATAGAAAAAATGCACTGTGAAGTCCTCCATTGTTGCTCTTCGAAACTGGCACGACCCTCTCCCCCCAGCTCACATCCCCGTCCTCAAGTGGAGGTACAGCTGGTGGTGGAAAAGCGAACAAAATCAGGGTTTACCACTCCAAACTTTACTGAACTGTGCTAAACCAAACCAGACCACATGGTGGAAACTAAGCTTATAAGTTCCCTGAATTTATCTGGATGAGCTGCAAACAGCAGGGTATGATCAGAACTTACTCTGAAGACACCCCGAGTGTTTGTCCTCCTCAGTGCTTTAATCTACTGACAGGCAAACTACAGGGAGAGGATATGTGTGAACAAGCAAGTTTTAAGCACTTTTCATATTCACCCTGAAATGTACATTTTTGTGTAACCTCCACAGAAAGTTCTCTTACTTACTTATTTCACTTATTCCTCAGAGTACAAGTTCCTTGTAGTTTGCATGTCAGTCAGTGGAAGGGTTGGGAAGGAGAAATACAAGGGTTCCAGGAAGGTTTTTCCAGGATAAGGTTTGGATAAGAAACACCGCTGTTCCATATGTGAAAAGGGCTTGTGTAAGATTAAAAGTTTCTCCTCCCCCTCTGTATACAGTTGGGTTTTGCTCCGTGTTTCCTGGGAGCGTTTCTGTGCCTATCCGGTGCCCTGAACGGACTGACAGCAGAGGAAAACGTTGCTAAACTCAAAAGGGTAAGTTAGCCTGATTTTAGTTCTACATAACTAAAGTCACTTTTGAAACACATACATCTGAATTTCTCATTCCCTCACAGCGAATAGCCTCTCCTGACTTTTCTTCTCCTTTTAGTAAAGTTTTATTATTATTCCATTTTAACCTCCGCCAAAGGAGGTTATGTTTTTGCCAGAGTAATGATAAATCAATAAATCAGTGCACAGTGGAAAAAAAAACATCAAGATAAACTGTTATCAATGAAGCCACAAGAGATAAAACAAATGAAGCTAAAACAAAGACAAAACAATGAGAAATGATAAGCTAAAATGAAGAAGAAGTCATTTTTGATTGAAAATCAGAAATTGAATCATTTTAAAGCTGCAGTGCAGCGCTGTAATTAAAGTAGTCATCTTGCTTATACACATATTTTGATGAATTTTTCAGGGAATGCTGGTATGGCTAAAGAAAGAAGTGATTACATTTTGGTGGTGATTCAAATCTGGACGTGGTTTCAGGATTTATTTTCAAAGGATTTCTTGACATTGTGAGAAAGAGGTAAATAGTGTCAGAAATGCCTTTGTGAAGATTTGTGCTCTCGGGGCACTCTCAGTTTTTTTGTTTATTAGTTTGTGAACAGGATAACTCAGAAAGTTATTAATGAAATATGATAACATTTTCGGGTTGGTCAGAAATGTGCCAAGGATCAATGGATTTGATTTTGGGGGTGATCTGGATCACTGTCTGCATCCAGGAAAATCTTTTGCTTGTTACTTAAATCTGTAGAAAGACAGGACAGTAACAGTAACGAGAAGCACAGTGAATGGAAACTGTAAAATTCAGCATCATAGATCTATGTTTGGAATATTAGCTTCTCCTTTAAAGGCTCTAAACCATCAAACACATAACAAAAATAAAGCTACTACGAATCTGAAATCTTTCACCAAAAAGTTAAATGCAGGTTGGTAACAAAACAGAGCTGTGATCATTTTTATATATGTGTATGTTTTTTACATAGCTAATTTTTAATGGTTAAGGAAATTCATTTTTTGTCTTGTTTTTATACATTTATTGTATTTTCATGTGTCGTGCTCTATTTTTTTTATTTAAAATGTATTTTTAAAATTGTACATTTAAAAAACCCAACATGGGGCAAGAGTTAGAAATTAGCAATAGTTATAAACTCTATGTACAGCACGTCAGCTTCTTGTCTTGTACTGAAATTATGTTAAACTGCATGGTCCCTATTAAATAAATTCAATTTAATTCTTATATAGATAGAAGTCTATAAACTTTTAATAAAAGACATGAATATGAGCACCTTTGTTTTTATGTTTTTCAGGGTTATTCTAAATTGAGCTGCAGTGTTGCTCTCAAAGGGCTTTCTAGCTTAGTTTTAGTATGTAAGCAATCATCACACCTTGAAAAGAACATTATTAATCAACTTACATAAGATTTGAATGCAGGACTCTTGATTACAGGTCAGCATTTTCAGAGTTATATTAGTACTTTTGAATTTTAATACATTTCCCAGTTTTGAAAAAAGTGCAGATGCGTTGGTTTATTTGGCCAGAAAAACTCTCTTGAACTTGGGTTACATTTATCTCCTGTTGGAGTAAAGACGGAGTGATTGACCTCATCTGCCCTCTGCTCATTTTTCATTCATGAATGTGAGTAGATGAAGAGGTGGGGTGTGATATACTCGAGCCTGAGGAGTTAGTACAGTGTAATGAAATATGAATCTTAAACTAGGATCAAGTGAACATATTAAAACATAAATATTACACATATATATTCAATTGATCCAACAAGACATTTGTTTTAGTCGTGCACTTTCAAAGATTTAGACTAACATATGTATAGTACATTTATTAATGCCATCATGACTTTTTCAGGCATATAAAATCACTTTTCTGTCTTTGTAGATATGAAGTCAGTGCAGGACTTTTCTCCCTTCTGATTGGTTGAGACTTTTAGTTTCATATTTATACTGCAGACTTGACAAACCTGAGCTGTGTTTTTATGAATGAACACAGCCCAGGTGACTGAGAGGAAGTTAGTTTTTCATGTAGGTGCTGTATCTGACCTCAACAGTCATCTCCTCTTATTATTAGAAACTATTTCCTGTGATGGAGGGAGAGATGAGAGAGGAGGGGGAAGGGGCTGTGGAAATAGCCGGAGTGACTCATACCGTCGTATATAGACGTGTGTGTGTGTGTATTTGTATGCTTGGTCAGAGCTAACTGTCATCCTGTGCCAGCTGCTCAAACGTCGGTCGCCGCCTTGCTTACCCAACGTGCCGCTGGTCACCATCAATTATTTACAAACAGAGGCGCGCGCAGCTGAAAGGCCAACCTGGTAAATGTCAGAAAGGACAGAAAATAAATGACAAATGTTCTCATTACAACGAGGGCCGGCACACAGGGAGATGTGAGGCGAAAATTAATCGAGCCAGCGGCAGGTCCAATCAAGACTTTGCCCTTCTTGTTTAGCTCGTACTCACCTGGCTGCTCACTTTACCTGGAGCTCAGTGTCGGCATAGATACAAATGTATTTAATCTGATTGGATTCATGCTGTCATACTGATCAAATCTTAAGTTACTCTGTCTGATAAGAATTTACATCAGTGTTTAACCTTATATGGGCCGATGTTAGGATGAGATACTCACACACATAAAGGCCTCTTCTTTGGGAGTGTTTTCTCAGTAAACTCACCAAACTAGATCAGTCATGCCTTCATTTTCTCAAGACTGCATCTAAGCAACAATAGTGATGATTGTATTGAGCCTTATTTATGGCAATTAACAAAAAAATATTACAGACGTCTGAACCTTGGTGTCTTCAGTGGTAGTTACGGTCATGTTTGAGAGTTGGCAACCTGTGATAAGATACTAGGTGTTATTACTTCCAGGGGGCTGGGATAATAGTGTAAGTGGGACAGGGGTGCTGGTTTTGTGGAGTGGTAAGCAGCTAGGCACGACCCATTTACAGATTTCTGCCGGTCCAGGTTCGAATCCAACCTGTGGCCTGTTTACAGAGTGTCTTCCCTACTCGCTCCCCTATCCACTAGGCCTGTGCTCAAATTATCGATACGGCAAAATATCGTCACGCACTCTTTAAGGATACGTGTATTGATACAGATTCTACAGAATCGATAATGTCTCAAATGCTGTGACAGCTGTTGTTGATACTCTTTGGGTAATGTTAACAATGGCACAGCTCAAAGTAGAAGCCAAACTACATGATGAAGCACATGTTCCTAATTTGAACTTTTGTCTACCATCTTTGAAGACCTGAATTTAAGTTTCTTAAGTTGTAAAATCATTTAAAACCCTTCCTTTTTCTTATTCTTCTTGTAATAAACGTCAAAAGTTGTGGGAAATTCTGTTAATAGCATAGTCAGTGTTAACAATTTACATCTAAACATCCACTGTCTCACTCTCCTATCAATAAAAGCCGAAAAATGCCCAGAAAATAATCTGAGAAAAAAAAATTGAGTGGGGCTTCAGCCTTTAAATTGGGCCATAATTGCAGATGCTTTCAGGTGAATAAAGTCAAAACAAACTGCCTAAAATAAAAGTAAATTCAAGTTATGATAAAAACTTGTAGACTGAAATAGGACTGTTTATGTACGACTAAAATTGAAATCACAATTATTTTAGTTTATATTGTGATGATTAATCACCATTGCCGACTCATTTTACGCTGGTGCATCATGTTAATTTTTTGTAATTAAACTCTCTCAACATGGTGTAACCTAGAACATTTTGTGAGCATAAAGAAGTATTTAACATATATAAATGATATTATGTAAAACTGGTGAATAGAGAAAGATGAGATAATCTTTTTTTCAGTAATACCTTAATGTTGTTAACATTGTTTTAATAATTGTGGAAAGCTAGATGAAACAGGAAAACTCTCACAGATCTGTTTCACTAAAGTTTGGATACATCCTGACGTTTTCCCAGCACAGTCTAATTGAGCTGTGCATCTTCACCAGTCTTACGAGTCGATTTAATTGTGATTATTAAGTTAACGATATGATTCGATATCACAGTGAGTAGTATCCTCGATTTTCCAAATTACTGAACAAGGCTTCTTTTTAGATACAAATATATAAGAAGTCACATATATATAAACTCCTTCAATTAACTAAAATGGCTTTTAAGATCAACTGCAACAAAAATGCCTTTTTAGTGTAAACCAAAATAAATACATTTCATAGGTCTAGTCTTCCTGCAATTGTGTTTTTTTCTTCCTCCGAAACAAAATTGACGTTTCAGTCGAGCAGCAGCCTCTGCAAGATTAAATTATGTTTGACTGTCTCTGCAGCAATGTAGCTTCACCTACATCTGCATCATGATGCAACAATTAAAAGATTATTTTTGACACCCCTACAATCTGGCCATACCAAGCGTTAAGAAAGACAAAGCTTTACACTGCAAAAACTCAGATCTTAACAAGTTTATTTGTCTAATTTCAAGTCAAAAATATCCACATTACTTACTACAATGTCATATTCATTTGACAAGTCCATATGGATATTTTATTACAAGGAATAAAAAACAAAAATAAAGCACAGAATAGCTTGTAATTATCAGAAAATATCTGTCAATGAAAGAAGCTAAATTCAACTCCTTGAGGGTCTTAAAATCACAGTCCTAGTTTTGACTGAAATTGGGATTTGATTAACTTCCCAGCCCTAGATATAAGTTAGATTAAGATGGATAAAATGCTAAAAATAAGTCGAACCTTAAACTTCATCTACGTTTAGTGTAATACTCTTTTCCTAAAACCACAGTTTAGTTAATCTGTCATTAAAACCACCATCATTGAGGCAGATACTTTTTTTTTGTCCTCGCTCCTCACCTACAGAGAGACTATTAACCTTGACATCATCAGCGAGGGTTTAATTCTGACCTGTGCCCCTTCCTGCATGTCTTACTCCACCCTGACTGTCTCTCTCTTTATCCAACAAAGGCATGAAAAAAAAAACTGAAATAAAGATAACTCTCATCATTTCCAGCTAGAATGAGGCTGACATTGAACATAAATGTAAAGAACCTCGATAAAATCATCTGTAAAAGCAGTGAGAAATCTCTGAGTGTGGGAGGAAATATTTGACGCGTTTGTGACGCAGCGATCAAAGCGCAGCACAGTCTGACCTCAGGTGGCAGAGCAGCTTGTTTGGCCTTAATTAGAAAACCATCTCACCTTAAAAAAAAGGAAGGTTATGAGTGGAACATTGGATTTTATATGTCGGACATGTTGAAGTGACCTTTGAGTGGATGTCAAAGGGAAGTTTTAATGTGGTCAGAGAGTGTGTTAAAACCAGTAACACACGCACGTACACTAACAAACTCCTTTTTATTTACTACAGAGTCATTAAGTGCGACTGTCCCAACCTTTTGTTTTATTGTAAGAGCAAAACTAAACCATTAAAATGACACTAAACCAGATTACATTCCCATGTGCTCTTGAGCTTTTCCCTAAATGCATTTCTTTTCTGTGTATGAATATTCAGCTCTAATGAAATTCACCTGCATATTCTCAGTCCCGTGCTCCAAAATGAGCAGAATAAATAAAACCCACAGGGGGTTGATAGAGGCATCGATCATTACGATTACTCAACAGTCACTTGGCTAGCAGCTGATCTTGTTGGCTTTAAAACTTCCCTCCCTTCCCTTGTTTTTGGACAGAAACTCTCCACCAACTGGAGCCTGATCACATCATCATTTCTCACTTTGTCTCCCACTGGGAGTTCAAACTGTTACGTGGTGGGAAATGTTGGTGGGATGGACCTGAAACCATAGCAGGAAGTCAAAAGTTAAGAAGTTTCTTCACAGAGCAAACTAAACTATAAGCAACTTCTGATTTAAAGGGTTTAAATAAATTTTAAAGGATCACTTTAGACTAAAAGTAGAGGCAGGCTGTGTTTATTTCAGGCCTTAAAACTAGAGACACTGGAGAAGTTCCTTAATTTTCCTTCATGTGCCTTTGCTTTTGGAAAGAACAACAGAAGACCCCTTTTTCTCAAGAATTTGATTATTCTTTCCCATTTCAGACAGTGAATCAGTCACACTTTACAAAAGAGTAAGTCTAGACCAGTGGTTTTCAAACATTTTTTACTAAAGGTAGCCCTCCTGCAAAGTAACCACTTTAACATGTGTCCCAATGTTTTTCGTGGTCCAGACAAGTTCATATTTAATGCTTAATATAGTCAGGCAGAGAGCTGTATTACTTTTTAAATACGTATTCATCCAAAATGTGCAATAAATCATTTGAAACATGGTAAAACGCTAAAGATTCACAAACACATTTCATTAAATTTAGAGGACTTATAATCAGGAGAGAGAAGAACATTGTAGCCCCTGCCTTCTTGTCCTATTCACTGCAAAGAGTTGTTCCCTTTAAGGATTTATGGAGTTTGTTTAGTGTAATAGATTATTTTGCATCAGTGTAAGAGAATGAAGGCACCCAAAAAAGTTATATGTCGTAGCTGGTTGTTTTAATTCCCATTGCACACCTAGATCTGCCTCAAAGCACATCAGTGTGCCCCACAACACCATTCGAGAAACCATTGGGCTAGACTGTACTTGGCATTTATTTTGTTCTGATTATTTTTTATCATTTTATTTTGGAAATTTGAAAAATGCCAACAAGGCTGCCCAGACTATGAACTTGTTATATTTCTCTCTATATGGTTATAGAGGTAGTTATTATAACAGATTTCACAGCAGCAACATGATGGAGAGATTATTCAAGTATTAACAGCAACAGCTTCAGTGTTTATGAAATAGAGATGACTGATGTTGGTTATTTTAATAGATCTAGTCAAGCTACTATTAATTTATGTTCAATTTCAATAAAAGCAGTAATAGATATTAAACTAGAAAGCACTCAAGAGAGAGCAAACCTCTGCCAAGGTAGCTCACATGTTGCTGTTACATCTATAAACAATAGCTCCATGATAAAGTTTCCATCATAATATGATTCATGACCCTGAAAACCCACACCTAGCACTCAGAATCATGTTGATATCATTATTAGTATTCGTTTTTGCTCAGTTATTGAGCAAAAATGATTGTTCGCTAATGACAGTTATCTGGATCACCACCAAAATCTAATCATTTTTAAGGTGGTCCATTACAAACATCTCCTGAAAATTTCAGCAAAATCCATTCAGTAGTTTTTGGTTAATCTTGCTAACAAACAAACAAAGAAACATACATATGCCGGCAATACATAACCTCCTTCAGGGTTCCCACGCGTCCTGGGAAGCCTGGAAAATGAGGAAAAATATAAAATGTCCTGGAAAAGCTTGTTAGTGATCAAAAATCAAACATAGCAAATGAAATAAAAATGTTCTTGGTAACTAATGCACACTTAACCATAAAATATGAATAGATAAAATAATGCAAGTTAAGGAATAAAATATAAAAACTCAAAACAATGGTGACAAAAAGATATAATAAAAAATGGCAAAATAAAACGTAGGCTACTTACACAGTAAATCAACAAAATATATTTAGAAGAAATCAGAGTAAAAAGGGATTTAAAAAATAAGTATAAACTATAGATTTATAATAGTAAGACATTACATAAAAGCCAGACTAAAAAGATAGCTAGCAAACAATATTCATGCCCGAGAGTTAGAAAAAAATAAATATTAAGTTCAATATGATACAGTGGAGCTACCTCAAGATATTGGTCATCAACCTTTAATGCTGTTTTTTAGAAGGCTAGATTAACCTGAGAATTGCCCACACCAATATTGGAACTTCAGTTGGTTATGTGACATAAACAGGGGTGAAAACGTCCTGGAAAAGTCCTGGAAAATGATTCCTAGAAAAGAGTGGGAACCCTGTCCTTGGTGTAATTAGTGATGATGATATTTGTTCATGTGGAAGGAGGTAGTTGGAGTCAGGCGGGTCCACAGCAGCAGGTCATCCATGCCATTCAAAATGGTTAAAGTAATATATGAACTACGTCGTACTTTTATTGACTAATCATTCTGAAGTTGATATTAGCAACTGTAATCATAAAAGGAATAAATAAGAGGCTAAATATTAGCTGTTGTAGCAGTCAGAGCTATGTAGGTCCACAGCAGCAAGCCATCCACACGAACAATCCAGAGTCACCTCAAGGACTAATAGAAGAGTGTTTGGACTTTTCCCTTAGTTTCCTGTTCTTAGCCAACAGAAGTGGAACCTGGTGTGGTTTTCTGCTGCTGTAGCCCATCTGCTTCAAGATTTGATGAGTGGTTGTTTGTGTTTCTATTGCCTTTCTATCATCTTTAAACCATCCTCCTATGACATCGTGCATCAGGAAAGGATTCTGTGCCTTAAGACCTGTTGCTTACTGGATATTTTCTCTTTTTCAGACCATTCTAGGAAAAAAAATTCCAGTAGATCAGCAGTTCAGTTTCATGGTCTGGGCCGTGACATTAATAAACAATAATATTGATCTGATTGCCTTTTTATTTTCTGTGCAGTGTCAGGTTTCCACTAAAATAGGACACGTAAGCCCCAGTGTTCAGAGACATGGACACACAAGAATAAAAAGCCAAAAAAACAAGCCCTGAGGTCTGACAGTCACTGAATATTTTCTCATTTTTCTTTTCAGACTGTTCTCTGTGAGCTCTCAAGATGGTTGTGTGGGAAAATCCCTGTAGCTCAGCAGTTTCTAAAATACTTAGATCAGCCTGTCCAGCACCAACAACCATGCCACGTTCAAAGTCACTTAAATCACCTTTTCTTCTCCATTCTGATGTCAGTCTGAACTTCAGCAGGTCATCTTCACCATGTCTGTGTCCCTAAATGCACTGAGTTGCTGCCGTCTGATTGGCTGATGATGTATTTGTGGCTGTGCCTACCTGTGTCTCACTCTTAATGATGCCAGTAAAATAACCTTCAAACCCTTTTTTTCTTAACAGGACTACACTGACGCTCTGATCTCCAACTATTATGTAAGTTCACCGTTTCCTTAACTCGTGCTTGTCAGCGAGATATTTCTAATCGTCTGTGCATCATCAGTCATCAACTGTTTTTGTTTCAGCTGTGGCCTCCTGTGCAGATCGCCAACTTTTACTTCATTCCTCTGCACCACAGGTGAGAGTTAGAGCTTCATTTATGAAGAGATGGTCTTCAGCATTGATCCCATGTTAGGTTTGTGTAAGCCTTCTTTAAAGAGAACCAAATTTAATCGCTCCAATGATTAAACTAGTGTGGAAGAAGACCAATATGGGACAGGAGAGGGGAGCTTTTGTGCCAGGGTGTGTACGGGACAATCAATCAATTAAAAAATTCTTTACATTAGATTAGATAAAGCTATATCAATCTCTTAGGAAGACTCCCTCAGGGAATTAAGATTCCAGAAGCAGCATTATATAGCAGATAAAAAGATATATAAATAAGATAGATATAACTAAAAATGTGGCTACTGCTCCTCACATCCTCAGTCTTCCTGTTACTCCTCCTCCCCCTGAGTGAGAAGTTTGTCTGAGAGTCCCTTTATAGCACCCCGATCAGGTTGGTCATTGGTCAACTAGTGTCTCAGCTTAAAACTTTACAAGAAGGATCTGCCTCATGGAAGTCATGAATTCTGGAGTGTTTGACTTTCTTTGTTGGGTGAGAGGGAGACCACAAACATAAAACAAATGGAGACTATGCTACAGAAAACTTATAGTGCCTCGATTAACAAAAGCTGATCAGTATTGGACATTATTCGTTAAAAGTACATCACCAGCTGATCCAAATTAAAGCCTGGAGTCAAGGATTTGATCACCTGTGGTTTAAACTCATGCTCACCTTCAGGATGTCAACCAATTAATCATCTACTCGTCTGGGTGCTGGTTTGGCAGAGTGGCAAACAACCAGGCACGACCCATATCCACTGTCACTCTCTCCTCACAACAAAGGCACCAAATGCCCCAAAAAATAATAATAAAAAAACTTTGTCCACTCATCCTCTGAAAGAAGCTGTGACAGAATCCCCAGAGCTTTGTTTTCAGTCCTTTTAGTCAAAAATATGAATCGAGTGTTA
Source organism: Cetoscarus ocellatus (assembly GCA_037902135.1). NCBI lineage: Eukaryota > Metazoa > Chordata > Actinopteri > Labriformes > Labridae > Cetoscarus > Cetoscarus ocellatus. The sequence goes on along the minus strand of JBAMNC010001698.1, from coordinate 20,073 downwards.
AAGTCTGTGTTAAAGTTCAGGCTTGGACCAACAGAATAAAAGCCACTTGGCTAAGCTAACAACATATGCACTTAGTGTCTGTGATGTGTTTAAGGTCCAGTTAGTGGCATTATGGTGTGTCTATGTTGGCTCTGTAAAACCAGTATTTGATGAAAGTAAGTTTAAATGTCATTTCAAGAGATTAAAATCGTTTTTTTGATGAAACCTTGAATAAAGAATGTTCAGTGGGGGTAAGTTATCGTAATCTTAATACTATGAAATAATCAAATCTTCTTAAACATATTGTCCTTATTCAGACAGTTATTCACATTGGATAGAATTTTTCTTAGTCTGTCAATTATTTTGTTAATTCACATGAATAACTTCTCAAGAGTTTTTTGTCGTCCTCTGGTGAGCGAACACTCAACCAGATGTGTTGACTGAACATGACACATGACTGGTGTCTGCGGATTTCACCCACAGCTGATTGGTGATCAATATCGGCCACAAAAAGCCCTGATCAGGGCATCCCTCCATAAAATATAAATCCTTTATTTATTTAGTTTTGTTTTTTATGTATTTATTTATTTTGCAAAATTATGAAGCACACAAAAGACAGCGATAACAAATTATATGTAGTGCAGGGAAAACCTCCACCAGTGTTAATTTTGACAGCACTTTTCAATTCAGTTTTAGTCTTTTGCCTGAAATATCTTTTCATTTTAGTCATAATTTAGTCATCTAAATTGTTTTAATTTTGGTCTAGTTTTAGTTGATGAAATTTCACAACACTTTAGTCGATGAAATCTTTTGTAAATATGAAGTGTAAAGTCTAAGGCATTCCTGCAATTTCTAAAGTCGTGTTTTACACTTGGATAAAATCAAACATCTGATAACCTTTTACTGAATGATAGTAAAGTTTGAATGTATAAATGAACAGAGACAAATTGAACTTTTGTGTGAAATGCAGTCACCTTTATTTAGGCCACCTGGCAGATCATCTCAGTTACAATACCAGAACTGACACCAAACAGTGAACCTGCTCTACATGAATATATCAATTCATAAAGAGAGGAGCTCTGATTGGATCGCTCCACAACTTATCCCACCACCACCAAGCTAAGGCAGCTGTGATTGGATGTCTCTCTTAACTCATCCAACCTTTCCACACAACCAAAGTAGCTGTGATTGGATATATTCCTAACTTGTCCCTACTTTCTACATGACCAAATTAGGTCTGATTGCATTAAGTCTCTGTCAAACATTTTAGTCTAGTTTTTATTTTTGATGAAAATGTCAGTTAATTTAGTTTAAGTTTTTTTCCATGTGCACTTGTTTTTATTAGTTACTGTCTAGTTTCATCAGGGGCAAAACGGTTGTTAACAAAAACTATGACAAAAATAATTAGTCAACAAAATTAACACTGGCCTCCACTTAAGTTACTCACAAGTTTTGACAGCTTGTTACAAAATACATACAACAATTACAAAAAATAAAAAAATAAAAGGACAGATTAACAAAAAAGATGTTAGTATGGTGTGTTTGATCATGTGTGAGTCCTATGAGGGATTGTATTGCCAATGACTTCAGAGATAATGACAAAAAACAAAAACAAAAAAAATAATGAAATAATAATAATAATAAAATGTACACATAAATGACATGGAAGAAAAAACTATTTCAAAACAGTAATGAAATGATTCTTTAAACATCTTTCATTGTCAAGGAACATTTCTTTAGCAGGTGGGAAAAGCCATCTCTATATCTGAATGAAAATTGACCTCTGCAAGCAAGAATTGTGGAGGATTAATTTTCAGTATGAAACAAAGTTATGATCTGACTGTGTAAAGGCCAGCAGAGAAGGCCTCGCTGACCCTGACCCACCGCTGTCAGAGGAGACCCTCCCTCCAAACCAGCCGTGCAGTGAGTGCAGCAGCAGAAAACAGCTGACGCCACAGGGAGTTTGGTCAGGATGCAGGGCACTAAAACGCTGAACGACATCAGTTTGTATTAAAATGAGTGCTGCTGGCACAAAGAAGCCCTCCATGGACCTTAATGCAGCTGAATTTGAGGCGTAAAGACTGAGATTTGTGTGTTTCCAGCATGAATGTAGGTCATACGTATGGACTGTTGTTCAAATCCTGTCAGACACTCTTCTGAGTCCGTCTCCTCCTCCTGCAGGTTGGCCGTGGTCCAGATCGTTGCTGTTGGTTGGAACTCCTACCTGACCTGGAAGGCCAATAAGATGTGAGGAGGATCGCAGGACCGGCCTGTGTTTGTGATGATGATGATGATGATGATGATGGTGATGGTGATGGTGGTGGTTTACACTCATTTGTGGTGTGTGTTGGGCCTGGTCCGTTCCAGTCTAACTCTGCTGATATTTCCAACGTGTCAAACTGTGACTGAGTCACCTTTAAAGGTCGGGAGAAAACGCTCGTCTACGCTGAGTGACAAATTCACACTTGAAAGTCAAACTTGAATTTCAGGAACGTCTGTGAAAGTTCGTTATTTATGGAAATGGGATTTGGAGACGGCGTTGCACTGAAGCCACACATACGCACAGACACACACTCACATGTTCACACCTTCATGTCGATAATGAGACTTTATTCCTCTGATGTTTGTCACACACTCAAAATAATTGTTAGAGACCAGGATAACATGATTTTACATAGTTACCTCAGCAGTTCATCTTTAAATGTTATGTTTTGAATTTTTAATATCATGTTTGTTAACCAGCATCATCTTTTTTAGTTTTAATTCTGGAGCTTTTCTGTCACCATTGTCCAGATCTTGAATAACAACCATCATAAAGAGGCAGGAGTCGCCTGGTTTAGATTTCTTTCAGTGTACAGAGCTCAACAAATTTATTAGACCACCACTCAGTGTAAGGTTTATGCCACAGCTGCACTCAATTAACAGCACTGATAATTACAATGATCACTTATCATGTTTCTTTCATAGTTAATACACCGGTATGTAGAAGCTCTTTAACTGGAATGGAATTTTTAGTGCTAGAATATCATTACTATTGTAATCTTTGAATTGTCAGATTTACTGTTTTACAAAAAAAATCTGTTTACTTACATTCCTGAACAGAAAAAAACAGTTTTAGTGGTTTATACCACTGCTGCACTAAATTAACAGCACTGATAACTACAATAATCATTTATCATGTTTCTGAATAGTATTTTTAATACTGGGATATAATTACTATAGTTGTCCTTGCATTTTCAGATTTACTGTTTTACAAAAACATCTGAAGAAGATGTTGAATTATAGATATTTACTTGCATTTCTGAACAGAAAAAATAGTTTAAGTGTTTTGAATGTTGTGCTTGATTAATTTCTGACTTCTCGGAGAAGCTCAGTGAGTGACTCAGATTTGGGTATAAAAGTATGAATTCAGTGTCCAAAAACAAAAACATATTTAGTTTAAACACATTTTTAAAGATTTCTAGAAATTTGTTGAGTTATTGATTTTATAACAGGTGGTCTGGTCCTTTTTTAAGCGCTGTGTGCACTCAAAGGCAGTCACTTCTGACATTTTTCCATAAATTGTCTGTCAGGAGGAGATGGTGGGTCTTAAGGTTGGATTAGTTTAAAGCCACTGCCTAGTAGAAGTTCATGTCCTCATTTATTGATAAGACACGGTGACCTTCTCAAGTCTCTGCTGGTTTGTCTGCAGCCATCCTCGGACAGTGGAGACATTCAGACTCTAAAGCTTCAGCTCCTGAGCTTTACTGTCTCTATTCACAAAACTATAAGAGGTTTATTGTACGGTTTTTCTGACACTTTCTTGCAATGTTATAAAAGATCATTTAAAAAAATTCCTGGATCTGCATCTGGATTCAGATTCACCAAGTTTTCAAGTTATCGCACTAAAAGCCAAACAAAAAGACAAACACTGGACAAAACATAAACACCTTGGTGGAGGTAAAAATTAAGCAACAATAACAAAGTGTAAATTTCTGCCAGGGTGGTTTAGTTCCTTCAGTTTTGTTTTAAATACTTTTATTAGATCGAATATAAACAGAAAATGAACCTAGAACATGTCAATATAAGTGACAATGACATTACAAATTATATGTATGTGATACTTTTCTGTATAATGCATAAAAAATAAAAAAATCAGAAAAGGACTTTTGTTCAAGTTATAATCAGCACAAATCCACATCTTAGCTGATTCCTCAAAGACATAGAATAAAAGCAAACAAAACCAGACATAAAACAGTACAGGGAACACAAATCTCATATTTAATCCTTTTCTTGAGGTTTCACTTATTTTACTTTTCTTCCAAACCCTATTTTTCAAGTATTTTTATGATTGCATTAGTTCATTCTTCTTTCTCCATCGCAACTCAAAAGTGTCACTTAGGTTTCTTATCCTATGTGTAACTCTTGTTTCCTACAGTTTGAGTATTAATGCTCAAAAAAATATACGGTGCCTGAGTCCAGCTCCATATTTACCCTCATGTTTTGATATTCTCTCTCTTAATTCTTTCATATTGCACTTTCCCTGACAAACAGTCAAATCCGTGTCTGGAGTTTGAGAAAATAACACACCAGGCATCCAAATGTCTCCATGCACTGACAATCATCTGTAAGAATTCTCTGTCTTTCCACTGTGAATTTAATATTTTCACTAAAAAGTCAGCCTTTTTATCAAATAGATGGCATCTCTGTCTGGTATAAAATCTAATAAAGTTTCTTACCAGCTGATGTCAGTGGTGAGTTTGACCTCCAGCTCTTGTCGTCTCTGCCCGGGTGGGGTTTGTTTGGTGGGGATGCGGAGGCTGCTGAGCCGGGCTGTCACCCAAATAACTGCACACATTTGTTTCCCACACAAACACACTCGGCTGATCCGCGGGGAAAACAAGCAGAAACCGTCTGATGAAACGCTGAAAATCTTCCAAATAGTCTCTTCACCCCGAGGGGAACGAGCCGAAACGCAGGAAACTGGAACCGTTTTTTGATTCAGCACCGAGCTGTTCTGATTGTTAAACCCAGGTTAATTAAATAAAGGTACATTACACAGATTTGTTTACACTGTAACCTGAACGTGAGGCTTGATGGAGCTGACAGCTATATGAACTAAAGGGTTCCTTATTTGCCCAACAACAGAGATAAACAAGAGGAAGTCAGCTCATGATACAAACAACCCAACACAGAGATGATGATATAATTCACTCACAAAAATATCACTTTTTTGAGCCAGTCTATGAATACTTTTTTAATCCCCTTAAAAACAGTTAAAAAAGTATTTGCAGTATGATTAAAAAAATTAGACTTTTTTTCTACAAATAAAGAGAAAGCTGTTTGTGTAACAGCGTCCCAGACATGTCGGTGATCATTAGCAAAATCAGTTTTGGTCCAGCTTGATTTTTTTACTGTGTTACATTAAAAACACTGAGCACTTTAGGCTCCAAAAGTGGAAACAACAAAAATGTCTCACGAGCGGTATAGATAATGTGTGGCAGAGATGTGGAAAGAGAGAGTGGCGTCATTGAGGGGTCAGAACACGGGAGGGTCATGTGGTCCATGTAGCATACAAATCGTTCCAAACAATTAAATGAACTGCTTAGCCGCAATTTCTAGTAATTACTTACCAATATTTTCAGTTTTTTAAATTCATATATTGATATAGATAAATTCAAATGTGATCCATATTCTATGCACAACTGTAGGAAAATTATTATTGGGATAATGATTTTAAAATTGCTTAAATTTCCTCTGAAAAGGAATAATGTGGACAGTAAACTAGCTTTACTTACATTCTTGACCAGCAAACATTGCTAGGCACTGTAACGTTACTAAATTTCCTTATTTATAACATCAGAGTTGGTAATTTGGAAAATTACTGACTTGTTTTGATTAAACATTTCAGACGAAGACAGAAGAAGCCTGTGTGATCCTCCTGAGTAGGAAAACACGTTCAGATGTTTCAAGGACAATGTCTGTGCTGTTACTAGGCTTTATTTACTTCAAGCATGTAGGATATTCTGTCTTGTGAAGTATAAAATATCTAATTTTATCATATCTATCTACTGTATATATATATATAAATGAAAATGACAGCCAGTGACTGAAAAAAGTAGGGAGGACAGGAGGAAAACCATCCCACAGCATTCGTTATTTTTTACTGGTCGACTACTTATCCATACTTTCTTATATTCAGCGAAAATTAAGCAATAAAACAGTGGCTTAGATGATTTCTTAAAAACATTTTATTCAACCCTGATTAAGATTAACCACACAGGTCTAATGCAAAAGAGTTTTTATCAAGGATGTAAAATATAACAAGAAGCAGACCAGTGACCACATTAAAACTAATATTTTGTTTAAAATTGATGAGCTATCGTGCTTTAAGTTACATCATTAATTTGATTCAAATGTGCTTGTAAAATGGTCATCATTAAAATGTCAACTGTAGCTTCCTACACGTAAATGGACCTTTGATAAACGCGAGGACCATACCTTCCCCATAGGAATCCTATTGCCTCGGTCCCATTGTTTTGAACTATTGAGGCTCCCATGATCCACCATTGCTGTTAAATAGTTAGCCCATTGGCGTCTACAGAGTTGACGTAACTCTCTCTTTCCACAGCTCTGATGTGTGGTATTAAAATGAGAAGTGGTTCCATCTCCTGGATAATAGTAAAACAACAAATTTAAAGCCTGCTCTGTAAATTAAAAGCATATGAAGAGACATTACTAGCTCTTTTAATGCTGCAGGGGTCACATGATTAAAAGGTTTCAGTTATAATGTGTTCAAATGTGGACATTTTTGATAACAGAGCTTTAGAGGCCTATTATGACGGCAAGAGTTCAAACTGAGGAGGGAAGTTTAAAAGTAGGAAGAAATTAAATCACAAATTTGTCAAAGAAGAAGTTTCACATGGATTATCAGTGGTAATGAAACACCCATATCGTCAAAAGGAAAGATTTGGAGTCAAAAAAAAGTTCTTGTGTTTGCAAAACTGAGAATAAAAACAGACGCACACACTGATGCATAATAGAGTAGGTCTGCATGGAAGGGAGTTTCTTGATGTGAAAGTCGAGCACAAAATCTGGAGAAAGTCCCACATTAAACACACGAGAACAAAGCTTACAAGAAATCTGCAGACCTGGGAAGAACAGGAAGTGTTTGGATGATTAAGCACTTCAGACTTTGTTTTGTTTTACCTGGGTTTCTATAATAATGCAGACAAAATAACAAAATACAAGACGTCGAAGCTACATCATCAGAGAGAGACAGGCAAATATATTTTTCATAAATAAATAAAGCATGGACTTATCTTTTCTCTGTTTTAAGACTATCACTGATTTTACCAATAAATCCTCAGTTATATCTTTGGTTTTACTAAGTGTGTATCCTCAGATTTAGATTATGTCTGTTGTCTAATGGAGGACAAAACAATAAAGTCATCTAATTCAAAGATTTAAACATTAAACAACACATTACAGCAGCTCTCACTCACCAGGCATACCTGTGCAACTGCTTCACCGAAAAAGCTTATCAGCCAATCATATGACACCTGGCAAATGCATTCAGGTAGGTAGACATGGTCAGAACAACCTGCTGAATCTAAACTGAGCATCACAGAGGGGATTTAAGAAGCTTTGAATCAGTGTTAATTTTGTTGGTTAATTATTTTCGTCAGTTTTTGTCAACAACCTTTTTTCCCCTAAAAAAAACTAGACAGTAACTCATAAAAACAAGTGCACATGGACACAAACTAAAACTAAACTGACATTTTCATCAACAAATAAAAACTAGATTGAAATGTTTTACAGAGACTTAATCCAATCAGACCTAATTTGGTCATGTAGAAAGTAGGGACAAGTTAGGAATATATCCAATCACAGCTACTTTGGTTGTGTGGAAAGGTTGGATGAGTTAAGAGGGTCATCCAATCACAGCTGCCTTAGCTTGGTGGTGGTGGGATAAGTTGTGGAGCGATCCAATCAGAGCTCCTCTCTTTATGAATTGATATATTCATGTAGAGCAGGTTCACTGTTTCTTGTCAGTTCTGGTATTGTAACTGAGATGCTCTGCCAGGTAGCCTAAATAAAGGTGACTGCATTTCACACAAAAGTTCAATTTGTTTCTGTTCATTTATACATTCAGACTTTACTAGCATTCAATAAAGGGTTATTAGATGTTTGATTTTATCCAAGTGTAAAACATGACTTCAGAAATTCAAGGAAACATAAAAAATGCCTTAGACTTTACACTTCATATTTTAGTTGACTGAATTTACAGTAGATTTCACCGACTACAAAGTGAATTGTCATCAACTAAAACTAGACTAAAATTAAACAATTTAGATGACTAAATTATGACTAGAAGTAAAAGATATTTTAGGAAAAAGACTAAAACTAAAGTAAAAGTGCCTACTTTAGTGGCCTCCAGAGTCATCAGACCTCAATCCAGTGGAGCACCTTTGGGATGTGTTGAAACTGAAGATCTGCATCGTGGCACATCATGGATATGCAGCCGTCAAATCTGCAGCAACAGTGTGATGCTTTCACGTCAACACGGACCGAAATCTCTGAGGTTGTTTCCAGCACCCTGTTGAATCTCTCATGAAGAATTAAAGTGGCTCTGAAGACATTAGGTCCAATCTGTACCTAATAAAGAGGCCAGTGAGTTTATATCGATATCACCCGTGAAGTTGGTCTAGAGCTCATTCTGAAATGAACATTTTATTTGAGTAATATATAAAGTGCATTGTGTAGGAGCTGTGAAAGAGCAGCCAGAGTCTAAATGCCTTTTAGTAAAAGAAGTGAACTGAAGACAAATGAGACCTGAAGTCCTCAAGTTCACCCACAGGAGCCCTAAGGTGTAAAATAATGTAATATAATGTAAAATAATGTAGTATAATGTGTAATAATGTAATATAATATAAAATAATATAATGTAAAACAATGTAAAAAAAAAAAAAGTTATATAATGCTAATCAGCTTCAAACAGAAACACTCAATGTTTGTTAGTTTTGTGAGCGCTGATCTTTGTGTTTTGTTTTTTTTAATCTAAAGGTAGATGAGCTGTCTCTGTCCATTTTCTGCTGCACGAAGGGGCCCATCCAGTGGTAGCCAGCCTGATTGACCACCCCAAAATCTTTACAGTGATTGACTGGAGCTCATCAAACCAGTAATGCTGTGACATAGGCTGTGTTTCTTTTATTATTTAAGCTTTTTCAGTCATTAAGTCTGTTTTAACCCACAGGAGATCTGTTTTCTAATGCACTTTTAAAGGGATCCAGTCATTTCTAAATGTTCTCCAAAAAGTTTGGACACCCATGATCACGACAATCAGTGATAACAGGCTGGAGTGTTACGGTGCATTCCCACATTTCAGCTGATATAAGGGATTTTTATGGTCAATATGAGTGATCAATACATCAGCTGTACATATTGGCATAAATGTCCATGTTTAGTCACCATATTTTTGTTTTTATTTATTTATACTTTTGTTTACATCTATCTTTTTACATATCTTTTCATCTGTTATACTGTTTTCTAAAGGGATTAATAAAGTTCTACCTAATCTAATCTTCAGAAACAGATACTTAAGATTTTAAGCAAACATCTGCTGATCCTAATATCATACTGATAACATAGTGCATCCCTAAATTTTCCACTCTTGGTCCCTTTCTGCACTGTTTGAAAAGCACAGATTGGTTCGACCCATCCATCCATCATCTACACCACTGGAGCCTATCCCAGCTGACATTGGGCAAGTTACCAGCCAATCACAGGGCCACAATGAGAGACGGACAACCATTCACACTCACATTCATACCTCAGGGCAATTTAGAGTCACCAATTATCCTACTGACATGTTTTTGGTCTGTTAGAGGAAGCTGGAGTGCCCAGAGAGAACCTACACATGTACGGGAAGAACATGCAAACTCCACACAGAAAGGCCCTGCCCGACCCGGGGATCGAACCGGTGACCTTCTTGCTGCGAGGCACTTGCACCACCTGCTGCACCACTCTGCTGCACTTCTTAGGCAAAGCCTAAGAATTTGATGTGTCGTCAGATCTTCTGTGTGAAATTACTGGGAGCAGTTTGTGTGAAAGACTTTCAACATCTTCAGCACTTCGGACAGCTCCAGGACTCTTTAGGCATTTGTCCTCTTTCTTTGTTTAAACGTTCATTCACTGGATGAATTCATGACAATAACGAGGTCACATACTGTCATACAGATCAGTAGGTCACAGTGAACCTTTAATTAAACCAAACTGATCAGTATTTATCAATGATCTGAAGTGTTTCCTCTTGACCTTAGACTTTTAAACTTATCAGAAAAGCCAGCTATGTAATTGGTTGCCACCTAGACCTGTTTGTGGTGGTGGCAGAGAGGAGGACACCGAACAAACTGTTAAACATAATGGATAATCTGGACCACCCTCTGCACCACCTGCTGGAGAGACAGCGGAGCCCCTTCTCCATCAGACGGGTGCAGCTCCACTGTCTTAAGGACAGATTTAGGAGATCCTTCCCTCCAAAAGTCATAAGTCTGTACAACAGCTCACCGCTGTCAGGCAGAGAAGTTTCACTCTGTTCAATAATGATGGTAAAAGCTGAACTTTGACCCCTGCGACTTAATCAGCCCTGTATATATAAGTGTTAGTCAGTTCGTCAGTAGTGGACTCCTATTGATTGACTCCCTTTTCCTCCAGTCCAGCTGCTGCAATACCATAATTTCCCAGTTTAGGATCAATAATCTATTATCTAATCTATTGTCTATCTATTTTTTCTATCCATCTGTCTTTCTATCTATCTATCTATCTATCTATCTATCTATCTATCTATCTATCTATCTATCTATCTATCTATCTATCTATCTATCTATCTATCTATCTATCCCTCTGTCTATCTACTTATCTATCTATCTATCTGTCTGTCTGTCTATCTGTCTAACTACTTATCTATCTATCCATCTATCTACTTACTAGATAGATGGATAGATCTATCTATCTATCTATCTATCTATCTACTAATCTATCTATCTGTCTGTCTGTCTTTCCATCTATCTGTCCATCTAACTACTTATCTATCTATCTATCCATCTATCTATCTGTCTGTCTGTCTTTCTTCCTATTCATCTGTCTGTCTATCTACTTTTCTTTCTATCTGTCTTTCCTTCTATCTATCTATCTATCTATCTATCTATCTATCTATCTATCTATCTATCTGTCTGTCTGTCTTTCTTCCTATTTATCTGTCTGTCTATCTACTTTTCTATCCATCTGTCTTTCCTTCTATCTATCTATCTATCTCCACTTTTTGAGCCCTGGGTTGAACAGAGCCAGTTTAATCACTTCCTGGCCTCTTTATGGAGTTATAGAATTCCACCTATGTGAGACAGTTGCTGAAATGAGAACATTTATTGATGATCCCTTAAAACCCGAAGAACCTTAGCCTTCCCAATGATCCCCAAATCCTCCCTGTCACTCCAGGAGGTCACCAACTAACTCACCCTCAAATAAAAGATTAGATTAATAAAATATATGTTTTCTAATGGAGTGTGACAGCGTCCCCAGCTGTCCCTCAGGACAATGCTGCCTTGTTGTCTTGATAGTTGTCCTCTTTCCAAACAGATCAGTGTGCTCACATTGACGTCAAAGCTGCAGCCTGGATGTATAAAACCCTCCATCCTCTCCACTCTGAGCGCTCATCGGGACTTTTCCACAATCTGATCCCACCTCAGACCTGAGAGTTCAGCTGCAGCACCTGCGGACTACAAAGTGAGTATCACCGAATAATCGCTGCCTCTTTATTGATACTTGCAGAGCCACTTTTGGGTTCATTTGGCAAAGTTTTCCCACTGTTTATTCTCGTTATATTTTATTTAGGTCTTTTTTGTTATTCTTGTGCAGCCTTTAATCAGTCACTTTTTGTCCAGATTACATGTTCTACAGTCTTGTCAAGTCTCCGTTGAAGTTTACTGGAATTTTAAATGCAGATGATTTTCGTGTGTAATAGTAAGCTTAAAGTAGTATTTCCTGTTTAGTTTTAATATCAGCTCTCAAAATATATGCGACATCTTTGCCAAACGCGTGCGTAAAAGTCAGGATCAATACAAAAGTGGCACTGGCATATAAAATCTGCCTCTTTGATTCCCACTTTTGTAACCTTCTTTAGCTCCTTTCATCTTTTAAGCCTCCTGTAGCTGGTTCATTTTGTCATTACTGTGTGTTCTCCAGTCTAGATTAGGCTTACAAATTAGGAAAATGCCCATTGTTTAGTTTTCGGTGCATGACCCCATCTTTCAACTTTGATTGACTTTGTGGTTTTCAAAATTTGACTAGTAACTGTCAAAAAAAACGATCGCTTCATGATTACCAATGTCGTGCGTAAAAGTCCCCGAAAGATTGGAATCAAACTTGTTGGCAAATGCGTTTTTGAAAGAAATATCTCTCGATGTGAAATCTTAAATTGTGACAGAACTTTACCATTCATCCTTCACCAGTTTACCTTCTAACGCTGTGAGATAAGTCTGGATCCGTTATTTTGATGGCTTTTACGCACGACACTGGTCATGATGTCGCGATTATTTTAAAGACTGTATCAAAAAGGTATCCTACTTTCTTGATTATTGATGGGCCCTGGAATTACTCATCTTTCGCCCCCTCATGGCATAAAACAGGTTGACCTATTTTGGATGAGTTGTGCGTAAAATGGAGCTGTTAAATCCCCGGCAACTGTCGTGCGTAAATTCCGATGAAAAAAAAGAAGATCTGAATCAGGCTTGTTGGCATGTTCGTTTGTACAGAGTTGGCTATAGGGACGTTACACAATGTTTTGTTCAAGAGCATCCTAAAGGAACATGAAGTTTAGAAACTATGAGTTAAAAAATGTTTCTTGCTTATATAAAACCGATTCACTTTATTGGCGATCAGCTGTGCGTAAAAAGGAAACGATACTTTCCCACCACTTAAAACAAAAAAAGTGTTTGGTGTGGTTTGATTGGATCTTTTTTATAATTATGCCTTTAAAGATGATTTCATTGGATACCTGTGGGGAGATCATGAGCAAATACACATGTAATATCTGCAGGTAATAAAAAGAATCCTTACATTAACTCATTTTAATATAAAACTCACAATCATCGGTTGTGTGTTTTTCCTCCTAATGCATCCTTAAACTAAAATTAAGGTACAGAAACGAATTTAAATCCTCATGCTTATCTTCAGTTTTTAGTTTTTATTCGATATTACCCACAAATAGACAGCTGTCAATTAAATATTCCCATTCAAAGTCAGGTCAGTGAGCTGAAAACTACAAACCACGCGGCACAAAGACTTTAAATGTGAGTTTGATTGGATTCGTCTCTCAAACTCTTTAGAAGAGACCGTAACGGTTCTTTGTAATAAAAACTCTTTGTGTCTTCAGGACATGAAGCCAGCCCCCCTGCTCCTTCTCCTCTCCTCGCTCCTCCTCTCGTCGCTCCTCCGCCCCGCCGCCGGCAGACCGCGCGCCCTCCCCGGCTGGCTGGATGGCAGCGGCCGCCTCCAGACGCAGCAGCTGGATGAATTGCTCCTGAGAGCGGCGGCCGCCGGGGACAGCACCGCCTCCGAGCTGCTGAGCGAGAACATCCTCAAGTACCTCCGGAGCAGAAACCAGGACCCTCTGAACCTGCTCACGCCAGAGGAGGAGGAGGAGACCGAGGACGAGGCGGTGAGGGCGGCGGCCGCGCAGCTGCTGAAACGCAGCGAGGACCCTCCGCTCTCCATCGACCTGACCTTCCACCTGATGAGGAAAATGATCGAGATGGGCAAGATGGAGAGGCAGAGGGAGCAGGCTCTGCTCAACCGCAAAGTCCTGGACGAAGTGGGAAAGTGAAGCCTCAGCTCATCTCCAGAAATGCCTCATAGAGCAGCCCAGCGCTGCCTGAGTATCCAAGACCTCTAACATCAGTTGTTGTTCGTGCGCCTGCCTTCCTCTACGCATCCTTTTACGCACACATGGTGCCAAATTACGCATAGCAACATCCATGATCTACATGTAAATGCATATGTATTTAAAGACTTTGTTGGAAAACATGAAAACAGACTTCTCAAACTCATCACCCAACAATCTTTTCCACCTCCACTGTTTTTTTTTTTTGTTTTTGGTTTTTTTTTTTCTGGCTCCAGCCCTCATCCGTGGACTTTTGGAAACGCTCATATCCACCTCTGGATCAGTCACACTGACATTTGGACACATTAGAGTAGCTCTGTTCTATTTAATATCTCCAAGTGATGGGAAAATATGTCTGAAAAACCTCTGAAATAAATAATTAGGCTAAACTGAGTATCAGAAACCTTTTGAATTTTGCTTGATTACAGTCTAACTGTTAGGGATGCACAGTATTGGACTTCTGCTGATATCCATTAAGCTAATATTTCTGAACTCATTATTTCTGATACTGACGAGTTTGCTTGAAAGTGCACAGTCTCCACTTAACTATAATTAATGCCTTCCTCACATTGTGACACTTTATTTGTGTCAAACAGAATGGACAGCTCTCTCTGACTGGTGTTCCTAACATTCTCTCAGTTACTATGGAATATGTTAAAATTTCACACAATTTTAACAAATCATTGAAATAATTTCTGAATCCACACCTGGATTCTGATCACTACCGAAATCTAACCGCACCCTTTTTGTGCCACGACCAACATTACCTTAAAAAAATCATCGGAATCCTTAGAGAACGTTTTGACTTGTGCTCCTCACAGACGGACGGACAAACAAACAAAGCTCTTTGGAGGAGATAATACAAAAAACCTGCTGATTTTTAAATGTAGACATTCAGAGATGATAAGAACCAGTATAAGGGAGACTAATGGCTGATATGTGGGGCCAAAATATCAGCTGTAAGTATAGGCAGAATTTCAACATCTGCAGATACTGAGATTTAACTTTTTAAGCTGTTATCTGCTCATACCAGTTTCATTCTGATAATACTGTGCATCCCTACAACCTTTATCAAAACTTAAGCCTGTATTTATGGTTATTGGAACATTTATTAGGGATTGGAGTTGATTTATGGGAGTTTATTGATACCAATGCCATCATCGATTCTGCCTATTTCTTTTGATTCCCTTATCAATTCTGGAGGAGTTTATGTTTTAGAAACTGATGTTTAACTCTGTACTGCAGAGATGAATACTTCTGTAAGTTGCTGGTGTTCTCACCCTCTGAAATCGCACGGACACAAGCACTGGACGTTGTGCAGATAGAATAAGTTTGTGTGATTTGTGTGATTGAGCCACAGTTTTGACCACCTCACATCTTTGACTTCTTCTTTGTAATTTCTGCTGATCACCTTTGCTGAGAGACATCTTTGATTTGCAAGTCATGCAGAACAAAGTGGAAAGAATTGATAAGGGAATTTGTAAGCATTAAGACCGATGAAGTCGAAGTGAAGCTAATTGGTATCAATTCTCATCTAGAATTGTTGTTTGAGTCCCATCCCTTTTGTGCACTAGCCATTTAGTGGAGGTGGTTTGATTCTCTCCTGTGTCTTCCCCTGCTCTCTCCAATGATTCTCCACCATAAATAAAGGCACAAAAGGTATCTTTAAATTAGAAAAACAGAGAGCTTGGCTGCAGAGGGAGCTTTAACTCATGCTACTGACAAAGTTTAACAACCAAATAAAATTAAAATGTCATCGAGGGCTGATGGTATGAAACCAACTTAATGACCTGCTCAGCCTGAAGGGAGTTACCAAGTCCACAATTCTTCTATTTTAACATCAATTAATTTATTTGAACATTAACAGAAAAACAATGTTTTATTAAGTCTACAAGCCACACAGTGACTTAAAGTATCCAGTTAACCCAGGTTATGCCTGAACAAGCGTAGAAAGTAAAACAAACTTCCAGACTTTAACACACATCCCTGGGGGATTATCACAGGATGACAGAAATAATCTAAAAACATATGCATATGAAGGAGTCAACAACAACAAAACACTGAGCTGAAAGGCTCCAACTGTGAGAATATTTATCTCTTATGTGGTGCAATAAATCAAACCGAAAGTTTCTTGGTCCAAATGTGTCCTGACATTTAAATAAGTGGTCAATCTTAGGAGACGGTCTGAAAGTGAGAAAACTGTACTGTATTTAAGTAATTAAATTAAATCTCTTTACAGGTAGACGTATAGAGGGGCTAAAAGTTTAAGATTATCCAACCCTTTACTCTTCTGTCTTCTTCTTAATCAGTTTGAGCAGATCAAACTTCATGTCATACTGTTGTTGGTGGAAAAACAACTTGTTCATTTGTCTTACATGCTCACCTTTAACATCTCAGCCTCTGGTCCCTGTCTGTTCTGTCCTCCGCTGTCCAATCAGGAGCATTCACACCTGTACTGTATCTACTGTAGCATGCTGACCTACAAAAATGTCTGAAAAAAAGCTTTATTTACTGTGAACACTCATGATTTATTTTACTGTGAACACTCATGATTTGTTTTACTGTGAACACTCATGATCCAACTGTCTTTGACTTAGCAAAAGAAGAAAAAAGCTTTTTGGCCATTTATATTTTGTAATAAAAAAGACTGAAGTAAAAAAAAATCATTGCTCAAGACTCTTTGATTGTGCTGAGTATCAGTTTGTATTATTCCTTCATGAAATATAACTGTGTGTGTTTGGTATTTTCTCTTCTCTCAAAAGATTTTAAACTCTGTAAATGAAAACACAGAAAGCAGACATTTTCATTAATAATGTATTTTAATTACAACAGAGATTGAGTCGAAAGGGTTGAAAATATTTACCCCTGTGAGTGAACAAATTTCATGTTCTTTCAGATGATGATGACCAATCATAAGAGTTAACATTCTGATCAGTGGTGTGCACGGGGGGTCGACTTCTCCTTTGTGGCCCAATTGTTGAAAGACGTGCTCTAAAGTGTCCCCTTGGGATACAAAACACACACTAAAGTGTCAACCTAGTTGGCAAAACACACTAAACCACCCTCTTGAGTGGAAAAATCACACTAAACTCCAGAAGACCATTAGCAACAAGAAATACTATGAAACATAACTGTTGCAATGTCTTTAAGGTTGGGCTTTTTTGATCTTTATTGAGCCAGAACTATGTCTCACAGAACCAGTTTGGAATATCTGGTGCTAATGTGGTGTGAAAATGCACTGGAATACAGGAAATAAAATTAAAATGTTCTGGGGGAAGACCCCAGAAAATCTAGGGATATATTTATTTCAGGGCCATAATGTGCCATTTGTATAACAACACATAAAATAAAAAACCTAAAACTTGATTATTTTGGGACCTTTGAAGGCAGGAGATCATGCTGGTTCAGAGGGTTTGGTCAAGTTTCACCAAAAAAATGAGTTATAGGCCTTTTTCCCTAAGGTCAGATCTTGAAAATAACCACATGCTAACAAATGACGTTTTTCCCATTTTGGATCCCAAAAAACAGTGCCAACACTTAACTTATTGGGACCTTTACGAGCAGAACACTCTGGTGCAGAAGGTTGTGTCATATTTAACCTGAAAAAAAAGTTAAATGCATTTTTCCCTCAGGACAGATCTTGAAAATAACCACATGCTAACATATGACTTTTTTCCCATTTCGGACCCCGAATAAAAATGTGCCGAACCTTGACTTTATAGGATCTTTACAGGAAGGAGAACACTCTAGTGCAGAAGGTTTTGTTATATTTCACCTAAAAAATAAGTTATATACATTTTTCCCTCAGGTCAGATCTTGGAAATAACCACATGCTAACATATGACTTTTTTCCCATGTTGGACCCTGAAAAAAATGTGTCAATACTTGACTTTTTGGGACCTTTACGAGCAGGAGAACACTCTGGTGCAGAAGGTTTTGTTGTATTTCACCTAAAAAATGAGTTATATAGATTTTTCCCTCAGGTCAGATTTTTGAAAGAAACTACATGCAAACGTATGAATTTTTTTCCATTTTGGACCCACGAAAAAAAATGTGCCAAACCTTGACTTTTTGGGACCTTTACGAGCAGGAGAACACTCTGGTGCAGAAGGTTTTTTTATATTTCACCTAAAAAATGAGTTATATACATTTTACCTCAGGTCAGATTTTTGAAAGAAACCACATGCTAACATATCACTTTTTTTCCATATCGGGCCCCGAAAAAAATGTGCCAAACCTTGACTTTTTGGGATCTTTACAATCAGGAGAACACTCTGGTGCAGAAGGTTTTGTTTTATTTCACCTAAAAAATAAGTCATAGACATTTTTCCCTCAGGTCATATCTTGAAGAAAAACCACATGCTAACATATGACTTTTTTCCCATTTTGGACCCCGAAAAAAATATGCTCAAACTTGACTTTTTGGGATCTTTACAGGCAGGAGAACACTATGGTGCAGAAGGTTTGGTCATATTTCACCTGAAAAAAAAGTTAAATGCATTTTTCCCTCAGCTCAGATTTTTGAAAGAAACCACATGCTAACATATGACTTTTTTCCCATTTCGGACCCCGAAAACAAATTTGCCAAAACTTGACTTTTTGGGATCTTTACAGGAAGTAGAACCCTCTGGTGCAGAAGGTTTTTTTTATATTTCACCAAAAAAATGAGTTATATAGATTTTTCCCTCAGGTCAGATTTTTGAAAGAATCTTTACAGGAAGGAGAACACTCTGGTGCAGAAGGTTTTGTTATATTTCACCTAAAAAATAAGTTATAGACATTTTTCCCTCAGCTCAGACTTTTGAAAGAAAGCACATGCTAACATATGACTTTTTTCCCATTTCTGACCCCGAAAATTTTTGCCAAAACTTGACTTTTTGGGATCTTTACAGGAAGGAGAACACTCTGGTGCAGAAGGTTTTTTTATATTTCACCTAAAAAATGAGTTATATACATTTCTCCCTCAGCTCAGATTTTTGAAAGAAACCACATGCTAACATATGACTTTTTTCCCATTTCGAACTCCGGAAAAAATATGCTCAAACTTGACTTTTTGGGATCTTTGCAGACAGGAGAACACTCTGGTGCAGAAGGTTTGGTCATATTAACCTGAAAAAAAGTTATATGCATTTTTCCCTCAGGTCAGATATTTGAAAGAAACCACATGCTAACATATGACTTTTTTCCCATTTCGGACCCCGAAAAAAAATTTGCCAAAACTTGACTTTTTGGGATCTTTACAGGCAGGAGAACCCTCTGGTGCAGAAGGTTTTGTTTTATTTCACCTAAAAATTAAGTTATAGACATTTTTGCCTCAGGTCAGATCTTGAAAATAATCACATGCTAACATATGACTTTTTTCCCATTTCGGACCCCGAAAAAAAATGTGCCAAACCTTGACTTTTTGGGACCTTTAAGGGCAGGAGAACACTCTGGTGCAGAAGGTTCTGTTTTATTTCACCAAAAAAATAAGTTATAGACATTTTTGCCTCAGGGCAGATCTTGAAAATAATCACATGCTAACATATGACTTTTTTCCCATTTCGGACCCCGAAAAAAAATATGCTCAAACTTGGATGTTTGGGACCTTTAAGGGCAGAAGAACCCTCTGGTGCAGAAGGTTTTTTTATATTTCACCTAAAAAATGAGTTATATACATTTTTCCCTCAGCTCAGATCATGAAGAAAAACCACATGCTAACATATGACTTTTTTCCCATTTTGGACCCCGAAAAAAATTTTCCATAACTTGACTTTTTGGGATCTTTACAGGCAGGAGAACACTCTGGTGCAGAAGGTTTGGTCATATTTCACCTGAAAAAAAAGTTATGAGCCTTTTTCCCTCAGGTCAGATTTTTGAAAATAACCAGATGCCAACATATGACTTTTTTGCCATTTCGGAACTCGAAAAAAAATGTGCCAAAACTTGACGTTTTGGGATCTTTACAGGAAGGAGAACCCTCTGGTGCAGAAGGTTTTGTCATATTTCACCTGAAAAAAAAATATATGTATTTTTCCCTCAGGTCAGATCATGAAGAAAAACCACATGCTAACATATGACTTTTTTCCCATTTTGGACCCCGAAAAAAATTTGCCATAACTTGACTTTTTGGGATCTTTACAGGCAGGAGAACACTCTGGTGCAGAAGGTTTGGTCATATTTCACCTGAAAAAAAA